>OX155956.1:19867878-20552438 GCA_944548615.1 Micropterix aruncella
TTTTAGGACGCAAACGCTCACTAAGGGCGGATTTTTCGAAATTCAACCCCTGAAGGGGTGAAAAGGGGTTTCACAGTTTGTATGGAAAACCTATATAGATGTACTTTTTAATTCGAAACTTTGAAAGACTACTCTAATAAACAAATAAGGAAATAGGTGTTTCATGTTTTTTGAAAATTCTACCCTTAAAGGGAAAATCCGAGGGTTTAAAATTTGTATGGACAAACGATTTTAGATGGACTTTTTATTTCGAAAGTTTGTAAGATTACTCTAATAAATAAATAAGGAAACACGTGTTTCATATTTTTTCAAAATTCAACCCCTAAAGTGGTGAAAAGGGGTTTCGAAATTTTTATAGAGAGACGATATAGATGTACTTTTTAATTCGAAACTTAGTAAGATTACTCTAATAAACACATAAGAAAACAGGTGTTTCATGTTTTTTCAAAATTCAACCCCTAAAGGGGTGAAACGGGGTTTCAAAATTTGTATGAATGAACAATATTAGATGTGCTTTTTATTTCGGAACTTTGTAAGATTACTCTAATAAATAAATAAGGTAAGACGTGTATCATATTTTTTCAAAATTCAACCCCTAAAGGGGTGAAAAGGGGTTCCAAAGTTTGTATGGAAAATCGATATAGATGTACTTTTTAATTCGAAACTTTTTAAGATTACTCTTATGAACAAATAATCAAATAGGTGTTTTATGGTTTTTCAAAATTCCGCCCCTAAAGGGGTAATACGGGGGTTTAAAATTTGTGTAGATAAACTATTTTAGATGGACTTTTTATTTCGAAAGTTTGTAAGATTACTCTAATAAATAAATATGGAAACAAGTGTTTCATATTTTTTTTAAATTCAACCCCTAAAGGGGTGAAAAAGGGTTTCGATTTTTTTTATGAAGAAACGATGTAGATGTACTTTTTAGTTCGAAACTTTGTAAGATTACTCTAATAAACAAATAAGAAAACAGGTGTTTCATGTTTTTTCAAAATTCAACCCCTAAAGGGGTGAAACGGGGTTTCAAAATTTGTATGAATGAACAATATTAGACGTGCTTTTAATTTCGAATTCATGTAGGAGTACTCTAATAAAAAAATAACAAAATGCGTTTTTCGTGGTTTTTCCAAAATTCAACCCCTAAAGGGGTGGAAAGGGGTTATAAAATTATTATGAAGAAACGTTATTGATGGTCTTTTTAATTCAAAACCTTGTAAGGTTACTCTATTAAACAAATAGGAAAATAGGTGTTTAATTTCTTTTTAATTCTACCCTTAAAGAGGTGAAACAGGGTTCCACACTTTGTATGAATAAACAACATTAGATGTGCTTTTTATTTCGAAAATTGGAAGGATTACTCTAATAAAAAAGTAAGAAAATACGTCTTTCGTGGTTTTTCAAAATTCAACCCCTAAACGGGTGAAATTGTATGGAGAAACGATACAGATAGACTTTTTAAATCAAAACTTTGTAATATTACTCTCATAATCAAATAAACAAATGGGTCTTTCATGGTTTTTCAAAATTTCGCCCTTAGAGTGGTAAAACGGGGTTTTAAAGTTTGTATGGATAAACGATTTTAGATGGAGTTTTTATTTCGAAACTTTGTAAGGTCACTCTAATAAATAAATAAGGAAACACGTGTTTCATATTTTTTCAAAATTCCACAGCTAAAGGGGTGAAAAGGGGTTTCGAAATTTGTATGGAAAACGATATAGATATACTTTTTAATTCGAAACTTTGTAAGATTACTCGAATAAACAAATAAGCAAATATGTCTCTTGTGTTTTTTCAAAATTCAACCCCTAAAGGGGTGAAACGGGGTTTCAAAATTTGTATGAAAAAACGATATTAGATGAACTTTGTAGGATTACTTTAAAAACCATCTAAGCAAATATGTGTTTCGTATTTTTTTTAATTTTCACCCCTAAAGGTGTAAAAAGGGGTGTTTAAGTTTGTATGGAGAAACGATATTAGATCTAGACTTTTTATTTTGAAACTTTGTAGGATAACTCTAATAAACAAATAATTAAATACGTCTTTCGCGTTTTTTCACAATTCAGCCCCTAACGGCGTGAAAAGGGGTTTAAAATTTGTATGGAGAAACGATATTAGATGGAAATTGTATACTCTAACAAACATTTAGGCAAATACGTATTTAGTATTTTTTTCATTCAACCCCTAATGTGGCGAAAAGGGGTTTAAATGGTAATAAACAAATAAGCAAATGCATGTGTCATATTTTTCTAAAATCAACCACTTAGGGGGTGAGAAGGGGTAAATAAACCTAAAAATCAAAATAGAAGTCGCGCGCGACGGTTCCCGGACGTGAGAAGGCACTAGAACCTCATTATAAATTCATCATTTGTCTAGATAACATGCGTAGCGCAAGCACCGCGATCGTCACATCTTCACGCCTTAATTACTTAGTTGATCATCATGAAGTACATATTGACAGGAGTACCTACAGAGAAGGACGTTAGATACCTTTATATATTACACGCAAAAACTTACCCCTTGACTGGGAAAAAGGTATATATCTTAACACAAATTTAACGCGTGCGAAGCCGCGGGCAACAGCTAGTATATATATATATATACTAGCTGTTGTCAAAATAAAAAGTCTAGATCTAATATCGTTTCTCCATACAAACTTAAACACCCCTTTTTACGCCTTTAGGGGTGAAATTTAAAAAAAATACGAAACACATATTTGCTTAGATGGTTTTTAAAGTAATCCTACAAAGTTCATCTAATATCGTTTTTTCATACAAATTTTGAAACCCCGTTTCACCCCTTTAGGGGTTGAATTTTGAAAAAACACAAAAGACATATTTGCTTATTTGTTTATTCGAGTAATCTTACAAAGTTTCGAATTAAAAAGTATATCTATATCGTTTTCCGTACAAATTTCGAAACCCCTTTTCACCCCTTTAGCTGTGGAATTTTGAAAAAATATGAAACACGTGTTTCCTTATTTATTTATTAGAGTGACCTTACAAAGTTTCGAAATAAAAAGTCCATCTAAAATCGTTTATCCATACAAACTTTAAAACCCCGTTTTACCCCTCTAAGGGCGAAATTTTGAAAAACCATGAAAGACCAATTTGTTTATTTGATTATGAGAGTAATATTACAAAGTTTTGATTTAAAAAGTCTATCTGTATCGTTTCTCCATACAAATTGTATAACCCCTTTTCACCCGTTTAGGGGTTGAATTTTGAAAAAATATGATACACGTGTTACCTTATTTATTTATTAGAGTAATCTTACAACGTTTCGAAATAAAAAGCACTTCTAATATTGTTCATCCATACAAATTTTTAAACCCCGTTTCACCCCTTTAGGGGTTGTTTTTTGAAAATGTCAAAATTCACCCCTTTAGGGGCTGAATTTTGAAAAAATATGATACACGTGTTTCCTTATTTATTTATTAGAGTAATCACACAAAGTTTCGAAATAAAAAGCACATCTAATATTGTTCATTCATACAAATTTTGAAACCCCGTTTCACCCCTTTAGGGGTTGAATTATGAAAAAACATGAAACACCTGTTTTCTTATTTGCTTATTAGAGTAATCTTACAAAGTTTCGAATTAAAAAGTACATCTATATCGATTCTTCATTAAAAAAAATCGAAACCCTTTTTCACCCCTTTAGGGGTTGAAGTTTTAAAAAATATGAAAAACGTGTTTCTTTATTTATTTATTAAAGTAATCATACAAACTTTCGAAATAAAAAGTCCAACTAAAATCGTTTATCCATACAAACTTAAAACCCCTGTTTCACCCCTTTAAGGGTAGAATTTTGAAAAAACATGAAACACCTATTTCCTTATTTGTTTATTAGAGTAGTCTTTCAAAGTTTCGAATTAAAAAGTACATCTATATCGTTTCTTCATAAAAAATATGGAAACCCTTTTTCACCCCTTTAGGGGTTGAATTTTCAAAAAATATGAAACACGTGTTTCCTTATTTATTTATTAGAGTAATCTTACAAACTTTCGAAATAAAAAGTCCGTCTAAAATCGTTTATCCATACAAACTTTAAACCCCCGTATTACCCCTTTAGGGGCGGAATTTTGAAAAACCATAAAACATCTATTTGATTATTTGTTTATAAGAGTAATCTTAAAAAGTTTCGAATTAAAAAGTACATCTATATCGATTTTCCATACAAACTTTGGACCCCCTTTTCACCCCTTTAGGGGTTACCTTGATACACGTGTTACCTTATTTATTTATTACAGTAATCACACAAAGTTTCGAAATAAAAAGCACATCTAATATTGTTCATTCATACAAATTTTGAAACCCCGTTTCACCCCTTTAGGGGTTGAATTTTGAAAAAACATGAAACACCTGTTTTCTTATTTGCTTATTAGAGTAATCTTACAAAGTTTCGAATTAAAAAGTACATCTATATCGTTTCTTCATAAAAAAAATCGAAACCCTTTTTCACCCCTTTAGGGGTTGAAGTTTTAAAAAATATGAAAAACGTGTTTCTTTATTTATTTATTAAAGTAATCATACAAACTTTCGAAATAAAAAGTCCAACTAAAATCGTTTATCCATACAAACTTTAAACCCCTGTTTCACCCCTTTAAGGGTAGAATTTTGAAAAAACATGAAATACCTATTTCCTTATTTGTTTATTAGAGTAGTCTTTCAAAGTTTCGAATTAAAAAGTACATCTATATCGTTTCTTCATAAAAAAAATGGAAACCCTTTTTCACCCCTTTAGGGGTTGAATTTTCAAAAAATATGAAACACGTGTTTCCTTATTTATTTATTAGAGTAATCTTACAAACTTTCGAAATAAAAAGTCCATCTAAAATCGTTTATCCATACAAACTTTAAACCCCCGTATTACCTCTTTAGGGGCGGAATTTTGAAAAACCATAAAACATCTATTTGATTATTTGTTTATAAGAGTAATCTTAAAAAGTTTCGAATTAAAAAGTACATCTATATCGATTTTCCATACAAACTTTGGAACCCCTTTTCACCCCTTTAGGGGTTGAATTTTGAAAAAATATGATACACGTGTTACCTTATTTATTTATTAGAGTAATCACACAAAGTTTCGAAATAAAAAGCACATCTAATATTGTTCATTCATACAAATTTTGAAACCCCGTTTCACCCCTTTAGGGGTTGAATTTTGAAAAAACATGAAACACCTGTTTTCTTATTTGTTTATTAGAGTAATCTTACAAAGTTTCGAATTAAAAAGTACATCTATATCGTCTCTCTATAAAAATTTCGAAACCCCTTTTCACCACTTTAGGGGTTGAATTTTGAAAAAATATGAAACACGTGTTTCCTTATTTATTTGTTAGAGTAATCTTACAAACTTTCGAAATAAAAAGTCCATCTAAAATCGTTTGTCCATACAAATTTTAAACCCTCGTTTATCCCCTTTAAGGGTAGAATTTTGAAAAAACATGAAACACCTATTTCCTTATTTGTTTATTAGAGTAGTCTTTCAAAGTTTCGAATTAAAAAGTACATCTATATAGGTTTTCCATACAAACTGTGAAACCCCTTTTCACCCCTTTAGGGGTTGAATTTCGAAAAATCCGCCCTTAGTGAGCGTTTGCGTCCTAAAAGGAACCTATGTTAAAAAATTCAGCTTTCTAGGTCTAAGAGTTTGGGCTGGGCGTTGATGAGTCAGTCAATGAATGAATGAATGAATCGGAACTTCTCTCTTTATATATGAGACTAGCTTTTACCCGCGGCTTTGCTCGCGTTAAATTTTGGGTAACGTAGATCCCGTTTTTTCAATCAAATGGTAAGTTTTTGCGGGTACTTTATAGGGTATCTACAACCTTCTCTGTACCCCTGACAATTATGTATTTCATGATGATCAACTAAGTAGTTACGGCGTGAAGATGTAACAAACAAATAAACAAACGATCTAACTTTCACATTTTATATTAATAGTAAGGATTACGATTAGTTACATTAGAGTTATAGTTAAGTATATTTAGATAGCACAGCTGTTGCTTCGATTGTTGATAGCTTTGTTCATATTTTAATTCTTTTTTTAAACGACTCACGCGCCACCTATTGTAAAATCCGGAAACAAAGGGTAAAATTACTGGGGTTTTTATTCACAGCGTGTTAAAACTACATATTTTTTTGAATTTATAGTTATAGTACCTCTTTATATACTATATTCGAGGCTCTACCCTCAGGTGCTAATATGACCAAGCTGCTTGGTGAGCCTACTCTCGAGCAGGCCACGTAAAACTGGCCGTGCGAGAAGCATTCCCCCCTAAGATCAATTCCTGCTATTTTCAGTGACTGGCCCTGAGACTTATTAATTGTCAATGCGAAACAAACCTTAAGAGGGAACTGCAGTCTTTTGAACTCAAATGGGTAATCCGACGGTATAAGTGGTATTCGCGGTATATACACAGATTCACCTCGAGCACAGCCAGTAAATATAATGGCCTCTACCAGGTTTTTATGTAAGGCTTTTACACGCAACCTGGTCCCATTACACAACTTCGGCGGATTAAGATTCCGCAGTAGCATTACTGGAGCACCCACTTTAAGGATAATTGCGTGAGATGGTAGACCAGGTGGATTTAGAGAATTTAGAAACTCCACAGGATAGTGCACAGCATCATCCGTATACACTACAGAGTCCACAGACTTGTACTGGTATTCTGCACCTTCGAACGACTTCAACAAAGTGTCATTAATGACGGAAGCCTGATCGTTTTTAGGTGCTAAAATAGCACGTTCGCAAAGCCACTCCATGGATTTGCTGTGTAGGTTGTGGACATCTGGATATATACGGGCTATTAGGTCGTCAACTGTCAACACAACTGTGGCAAGATCTGATGGAATTGTAATCTTCCCTTCATTTTCCGGATATTCTCCGTTTCCTATTTTAAGGAGAAGATCGGAAAATTGTTCAGAGCAAACATCGCCCTTCAGGTGCACCCGCATGTTTTTCGTAAGGTGGAGTTTTTTTATTAAGGGCCAAAGACTTGAACCCTTAATGCAAGCCCGAACTTCGTCAGCTCGCGATCCCCTCGGCACTACCGGCAGAATCTGACGGAAGTCTCCTGCTAACAATACGGTGACTCCACCCATCATGTAATTGTTACCTCTTATATCTTGTAAAGTTCTGTTTACTGCTTCGAAACCCCCTTTATGCGCCATTGTGCTTTCGTCCCAAACTATAAGTTTACAATCGCGCAGGACTTGAGCCGCATTACTCTGCTTTGAAATATTGCAGAGTGGAGTCTCGACATGGATAAGATTAAGCGGCAGTTTGAAGGCAGCGTGAGCTGTCTTGCCTCCCTCCAACAGTGTTGCCGCGATTCCTGACGAAGCAACAGCTAAGGCAATGCCACGATTACTCCTTACTTTCGCCAAAAGCAAATTAATAAGGAAGGTTTTTCCAGTGCCACCAGGAGCATCCAAAAAAAAAATTTGCCCAATTCCTTTCTCAATATTGCTAAGGATCTGCTGATAAACGTAAAACTGTTCATCTGTAAGTAATTCTTCACTATTCGATACCACCTCAGACAGGGCGCAGGGGTCATAATTGGTCTCCCTCAGATATTCCCGATTACCTAAAGTTGCCGCAGATCTTTTTGGTTGAGGCAATCCGTATTGTCTCAAATTTTGTCCTGCTTGAGCTAACACTGCATCCTCAATCAATATCAAGCATCTGTTATAGATTTCGTCTATGAGCAGCTTCGCACTATCTTGCAACTCTCTCTCCAGTTGGCGTTTGAGGTCCTCCGAAAGATTGTCTTTGTATTTTTCCCAAAGGCTTAAAGGGTCAGAGAGCTGACAGAAAACTAACATAATTGTAAATAGCTCTCACAGCCTGAATGGACAATCGCACAATGAAGCTTGCTCTAAAGTTTTCTCCCAATGCTTGTCGTCTTCCAGCAATCCTAGGGCCTTGCATGCAGACTGAAACGTTGGATGGAGGATCCCATTAACAGTCATTAAGTCCTCAAAGGATGTTGGCCCTCTAACCTCATGGAGCAGCAGTCGCAAGTGATAGCACTCGGTATTGTTTGGATGAATCGTGTAGACTCTACCAAGAGCGTGCTCTTTTTTCACACCGGGCCAACCCTCTACAACTTTTCCCCTTTTCCTCCTAGAAAATTTATTGTTATTCCAGACAAAGTGAGAAGGGACTTCGGAGTACAGCAGCGTCTTTGCAAAATTGTCCGTTTTGCAAATTTCAAAAAAGGCTAGTAGCGTTGTCTGAGGTGGGCTGTTCACTTTATCTGACAGGTTAGTGGAGGTAAAGTATACACGCTGACCGTTTTCAAGATGAACAGCGAGATGTAAGATTGGGGGGAATCTTTGATGAATGGGAAAGTTTAAGATCCTCCAAACTGCTTCTGAACTGCTTATGTACCGACCAGTTTCATACATTTTCACCTCATCTTTCTCCCTCTCCAGAACAAAAGCTGCTTGATCACTACCCTTATTCACGTACTTACAAATATATTTAATAGATTTAACGGAGTTGCAGTATTCCACATTAATATGAGCATTGAAAGTACGTGACAGGACAGGATTATAAGGCACCACCCAGCGGTTATCCAACTCAATTTCTTTAATTTTTATTGTGTAACCACCATCATATGATGACCTCCTCCTGTATTGTGGATATCCATCGACTCCTGTCTGAGTTTCCTTGAGAAGTGGTCGAGGATACTTCTTACTGCAGATTCTATTTTTCATGCAGGGAGATTTGTAGTTTAAGCTACCGCAAGGACCATGTATCATATTGGCCTTCACAATATCGTAGAGAAGAGGGTCTTGCTCAGGGTCAGGTATTTCCGCACATATTACATTATCGATCTTGTCTGGGGTGATACGCTGCTCTAACCACAACAGAATGTGAATGTGAGGAAGACCCCGCTTTTGCCATTCCACCGAGTATATAAAGCAACGCATTTCCCCAAACAGAGAGCCTTTGCTTAAAAGAGCCATCATCTTTTTCACCTTTAAGTGAAAAACCCTAGCTATAATGTCATGGCGATCGTGTGACTTTTGGCCGGGTAAAAGTACATTTGTGATGTCTTTCCATCGGGGGTTACACGTAAACGTGATAAAAAGGTCAGGGCGACCGTATTGACGCACGTACGTCATGGCGTCCTGAGTACGTTCAAACATATAGCGTGGACCTCCAGTAAAAGATGATGGAAGCACCACCTTCCGACCCAGCTGCTCACCATCAACATCTTCCCTTCCTATAGCATCCCGCAAATGTATGTAACTGTCAGCCCTCAGCTGCGCCTGGTTGTATCTGATGTAGGCCAACCTTTCCGACTCTATTTTAGCGTACATGTCAACCAAAAACTGACTAAACAGAGAACGGAAATACACCAGGTGATTATCTTCGCCATGCCTACTCATTATACGAAAAGAATAGAAACTCGCTGCGGAGATTGTCTTTGGAAGTGTTAATTTGGTCACAGGATCACGCTGTGGTAAAGACATATAGTATCCATCCTCGCCACGGCAAAACAAAAGCGGATACTGTAGGGCGTCATATGAACGGTGGATCTCACTAATGCGCTGCAATGAGTTATCGTGGCTCTCAAGAATAATGTCTCTTTTCTCAAATTGTTGGCCAACTATTACTAAGGCCACCTCATTTGACGCAGGAGCATTGAAGCAACCCCTATGGCTTTTCGGCGGCTTCCTTTCGGCATTGACGACTACTTTGAATGTTTCAGAAGTTGCAGGCACCTTATCTAGGGCGACCTTCAAGTCCCTTACAAAGGAATTACACGTATGTAGCATTTTCTGTAGTTCTCTGACCAAGCCACGTTTTACATCAGGGAAGTTACTGCACCTTAATTGTACTTCTCTATCATCTTCACCAACAAAATATATTTGTAAGAATTGTGGTTCCTTTTGTGGCGCTGGAAGCAAACTTCCCACCAAGTGGTATACCTGGCCTTGAACTTTAAAACATGGCATAAAACCGTCATTTATTATCTTTTTAGCTCCGAAAGAAGTCATTTGAAAACAACTATTATATTTACGAATACCGTTCAAGAAATGGTTATGTTCTGGATGTAGATCCATTATCAGACTGTAAAGAGGCTCGGGTAGCTTTTCATAGGGCGGGAGTTGCACCTTACCAGCGCTACAGCACATGCCGGGTGCCTCCTCCTTCCACTTGAGAGCATTGCACCACCGGCACTTGTTGTTCATGGCACCCAAGGCAACGGTACTGTCGCCTTCATACTCTGTATCGATGTCATATGCCGTTCCGGAGTGAGCCTTGGTTTTCCAGGAACGTCTTATCCTTTCTGCTCGTCTTCCAAGATTGTTTTGCTCATATCGAGACTGTGACGACCTCAGTACCTCAGGGTGAGCTTGCTGGTACCTAGCCACTGCTTCTCTGTTCACATCAGGGTGAGCTTGCTGGTATCTAGCCACGGCTTCTCTGTTCACATCAGGGTTAGCTTGCTGGTACCTAGCCACTGCTTCTCTGTTCACATCAGGGTGAGCTTGCTGGTACCTAGCCACTGCTTCTCTGTTTACATCAGGGTGAGCATGCTGGTATCTAGCCACGGCTTCTCTGTTCACATCAGGGTTAGCTTGCTGGTACCTAGCCACTGCTTCTCTGTTCACATCAGGGTGAGCTTGCTGGTACCTAGCCACTGCTTCTCTGTTTACATCAGGGTGAGCATGCTGGTATCTAGCCACGGCTTCCCTGTTCGCATCAGGGTGAGCTTGCTGGGACCTAGTCACTGCTTCTTTGTGTATTTGAATATTATTTTTTTGATACATGGACACAGCTGCACGGTGAACTACAGGGTTTTTTTGCACATATTTCTTAGAAGCGTTTTGAAGTTGTTTCTTCCGAATAGCGTCAGTGTACCTGGAACGACGTTTTTTAAAACATTTGGTAGAAACGGTAAGAGTATCTGAGGGGGTCGGTGATGTTGGTGGAGAGTTAGGCGAGGAGGATTCAGACACTGTGGCGGTCACTTCACTATCTACGTATACATCGAAATGACCATGTGACAGATCATTCGAAAATCGTATACGACCCACAGGGTTTCCTAAAGTACCACAACTTATGTACAGCTCACCGTTCCGGTAAACTTCAAAGACCCATGAAAAGACTTGTCCAGCCGCTTCCAACTCACTTAAACTACCATATGTAAAAGAACGTGACATGTCAATGTAGTAATCAGCAGCACTGGAGTAATTGTCGCCGTTACTATCGTGAGTCATAATGCCAAACTCATCCCAGTTGGCCACTACATGGCTCACGATTTGTTCGCGCACCTCCCTGGCCATCACCTGTGTGTCATACAATATGTAGGAGATGGCACGAAACAGACAGGCTCCGTCTCCAGTTATAGGAACTACGGTGTGAGGCACCACAATTCCGTCAATGTTCAATGATTCAACAGTCATTGTGATAGATAGATATCAAGTAATTTGTGGTAAACAGAAAAAAAAACAAATTTGAAAATGTTAGAAATTCAATTTGAGAAAAAAATGAAAAACAATTGAAAAACTATTTAGAAAAATATTACAAAAACAATTTAGAAAAGTAACAAAAAAATAAAAAAAAACAATATGGGATGGATTAGAAAAACAAAGAATTGCGCTGAAAAGCACAGTTTTTAAAAAATATATCAATTTTATCGTAGACACAATTTTATCGTAAATAAACGCGATGCTTGCGCTATACGTGTTATCGAGACAAATGTTGCATTTATAATGAGGTGGCCCGCTTACTTGCGCTGCTTATATACCTACCGTCCGCGTACCGTCGCACGCGATTCAGTTCCCAGTTTGATTTTGTGGGGTATTTATTCCTTCTCAGCGCCTAGGTGGTTAATTTTTGTAAAAACATGAAACATGTATTTGCTTAATATTTGAAACCGGTTTTCGCCCATTTAGGGGTTGCATTTTTTAAAAAAATACGAAACACTTATTTGTTTAGATGTTTATTAATGTTTAGTAATCCTGGAAAGTCCATCTAATATCGTTTCTCCATACAAAATTTAAACCGCTTTTCACCCCTTCAGGGGTTGAATTTTGAAAAAATAGAAAATACGTATTTGCTTATTTGTTTATTAGAGTAATTGTTCAAAGTTTCGAAATCAAATGTCCATCTAATATCGTTCATCCATAGAAACTTTGGAACCCGTTTCACAATTTTAGGGGTTGAATTTTGAAAAAAATATGAAACACGTGTTTCCTCATTTATTTATTAGAGTAATCTTACAAGGTTTCGAATTAAAAAGTACATTTATATCGTTATTCCATACAAACCTTAAACCCCCTTTTCACCCCTTCAGGGGTTCAATTTTGAAAAACCAAAAAAGACGTAGGTACTTTCTTATTTTTTCATTAAAGAAATCCAACAGAGTTTCGAAATAAAAAGCACATCTAATATTGTTTATTTATACAAACTTTGGAACCCTGTTTCACCCCATTTGGGGTTGAATTAAAAAAATATATGAAACAGGTGTTTGCTTACTTATTTATTAGAGTATTCTTACAAAGTTTCAAATTATAAAATCCATCTAATATCGTTTATCTATACACACTTTAAAACCCCGTTTCACCCCCTTTAGGGGAGGAATTTTGAAAAAATATATACCATCTTTTTGTTTATTACAGTAATCTTAAAAAGTTTTAAAATAAAAAGTCAATCTATATCGTTTCTCCTACAAATTGTAAAACCCCATTTAACCCCTTTAGGGGTTGAATTTTGAAAAAACATGAAACACCTATTTTCTTATTTGTTTATTAGAGTAATCTTACAAAGTTTCGAATTAAAAAGTACATCTATATCGTCTCTCTATAAAAAATTCGAAACCCCTTTTCACCCCTTTAGGGGTTGAATTTTGAAAAAATATGAAACACGTGTTTCCTTATTTATTTATTAGAGTAATCTTACAAACTTTCGAAATAAAAAATCAATCTAAAATCGTTTGTCCATACAAATTTTAAACCCCCGTTTTTCCCCTTTAAGGGTAGAATTTTGAAAAAACATGAAACACCTATTTCCTTATTTGTTTATTAGAGTAGTCTTTCAAAGTTTCGAATTAAAAAATACATCTATATAGGTTTTCCATACAAACTGTGAAACCCCTTTTCACCCCTTTAGGGGTTAAATTTCGAAAAATCCGCCCTTAGTGAGCGCCTACGTCCTAAAAGGAACGTCTGTGCAGAATTTCAGCTTCCTAGGTCTAAGGGTTAGGGCTGGGCGTTGATGAGTCAGTCAGTGAATGAATGAATGAATGAATGAATGAGTGAATCGGAACTTCTCTTTTTATATATGAGATGAATGAGTGAATCGGAACTTCTCTTTTTATATATGAGATATATATATATATATATATATATATATATATATATATATATATATATATATATATATATATATATATATATATATATATATATATATATATATATATATATATATATATATATATATATATATATATATATATATATATATATATATATATATATATATAAATTATTTTCAATAATATATAAAATTAGATTCATGAAAAGTTACTTATCTGGGGTCCTGGTGGACCAGAAACATTTAAACATATATATATTTATATATATATATATATATATATATATATAAATATTTGATTAGTATAAGTGTAAATTATTATTTTCAAATTGAAATTATGTATTAATACTAAATAAATTAACGTATAAAATAAATGAAAGGAGACTTATCTGGTCTGTGTAGACCAGGAGTGACTCCACGCCTTTTTTTCTTCTCTATTCTTTAGTGTTGGTCAATAATCCCTGCTGTGGTATTAGAAGTCTGGCCAACCGGACTTCTTCCTGCCTCATGCAGTGGTGACACAAATGAAAGTCGAGAATCTATGCTGGAAAGGAATAGGCGATTAGTATATCTAAAAACTAATGATTAATGAAAAATGTTGGTTCTATATTTCGGTGTAAACCGTTGTCAAGATAAATGACATTTCTGAAATCGAACAATTCCTTGAAAATTTAAACTCAAGAAATCGAACCAATAGAAATGATTAATAATATTTTACACGATCCAGCTAAAGTATATCATAACCGACCGTGAAAAATATTATTTTTAATGAATGATTATAAATAAAAAATAAAAAGCAGTTGATGAGTATTAAACCTGATTGAATAAACCACATTAATTTTGTCTATTGAGACCCGAACCTTTGCAAACGCCTAAAATATAAATAAAAGCCATTTCCCAAGATTTGACATCCCTTTCTTTTGCATTATCACCAAGGCACTTTATTATTTTAACCTTAAAACATTGATCAAAAGTTAAATTATGTGCCCTGGCATGCAAAGATATTGGGAGCTGGCTTTCATTTCCTACACTGGCCCTATGATTATTTAGTCTAATATTAAGTGGTGTGGTTGTTTCGCCGATATAAAAAGCACTGCAAGTGTTACACAGAAGCTGATACACTATATTTTTTGAATAACAACTACAATGAAAGGGAACCCTGTATTTATTAGTAGTATTTGGACTGGAAAAAAAAGGACTTTGATCTAACAGAGGACAAGTTTTACAACGTGGACGACCACAAGGTTGAAGACCCAAGTTATTATTACCAACAGAGAAATTTTGTTTATTTTTTGTTTTGTTTAATATTGATCTAATATTAGGTGGTCTGCGGAAAGATAAAATTGGTGGTAAATCTAAGAGATCTTTGGAGGACGCATCATTAGAAATAATAGGAAATAAATCAGCTAATATATCTCGCAGTTTCTTGGCTCCGGGAAAATAAGTGGTGCTGAGAAACATTCTATTTAAATTTGAAGATATTTTTGGGCTTGGTGTATATTTTACTTCAGAATTTAGAATATTTTTTTCTAATAGAGGAGCAGGATAATTTCTTTCCAGAAGAGATTTTTTCAGGTTAATGAGATATTTATCTAAATTTTCCTTGTTGTTAACCAAACGGTGTCCGCGAATGGACATTGAATAGGGAATGGATCTTTTAGTATGAAATGGATGACAGCTATCAAAGTGTAGATACTGTTCCTGATTTGTAGGTTTAATATGGATTGCCGTTTTAATTATACAATCGGAAATGATCAAATCAACATCTAAGAAAGTAATTTGTGATTTAGAAACTGTATGAGTGAAATTTAAAGGTCCAAAATTATTTAGGTCGTCAAGAAAGGCTGTTAACGTAACTTCTCCGTGTGGCCAAATCATTATTATGTCGTCAATAAACCTATACCATAAAATGGGTTTTAAATTTTGTGTTTTAAGAAAATTTTGCTCTAATAAACCCATAAAAAGGTTAGCATTCGAAGGTGCCATTCTAGTGCCCATAGCAGTTCCTTTAATTTGAAGATAAAATTCATCTTCAAAAGTAAAAGCATTACACGTCAAGACAAATTCGGCTAATTTGCAAAGAAAATCTGTAGACGGTATTTGAGGATGAGGTCTATCATCGAGAAAATGAGAAATGGCTTCCAATCCTAAATTATGTGGAATATTAGTATACAGAGATGTGGCGTCAATAGTAACAAACAATAGGTCATCTGACTTTGGAATTACAGTATTTTTTAAAATATCAATAAAATGATAGCTGTCTTTAATATGAGAACTTAGATTTTTAACAAATGGTTGTAAAAAATAATCTACAAAAGCCGAAATTCTTTCTGTCGGAGAGTTAAAGCTTGCGACTATAGGTCGTCCAGGATTATTGGGCTTGTGAATTTTTGGTAATAAGTAAAAATTTGGAGTTCGAATAGGATCTGGAATTAAAGTTTTGACATCTTCTTCTGATAATTTTTCATTTGATTTATTTTGTTCAATGTATTTTTTTATTTTTACTGCAAAATTTTTGTTTGGATCCCTGGATAGTTTTTTATAGAATGTTTCATCCCTAAGTTGCCTAAAGCCTTCAGTCACATAGTCAGTTTTGTTAAGTATGACAGTAGTGGAACCTTTATCAGCCGGAAAAATGACGATGCTGGTATCCTGGCTAAGACTGTCAAGAGCTGCACGTTCATCCACTGATAAGTTTGATGTTGGTTTGAGGTTATTTAGAAAAGATGGTTGTGTTACTTTGTTTAATAAAATTGTAATAAAAATTTCTACCGGATGATTTTTTGGTAATGTAGGGGGTTCTTTATTAGAGTATGGACGAAATGGAGTTAGTGCATTGTGTAATTTAGTATTATTATTATTATTATTGTTATTATTTTGATTTGAATGCCAAAATTCACGCCATCATAAATTACGACAAAATTTAACAATATCATTACCAAAACTAAAATGGTTCACGTTTTGAGTCGGTGTGAAGTTTAGACCTTTAGATAATACTAAATATTCATTGTGGTTAATTACTTTGGATGATAAGTTTTTGACAGCATTTTTTTCTCTAGCAAATGGAACTTGTATATTATTTGTATCTGATACTGGTGGTATTATATTGTTATTAATTTGGTTTGCTGACGTAGCATGCATCGGTACGGAATCTGATACTAATGGTAATATATTGTTAGCAATTGGGGTGTGCGTCGGTAAGAAAAGTGTACTTTCTTGGGAAACTGTTGGGATAACATTTTGGAGTGAATTTAAATTCCTTGCTTTGTTATTATTGGAATGACTGTAATTTGAAATGGAGATTGGATCCAATATGTTTAGCGCATTGTTACTGGGTATATTGTAAATTTTATGAAAGTTCATTAATAAATTAAGGAACTTTTTATCGTGTTTTAATCTAAGATTATGTAAAATTGTTACAGAATTCTTTACTATTTTATGAGCTTCTTGAAATAAGAACGGTGAATGTAATTTTATCATGTTAACATAAAAATACAGAGAATTTAAATGTTTGTCAACCAAAACTTGATATTCATTTTGCAAAACAGACGTAATTTCAATTGAATACCTTAAGCGCATTGCGCTAAAATCATATTGAATTTCAGGACTAATTGCTGCGACAGGAAATTTTGGTAATAACCCTTTTGGACAAATATTGTTTTTTAAACATTTTGAAAGAAATTCCACATGTCCCGTGAATTTAGCTGTTTTAAGTGAATGGTACTTAATTTGATTTAACCATTGACTATACATTATGGATGTGATTGCAACATAAGTAAAATTAGGTAATATTTTAATATTTGATTAGTATAAGTGTAAATTATTATTTTCAAATTGAAATTATGTATTAATACTAAATAAATTAACGTATAAAATAAATGAAAGGAGACTTATCTGGTCTGTGTAGACCAGGAGTGACTCCACGCCTTTTTTTCTTCTCTATTCTTTAGTGTTGGTCAATAATCCCTGCTGTGGTATTAGAAGTCTGGCCAACCGGACTTCTTCCTGCCTCATGCAGTGGTGACACAAATGAAAGTCGAGAATCTATGCTGGAAAGGAATAGGCGATTAGTATATCTAAAAGCGATTAGTATATCACTGTCATCCATTTCATACTAAAAGATCCATTCCTATTCAATGTCCATTCGCGGACACCGTTTGGTTAACAACAAGGAAAATTTAGATAAATATCTCATTAACCTGAAAAAATCTCTTCTGGAAAGAAATTATCCTGCTCCTCTATTAGAAAAAAATATTCTAAATTCTGAAGTAAAATATACACCAAGCCAAAAATATCTTCAAATTTAAATAGAATGTTTCTCAGCACCACTTATTTTCCCGGAGCCGAGAAACTGCGAGATATATTAGCTGATTTATTTCCTATTATTTCTAATGATGCGTCCTCCAAAGATCTCTTAGATTTACCACCAATTTTATCTTTCCGCAGACCACCTAATATTAGATCAATATTAAACAAAACAAAAAATAAACAAAATTTCTCTGTTGGTAATAATAACTTGGGTCTTCAACAACCTTGTGGTCGTCCACGTTGTAAAACTTGTCCTGTTAGATCAAAGTCCTTTTTTTCCAGTCCAAATACTACTAATAAATACAGGGTTCCCTTTCATTGTAGTTGTTATTCAAAAAATATAGTGTATCAGCTTCTGTGTAACACTTGCAGTGCTTTTTATATCGGCGAAACAACCACACCACTTAATATTAGACTAAATAATCATAGGGCCAGTGTAGGAAATGAAAGCCAGCTCCCAATATCTTTGCATGCCAGGGCACATAATTTAACTTTTGATCAATGTTTTAAGGTTAAAATAATAAAGTGCCTTGGTGATAATGCAAAAGAAAGGGATGTCAAATCTTGGGAAATGGCTTTTATTTATATTTTAGGCGCTTGCAAAGGTTCGGGTCTCAATAGACAAAATTAATGTGGTTTTTTCAATCAGGTTTAATACTCATCAACTGCTTTTTATTTTTTATTTATAATCATTCATTAAAAATAATATTTTTCACGGTCGGTTATGATATACTTTAGCTGGATCGTGTAAAATATTATTAATCATTTCTATTGGTTCGATTTCTTGAATTTAAATTTTCAAGGAATTGTTCGATTTCAGAAATGTCATTTATCTTGACAACGGTTTACACCGAAATATAGAACCAACATTTTTCATTAATCATTAGTTTTTAGATATACTAATCGCCTATTCCTTTCCAGCATAGATTCTCGACTTTCATTTGTGTCACCACTGCATGAGGCAGGAAGAAGTCCGGTTGGCCAGACTTCTAATACCACAGCAGGGATTATTGACCAACACTGAAAGAATAGAGAAGAAAAAAAGGCGTGGAGTCACTCCTGGTCTACACAGACCAGATAAGTCTCCTTTCATTTATTTTATACGTTAATTAATTTAGTATTAATACATAATTTCAATTTGAAAATAATAATTTACACTTATACTAATCAAATATTAAAATATATATATATATATATATATATATATATATATATATATATATATATATATATATATATATATATATATATATATATATATATATATATATATATATATATATATATATATATATATATATATATATATATATATATATATATATATATATATATACTTTTTAGAATTGATCAATAAGATGATTATAAAGTAAATAATTATAAAAGCCACTTACATCGTGACGAAGGATTCCCTTGATCGGATTCGGGAATGCTTTAGGTGTTAACGAGAATGATGAATGCCTCTCACTTGCGGAAAGAGGAGTAGGTTTAAGTTGGGCCCATTTTTCAACTAGTAAACGCTCACCCTTCATCCAATTATCTCAAAAATTAAGCTACAATCCTTCTTTATACGTAAACTCACTCAATTTCCTATTATTTCAGGGGAAATAACAAGACAAGACGAGCTACTTGACAGATGGAAGAATTTAAAATTTCGAATTTCGTTTTTTTATTTTCTAAAGGTGCGATATAAAGAAGCTGCGATCAATATTCAGCTGAAAACTTAAAACTAAAAGCGTGACATGCCCTCATATCAATGAAAGGAAGCAGTCAGCTCTTTCCTAGTTGGAAAGATTACCTTTAACCTAAATGGATTATTTACAATGAACGAAACATAAAATATGTAAAAATTCAATATTTTGAAATATTTGATAGTTTTGTGTATATATTCTTTTTAGAATTGATCAATAAGATGATTATAAAGTAAATAATTATAAAAGCCACTTACATCGTGACGAAGGATTCCCTTGATCGGATTCGGGATATATATATATATATATATATATATATATATATATATATATATATATATATATATATATATATATATATATATATATCTTTTAAATACGCAGAGCATGACTGTAATAATTACTGAAACTAATTATTTTTAATAACTTCAAAAATATTTAAAATTATGGGGACCCTTAAAATAGTCATTAAGTTTAACAAAAGGAGCTGTAATTTTACAAAATAACAAAAAAGGGATTATATATATTTTCAATACTTAATCAATGAATGGGATAAAAATTCTGTCACATTTTAATATTTAAATTCTGCATAGATTAGATTGTTCTGGGGTAACATCATTCTCTTATAATAGTCATTAAATTTTACAAAATGAACTGTAATACTAAAAAAAATAGGTTTTTTTCAATACCTAAACTTTAAATAGTATAAAAATGTCAGTTGGAAATAATTATTTAAATTCTGTATCGATTGGATTGTTTCTGGGGTAGCATTATTCCATTATAATAGTCATTAAGCTTTACAAAGAGACTAATACTAATAAAATTAGATTTTTTTCAATACGTAATCATTACATAGGATAAAAATGACAGTTACAATTTAATATTTAAATTCTGCATCGATCGGATTGTTTCTGAGGTAGCATTATTTAAACAGTGTAAACCTCCAGCAAATTTTGAGGTTACAGTGTTTTTACAATGGAGGTTTACAGGTGTACAACACGGCCAGGTAGCATAGTGCTTAGGTCGCCTGATCTTACATTGAAGTTCTCAGGTTCGATTCCCTGCTAGGTCACCATTTCCGTTGGACTAAAATTAACGGAATGGCACTTCAAATCTGTCGATCGAATGCAAGGTTGTAAGATATTGTCATATGATAATAAACCCGTTTATTGTGAAATTTCAAAATAAAGAGTAGAAACAAACAAAACAACAAATTTGTGATCGGTCGAATTTCCATGATATGGCCCACCGTTTGCTGCACTGCACCACATTCGCAAGCTGGTGATGGACATATTCTCCATTTATAGGCATGTCGCTACATATCCGACGAACTATTTCCATAACTACTATAGTAAGCACTAATCACCCATACCGAAACTCCCTATTCATGAAACTTAATCACCCTTAAGACGACGCTACTAATTACATCCCTTTCACGATATCGCATTTCCTTTTAGCGCCAGTGGCGGCTCACAATCACTATAAAGCCAATCGGGTCAGTCAATTCATCGGCGGTGTAATTAAGCACAACGTCGCCACTGGCGATTCTTTCATTTCCTGTTTTAGGTCAATACTCTAAGTGAAACATACGAGACTTCTATCGTTACTGTCATACATATATATCAGAGTGCTCGTTTCCTATAATTTATGCCTATGTACGCGCTTAATAGCTAGTGGACGCGCCCCTAAACAAATGATGGTGGTCTTCTCATTTAAAACGATGCGGATTTCCAATCGGGTTTTATTCAAGAAAACTTATTAGGATCTGATACCAGTGCCGGATTATCCAATAGGCCGAGTTGGCACCTGCCTATGGGCCACGCGTTTTTAAGAGGCGACAAGGAATCATTAAAATCATATATTTTCTTAATTGTTTATAATTAATAGAAAATAATCATTGAATTGAATTCGTAAGGAGAATACACCGTTAAATAAACTTTTTGATCCGGCTAATAGTATACGCTTTATAAATTATTGACAGTTGACCGCTTCTAGCCGGTGCGATCGTATTTTGTTTATATGCGCGTCTTTGCTACGCGATACATAATAAGCGTTGTCAGAAATGTTTAAGGGACCACTTTGTCGGTGCGATCGTGTTTTGTACACGTCTATCCTACTATGTCTATCCTACTTGTACACGTCTATCCTATACTATATTATCGTCAGAATGTTTGACAGACCAAAGGGTCCCCAAAAGTCAAGACATGGGTTAATCCGATACTGTCTGATACCCGGTGTCTAGGTTGATCTCTCTTGTATTAAGAAAATATCTTCTAATGTTACAAACAGAAAACCTTCGGAATCTGGACTTATTTGAAACTCGATTAGCGAGAAATATTTCTGGATTTAATAACGTCGTCATTCGTAGATGTCATTTCTACACTAAATTTATCAGCACAATCGTATCGATTTACTTCGTGATAGTTTATGCTCCTTCAGAGCTACACTTTCTAACGCACTTCAATTTTCGATTCTTGCGCATATGAGATTTTTTTGCAATTCAACCATACTTTAATTATTAGTTGGTTAAATTGCTTTTCCTTTGTTTAATTAATTGTGTGCTCATGTAAAAAAGATATCGATTTAGTCATGTAGCCGTATAATTTTATGACAATGTATGTATTTTCAAAATTTTGTTTTAGTACCGAATGAAATACATATTTATTGTTATAAATTACAATTAGGAAACATCAAATAAAATACCATTTAAATAAAACACAGCAAGAAATTAAACCTAATTTATAAATGATGCCCTCTGTCATATGTAGCCCAACTAAGCAAAGCTTGTGCTTGGGCGGACATTCCATAAGCATAGGGGCGTAGAGAATAAGTAAAGAAAAATACATGTAAATACGCTAAAAAAGATTTTTCCTTTTTTTAAGTTAATGAAAATAAATTTAAATGGCTACGTGTAATTTTTATTTAATACGCTGCCAAAACTAAAAAAATAATAAAAAATGACAGTAGGTACAGACCTGAAAAAATCAAAATACCAAATAAAAAGCCTTAATTATATAATAAAAATAAGAGGAGGTGAAAATAGTCATAGTAATAAAAATAGTCATAAAGTAATCATAATGTCAGAAATGCATGTAAGTTAAATGTTAAAAATTAAGAATAGGTAAAAAAAAACAACGACATAATGGTAATTAAAATAATCAAAATAAAAACATAAACATAATCGAATAGTAATAAAAATAATATATAAATCATATAACATCATATTTAATCAATTATAAAAAAATTAATAAAAACTGTTATTAAAAAAAAGTAAAGCAGGGTATTGCGGTCTTCAAGCAGCCACTTCTTTAAATTATTTTTAAAGACTTGCTGAGTGGGTGTCTCTTTTAGATGAGCCGGGAGGATGTTATACAATTTTGGCACAATGAATGAGAAATTTCTTTGCCCAAGAGTTGTTCTCATAAATGGGACGTTCATAAAATCTTCAGCTGCTCTCCTGGTTGCTAATGTTTGCCTTTGGTTGTATGGTTTTCGTACGTAGACGAATTAAAATAGTTTTAGCATACAATAATCTAACGCTTAAAACATTGAACTCTTTAAATAATAAAATACTAGGAAATCTAAATGGTTTTCTAATTATGGTTTTTATAACACTCTTTTGTGCAACATAAGGTGGTTGCATGGTTTTAACACAGCCACCCCAAGCTATAATACCGTAATATATTACTGTTTCACAGAGAGTGAAATTTGAATCGTCGGATCATCGACGATTTTTCTAGTAATGTTAAAAAGATTATTCTACAGACAAAGAATTTTGTTTTGAAATATTGTAAATATTATTTAAAAATTGTATATATAATTGACAATTTCCGGAAGCTTTCAGTGTGACCTATATAGCACTTTATTTGTATTTTTTCGGCGGATTATATGTGCGAGATTAAAAATAAACGAGTTTAAATCTAGAATATTATGTAACACTAGCAGTCTGCCCTTTTGTCGCCATTTTACCCGGCTAATAACGAATCTGCCAGCGTTCAAAGCAAACATATCCAATTTCTCGCTGCAGCTTTTGTTTGCTCGACGCCCTTCGTGTTTGCTTTCAATTAACCGAAACAGATAACCCATGGTCAGGATAGATGGATGTTATAATATGCAACATACCTTTCGGATGACTCACCAATTCACCATCGAATGCGAAACAAAATGGTACATCGACTGTGGTGTGTTACGAAAAAGTTGATTTTACTTTCCCGGCCTATCAACCGACCAGGAGGGGAAGTATTGTTGAGGTGCAATATATATATTTTTTTCAGATAAAGATGGATATATCCATTTTGCGCCCCCTGAGACGATTAGGACCATTTCCAGATTACAGTCGGCCTGTGTGTCTTTCTTTCTGTCTTTGACGGTATGTATGTATTCCTTCACGATAGCGCCTAATCCGATTGAGCTGAAATTTGGTAAGCAGGCATCGTTTGATTATGGCAATGAAAATATTTTTGTTTGAATCGGCCCACCAGGGCGCACTAGTCATATATCATATCAAAATATTAGACTTAAAGACTTGAAATATAGTACACAGATGCTTTGTTGGGCTAAAATCATATTGTAAAATTTTGGTTGGAATATCTCATGTCTGCACTAATAATATTTAAATTCCGCTATACGCCGAGCCGTACGAGGCTAGATAAGAAACGAACCGCGCCGCCTGAGGCATCGCAATGGAACTCAACCGGGTTCGAACGCCGGCGAAAGAGGGCGCTCGTCGTTTTTATTTATGAAATTATTAGTCATATGAAATCAGTCCTTGGCTACTCGCCGGGAAAGTCTTGGGGTGACAAACACCGTTTTTTTTATTTATTTGAAATTTCAGATTCAGTTGCTTCAATGGAAATATAACTGAAAGTTAATATGTAAATGTGTAAACCCTCAGCTGGCACCGAAAAAATTGATGACGGGTTAAACGTATAAAATAATGGACGCACGGATACAGAAATAAAATATTCATAACTATGAATATTTAAATTGGAGTGTGTGTCATCGGCTGGAAGGGTGTCGCCATTAATTCAAGAGTACTGTTGTCTTCATAGCGTCTTTTATTTTCCTATGTGGAGTAACAGAGAAAGTAGTGATCATGCAATATTCCTACATGAAGCTTTCCTACTCACATCGGTTATAGGCCACCAAAATCGGTTCAATACAAGATCAAATACGAAATCAAAATCGAAAAATGTATACGAGATTATATAGGAGATCAAAATCGGTTGAATATTTTCTGAGATATAGAAAATATCAGATGAGTCGAAGAAAATGGGACAATTCCAAAATTTCGAAGTTAAATATGTCGAGACTAAACGATGAAATATATATTTTCAATTTTATTATCTGGATATCGATGTCTTAAAAAATATTGGTACCTATCTATATCAAGTATATGTCATTGTGTTCACTGGTTCACGAGTTATTATCAAAAATATATAGTTACATAGAGCCAAATATGAAGTAACTGTAATAAAACTGCTATTGCCAAATTTGCCCTTAGAGGTGTATATAAAATTAATACAGATCAAATGTAGTATTTAAGTAGGTCTACAGATTATTGTATTTCATATCAATATTTTCAGTGGTTCTCAAATTATATTGTTGTAAAAATTATTGAAATTATATAAGTTCGCAGGAATTGCAGACTTATGGTTTTAAGAAATGTCTTTCAACGAATAATAGCGAAACATCCCAAAATGTAATAGTAAATCAAATTGTAAATAACTATCTCGTTCACATAATGTGCCTACAACCATTGATTTTATATAAAATCAATGCTACAACTAACAATAGTGGAAATATTGTCAACAGCAGCTATTTATCGTTATAGCCGTAAAAGACACTCGGATTTGGTACGGCGCGGCGGACCGAATCCGCCGACCAAATCCGTTCTTGCAACAGACGACCGGACTAATTATTATGGTCGCCGGACTACTCTACAGACGGACAGATATGGTTCGAAGCGGACCAAATCCGTGGTCCGGCCGTACCAAATCCGAGCGTGTGTTACGGGTAGTAGGTACATGCGACCAAGGCAGAGGACAAAAGGTTCAAATTCCAATGCTACCTATTAATATCATTCTAATTTCCTTTCTAACTTAGATGCCTGTAGTTTCCCGTTGCAACGACAGTGAACCAAGACCGTGGCGCCCTTTGTCCGTCTTTCACACGGGGTCTGGTGGCCAACGGGCCGTTTCAACAGTAGCTGAAGATCCACCCCCGCTTCCTGGGAAACGTTTAAAACTATTTAGAGACCCCCTCCCCGCTCACCCCCCGCTTATTCGCCAGAGTGCACAGTCGATTGGCTGACGCCGCACGATGCGCAAACTGCCCAGCAGTGGACGAAGGTCATCCCCCAGAGGATCCGAACCCATCTCCACGGCACACAAGGCCGTGACAAGGGAAACAGAGTCCTTTCCAGGTCCGACCACCTTCGAGGAGGCTACCGGATGGGAGTTAAACCATGAGTTGAGCCGACCCAAGATAAAGAGCAGGTCATATGGTCCAAGCCGCACGGAACTGTTAGCTGTCACTATACATCAACAGTGTAGAGGTGTCAACTTTAACAGACGAACCCGTCACCCCAGGCTGGTAAAACGATATGTGATCGTTCTTTCAGCCTGGAATGAGCGTAGAGACTTGGATATATAGACAATATACTGTCCAGCTCCGCCGACTAGCCCGGGAGAGACCAACTCCAAACCGCGTGGCGCCGGTTAATTAGCCCAGCGGGCTTCCACGCGCCCTCGCTACCAGTTTTAAACAGATTTCTCCGTCCTTCCGATTGGTTACCAGTCCGAAGTTGCGTGCGCGGCCTCTACCTGATGTAATTCAGCGGTAATTCAATATAAATTTATCGCGTACCAAGGCGTCCTTTGCCCGACTGTCCACTCGGGATCGGGTGGCCAATTCGACGTTTTAGGAGCGGCTGGCATCAGCCCCGCTGCTTAAGAAACCGTATGTCGTTCCCTTACTCTTCCAATCAGTAGCCGGAGTGCAACAGACGATTGGCTGTCGGTCGGCTGACAGTCGACTGACAGCCCTGAGCCCAGTAGCACACGAAGGCCATCACCAGGGAAAACTGATCCACCAGCCGTAGCCTGGGGCACAGAGCCCTTCCCGGGGTAGACTTTCATTCAGGGAGGCTACTGGATTTGAGCTGAACCATGAAAGGAGCAGAACCTTGAACGAGATGGGTCTTAGTGGTCCAACTGCTCGAAACCATAAGCTACCACTATCAGCAGAAAAACATCAACAGAACAACTAGAACTAGAACTAAAACTATAACATCAACGGAACGACAGAAATAAAAACATAACAAAATTCCAACACCGGGACTTTGATACAGCCTTCGGGTACAGCTTGTTGTGTATATCTCGCAGAAGTCCGCCTCAAATGCACGGCAATTTCCATATTTGGGCAATGCAATCAGCGATAAGTCTCGAAGATTTTGTATGAAAGCCGAGTCTAGACAGGCTGGCAGACGCTATAAAATGTCACGAGCGCTATTCCGCTATTGCGCAAATTCATTACATTACACGCCAGGCTGCAAACGATTATTTTCAGGGCGAGGCGAGGCGTCTGGCTTTATTTGCTACGGAACATTGTAAAATATGAGTTGGATGATTCGGAAAACCAGGTACTAAATAAAATAAAATAGGTAAAATACAACACTTCCATATTTATTATTTATTTATTAAGAATTAATATCTATAAAACATTGATTTTGGCTACAAGAATAACAAAAACCGAATGTCAAAACCTAAACCTCGTGCTTATTTGATTATGTTACCCAACTGGCACTAACAGGTTCTAGGGTGGACATGGCTCTAATAGTAAAATAAAGTATTTAATCGTCGTAGTAAAATGCTCATGAAACAAAGTTGCCGTTAAATGTAATCCTAAAAAAATATATCGCAATTCCAATATTAAAATCGGCATTAAAATTTAACACAAAATTCCGTTAAATTCGATAGACAAATAAAATAGGCACAAAACTAAAAGAAAGAGAATAAGAATATATGAAAAGACAAACAAAAAGGAAAGAGATTGAAAAGAAAGAAAAGTAATCAATATGGCAAGTAATATAAAATTTAATGAAATAATACCTAGTCAAAATAAATAGAATGCACTGCCAAAACAATAAATAACAACAAATATTGAAAAATATTTGGTAATTAAGTTCAATGTACATATTTTAAATAATCAAAATACATATTTTAAAATATAACATCCCTGTCATTACAAAAACATTCAATAAAAATATCAATTAGCTGCTTTTGCATTTTATACAAATCCTTTCGCCATCTGTTTTAATAATCGCTGTTAGTATGTGAACTTCGGTGTTACTGAAATTGTGACATTTAAAACTTTGTGTGAACACTTACTGTGGTGTTCTCCAGGGTTCAAATTCGATGCCCCTAATGTTTAAATTTTTCTGATTCTCTATCCAACAGTGAAATACTTATATATGCATATGATGTGAAAATCTATAAGACCGCCAAAACATCTAACGACGTAATGACATCCAACAAGATTTTAAAGCTGTATACGCAAATGGACAAAGTAAAAATAGCTTTTAATGTGAGGAAATGCTTCAATATGATATTCAGTAGGTCAATCTATCCTATAGGATTTACCTTTGTATAGATCGAATGGGGCTAGTCTAAGTAGGCTAAATAATATGAAGGAGATCCGGTCAGAGCAAGGTTTTATTCAAAAATATATCATCAGTACCGGGATTTCATGACTACATATACACAGAACATAACTGATTAACATTCCGGTCAAGACTCCGTACCGTGATTTGATGGACTGTCGCCGCGTTATTTTAGCCCAGGCGCGTGAGGGGAATTCACGAGAACGCTTGAGAATACACGAGAAGCCACTGTAGAATCACACACTGAACAGAAAAGAGACATGGATCGAATCAGAGGTCGTATTCGTGCCTCGCTATTCTATGGTATGACTGGACAAAATAGACCAAAATGTGTGTAATGGCGATGTCCCAACCAACTTGATAAAACATGGCATAGCCCAAAATAGCTAAAGTCGCAGGGTGATATTATCAGACTGCTGATTTCTCGCTTACGATCAAGACCGTAATAATGGGAGGGGGTGCCCCCCTTTCAGTGCTTACAAGATAAAAGAAAATTTCCAGAAAGCAGTAAGTATTCATGGTGGTCCACATTTAAGAAAGAGACTAGAAAACGTCATTCAAATTTACTCTTTTCTCAGCTCGAATTTTTAGCGATATTTTAATTGAATGATATTCGTGAAAATATCGATTCAATAATGGCAAGCTATATCTATATATAAAAAATTAGCTTGCGTATGTTTGTGCTCGCATAACTCGAAAGTAGTCGGTCGATTGGCCGTCTATAATAACATTGATAACGATTTTTTTTTATAAAGGTCTGATATAAAAACCCAATAATGTAACTAATGATCACAATAATAATTGTGATGTAGGTCACAAATACCGCAGAGCCTCAAGACAAATGTTTATAATCAGTGCGTGTTACCAGTGATGGCCTAAGGCACTGAGACGTGGTCGCTAACTATTAGCCCCCTTACACAAGCTCAAAATCGCGCAACGAGCCATGGAGAGAGCAATGCTTGGAGTTTCACTCCGTGATAGAATCCGAAACGAGGAAATCCGCTGAAGAACCAAAGTCACTGATATAGCTCATAAAATTACCAACTTGAAATGGCAATAGGCAGGCTCGCAGAACCGACTACCGTTGAGGAAAAAAGGTTCTCGAATGGCGACCACAAGATGGACCAATGCCAAGGTCGCAGGAAGTAGGTGGATAAAGGTGGCTCAAGACTGTTCGTCGTGGCATTACATGGGGGAGGCCTATGTCCAACAGTGGATGTCTGCCGGCTAATGATGATGATGAACAATAATAAAATTAAATGATTAGTGCCATCTATTGCATTTTTAATATAGGCTGATTACATCACAAAAATAATACGGAGAGAGAATGCCACCCATAGGTGGCATTCTCTCTCCGTAAATAAGTCCGTAATAATATAGACTCATAAGTCTATCTAAAATTAAAGTGCGTAATTATTACGTATTGAAACCTTTATACCAAATAAAAAAATGATATCTTTATGTGAATAATATTAATATAATAAGAACTATTATTGAAACATTTGTTATAATTATTATTTATAATTAAATATAATTAAATATAAAATGTATAAAAAAATATATATAATGAATTTAATAAAAAAATTAAGGTATATATATATGTATATATATATATATATATATATATATATATATATATATATATATATATATATATATATATATATATATATATATATATATATATATATATATATATATATATATATATATATATATATATATATATATATATATATATATATATATATATATATATATATATATATATATATATATATATATATATATATATATATATATATATATATATATATATATATATATATATATATATATATATATATATATATATATATATATATATATATATATAACTAATAAAAAATTTTATATAAATTTATTATTTAATATATATTTATATTTTTTTTTTTATTATTATATTATTATTTTATTTGATACAGGCGTGTTTAGCTGCCTTACTGTTTTACCACAAGCGCCGCCATATTGAAGATAAGAGAATGTTAATCAATAATTTAAAGTGCCATCTACACGTTGCGTTTCGTAGTAAAATCCTAGCTGCCTAATCGCAGTGCGGAATCAAGCAATCTAATACGCTATATAATCCATGGTAGTATGTAAGAGATCACAGAAAAACTTTTTCTACAATTTTCAATATTTTGAACAGAGCTAGAAATTTTCAGCCGGCTTGAAGCCATCTGTCCACGAAATTAATAAGCCTCCTCGGTAGATATACCAGAGTATTATTGTCGACGTAGGTAGGAAAAATTAAACAAAGGCTTCGTTAATGAAAGCCTGCGTCCCGCCTCATTTAAACGGCTTCTGTCTGGCGGCAGGGGGGACCAAATCACCCACCCTGACGCACGCCCAAACACCCGCAGCTTCGCCATTACTCGCCCAAAATGTAAATGTACATAAATGAACGCTATAATATTTTTAATCCTATTAACGACCTTCGTGCCAAGACCCCTCGCATATCAATTTGAGTTATACTTACTGCGGCCGCGAAGTTTGTGTGATATGGAAATGGCGCGTTTCCTATAATATGGGGAGGCTTACTAAAAGCCAGCTAAATGATAATTTATTGGTATATTTACGCTGCGCTGGGAGCACAACGAAGTTTGAAGGGGATGCTACGAGAAATTGTATTGTCACTGTTTTAAATCCAGGAATCTCCCTCTCTTCTAGATAAAAAAAATCTGTTGTGTCTCCTTAAGACTTTCCCGGCAAGTAGCCAAGGACTGTTTTATCTGAATATCCATAATAGAAGAGTATTTTAGTCCGAAACTTTATGCATCATGAGTACTTGGTCTATTTTCTTCAAAGTTAAAGCACTGTATAAGGCGGGATAGGAACCTATGGAAGAAGATGAATATCGGAAGAAGAGGAATATTTTCGTTTAAAACTTTGTACACCCTGAGTACTTGGGTATCTTTTAAAGTACTCTAGATAAGGCAGGAGACAAGAAGAATATTGTAAGAAGAAAAACATTTTCGTCCGAATCTTTATACATCCTGAGTACTTGGGTATCTATTAAAGCAGTCTAGATAAGGTGGGATAGGAGCCCACTGAAGAAGAAGAATATCTTAGTCCGATACTGTATGCCTCCTGAGTAATCAGTCTGTCTTCTTCCAAGTTAAAGCACTCTAGATGAGTCGGCATAGGATCCCACGGAAGAAGAAGAATATTTTCGTCTGAAACGAAAAAGGAATTGCGCAATACATACGCAAAAATACCTACCATTCGACCATCGCATGTTTTTGTAGTATTTCCGTGATATTAAAATGGTAGTTTTCCAAAAATAGTGTATTATTTTCTTAAATACATCGGTAATTTTTTTTCGTCTCAAGATATTCCAACCAAAACGTTTTACAACGTGATTTCGGTCCAATAAGGCAACTGTGTATTGAATTTGAAGTGTTTAACTGTAATATTTCGAGATTGAAGTATGACTAGCGACTCGAGTATGAGATTGAAGGATGAGACCGATTTTAACTACAATCTTTCCAACTCTTGCCATGACCGAATATTGCCTGCGGGCCAAAGTTCAGCTCAATCGGATGAAGCGTTTAGACGCTATCGTGGAGGAATACATAGAGACACACAGACTCACAACTCACAGACATACTTCATTCAGTCCGGAAATAGTCTTAATCATCTCGTGGGGAGGGTGGTCAACATGTATATATCCGTCTTCATCTCGAAAACATTTATTAGCGCGTTCACAATACTTTCCCTACCGTGAAGGTAATAATCAGTTGTGGCACCACAAAAAATCCCAGCAAGTAGTCAAGGACCGATTTTATTTCAATATTAATTTCAAAAATAAAATCTATGAGCGCCCTCACTCGGCCGGCGGACGAACCCGGTTGGGTTCCGTTACACAACCGCCTAGGACGGCGCGGTTTGTATCTCGGCTAGCCTCGGGCGGCTCAGAGTTAATAATTCATTAAAATATATGGCGGAATTATTTAATATTATTAGGATATATTTAATGTTATTTAAATATTATTAGGATAGCTTGTATATGCGATATTCTAACCAACATTTCACAATGTGATTAAGGCGGCTATGTACTAAATTTCAAGTCTTAAGTATATAAAAGGCATCTGTGTATCAAAGTCAAATTAAAAGTCCAAAATTTCTGGATTGGTATATGACTAGTGCGCCCCCTGGTGGATCGATTTCAACCAACATCTTTTCAACTCTCCCATGACCAAATGATGCCTGCATACCAATCGTGGAGGAATACATAGACGCAGACACACACATACACACAGGCACACACACAGACACAGACAGACTTCAGTCTGGAAATGGTCGTAATCATCTCGAGGGGAGGCTTAAAATAGATATTTCCGTGTACATCTCGAAAAAAATTGCGCGTCCACACTCCTTTCCGTCCTGGTCGGTTGGTGGGACAAGAAAGTAAAAAATCTCATATTTCCCTTAATAAATATGTGAGTGGGGTAATGATAAAAGATGTTCGAGAATGTGCATTATTGCAACGCACGTAGTTTATAAAGGAAAAGTGATGTATACGATTGCTTGGTTGGCTGGATTCACGCGGCCGCAGGCGTCTGTCCGTGGCTAAACAGCAATCAGCTTACAGCAAACAGCTTGTAATTTTATTCGCGGTTTTAATGCTATTACTTAACGCTGCGCAAGTTGTTATTGTACAAGGATAAGAAGACTTTTAATTCTATAACTTTGCAGCCTGAAATACTCGTTTTGCTTAGGGCCGGGTTTCTACAATTAAAAGGAACCTGAATTAAATCACAGTCTACTGATTTTGCGTCTGGGCTAAATTAGTCGAATTACCTATTTCATAACCTACCCTGATAATATTTAAATTCGTAAGTATATATATATTGTCGTTGATTTTGCCTTTCTGTATTTAGTTTGTTTAAAGTTGTGGTTTGGTCCGGATTATCTCATAAACACGCTGCATAAATAATAATTAAATTCCGCCATACTAATGTATGGGGAATAGCATATTTAAATTTGCGGTGTCGCGTGTTTAATATCGCGAAACGCACTAACGAAATTTAAATCTTCATTGCGTTGTGTCGCTCGTTCGAAATTCGAATGTTTAACGACGAATTTTAAGGCGACGAGCGTTTGCTATTCGGGTTTTTAATTGAATGAGATGACGTCTTTGGCTAATTGCCGGGAAAGTCTTAAAGTGAGAAAATATTTTTCTTGTTGAAGGTACAAGTTTTATACGAGTTTACTGTTTCTATGCTAAACCAACCGGCAGAAGAGAAAAGGTTAAGAGGGAAAACATGCTAGGATGTCATAAAAGAGGATTGAGAGAATCCAAGGACGTGCAAAATACCCAATTACAAGAATATAATGTATGTTGCAGTACAAGGTGACACAGCAAAACGGGAACTTTTGAGGTGCGTAATGTCAGCCATGTGCGTAATGTCTATATAGGAAGACTGAGCGGAGACTTGAGAGACTGCAAAATGCCTGCGCAAGATTTTGCTTTAGAATTCCTCCACGTCATCATGTGTCACCATTCCTTGCGAAAGCTTCCATGTTGAATATGAGTAAAAGAAGGCAGCTCCATCTTGCGACCCTTGTACTCATGGTAGTACGCAATAAACAGCCGCGATATCTTTACTCGATTATGACGTGGTCCCGTAACCGGCATGTCCATTCAACACGTGCACGTGAACAACTTGCTATAATACCCAAGCACAAAACTACACATTTCCAGTGCAGCTTTTCCTATTATTCTGCGGTTGTATGGAATCGGTTGGGAATGGCTTTGCGATCGAAATCAATTGCAGTATTTAAGGACCACTTTAAAAGTTTATTATTAAAGGAAGATATTTAGATGTCATAATTTGATTTTATTTTAAAATAACTATTGCTAATTGGATTATTACTATTGTCTTCGTTTATTTATTAATTTGTAACCTGATTATTTAGTGTTAAATATTTTGATTTTGATTATTTTTGATTTATTATATGTAGATTATTAAATTTATGTAATTACGTTATTTTCTTTTAATATCATTTAAACTCATACTCAACGGGTTCTCAACTCATACTCATACAAACTCATACTCATCTTGATTTTGATTATTTCGATTTGTGTATTTATTTGATTATGATTATTTGGATTTTTTGTTTTAAGATTTATTTGATTTGGTTATTTTATTTTAAAAATCATATACATATGTATCAATAATTAATAGGTGTGTCCTGAAAACCAGGATAAGAGATATCCTGAGGATACCCCTAATTTGCAGCGTTTGTAGCTTTATTTCATAGTCTTTGTCTATTTATAGTTTTAATTTTTAATCTGTGTGTTCTTGTTTTTTTTTTTATATGTTTTTTATAACAGCTGCAAATAAATAAATAAATAAATGTACAGTTGGCAGCACTACCGAAAAGGTACTGGGAGCTGTAAACAATCTTGCCATTCAGTAATAATTGAGGAGTGGAACGGTAGACAGAGTGATTTCACAATCAAAATTATTTGTTCATTTCTAAGCGTCCACATGTAGCACTATCTCGCTTGCTCATTCATGTGGCGCGCATCATTGAAGCGCAATTTTTTCACATATCTCATTCGCACCTTCCCTCGTTAGTCATGTGCGCTGGCCTTTTCAATCGACTAGTGATGCAATTTAAGGAGTGTTGATTTCATTCCGTGATACTTGGGACGCGCTCGTTTGTTTATTGCTATTATTATAACTTTAAAATACTATGCTGTATACAAAATCTGTTTAAGAAGTGATACGACATTAACGGATCGCCTGAATGCTTATGGTGACCTGCCTAGATGGAGTCCACTAACGTGGACCCTCATTTACATCTGGTGCACCCCGATTTTTTTTTCGCTGACATGGACCTCCTGCGAATCGAAATCGACCACTGGGGGTCCATATAGACCACTTTGGGAATCACTGGTTTAGAAGGTGCGCAGAGGCAGTTCCGCTGCGTTTTCAACGCGCGTCATGGTCGTGTTCCTTCGAAACACCTGCATTGAACATAGGCCTTTTCAATAAAAAAGGCTTTCAAGCGGCTTTCAAGCCCAGTAAAATAGGTAATATGAAGAGAAATAACTGATAATTTCCCACAACTTCACGAAACCTGATTTCAGCAGGATTGGTGCGACATCGCACACTGCAAGGCAATCAATTTGTGATTCAGATTGTGATTTTTTTCTTGTAGGGCTTGGACTTGGACAAGGACTTAGGATGAATTCAAACAAAGAATTGAAGACGAAATTCGTATTATCCCAGTTGAAATAATGCCGTGGTCAATGGGGAACCCAAACAAGAGATCAAAAAATGTATATACGTAGACAAGGACGCAATTTGCAGAACCTAATCATCAGAAACTGATAAATTGAATTGTTATTTCTTAAACGGCAAGCTGTAGTGGTTTAATTACTGTCATATTTTTTTTTGTTTTGAATGTATTCTATTTTTATTTTTTTTGCAAAAGTTCTTGTTTTTTTCTGAGTCACCTTGTATATCTAATATAATAATAAATTGGTAGTTCTCTCTTATAAGTACCTAAGTTATGTTCTTTAACCCTTTACAAGGAACATCGCTCTCACAGACCACTATGGATTCCTAGAAATGCTTCCAGTCCGTCCCCGCACCTCTCAGCAACTCACCGCTCCCAGTAGTCTTATAGTAGTTCCCGCTGTGTCGTCGCACGCAGCGATCGTTTCTGTAGAAGCGTCCGTCTTTTTCATTGTTTTAAATATAAATATTTTATGTTTTTTTGCCGTTTTAAATAGTCCTAATTATTAGTACCGGTCTGTGAGACCTTCTGCGGAGATACCGATGACCATGACGGACAAACTTGAAAAAAGAAAGACTTGCAAACTCTGTCCATACACTAAGAAGCGCAAGACAGGCTTGCATCAAATGCTCGGATCTTATATGTTTAGAGCGTTATAAAAGGGTCTGCAAAGAATGTGCTCCGAATACGACATAAAGTGTTACTAATAATAAGATAGACAATACATATAACTGTTATACCTAACTTTTTCTAGTTCATAATATATCAGGCTTTTGATATTGGTACTCAAATAAAAAGTTGTGAGTTAGAAGTGTGTTTATTATCTATACATACTTAAAAATAGCGGTCCCACAGACCGTTGTTTCCTATTACGTAGTTTAAAATCACGTTCCCAGTAAAGGGTTAATATGGGGCTATGCACCGCAAAAGACTGAATCATGCGAATAATAACACGTCACATTCGCGAAAATATATCTTCAGATAAAGATTTACATTAAAAAGAATATACACCCGAAAATAAATTTAAAAATCACTATTAGAATAAAATAAATTAGAACTATTAAATATAGTTCAAATATTGGGCGATAAATGGCCTTACCTTTTGCGTGAACCTAAAAACGATATGTAGTTTTTTGTGGATTTGTGTTCAGAAAAATATATATTTTTTGTCATAGTAATTATTTGTCTACATGACATTGTTTTAACAGTTTTCACAGTAATTATTGTCACAGTAACATGACATTGTTTTCACAGTAATTATTATCACAGTAACATGACATTGTTTCCACAGTAATTATTGTCACAGTAACATGACATTGTTTCCACAGTAATTATTTGTGTAGGTACATGACATTTGTGTACATCTGTAAAAATATCCAGCCTTAGATATCCAGGCCCAATTTCGCCAATCCTCTTAGCGTGACTTCTAGTATTATCATTGATTATATAGGTTATTAGATTGCTCAATGCCGTACTACGTTTTAGCAGCAAGGATTTTACTATATAACGCAACGTGTGGTTGGCACTCATAATTTCAAATATTGGCTAATCTTCTGTTATGCTCAATAGCCATAGATGGCGTACTATATGGTAAAATCGCCCATACGGTATCTTATCTCAAAATAAATTATAATCTCAAAGTAAAAATAAACAGTATAACAACAAAAGAAATTTTAAATCATAGCTCTTAGCATTACAGAAAGAAGTCAATTGTAATTTGGTATACATGCAGGTTTCAATGCATAATAATTAGGCTCTTTAATGTTCGAATATACTAATAGATGGCATTCTAATATCTCCGTATTATTTCTGTGATGTAATCAACCTATATAAAATGCAATAGATAGCAGTAATATTTAAATGTTATTATTGTTATCATTGGTTTTTATAATCAATCAGTCCTTTATAATCAAACCTATCATTATCAATGTCATTATCGATGGCCAAATAAATTGCTATTAGTTTCGCCGGACAATGCTATTAGTGCCACTCGCATGTCGCTGGCGCAGAAGAGCTGCCAAGATGTATTATGGCTTTGAGCAATCTGATACTCTGTTACGTGTATAATCAATGGTATTTATTGTCTTGCAATATTAAAAAAATAGAGACATCAACGAATAGATAACTCGGAAATAAGTTTATTAAAATTGTTGAAAGTTAAAATGCAAAACAATATGCTAGAGTGCATATCAAACATTATATTTAAACATTGCTTAACCTTACATAGATATGCAGAATGTGAATAAGTCAATACCCTCAATGGTAATGAAAATAACGAAAACGACTACAAGCCTCCACTAGAAATCATAAAAACCCACCAAATCAAAATCATTGACCTTTGCCCTTTCGTACTAAAGAATTTTATCTCCGCATTTTTTCCTCACATAGTAATATAATAACTAAACACGCAAAGTAAATTCTCACACTTTGCCGTAAAAAAACACAAAACAATGAAAAAAACGTAGGCGCGCGCGCGCGGATTGGCGAATTCCCCTGTTTTTAATACGCCTAATGGCTCACGGGCGCTGAGCTTGTCGCGCTGAAGTGCAAGCGGTAAAACATCCCCTCGCATAATTTTGACGGGGCTTTGTTTCGCAATCGCACCCCTAACAGTGTTTTCATACGGAAAGAAAAGTGGTGCTGTGAAATGTTTTTTAATTGCACTCATTTTTTTCGTTTGAATTTGTTCAGTGTGACCCCCCCCCCCCCCTCGGCAAACTCAAAATATTTACAAAAAGATGATTTGTCGGTCGTTTATATGAAGATTAGCGCAAATACCCGGCGTTGACCGGGAGAAATTTAGTCAGTAAATAGGACTTTGCACGGCGTAACGGTGTTGGAGTGACGCGTAACGGTGTTGGCGTGATGGTTGTTACCGTGTCGTAATGTTAAAAGATAATGTTGTTTCATTACGTCGCGGTCTTGGGATCTCGCTTCTAGCATTATAGCATATAGTAGTATACGTACGGTTATAGACGGACAAATGAATCGTGTTTCAACTACAGTATACTGTTATTTCTTTATTAACCATAAGGAAAATATTGATACATATATTCCAGTAATAGGGTTTCAACAAAATTCTTTGTAATTCAAAAAAATTACGATTGAAACATCGTTATTCATCTGTATAAAACCGTATAACAAAATGGAAAGAACCAATCCAATATTTTTCTCAGTGTATAGGTCCTCGGTCCCGGCCCGGTCTGGTGGCATAGTGGTTAGGTCGCCTGATCTTACATTGTAAGGTTCCGGGTTCTATTCCCTGCTGGGTCACACTTTTCCGTCAGGATAAAATTAACGGAATTGCGTTTCAATTCTGTCGATCGAATGCAATAACAAGGCACACTACACACTTCCACATATGTTACACGCACAGTGCAAATATACATATAAACACTTCATAGTAGGATCGGTTGTAAGAGATTGTCGTATGATAATGATGATAAGCCCATTGTGAAATTTCACAATCAAGAATAGAAACAAACAAACAAACAGACTTTATGGCACGATATACTAAAATTACAACTAAAATTTTTAGCACTCGACCTCTTTTTAACAGTCATCGGTCAGCATTTTTTGCAAAACCTTCGAATATTCTCTCCGTTTCACCCCAGGATTTTAAAACGAATCCTTTGATTTCCTTAGGAGAATATTTCAACCAATTTAATCAGACTTTATGCAAATATCAAGGTCGATAATACGAATACAAATATAAGGGGTTGATATTCGTATAACCCTCGAATATGTGTTTATTTATTTTCTAGTTGGAATTATTTCCCTGAATTTCGAAGTCGAGGCATGCATTTCACCGGATAAAACTTCCAAGGGATTTCACCCTTTTAGGGGTCGACTTTCGAAAGATCCTTTCTTAGCACACCCTTATGAATCTAAAGGAAACTTACTGCAAAGTTTCAAGTCTCCGGTTCCAGTAGTTTTGCTTTGGCATTGGTGAATGAATGAGTGAGTTATCGGTAGGTACACATGCTTTATAAATATATACTTATTTGTGTTTATTTCACGTAATGTAATTTTGATTATACATTTTCAATGGGGTCGAGCGATTCGATTCGTTAGATTTTACTTTACCGGCCCACCAACCGACGAGGAGGTAAAGTATTGTGAACGCGCTAAAAAAATCGAGATGAAGATGTACCTATATGTACATTTTGACGCCCCCCCCCCTTCCCCCTTCGAGACGATTAAGACAATTTCCAGAGTGAATTATGTCTGTGTGTGTGTGTGTGTGTCTGGCTGTGTGTGTGTGTATTCCTCCACGATAGCGTCCAAACGCTCCAAATTTGGTATGAAGGCATCATTTGGTCATGGCACGAGCTAAAAAGATTGTGGTTGAAATCACCAGGGGGCACACTAGCCATAAATCATCCTCTTAATATTGGACCTAGACACATGAAATTTGGATACATAGATGCCTTGTCGGATCTAAATCAGATTGTGAAATTTCGGTTAGAATATCTCATATACAAGCCGCATAAATAATATTTGAATTCCTCCATAAAATGTATGGGGAATAAAATATTTTAATTTGCGGCGTCGCAAGTTTGCTATCGCGTAACGCACTATCGAAATATACATCTTCATTGCGTGGTGTCGCTCGTTTAAGACAATTTCCAGATGGATGTCTGTTTGTGTGTGTGTGTGTGAATGTCTGTGTGTGTGTGTATCCCCCACGAGAGCGTCCAAACGCTTCATCCGAATGTGCTGAGCTTTAGCACGCAAACATCATTTGGTCATGGAAAGTGGTTGAAATCGGTCAACCAGAGGGCACGCTAGTAATACTTCAATCTTAAAATATTGGACTTAGAGACTTGAAATCTGAATATCTCATATACAAGCGACACAAATAATATTTGAGGTTCGCCATATATTAATTGAATAGCAAGTTGCTTAAAAACGACGACGCTTGCGACGCGGCGACGCTTGAAATAAGAATTCGAAGGCTCACGGCGACCCGCGTTTGCGATTTGATTTTAAAATTGAATGAGATGACTCGCGTTCGAAATTCGAATTTTCCTTGCGTTGCGCCGCATATTAATAGAAATTTACGATAACTGCTCATCGACTTTATTTATTAAATGAATGTTCATATGAAATAAGTCCCTGTCTACTTTCCGGGAAGGTCTTGGGGTGACACAACAGATTTATTTTCTTTTTCGTTGTTGTGTTGTATATGTATATGTCCTTCTTTAGCTACTGTGTGAACAGCTGTAGGGTAATTTAGGTACATTTTTCTCTGTTCATGCATCACGGTTATACGGATCTAGCTACGGTTAAGTAGATATCAGAAGAACCGCAAGCAAGCCTCTAATTTCAAGGTTCATTGCCTGGCGTAGGCGGCATAGCGTGCAATGCAACACGACCACCTAGAACTAGAGTACTTAAAAACCAGCTACCTTCCTTTTACGTACCTAGTCTGCCAGCCAGACGGTCGCTAACGAGCACTTTGATCGGTGAGTAATTACAGGAGACATGCTAGCGAAAACCGCTGAACTGCAGGATAGGCGGAAAACGAGAGCGTCTACCGCCACGCGAGTAGGCGTCTGTGTCGCCACGGTGATTTATGGTTTCTTTCAAATTATTTGGGCGGTAAAATAGACAAAGTCGGATGGGATGAAAGTGGAGTGATCTTTAATACTAGCATTAATACTAGATCTTTAATACTAGATTATATATAGTATTAGATTGCTCAACTTCATAGTACGATTTGAAACCACTTCTGATTTAACGCCGTTTACAGATAAAAGCATAGTATAATTAGGCAACAATGACTTTGCGAGTCGATGGACAAAATAAAAATTGACGCGATGGACAAAATTTGGTCTATAATTTATCACCATTTTCGAGTAGGATTATCTCAAGAACAATGACTTGCTTGTTTTTATTTACTATCGCGGAGCAACTAGTCAAAGAGCAATTTAATAGTATTTTTATTTTTATTGAATGTTTAATTCACAATAATATACAATTCAGGGCCGGGCCACACGATGCGGTGCGGCTGCGGCGCGGCGCCTGAGCGGTGCCGTTTCGGCGTTCTACATACAAATATCCATGATGTCACACGGTGCGTACCGGCGTCGCACCGTACGCAAACCGGGGATATGCGCCGGAGCGGCGCCGGTGCAGTCGAAGGAGGGTACATACTCGCCTGTTTCATTTGTTTTCACGTATTTTTGTTAATTTTTAATCGGTGTTAAAAATGAGTACCAACGAAGAAGATATTGGCATTAACTACCTCGTTTCACTAGTTCTACGTACAATTACCTACAACACTATTCGCCCACTGCGGCGTCGTAGTAACGTTGCGACGCCGCACCGTGCGCTGTACGTGTGTACGCCCTTACGGCGAAATCTTTGCGGTGCGGCAGCGCACCGCATCGTGTGGACCGGCTCTAAATGAACAACATGAACAATTAAAATGTCATAGACAACAATCCAGTAGCAAAAAACTGAAAACATGATATGACAAAAACTATTGCCAGTGATCATAGTTTGATGTCACCTAATCAGGCTGTACCCTCTTCTAAGGCTGACATTTAAATTTGTGTACATATGTGTATAACCTATGTAAACTGTAAGTTTAGAAAAGAACATAACTAATTTGACAGAATGTACGGGTATTAGCTGATATTCACGATTCCGATGTCGTCCACATGTACTCCACGTCCGATGTCGTCCACATATCTCTCTCCGTATGGTGCCATTCCATTCCGCTTCCTCTTCCAAAATTATCCTGACCTCCAACATTATCCTGACCTCCAAAATTATACTGACCACTGCGGGTTCGTTTTATTGAAATAATATCCCAAACATTCACAAGATATCGAAATTTAACTTAGCTAATTAATAAACCTCGTATCTGTCTCTTACCGATACTCTTACCAAAGAAAATTTTCGCTTCGTTTCTCTCAAAATCAAGGATGTATCCACAATTACGTTACAAAAACGGAGAATGGTTATAACAGATTGCTACAAAACTGTGTTTTTTTCTCAAAAATGATAACCGAGTAGGGTAACTTGAAATGAAGCATGACCTCCACCATGATAATTCGAGTTCTTATACCGTTCGGAAAACAAAGCAAGTTTTGGAGCAGGAAAACTTCGAGTTGATCAACCAAGTCTTTGCAGAAGTCATCCAAGCGTTAAAAACGAACGGATACAATTAATTTTACCAGTCGTAATGGTGAAACTGATAGTGCTAGACTATATTTAGACTATATATGCTAGGTATATATAGACTATATATGCTAGGTATGATTAAAATGTATATTATTTAAGAATTTATTTATTACTTAAAGTGTTATAAATGTCGAAATGTAGGGTGAGTCGTAGTCCAGAAAACACTAATCTATCGTAAGTACTTATTATATTATACACGTCGCAACGAAGAGTCCAGATGGTATATACTACACAATAGTCGATAAGGACGCGGACGCCTTATGCAACCGATAAGGACACGGCTATGTTCTAGCAGGACAGTTGACGGCTTTTAACGTTTTGGCAGTCAGATTGCTTCAGACATGCAGTGCGGATACCACTGCCGGAAACGCTATTTCTGCAACGACGTTTGGAATGCCGGCTACGGTCTTACGCCATTGTGATTTATACGTTATCAAGCATGGCGTAGCATATTTATGAAAAAGTTTACATTACATTACATTTTCGTCTTGGACGTATCAAAATAATTGGGTTAGGTAGTAAATGACGTTACTACTCTTTACTGAACATACATAGGTAGTCAAGAATTAACTACTAGATTGTCAAACTATACATATAAATCATCAAAATAGAAGCCTAATATTTGAAGTAGTTAGTAATTCAAAAAGATACGTAGTAAAATTATTCATCGTAATATTCAAATAGTCAGTAAAATGTTAAATAATCAATTTAAAACTACGTTATGCATTTTAAACTCAAAAGTACAGATATAAGACCATATAAAATAATCAGATAATATGGCTGTACTTTTTTAAGTAATTTAAATGGGCACAATATTTGAAAAATCAAGGCCCTCAAATTCGGCCAGAGTGCCCTAGTTTAACCATTATTGCAATTAGCGAGACTGTTATGAAGGAGCCACGGACATATTTTTTCTCAGTGCGGTCATCTAACAACCCAACGTCAGATGGATTCGCGAATACTAAAATAATGTTGTTTAAGAGGGTCTTCGAAATAGAAAAAAAAACGGTTATGTCACCACAAAACTTTCCCGACAAGTAGCCAAGAACTTATGGAAGGATTTTGAGCGTGATGTCCCTGAAGGAGGTTGACCCGATTAAAAGGAGTAGTCGGCAAAGAGCGCGGATAGTGAGAATGAAATGCATTAAACACGTTTGATTCAATCGTTAACGCAAATATACTGACCTGCGAAAATTCAGTGCAATTTCCGCCCAACAAGACATCCGTGTGCCAAATTTCAAGATTGTCGAATATTTCGAGATTGAAATATGACTAGGACCGATTTGAACCACAACCTTTTTAAACTCTTGTCATGACCAAATGATGCCTGCATACCAAATTTCAGCTCAATCGGATTAAGCGTTTAGGCGCTATCGTGGATGAATACACGCAGACAGAGAGACAGACACACAGACAGTCTTCCATCTGGAAATGGTCAAAATCGTATCAGGTAAGCTCAAAATATTTCACAATATTTTTATTATTTTCCATTTGTCTTATTCTATTCCTATTCCAATTCCTATTCCTGGTTATTTCGGTGTGTCACAAGTATAAGTCGCTAGAATGTATATCAGCAGTAATCTAATACGCACACTGACATCGCGTAGTAGCAGTTACGGTGTTGTATTTCACTCGAGCTACTTCCCATTAGGTAGAGAATTACGTAGATGGACATGGCGAACGCGTCAAGAGCTCCTTTAAAATATTAATCCGCAAAGCGTCCCCTAACACTAATGTATTTATCACCCCTTTCGGACGGGAAAACCCCTCTCTCCAGTACACGACGATCGCATCACAAAGCAGCGTCAGGGGAAAGCATTACATTGCGCTTGACTGAGTATATGTAGATAGAATATTCCTACATCCTTTCTGAAAGGGGTGCTATTATGTAGGCTATCGCTTTTGAGGAATTTCCATGGCAATCCGCTGCGTTTTCTATCAATAGACGTTTTCTCCCGTATATCGACGTTGTAGTTTTCTGTATTCTGTTTAGATTTTTTACTTTTGCGCATTTTTTTTCCGAGATGATCACGAAAATGTCCATTTTGTGCCCCCCTGAGACAATTAAGACCAGAAGGAAATCTGCCTCTGTGTCTCTGTCTGAGTGTGTGTGTGTGTGTGTGTGTCCACGATAGCGCCCAAACGCTTTATCCGATTGAGCTGAAATTTGGCATTCAGGCATCATTTTGGCCATGACAAAAGTTGAAAAGGTTGAAATAGGTCCACCAGAGTGGTCGCACTAGTCATATATCAATCTCAAAATGTTGGACTTTGAAACTTCAAATTTGATACACAGATGCATTGTTAAAAATAAATCACATAATGAAATTTTGGTTGGAATAATAATATCTCATATACAAGCTACACTTATAATATTTAAATACCGCCATACATTTTAATTAAATATTAACGCTATCAGTTGGCGCTTGGCCCAAACCCGCCCTTGACTGAGAAACTAACCGCCCCGCCTGAGGCGTCGCAATGAAACCCAACAGGGTTCGTCCGCCGGCAGAGAGAGGGCAGACATCGATTTTATTTATGAAATTAATATTCAGATGATATCTGCCTCGGCTACTTGCAGAGAAAGTCTTAGAAAGTAAGGGTGACACAACCGATTTCTCCATTATGAATCAATTGCATTCTAGATACAAATTGAAAAAAAAAGATAATTCACAGATTCTAGAAGCGGACTCCCTCAAATCAAGGGTCTATCAACAATTCCCTTAGATTCTAAGGGATTTAAAGGCTTAGAAGAATGGAGAGCGGTTACCACATTTTTGTACAGAATTATGCTTTTGCTAGAAATAATAACCGAACTCCGTAGAGGTAACCCGAAAAGTGGCATAGACTCCGATAATGATAGACTAAGTCGAAAAACTACTGATTTTTTGTGGTGGGAAAACATCCCAATGATCACCCAAGAATTTTATTTTACAATCCCGGGAATCAAAGATAAAATGCGTTTAAAATGTTATTTCAAAACCACGAAGAAGTTGTTCGAGTGTTTAAATCTGCCATTTTGATAACCTCAACTTCAGATTAATTATTCGGAATTGCTCTTTAAGGATTGGTACGCGCGAATAGTAAACTACAATAATTCTAAATGAGGGTACGACGAAAATTTCTTTCCATATTTTATGCCGTTTTTATATTCCCAGTACCTCCCAGAATTAACTATTCTAGGTGAATAAATACCATGATCTCGCGAATGCCGGAACGTCTTCACAGTTCACTGTCACCTAAAACGTCTTCACAGTTCACTGTCACCTGGAACGGCTTCACAGTTCACTTTCACGCGATGGAAGTTCGCGCTCGTGGGCTGCCAGTTAAATCTCAGTTTCGTCTCTTCAAAAAATATTTTACTCCTTCCAAGAAAAAATATCTTAGGGGCTCTCTAGATGATCAAGCATGCTTGTCAAGCATTGCGTCGCGGGCTGGGAGGGGATATATTTTTTTTTAGTATTTAGCAAAAATGCCTAATTTTGTAGTTTACCAGAGAGTCACGTTAATTAGACGTAATTGATTGATGAATGATGTGACTCCCTGGTATAAAACTACAAAATTAGGTATTTTGGTAAATAATAAAAAATAAAAATTGCTTATTTCCTGCGGTTTACGATCCCCTCCCAGCCCGCGACGCGAAGCTTGACATGCATGCTTGATCGTCTAGAGAGCCTCTAATAATATCATGATGAGTCCGAATCGGGTCGATGAATTCCATGGCAACTCAGTTATTTATATAATATTTATATAGGTACACCAAGAAAATGCTCTTTTTAACTAATATAAAAATACGATGAATTCATCGAACGTAAGAAATTATGACAATTATACTCGTATGCAGATATAATACAAATTTTAGATGACAGCTGACCGTAAACCAAATTTATCTGACCGTAAACCATTTTAGATGACAGCTGATCGGATAACCATCATGGAAATAATAAACATCATGGAAAATCGGATAAACATACAATGATATCATCCTGTGGTAAAAGGAATCTTTATGATAATGGGAATCTTATAGAAATCAGATGAATCTCGATATTTTCGGGGAATTCCTACTGCCCCCTATTTTAGGTAATTTCTGGTTATTTACGCAAAATATTTTTCTCAATGTATTGTCTGTAAACGACACACAGAATATAAAAACACTTTTCCAAACAACTCAGATATCTTCACAAAAGCAGCGACAAGCTCTCACAACTAGGGGAGAAAATAGCGCAATTTCAAGCAACACCTCGGACGATTTCCAGACAAAAGCTTCTGTAAGCCGTATTAGCGCCACTGTAGATAAATATGCCCAGAAGCATGCAAATTTCACAAGATAATATAGCCTGCGACCGACGCGAAAATGTCTGTAATTACATTTGATGTCTGGTTACATAGAGGTTGGTTGTAAGACCTAATAAATACTACGTTAAAAACAATAGCAATAAATAGTAATTATAGTAATAAAAACTCCTTATTTGCGTACATTTTTAAGAAAGATGCCAGCGTCTCGCCACCTGACAATATTAGACAGCTAACCTTTAGTATAATATCGATGAGCGCATAGCAAATTTACAAAGATATAATAACTTAAAAAGTACTTCAGCTAAAATTACTAATTTATGCTCAGGAGGAGGGAGTTTGGAAAGAAGAGACGAATAAAAAAAATACTTGATCGGAGAGAGGTAATGCTGTTTAATTATAAATAAATAAAATACAAATGGAGCTGCCATGGAATTCACCGACCGGAGTCGGGCCCATTATAACACGATTATTACTTTTCTGGGGGTGAGCGAAAAATATAAAAATGTAATTACTGCGTAAAGTTTGTAGTACCAGATGTTTCGGCGATGTTACAACCCTCGTTGTATAGGGTCCAACTGAAGAGCTGTCAATCCGTTGTTCCGCGGGTAGGCGGCATACCGCTGCCGCCACTACACAGATTATAACGGTGGTGGGGCGGCGGATTCGGCAAATTCAACCGCGATAGTTTTCAATGTTGTTTAAACCGAGCTTTTAGGAGTTATACAGATGTCCCAGAAGGTGAGTCCCATATTTGAACCGGGAAACCGGTTCAAAGCCTTGCAGAATACACGCTAAATGAATAGTGTGGGAAGGGAAATTTCGTCAGAGCCCAGACGAAGCTGTAGACTGTAGACCATGGGGCAGATAATGTTTCGAAGAGGTCTAAAAGACGGTGTCTAGGGACGGTGAGAGGTCTAAAGGGCGCTGAAGACGATAAGAGAAAGCGAAAAAGGGTCAAAGTAGGTGAATATTCTTTTGGCGTATGTGCAACCGCTTTAATTGAGCCTAAATTCAAACATGGCATACAGTCACATTTGCGTATACTGAAGATGAATCGAATGCAAACTCTGTAAACGTTTGAGTTTATCGAGCAGTTCTTCAGTCAGCTCGATTATATGATCCAATAATATTGAGAGATAATTTATTCGCCTAAATAGATAACTCGATTAAAGACGATAACTTCAAGATAATTATAGCTTTATACTATCATATGTCATATCATATCGTAACTAAGTTTTATATGTTGTTATGAAATCGAAAACTATCCCGGATGATTGATATTATAAATAAGATAAAAGGTAGAACTGATCCACCGTAGGATCTAGGATCCAAGGCTGAACTGGACAACGGCGGTTGCAACATCGCCGAAACGACGGGTGTTACAAAATTCACGCGGTAAATTCGTGTTTATCTTATTTATAATATATGATGTCATCATCATATATAACTTTATATGTAGGTATCTATGTTTGATAACATAATTATTTTCTTTAGCGACGAGGACCAGGTGCTCGTCATAGGAAGATCCATTTAGGAATCCATTACCCCTCTTATGGGGTGCGTTTGCCTCACACCACGCTTTTATATTGTTACTTATTATTTTATGTATCATTCAGACCGTCACTAAAACGTTTTCCTTCGCCTGCACGGTAGTTACGACACGTAGTTCTGCCATCCATTTATTGGTCGTGTCTTTTTATTGGTTTTCTCGTCATATTGCAGAATCCATCATCTCGGATAAACGATTTTCGAACGCTAGTTAGAGTCTATTCTGGTAAAAGCAAAATATTTTTAAGCTAACGGAAATTTAGAAAACACAATTACATGAAATACGTACTGTTTTTAGCATTACGTACTTACTTTAGTATTAGAAATTAAAAGGTGTAGTAAGACAATGAAAATGCACTGTTATCAACCAATTTAAGGCTCGGTGACAGGCAAAAGACACTTCTCGTCAGAGTGGCATTAGCATTGTTTTAAATGAAGACCTAAGGTCCGACGTAAACAATTATTTATACCGCAATATGTTTATGTAGCGAAATCCATGGACGAAATTCGCTAGAAGTGATATAAAGGCTTTTCCAGTATCGTAATAATAGTTTGTTTGTTTTTAACTTTATTTTGAAAATTTCACAATGGGCGGGTTTATTAGCATACGACAATATCTTACAACCAACCTTACTATGACGTTTTTATACGTGTATGTTTGTGAAACATGCGTGTATGTGTATGTCTTGTTATTGCATTAGATCGACAGAATCGCCATAGCGATATAAAATGAAAAATCTTTCGTTAATCTCAGAGTCAACGAGCTGAAAAACTCTCTAAACAAATGGTAACTTTCGGAAGTTTACTTGTATTTTACTGAGATTTACTGATTTTTTTGCAGAATTTTTCTGTTTATTTAACGTATTTTAAAACATTTCCAGACCCTTCAGAGGATTCGTAAATATATTGAGTTTTACATTGACAGTGGGATATGTTTTTAAAAATCGGAATCCGAAAATCAGTATAGTCATTTTGGCTCGTATTTACCGATATTAAAGGCGTACTTTTCAAAAGATAAGGAAGATTATTAAATGAAGCTCTAGTCAGATTATATTTAGGCCTTTATCAAACTATTCGTTTAATATTTATGTCGTTAAAACATTTGAAGTGTTACGGAGGAAAATAATAGCATTTTCTTGTGAATATGAAATACTAATGCCATCTTGTGGCTTGTTCCCAAACGAATCGAAGCATGAATCGATTTTCAAAAGAAAGATCATAGTATGCCCTTAAATGAAGGGAGAGAAAAACGTTTGACGAGAAAAACGATCAAGGTCCACGCGGTGGACCTTGATCATTCTTTCCGTCAGGTTTAGGTAGGGTACCTCAATGGTCTTCCGGTTGATACTGAGGAGAAGCTGTTATGGGGAATACTAATCAAAGCCGATTAATTTTCCACGTCTTTGCTTTTTTCTGAAGTAAAATGTTTTTTATTGTAAACTCAAATATTGTTATTATTATATTATTCTTATATTTTAGATTTCCGTTTTTTTTTCTAGGGTGTAATAAAAGTAAAATTTATTTTATTTTGAAGAAACTCAAATATTTTTGGTTTAAAGATAAAAGTATTTTTTTTCTCACTCCAAATCCTTGCTAAAATGTAATTTTTTAAGTTAGTAAATTTTAAAAATGGAATTACCAAAAAAAAAAAAAGATGATATTATTTGTTATTCCAGAAACTCTTCCTTTGTTATTATATACCTTTATATTGATTATGCGATGTGGTGTTTAGGTTGGCACCATTCTCAATTATTACGCCGCTGTGTTCGACCAAAACTCGTTTGAATTACGATATAAAACACTTGCTGTGCTAACCATTTCTCATTCCCGCATTTGGGCCGACATGCATATGTGATGCTGTGATGTCCATATTTAGATGTCGTTTTATAATGGACGTCTTTGATTATTAATAGTAGCTATCGTAAAGAAAGAGCCTAGTTTTTAGACGCCCACTAATAGACCGTTTGATTACATACTTCGCCTACGTCGAAGTCGCAAGTAGATTCTTATTGTTAAACATGGGCGGATACACCATTATAAAAAATATAAAAATTGTCTAGCACTGAAACTAATTTAATTCCCACGGGTCAAATTGCCGAAGTTGAAGCGCCAGTCGTCCAATGATGAGGGATAATAGATTTTTAAAAACAAATCACCCGGTAGGATCCGTTTTTGAAAGTCACAAGCAAACTCATATATCTGTGACTGATTTGCTCGTCTCATAGGCTGCTTGAGTTTGTGTCGGCAATCTGAAGAGTCTCAGCGATGTGAACGTCATGAGCTTGCTGAATGAAACTATATGCTAAATCTAATATTAACGAACAAGAGGTAAGCGGTAATATGCACTCTCACAATACACGCAGACTATCAAGTCTGTGTCTACGCAAACTGTCTGCGTCTACGCAGTCTGCGTCTACGCGTCTGCGCAGACTATCAAGTCTACAACATCATCAGATGTTGTCCTGCCTAAAGTTCGCATTACGAAAACTCAAAAGTACTTTCGATAGTTTAGCTTCAAGCTCTTTAACCACCCATCACTCTCTACAAGGCAGATGTAAACAAAGGCGTTTAAAAGTTCATTAAACAAAATATGTAATCCACACATGCTTTCTATAATCAGCATTATTTTTGAGCAAGCCGATTCCTTTAAATGTGATAAATGTGTGAAACATTAATCTGTAAATTTCGGCTACCTCATTTTTTAAAACCTAATAAATAAAAATAAAAAAATATGTTGAATTTAACAGCAACGTAAAATATGTAGATTATTGTGTGTAACATAACATACTCGAACATCTACATACGTCGTTTTTTAATTTTGTTTTGATACTTTTTATTGTATTATGTGATTATTTTTGTATCAAGTACAACATTTTAATAGAAATACTGTTTTAATGACGTTTGATGTTAATATGTTTAAAATCAAATTATTATTCTATTTGATTAATTTTATGTCAATATATTTTCAACAAATGACAAATTCTAATAAAAATCTAGCTTTATATGATAACATGCTTTTATTGTATTTCTGAATGAATATATTGATTCTGATACTAAAACTAATACTCTACATCCAGAATATATATGAATATATTGATTCTGAATACTAAAACTAGTTTGAGTTTTCGAATATATTGATTTTATGAATATATTGATTCTGATACTAAAACTAATACTCTACATCCAGAAGCAGACTGGAAGTCAATGCTGCTATTTGGAATCCTCGTGAGGAGCTTTGCGCTTTAATGCTGAGGAATGTGCAATACCGTTTTCTAACGTTGACGTACTCCAAGCAATACGGATATAATACTATACAATTAATTCAATTCGCCTGAGAAAAGAGATTCACTCAGCCATGCTCGTTCATGAAATATTTAACAGTAGAGCGGATAAATGCTGTACCAAATTTGTACCTTTATGCCAAAGAACTATATTTGAGGAGCATCAAATCAAAACGTATGTTCTCCTTCAGATTGATTCAGAGATAATCGAGAAAAACTCATATCTTCAAAACGGGAAAAGTTACAACTATACAATATATTAGTGATATGTTTATTTAATTAATAAAAGGTCATTCTTATTTTTATTGACATACACTTTAATACATATTTATAAAAATAAACACACTTAAAGTGAGGAGATAATACAGTTTGATGTGTCCTATAACTTAATATACTTTTTGATGTGACCACGACCCGATTGACGTACTTAGCTTATATTACATTTTGTCACCTTCATCTTCTTCCTCCAAGCATTCACACGTCTCAGTTTCTTCATTCACATTGGGTTGGTATTGATCGTTACATAAGGCATCCTTGTAAATTTGAGAGCTATATCCCCCTTCCAATTTTCTCCAAATCGTTTTTGTAGCAACGTATCCACATCAGTTTTTTTTAGATTGCTTAAATTATTCTGAATATAGTTTTTGATTCTCTTTACGAATATTAAAAAAATATATAATTCGAAAAACCGTCGTTTAACCCTGCCGCGGAAAATTGTTTATATTGCTGTTGACCTCGTCTATACTCTTTATTGTGAAATGTCACAATGGGCGGGTTTATTGTCATATGACAATCTCTTACAACCAACCCTACTATGACGTGTTATATGTATGTGTGCGTGTAACATGTCTGTAAGTGTGTGTCTTGTTATTGCATTTTATCGACAGAAATGAAAATGCAATTCCGTTAATTTGATCCCAACGGAAGTGAACTCTTTTAATATATTTTATTAAAATGAATAAAATTAGTGCAATGGATCGACAAAAAATTATTATTCACCATAAAGAAGGATATTCAGTGCGTAAAATCCAACAATTGACTGGAAAATCTGTTTGTGGGATCTAAAATGTGATCAAAAAATTCAAAAATACCGGCAAAATCGAAGACTGTCCGAGAAGTGGAAGACCTAAAAAGATTGATGAATAATCAGAGCACTATAATGTGATCTCATCCTTGAGGTCAAAAAAAAACTTAAGCCGTGATCTGGCCCAGGATCTTAATGAGTCTTGCGGCGTTTTGGTGACCCCATCGGCGGTTCGAAAAGTCCTGCTGAAAAATAATCTTCGAGGGTGTGTGACCAAGCGGAAACCATTACTTCGTAAGAATATTCGTCAGAGACGATTAAAATTTGCCCAAGAACATAAAACTTGGACCATGGGCAGTGGAAAAGAGTCCTCTGGACAGACAAGTCCACATTCAATTTTTTTAGATCTTATCTCCGCCAATTCGTCCGCAGATGCCACGGAGAACAATATAAAGGCAAGTGTTTGGCTGCAACAGTTAAGCACATGGGAGGTTCTGTTATGGTTTAGGGGTATTTTCCGGTGAATGGGGTTGGACCCTTGGTCAGAATTCATGAGAGACTGTATTCAGACGGGTACATGAATTACAAAAGCAGTACATTTGTTGGATTTCTCGCACTGAATATCGTTCTTTATGGTGAATAATATTTTTTTGTCGATCTATTGCACTAATTTTATTCATTTTAATAAAATATAATGAAAGAGTTCACAGGTCAACAGCAATATAAACAATTTTCCGCGGCACGTTTAAACGACGGTATTTCGAATTATATATTTTTTTAATATTCTCAGAGAGAATCAAAAACTATTTCACAATAACCGTTTTGCGACGTGCTCAATATGCAACTACTCAAAAATAACATTATATAAATACAACCTCTTTTTCAGGTAAAGACGAGAACGGCATTATGTGAAAATTTTACCATCATCCACTCTTATAATTGTTTCCCAACCCAGGTAGGTTGCAGAAATGTCTAATTAAGTTTTATGACTCCTCCGATGAATGAACAAGCCCGACAAAAAAAAAGGAATGGGCTCACATAGGTACTTTCAAAAATACGACACCTCGTTTATTTTGTGGGTAACTGTTGGAAGACTTTTTCACAGTAGTGTATGTATATATATATATATATATATATATATATATATATATATATATATATATATATATATATATATATATATATATATATATATATATATATATATATATATATATATATGTATATATATATATATATATATATATATATATATATTGTAACACGAGCTCTGTGTTTTCCTGCGGGTTTTCACTATTTTCACGCATTTTCTCACATTCGTATCGAAGCACGCATAGTTTTGACAGCTGAAGCGCCGAGTTCAAAAGCGAGCAACATTGCGGCGAGTGACGTAAAGAACGACATCGCGTTGCCAGTACGACTATTGGATACGATTGCGAATCAAAATCACGAAAATGAAAAAGTCATAATTAGAGATTGAAGAGGAGTCAATAAATCGTAGTTATTTGAGTAATCGCCGAGTAAATTAATTCTTGCCTTTATACACTCAATTTCAGCATGATACAGGAGGGAGCCGCTGCCTTCTAGCGTTGGTTATCAAATATTAATGAATTCAGGGAATAACCGGGATAAATAAGATATGTTTTCAGTAGTGGTAAAATTCCTTTATTTTAATAAAATACATACACGCAATATTAAGCGCTATTAATAATTCCGGAAATTAGCATTGAGATGTACGCGGGAAAATCCGATAGGCAAACCCTCATCTAGGCGGAATATTCTCGAAATCGACCGCCCTTGCTAGAACTCCTTCCATTCGAATTCGAGAAATCGTACGAGCCAGACAAAGTCCCGGAGAAGTCCAGAACTTATAGATAGGACCTCAATATTTTCTCCGGTGAGTGTTCGTTTGATAATTGATATTGTGAGAACTAGATTCCCTGGGGCGGGCATAGCTCGACGGGAGTTTCCGGCCTTTGGGCGGCTTGTCCGGAATGTGGAGTGCCGTCTCCCTTCCGTGATGCCTTCCACTGCCTGGATCCCGCATACTGACGGATACGTTCTTCCGGCAGGGACTTTTGCAGGGGCGATTATCAGTCGCCCTATTTTCGGCGAAGCCTGAGGCGCCGCCCATGCTCTCCAGCGAACCGCCCTCAAGCAGGAACGACACTCGGGTAGCCCTTCGGCCCCGACTCCACATCAGCAGCGGCAGTATCTCCAGACAATCGTCGGGGAGAAAAATACGATTGCGCGGCCGCCAATACTATCGTACGATAGCCGACGCATCGTACCACCCGCCTACCTGCTCGACTCCGGCTCGAAGCAGCGACCAGCCGGCCGCCGAAGACGAACGAGTGAACCCGAAAACATTCGCCGAGATCCAGGCTTACCAACCTTACCAGATCCCGAGAGTGGTACCAACCGTTCCAAGCCGACCGCGAATATCGGTGTGGCGATTCCATGCGATACGCCATATATATAGATCAAGCTAGGAGCCGACCCTGACATAAAGTCTGCAATGCTAATAATATATGAGCATATTACTCACCATTTTATAATTTTCCACCTCTTTGATTATTTGATTATGTTATTATTTTATTGTGTAATTTGTATTTTTGAATGTTGTCGAATTAATAATTGATAATTTTAACTGATAAACCAATAGGAAGATATTAATAACTGACTGGATAATAAATGCCACTGTTGGTAAACAACAAAATACATCTTTTACTATTTGGTAATATAAAAACCTGTAACCCTATAGATTCCAAATATTTACCAAAGACGATATATAGTCAAGGAAAAATATAGGTTACAGAATTGGCACCCATTAATCTACGTATACACCTAGCTTGAACTATATTATACGCATAAATAAAACTTCAAAAATAAAAAATCTCTCAAACCTATTAATACTACATAACTAATTCTACATTTTTACTTAAATTCTACAAAAAGATAAAATTCTAAAATTCCATGCTAAAATCATCTAATTCTATGATTAATAAGTAAAGTACTAATACTATTCTAATAATAACTATAATTTCGAAAAAAAAAATACATGCATAATTCTACAATCTACTTCTTGATTTACAATCTATAATTACTTAAATAATAAAGGTAAGTTGAGGTTGGTATCACTCTTCCCGTGTCATTTCTTCTGTTCACAGTTCCTAGCAGCAGTTCGGATTCCGGTAAGTCGTTTGAAGTGTTGGTGGCTTTAGTCGTCCTATCCTCGCCGAGGTAATCATTTCTGGTATCAACTATCAAACGAACAGTTAGTAATTCCGTCCAATATGCCTTTGAGAATCAAACTCTTGCGCAAAGCGGAGCTCGATTTCGAGATAATTCTGAGGGGTGCAACTCCGGAGGATACGGTTGAAAAAAATAGGCTAATATTAAAAGGTTTAGCGGATACAGAACCAGCATCGTCATGCGCTTATAATAAAGAATGGCACGATGATATTTTTAATTCTCTGTTAAGGCTTAAGGCCGATATCAATGCATTAGATACCGGTGCATCAAATATATATCCGTTGATATTTGAGGTAAATTTCGAAGCTATGAGTAGGCGGTTTCTAGTAACTTCCGGTATGCCTAATACTCTGATCGCGATATGGGACTTAATTCAAGAATCGTATAAAATAAAGTTAGGTACCGCGAAACATTTCACGCAGGAGACGATAGAATCTCCGCTCGAAACCGTCACTGAGTCGTCGGCAGCGAATATTTCAGCGACGGTCCCGGCGGCGGTTAATAATATATTGGTCGACAACATAAATACTTCAGTTCTAGAAAATACTAGTGAGAATCATAATGTATTGTACAGTGGTAGAGTGTCCGGTTCAAATCTTCCATCAAATAGTCTCGATTGTATCAGGCAGGTAAATTTTGCTAAATTTCCAGTGAGCTATGACGGTAAAGGGTGCGTATTTGAATTCTGCGAGCGGGTGAAAGAATTGGCCGATAGCCGTGGCATTTCGGAGGTTTCTCTGCTGCGCGGGGCTCCGGAAATGTTGAGCGGCGATGCCTTGAGGTTTTTCCGGCAGATTCGGGACTCAGTATCCTCGTGGGGGGAATATTCTCAGCGCCTGAAACATAGAATTAAACCAGAGGATTACTCATACAGACTCTTCAAGCAATTATTCTTGTGTACGCGGGGAAAGTTAGAGACGGAGGCAGATTATTTTGCGGAAAAGGGATTTCTTTTCGGCAAGTATCAATTATAAACTCTAATGTATAGCCTATAATATATATTTTTTTTATGTTAGCTATTCCTAGCTGTCAAATTTCAATAATGCAATTTCAATTTCAATAATGCCATTTCAATTTCAATAATTCCATAATAATCTGCATCATATTGATGATATCATAAATTATATCATAATAGCCCTGAGGATATTTCCATAATGGACCTCAGTACTCTATTGTTTTATCCCTATCATCAGAAGAAAATAATAATAATATAAATAAGGTGTACATACCTATAGTTTGTCGCACCGAAGGAGCTCCGGCTTGCAGTCGAGTCGCCTGAGGTGTGCAAACAGGCCGCACAGTCAATATCTAAAAAAAATAAACATCACATAAGGGGTCAGTGACAGCTCAAATGGAGTCAACGTGTTGCAACTATAAGCACCACGGAGGGAATGAATGGGCTGTTGCCGGATAATGGTACCAGATGAGCGGATGGGGAGGAAAGATTCAGAAGTATGAATGGCAGAGGTTGTAAGGTTTATTTCCATCGTCATGATCAGACGCACGATACAATCAGTCGGTCGCTATACTTATGCTGTAAGTTCTTGGTGGTTCGATCCCGCGTCCTAAGTTATATTCAGACCTAGGCAGGATATTGATATTTATCTTGAGGAATATGACCTAATGTGGTTTAATCCCGCATTCCTAGCTGATATAAGGTCTAGGGTAAGTTATAGTCGGCTCTGAGTTAGTTTTCGGTGTTTGCATGGCTGGAGTGTAGTTGCGCCTTCGCTAAAGGGTGGTTTAGGATGATTTGAGGCGTTCTGAATAGGTATTAGGAACACATAGACATAATATTTACACATTGTTGCTATTGTAAGCATGGCGGCTCATTGAGGTTAGATGACAGTTTGACAAATAAAAGAAAAACATATATATATATATATATATATATATATATATATATATATATTTATATATATATATATATATATATATATATATATTGTAACACGAGCTCTGTGTTTTCCTGCGGGTTTTCACTATTTTCACGCATTTTCTCACATTCGTATCGAAGCACGCATAGTTTTGACAGCTGAAGCGCCGAGTTCAAAAGCGAGCAACATTGCGGCGAGTGACGTAAAGAACGACATCGCGTTGCCAGTACGACTATTGGATACGATTGCGAATCAAAATCACGAAAATGAAAAAGTCATAATTAGAGATTGAAGAGGAGTCAATAAATCGTAGTTATTTGAGTAATCGCCGAGTAAATTAATTCTTGCCTTTATACACTCAATTTCAGCATGATACAGGAGGGAGCCGCTGCCTTCTAGCGTTGGTTATCAAATATTAATGAATTCAGGGAATAACCGGGATAAATAAGATATGTTTTCAGTAGTGGTAAAATTCCTTTATTTTAATAAAATACATACACGCAATATTAAGCGCTATTAATAATTCCGGAAATTAGCATTGAGATGTACGCGGGAAAATCCGATAGGCAAACCCTCATCTAGGCGGAATATTCTCGAAATCGACCGCCCTTGCTAGAACTCCTTCCATTCGAATTCGAGAAATCGTACGAGCCAGACAAAGTCCCGGAGAAGTCCAGAACTTATAGATAGGACCTCAATATTTTCTCCGGTGAGTGTTCGTTTGATAATTGATATTGTGAGAACTAGATTCCCTGGGGCGGGCATAGCTCGACGGGAGTTTCCGGCCTTTGGGCGGCTTGTCCGGAATGTGGAGTGCCGTCTCCCTTCCGTGATGCCTTCCACTGCCTGGATCCCGCATACTGACGGATACGTTCTTCCGGCAGGGACTTTTGCAGGGGCGATTATCAGTCGCCCTATTTTCGGCGAAGCCTGAGGCGCCGCCCATGCTCTCCAGCGAACCGCCCTCAAGCAGGAACGACACTCGGGTAGCCCTTCGGCCCCGACTCCACATCAGCAGCGGCAGTATCTCCAGACAATCGTCGGGGAGAAAAATACGATTGCGCGGCCGCCAATACTATCGTACGATAGCCGACGCATCGTACCACCCGCCTACCTGCTCGACTCCGGCTCGAAGCAGCGACCAGCCGGCCGCCGAAGACGAACGAGTGAACCCGAAAACATTCGCCGAGATCCAGGCTTACCAACCTTACCAGATCCCGAGAGTGGTACCAACCGTTCCAAGCCGACCGCGAATATCGGTGTGGCGATTCCATGCGATACGCCATATATATAGATCAAGCTAGGAGCCGACCCTGACATAAAGTCTGCAATGCTAATAATATATGAGCATATTACTCACCATTTTATAATTTTCCACCTCTTTGATTATTTGATTATGTTATTATTTTATTGTGTAATTTGTATTTTTGAATGTTGTCGAATTAATAATTGATAATTTTAACTGATAAACCAATAGGAAGATATTAATAACTGACTGGATAATAAATGCCACTGTTGGTAAACAACAAAATACATCTTTTACTATTTGGTAATATAAAAACCTGTAACCCTATAGATTCCAAATATTTACCAAAGACGATATATAGTCAAGGAAAAATATAGGTTACAGAATTGGCACCCATTAATCTACGTATACACCTAGCTTGAACTATATTATACGCATAAATAAAACTTCAAAAATAAAAAATCTCTCAAACCTATTAATACTACATAACTAATTCTACATTTTTACTTAAATTCTACAAAAAGATAAAATTCTAAAATTCCATGCTAAAATCATCTAATTCTATGATTAATAAGTAAAGTACTAATACTATTCTAATAATAACTATAATTTCGAAAAAAAAAATACATGCATAATTCTACAATCTACTTCTTGATTTACAATCTATAATTACTTAAATAATAAAGGTAAGTTGAGGTTGGTATCACTCTTCCCGTGTCATTTCTTCTGTTCACAGTTCCTAGCAGCAGTTCGGATTCCGGTAAGTCGTTTGAAGTGTTGGTGGCTTTAGTCGTCCTATCCTCGCCGAGGTAATCATTTCTGGTATCAACTATCAAACGAACAGTTAGTAATTCCGTCCAATATGCCTTTGAGAATCAAACTCTTGCGCAAAGCGGAGCTCGATTTCGAGATAATTCTGAGGGGTGCAACTCCGGAGGATACGGTTGAAAAAAATAGGCTAATATTAAAAGGTTTAGCGGATACAGAACCAGCATCGTCATGCGCTTATAATAAAGAATGGCACGATGATATTTTTAATTCTCTGTTAAGGCTTAAGGCCGATATCAATGCATTAGATACCGGTGCATCAAATATATATCCGTTGATATTTGAGGTAAATTTCGAAGCTATGAGTAGGCGGTTTCTAGTAACTTCCGGTATGCCTAATACTCTGATCGCGATATGGGACTTAATTCAAGAATCGTATAAAATAAAGTTAGGTACCGCGAAACATTTCACGCAGGAGACGATAGAATCTCCGCTCGAAACCGTCACTGAGTCGTCGGCAGCGAATATTTCAGCGACGGTCCCGGCGGCGGTTAATAATATATTGGTCGACAACATAAATACTTCAGTTCTAGAAAATACTAGTGAGAATCATAATGTATTGTACAGTGGTAGAGTGTCCGGTTCAAATCTTCCATCAAATAGTCTCGATTGTATCAGGCAGGTAAATTTTGCTAAATTTCCAGTGAGCTATGACGGTAAAGGGTGCGTATTTGAATTCTGCGAGCGGGTGAAAGAATTGGCCGATAGCCGTGGCATTTCGGAGGTTTCTCTGCTGCGCGGGGCTCCGGAAATGTTGAGCGGCGATGCCTTGAGGTTTTTCCGGCAGATTCGGGACTCAGTATCCTCGTGGGGGGAATATTCTCAGCGCCTGAAACATAGAATTAAACCAGAGGATTACTCATACAGACTCTTCAAGCAATTATTCTTGTGTACGCGGGGAAAGTTAGAGACGGAGGCAGATTATTTTGCGGAAAAGGGATTTCTTTTCGGCAAGTATCAATTATAAACTCTAATGTATAGCCTATAATATATATTTTTTTTATGTTAGCTATTCCTAGCTGTCAAATTTCAATAATGCAATTTCAATTTCAATAATGCCATTTCAATTTCAATAATTCCATAATAATCTGCATCATATTGATGATATCATAAATTATATCATAATAGCCCTGAGGATATTTCCATAATGGACCTCAGTACTCTATTGTTTTATCCCTATCATCAGAAGAAAATAATAATAATATAAATAAGGTGTACATACCTATAGTTTGTCGCACCGAAGGAGCTCCGGCTTGCAGTCGAGTCGCCTGAGGTGTGCAAACAGGCCGCACAGTCAATATCTAAAAAAAATAAACATCACATAAGGGGTCAGTGACAGCTCAAATGGAGTCAACGTGTTGCAACTATAAGCACCACGGAGGGAATGAATGGGCTGTTGCCGGATAATGGTACCAGATGAGCGGATGGGGAGGAAAGATTCAGAAGTATGAATGGCAGAGGTTGTAAGGTTTATTTCCATCGTCATGATCAGACGCACGATACAATCAGTCGGTCGCTATACTTATGCTGTAAGTTCTTGGTGGTTCGATCCCGCGTCCTAAGTTATATTCAGACCTAGGCAGGATATTGATATTTATCTTGAGGAATATGACCTAATGTGGTTTAATCCCGCATTCCTAGCTGATATAAGGTCTAGGGTAAGTTATAGTCGGCTCTGAGTTAGTTTTCGGTGTTTGCATGGCTGGAGTGTAGTTGCGCCTTCGCTAAAGGGTGGTTTAGGATGATTTGAGGCGTTCTGAATAGGTATTAGGAACACATAGACATAATATTTACACATTGTTGCTGTTGTAAGCATGGCGGCTCATTGAGGTTAGATGACAGTTTGACAAATAAAAGAAAAACACGACGTACGTACCCAAAGTATAAAAAAAAATGAGTTCCTCCTCATTTTTTTTGCCGAGGGAAACGGTGTGTAACACGAGCTCTGTGTTTTCCTGCGGGTTTTCACTATTTTCACGCATTTTCTCACATTCGTATCGAAGCCGGCGCGCACGCATAGTTTTGACAGCTGAAGCGCCGAGTTCAAAAGCGAGCAACATTGCGGCGAGTGACGTAAAGAACGACATCGCGTTGCCAGTACGACTATGATTTTCAAAAGAAAGATCATAGTATGCCCTTAAATGAAGGGAGAGAAAAACGTTTGACGAGAAAAACGATCAAGGTCCACGCGGTGGACCTTGATCATTCTTTCCGTCAGGTTTAGGTAGGGTACCTCAATGGTCTTCCGGTTGATACTGAGGAGAAGCTGTTATGGGGAATACTAATCAAAGCCGATTAATTTTCCACGTCTTTGCTTTTTTCTGAAGTAAAATGTTTTTTATTGTAAACTCAAATATTGTTATTATTATATTATTCTTATATTTTAGATTTCCGTTTTTTTTTCTAGGGTGTAATAAAAGTAAAATTTATTTTATTTTGAAGAAACTCAAATATTTTTGGTTTAAAGATAAAAGTATTTTTTTTCTCACTCCAAATCCTTGCTAAAATGTAATTTTTTAAGTTAGTAAATTTTAAAAATGGAATTACCAAAAAAAAAAAAAGATGATATTATTTGTTATTCCAGAAACTCTTCCTTTGTTATTATATACCTTTATATTGATTATGCGATGTGGTGTTTAGGTTGGCACCATTCTCAATTATTACGCCGCTGTGTTCGACCAAAACTCGTTTGAATTACGATATAAAACACTTGCTGTGCTAACCATTTCTCATTCCCGCATTTGGGCCGACATGCATATGTGATGCTGTGATGTCCATATTTAGATGTCGTTTTATAATGGACGTCTTTGATTATTAATAGTAGCTATCGTAAAGAAAGAGCCTAGTTTTTAGACGCCCACTAATAGACCGTTTGATTACATACTTCGCCTACGTCGAAGTCGCAAGTAGATTCTTATTGTTAAACATGGGCGGATACACCATTATAAAAAATATAAAAATTGTCTAGCACTGAAACTAATTTAATTCCCACGGGTCAAATTGCCGAAGTTGAAGCGCCAGTCGTCCAATGATGAGGGATAATAGATTTTTAAAAACAAATCACCCGGTAGGATCCGTTTTTGAAAGTCACAAGCAAACTCATATATCTGTGACTGATTTGCTCGTCTCATAGGCTGCTTGAGTTTGTGTCGGCAATCTGAAGAGTCTCAGCGATGTGAACGTCATGAGCTTGCTGAATGAAACTATATGCTAAATCTAATATTAACGAACAAGAGGTAAGCGGTAATATGCACTCTCACAATACACGCAGACTATCAAGTCTGTGTCTACGCAAACTGTCTGCGTCTACGCAGTCTGCGTCTACGCGTCTGCGCAGACTATCAAGTCTACAACATCATCAGATGTTGTCCTGCCTAAAGTTCGCATTACGAAAACTCAAAAGTACTTTCGATAGTTTAGCTTCAAGCTCTTTAACCACCCATCACTCTCTACAAGGCAGATGTAAACAAAGGCGTTTAAAAGTTCATTAAGCAAAATATGTAATCCACACATGCTTTCTATAATCAGCATTATTTTTGAGCAAGCCGATTCCTTTAAATGTGATAAATGTGTGAAACATTAATCTGTAAATTTCGGCTACCTCATTTTTTAAAACCTAATAAATAAAAATAAAAAAATATGTTGAATTTAACAGCAACGTAAAATATGTAGATTATTGTGTGTAACATAACATACTCGAACATCTACATACGTCGTTTTTTAATTTTGTTTTGATACTTTTTATTGTATTATGTGATTATTTTTGTATCAAGTACAACATTTTAATAGAAATACTGTTTTAATGACGTTTGATGTTAATATGTTTAAAATCAAATTATTATTCTATTTGATTAATTTTATGTCAATATATTTTCAACAAATGACAAATTCTAATAAAAATCTAGCTTTATATGATAACATGCTTTTATTGTATTTCTGAATGAATATATTGATTCTGATACTAAAACTAATACTCTACATCCAGAATATATATGAATATATTGATTCTGAATACTAAAACTAGTTTGAGTTTTCGAATATATTGATTTTATGAATATATTGATTCTGATACTAAAACTAATACTCTACATCCAGAAGCAGACTGGAAGTCAATGCTGCTATTTGGAATCCTCGTGAGGAGCTTTGCGCTTTAATGCTGAGGAATGTGCAATACCGTTTTCTAACGTTGACGTACTCCAAGCAATACGGATATAATACTATACAATTAATTCAATTCGCCTGAGAAAAGAGATTCACTCAGCCATGCTCGTTCATGAAATATTTAACAGTAGAGCGGATAAATGCTGTACCAAATTTGTACCTTTATGCCAAAGAACTATATTTGAGGAGCATCAAATCAAAACGTATGTTCTCTTTCAGATTGATTCAGAGATAATCGAGAAAAACTCATATCTTCAAAACGGGAAAAGTTACAACTATACAATATATTAGTGATATGTTTATTTAATTAATAAAAGGTCATTCTTATTTTTATTGACATACACTTTAATACATATTTATAAAAATAAACACACTTAAAGTGAGGAGATAATACAGTTTGATGTGTCCTATAACTTAATATACTTTTTGATGTGACCACGACCCGATTGACGTACTTAGCTTATATTACATTTTGTCACCTTCATCTTCTTCCTCCAAGCATTCACACGTCTCAGTTTCTTCATTCACATTGGGTTGGTATTGATCGTTACATAAGGCATCCTTGTAAATTTGAGAGCTATATCCCCCTTCCAATTTTCTCCAAATCGTTTTTGTAGCAACGTATCCACATCAGTTTTTTTTAGATTGCTTAAATTATTCTGAATATAGTTTTTGATTCTCTTTACGAATATTAAAAAAATATATAATTCGAAAAACCGTCGTTTAACCCTGCCGCGGAAAATTGTTTATATTGCTGTTGACCTCGTCTATACTCTTTATTGTGAAATGTCACAATGGGCGGGTTTATTGTCATATGACAATCTCTTACAACCAACCCTACTATGACGTGTTATATGTATGTGTGCGTGTAACATGTCTGTAAGTGTGTGTCTTGTTATTGCATTTTATCGACAGAAATGAAAATGCAATTCCGTTAATTTGATCCCAACGGAAGTGAACTCTTTTAATATATTTTATTAAAATGAATAAAATTAGTGCAATGGATCGACAAAAAATTATTATTCACCATAAAGAAGGATATTCAGTGCGTAAAATCCAACAATTGACTGGAAAATCTGTTTGTGGGATCTAAAATGTGATCAAAAAATTCAAAAATACCGGCAAAATCGAAGACTGTCCGAGAAGTGGAAGACCTAAAAAGATTGATGAATAATCAGAGCACTATAATGTGATCTCATCCTTGAGGTCAAAAAAAAACTTAAGCCGTGATCTGGCCCAGGATCTTAATGAGTCTTGCGGCGTTTTGGTGACCCCATCGGCGGTTCGAAAAGTCCTGCTGAAAAATAATCTTCGAGGGTGTGTGACCAAGCGGAAACCATTACTTCGTAAGAATAATCGTCAGAGACGATTAAAATTTGCCCAAGAACATAAAACTTGGACCATGGGCAGTGGAAAAGAGTCCTCTGGACAGACAAGTCCACATTCAATTTTTTTAGATCTTATCTCCGCCAATTCGTCCGCAGATGCCACGGAGAACAATATAAAGGCAAGTGTTTGGCTGCAACAGTTAAGCACATGGGAGGTTCTGTTATGGTTTAGGGGTATTTTCCGGTGAATGGGGTTGGACCCTTGGTCAGAATTCATGAGAGACTGTATTCAGACGGGTACATGAATTACAAAAGCAGTACATTTGTTGGATTTCTCGCACTGAATATCGTTCTTTATGGTGAATAATATTTTTTTGTCGATCTATTGCACTAATTTTATTCATTTTAATAAAATATAATGAAAGAGTTCACAGGTCAACAGCAATATAAACAATTTTCCGCGGCACGTTTAAACGACGGTATTTCGAATTATATATTTTTTTAATATTCTCAGAGAGAATCAAAAACTATTTCACAATAACCGTTTTGCGACGTGCTCAATATGCAACTACTCAAAAATAACATTATACCATCCGCAATACAAAGTGGCGAGTCAGGTAATTTATCATCGAAATCGTGCTATCTCTTTCGCACTTGCACGGCCTTATGGAGCGGTACCTGTAACCCTAGTGTAGGTAGTCTTACGCGTACAAAAGGAATGTCGATAAAATAATGAAACGAGGGAAATAAATATTATTTCAGTATTGTTCATTACGATAAATATTAAATAAGTTAAAAATATAAATATTGATATTGAATTATTAAAATAAAAATATAGTTGACAATAAAATAATTGTTATACAAAAAAAAAAAAAAAAGCTAAACAAAGAAAGTCAGCAAGCTATTCATATTCGTCTTCACTGTCACTATCGTCTTGTAGATTAATAAAATGACAATGGGTGTCAATTATATGTGCTTTGGCCAGGTCTTCGTTCTGGAGATTTTTGAATTCGATTCCGAATTCGATCTAGAGTTTGTTCGCTCTTACAATATATATATATATATCTTAATATACATAAATTACGTGTCACGTTGTTTGTCCGCGATGGACTCCTAAACTACTTAACCGATATGAATCAAATTTGCACACAATGTGCAGTTTGATCCAACTTGAAAGATAGGATAGCTTACGTCTTAATTTATAGTCGCGATATTATTTTATTGCAATGTCTATTATTTGACATTCGCAATTATCTGTTAGTTCCAAACGATTTTAACAGATGGCGTTATCTATTGAGTAATCCATAGATGGCGCTGCTATGTTAAACCTACAAACGTCATAGTCGGCCAAGCGTTATTCTAAATTCAAAATATTGTGAAGGTAATACAGTGAAATTATTCCTGCTTTTTAATTATTTGTGCTTCATTGTTCAAAACTCTTTAATTAAAATATATACATGTAAGTATTATCACATAGTTATAGAAGTGGAATAACTGCAGTATAGGAACCTCTCTCCAATTTTTTTCATTTTAATGCTAAATCTGGAAGAAAATTGTGTCGGTCGCTATAAATAAGCGAGATATAGGCATTCAAAGTTTAAATTTTAAAAACAGGCCAAAATAATATAATATAAAAATGGATGTTGGTATATCTGTATGCCCGTCTGTCCGAGTTTAATAGACTCCGAAACCGTTTGACCGATCACCATGAAAGTTGGCATATATATGTATTTTTGCATGGTTAAGGTTTTTATATATATCCGCTTTGTTGCAACTTTCAACTAGACGGCGCTGCAGCACACCAACTTCTATACTGCTCAACCGATCGCCATGAAAATTGGTATACATTGGTATTTGAGAAAAGATATAACACGGGCAACGCCGGGTAATACCACTCGTATATATATATATATATATATATATATATATATATATATATATATATATATATATATATATATATATATATATATATATATATATATATATATATATATATATATATATTCTTCAATGTTCTATTTTTCTTTATTTTAGTGGCATTGTAACTGCAGTTTTTGTACAATCATTGAATATATATATATATATATATATATATATATATATATATATATATATATATATATATATATATATATATATATATATATATATATATATATATATATATATATATATATATATATATATATATATATATATATATATTCAATGATTGTACAAAAACTGCAGTTACAATGCCACTAAAATAAAGAAAAATAGAACATTGAAGAACAACAGCTCAGGTAACAAACTGCTATATGGACATCTAACGGGTCTTCTCAGGACTGTATCTATGTAGATTCACAATTGTGGCTGTAAAAACATGACGTAAGGTGTAATATATATTTTTTTTAAGAAATAGAAAAAAAGCAACATAAAAAAAGTAACCCTCCACTGTTTTACGAGTATACCTATTATAAAATATCAAAACTATTTTTTTTTATAAACATTAAATGTTTACCACACATTATATCAGTTAATATGATAATGTGATTAATTCATAGAATATATAAAGTACATAGGTACATATGTAGATACAAAGTGCACATCACAGATAAGAATCTCTTTTTTCATTTTTTTTCCTCCTCACACTTACTATAATTTGTAGAAGTTCATTTTCCATACGCAGGTACCCAATTTCTATCAGCCATCTGTTTATTTAAATTTAAACCTATCAATATCGGTATTTTTTATAACTTGTAGTCCTATGCTGTTAAATATTTTTATCGCCATAAATTCATTGGATTAGTCTGCAATTTGAAATAAGCAATAAGTGCTACAGAAAATATGCACGAAAAATTGATTGCAGCTCAAAAAATGCTATACGTATTTTCCCACGCAGGAAGACATAGCGCTTTATTGCTATTAATGACTTATAATTATACGTTAATGGTATATTTTGACACGACATCAGGGCGAAATAATTGCGATCTAAATTTATGGCATCTTTCGCGAGCATCCGGTATAAAATAAGAGGACTGGTCTCCTCCGAGACACCGAGTAGCAATGGCGGTAAACTTGTTTGATTTCCGCATCCCGCGACGACGAAATTTTATTAAGTGGGTGGGCGGGGGCGGTTCTGCCGCGACTCGGACCGGATTATCGTCAGTCGGATGTGATGAAGTTAGAAGACGTACCTCGAAAACCCAATGAAGAGCTTTCTTAATTATTGAAACTGTTTCAGGGGTTTACTTCCCTTTAAAAACAAGTTTTATTTATTTAATTTTTCACAAACAGCGTTTTATTCCTAATATATAAATATATCATGCAAAACTAAGGCCAATCGGAAGATTTCATAATTAAATTAGGCATATTTTTACAGCGCAAAATACAAAATATACATAAAAGAAAATGCAGTTTTTACGTAATAGGGTAAATTTCGAGTAAATGAATGAGAAAAGCACATTATGAAATTAAGATATATTTAACTCATTACAAGAAATAAATAGCTTAAATATACATCATACTGCTTTCGCAGTGTACGTCATCATCATCATCATCAGCCGGTAGACGTCCACTGTTGGACATAGGCCTCCTCCATAGAATGCCATGGCGAGGGGTCTTGAACCGCCTCCACCCACCTACTTTATTTTTTATTTTATTTTTTATTTGTTACAATTTGGTATAGAGTTAACAGTGAGATCGTACAGATATGATTTGTAATTATTTATATAAGTAATAAGAAAATGAATACATCCCATACGATCATTCTAGACGAATGCCCAACTAGACCGAACAGCCTGTATCTGGGCATACGAAATATATAGCATTTGTTTTTGGAGTAGTAGTGACGTTTGAATAGTACTGACTAATAGACTACTTTCAATACTAACACTAAGATAATGAATAAAGAAATAAAATATAAGAAAATAACTGAAAAAAAGAAAATTAAGAAATAAAATTAAGAAATAAAATGGCATAAAATAGTAAACATATTAATACAAATATATATAATAAAGGGTTAGTAACATACATATATACACATATACACATACAAACATATATACATACATATATAATAATACACACACACACACATATTTTAAATTATTGTATGAAGCAATTGTATGAAGCAATATGAAGCAAACTTCCTGCAACCTTGGCTATGTCATCGGTCCATCTTGTGGGGGGCCGTCCCACACCTCGTCTGCCGGTTCGTGGTCGCCATTCGAGAACCTTTTTCCCCAACGGTTGTCGGTTCTGCGAGATATATGGTGTGCCCATTGCCATTTCAAGTTAGTAATTTTACGAGCTATATCAGTGACCTTGGTTCTTCTGCGGATTTCCTTACTTCGGATCCTGTAACGCAGTGAAACGCACAACTTTGAGCTTGTGTATGAGACCAATCGTTAGCGACGCGTAGTGTACGTACGTCCACATCAATATATACATAGACATATTAGATTTCTGACACTAATACACAGTACCAAAATAAACAACAAAAATACAAAATATAATAGGATAATCACAGTTAATAAATGAAATTTACAATGTTCTAACAGAGTTAGTTAAAAACAAGGAATAAACCACGATAAATGCCTAAAAATGGGAAGAATAATAATCTATTCTTTAAATAACGATGTAGGTACGCTAAACAAAACAAGTAAATCCAAAGAAAATGGAAAACCAATACAAATAAAATAAAAGTTTAAACATATTAATAAAAATAATAAATATATTGACAACTTATCTCTAGAGATTATTATAGTAAATTTCCGTTACTAGATATTGTTTTTCGATTGTTTACTGCTCTGACTTTTGCGTGTTTTTTTTTGATTCGGCTCGCTATTGTATCGCTATTTGGCTTGTGTCTAATATACATGTCTAACTCATAAACCCTTGTTTCTTCACCTGTTGTGATGCGTTTCAGGAATGTAGGCCCAATGTAGGGTTCGAATTGCCTCGTTAAAGCACGTCGAGGTCGACTAACCTAACCAACTGTGAAGCAACTGGTTGACAGACTGCAGCAAAACTTTACGCAACAACCTTAATACATTGCTACCAGCTAACAGCGTTTACTTTTTCGACCCACCAACCAACGAGGATGGAAAGTTTTGTAAACGTGCTTTCTTTTTGAGATGAAAATGGAAATATCCATTTTGAGGCCCTCTGAGAGGATTAAGACTATTTCCAGATGGAAATCTGTATGTGTGTCTGTATGTGTGTATTTCTCCACGATACCGCTCAAACGCTTAATCTGACTAAGCTGAAATTTGGCATGCAGGCATCATTTGGTCATGGCAAGAGTTGAAAAGGTTGTGGTTAAAAGTGGTCTATCAGGGAGCGCGCTACTCATATTTCGATCGCAAAATATTCGACTTATAGACTTGAAATTTGGTAGACAGATGCCTTGTTGGACATCCATCACATTGAATTGTCGCCGGTCAGTATATTTGCGTAAATAATTGAACCTAATTCTCACTATCCGCGCTCGTCGCCGACGAACGTCGCATTGGCTCTGAATATATTTGACATTTCATCGCCGTACGATGTGAGTTCGCCCTGTAAAAAATGACATTGCTCTCAAATATTTCAATAAGTTCTTGGCTACTTGCCGGGAAAGTTTTCAGGTGAAACACCCGTTTCATTAATTTTTGCGTAGCTTGTACGTGAACTTTTTAAATAAACAAGTCCCGGTATTCGATTGACAAAAAAAACAGTTTTTTTTAACACCGCCCGGATTTTATCGCGGATTAGATGCGGTTGCTACCGAATATCGAATTCCATTATCGGAAATGGCGCTGGGAACGTCTTCATTTTAGCTTAACCGCACCAATTTCCCGCCAAAATTCCTGTCATGGACAACTTCGTGACTTCGCCGGTCGCGATTTTCTCTTTGAACAAACAACGGAGTAAAGGCGCCGATACAGTAGGGTGGTAAAATAGAGGATGAGAATATCGATATCGAAATCGCTCGTCGCCACATAAAAATATTAGGTCGTCAACTAACGGGTACTCATTCCTGTTTCTTCTGCATTAACATGTTAGATCTGGCGGCCAAGTAATTATATGGTAGTAAGTAGTTCCAATTTGCGATACTTTACTGGTTATAAGTTGCTGTTGCTTGCATGTCTCGACTTAAATTTTTCTTACGCTGTCTTTCATGCACATGTTTTTTTGAAAAATTTCTTGGATGAAAAACTGACACCGTGTCTTTGAAAAAGCACGAAGTTCTTGTTCCGGGCAGTAAGGTACACGTAAAGCCGCGTACATATATTCGCAATACAACATGAAATGCAACGAAGGTTGCAACAAATTTATATAAAACTTTGTGCCTTTGCCACTGAAATTACTTGAAATCCTGATCGGGTTTAACAAAAACCTATTAAGACTCTGTTACTTAATGTACAAATACCCCCCTCCCACCCGTCTCCTTGTCCTTAAATCCAGGCCAGCTTGTCCTTCAATCCCATTCCTCCTTTCCATATTGAGTTGACCAATGTTACTAATTTATTTATTTATTTATTTATTTATTTAAGGATTAATTACTATAAAATATTGATTTTGCTTACAAAATAACAGGAACCGAATAGCAAACCTTAACCTTATGCTTAATTGATTCATTCAACTGGGACTAGCCTGTTCTTGGGGGACAGGGAAATGTCTGTCTTATTTTCATTATTATATTCAATATGTAACTGTACTAATTCATTATCACCGCTACTTTACAAAAATCACACTTGTACATTTAGTCAATATAACCCTGACGGAATGGTCAAAGATATTGTCACCTGGCAATAAGCCCACCATGTTATACTATATTGTGTCTGCAATAAAGTTTTTCAAACAAACAAACAAAATCTCCATAACCTGGACGCCTCCGCGCACACGCGCTACGAGCATTTGCTTTGTGCTCGTCGCGATCCGTGGATTGTTGAATTTTCGGACGAACACAAAGGGCTTTGCACTGTGCGCGGAGCGTTGCGTCTGGACGGTTGTTGTAGTAAAAAGTTTCAATCATGCGCGAACATAGAAACTGAAATTGAGGGGACTGAAGAAAATACTGTCAACCTGATCGAAGCATATATATTACAGCAATTGACTATGGAATACTAAGCACAAATAGTTCGGTAAAAATCTTCAACAATTATTATTATAGTAAAGGATAATGCTACTATTTCTATGAGCCCTGGACTCACCAATCAACTAAAACCAATAATCTCGAGAGCGGCATATATATTTAGGCTTATTTTAGACATATTTAAAAAGTTAATCTCACCTCTAAAGTCTTAGTGGTATTTGATTTTTATATATTTCAATTATTAGGTCTTTGACATTAAATGTATGCTAACAATTATTATTATGATTATCTCTATTTCTATTATTATTACTATGTATATTTTATTGCACAAAAAAATATAGAAAGATCACATAAAACATATACATAAAAAGATCTTTTATTGTTATTGGAGGATGGGCCCAACGAGTGGCATTCTCTTTTGCTGAGTTATTAGCGAGAGCTTTATCTGACTCCATGTTGCAACAAAAGCTCGCCATAAACTGGCGGAAAATATGAGATGGTGATGTTTGCAGTAGACGCACGCTTCACGCGCGCGTTGCCGTCCACATAGTGCGAACGTTACATTGCATGTTGTGTTATGAATATCTCTGTACGCGGCTCAAAGTCGAGATAGCTGTAGTGATAGCCAACCCTCGAAGAGAAGAAAATAAAATTTTCGGCGCGACTCTCGTATGGGAAAGTGAGATAAAAAGCTCGATAATCGTTATTGTAAAAATCATCACTAGTGGCTGGCTAATCGCAACCGCAGCCACATCGGGGGCAAAGGCCTCTCGAGTTGCAATGAACTAACACGGTGCGGCGTAATCGAGTGTAGCCTTCGAGGAAAATTCGTGCCGTCCCGCTCACATCCGCACAAACCTACTATCTTCTATCTTTATTTTAGGCAGCCGCGTCTAGCGGCGCGATGAATGGCCACGGACACCGGCGGCCGCTCTGGACGTCCATCGGAGCGGTCAAGGTGTGCATTAACTTGACTGCCTCCGCAGCTTAACATACGGTACCGATCTATTAGGCCTTACCTGTAAAGTTGCCAAGCCAAGCTCAAAGTCGCGTAACGAGCCATGGAGAGAGCTATGCTAGGAGTTTCACTGCGTGATGGGATCCGAAACGAAGAAATCCGCAGAAGAACCAAGGTCACTGATATAGCTCGTAAAATTAGCAATTTGAAATAGCAACCGACAGGTCATATATCTCGCAAAACCGACAACCGTTAGGGACAAAAAGGTTCTCGAATGGCGACCACCAACCGGCAGACACGATGTATGATAAGAAGATGCGGCCCATAACAAGATGGGCCGAAGACATTGCCACGGTCGCATGAAATAGGTGGATCGAGGCGGCTCAATACCAGTGGACGTCTACCGGCTGATAATGATGATGATGATGAAGTTGTTACTTTGCAAGGAACTTTAAGACCAAAATATCGTATCAATATATATGTCATTAATCGATTTATTGTCCCTTATCTATGACATTTTTGGTTATGCTGTAAAACTTTCGAGGACTGTCTATCTATCAATCAATAATGTGCTGGCGTTTTGAATTGCATTTTCAGTCGATATTTTTCCCTGTAAAATAAAATCGAAATCTAAAATAATATCTGGAGCAAGGTCTGGCGAGTACGAAGAGTCTCTAGTCCCAACTCCTGCAATTTCGCGACTGTTTGCTGTGAATTGTGTGTTATCAAGAACGTTATTGTGTGGCAAAGAGCGATTTACCGGTCTCGGTTGTTTAACCACTAGCTTCCCCATCATTGATAGTATCGATTCGTTAACCGTTGTGCCAGACAGCGATAGTTGTAATGGATAACACCAGCATCGCGGCACAGGACCCAATATTCGCAAAAAAAGCTTTTTTGTTTGCTTTTGCAATATTGCACACAAAAAATTGCCGAGCTAACAAACGGTAAAAAACAAATAGCTGATTTTTAAAAAGTAATAACATTGCTTTGAATAAAAAAAAATATTTTAATGTGGAATTCTATCTGAAACCGAAATTATCCAAGTTCACAGTGGTCAGTGAGAAAGAATGGCGATTGCGTATGTAATGACTAATATTTTGGTGGTTTTTCTTTCCTTTCAACCCGCTCTTGGTAGATCCATATTCAGTCTATAGAACTGAAGATTCCGCTGGGAGCTAACGGGCCCATTTGGGAGCTAACGGGCCCATGATGAGGTGGCCACGATGACCCATGTGTTCAGGGTCGGTCACACTCACGGGTCAACACCCATCCGATGGCCTCCACGCATGGGGTGCGAGCCTGGGTAGGACACTGGGTCAACCAGTCTCCCCTGGGAATCAAACCTCTGGCGCTCCTGGACGGTCTGCGCACCGAGCGGCGCAAGCCAATCGATTGTGCTCTCCGACTAACAGTCGGGGGAGTCTGGGAACTGTATTGTTTCCTATAGAGCGGGGGTGGTTGCCTACCTTACGGCGACTGCTCTTGAAATGACCATTGGCCATCCGATCCCGGTTCAGAGTCGGGCAAAGGACGCCTTGGTCCGCGATAGATTCGGTGCACACCGTTTCACCGCGTCCTAAGGGAGAGGACCGCGCAAGCGACCTCGAACTCGGAACCAATCGAGAGACCGGAGAAATCTGGTCACAATTGGAAGCAAGGGCGCGAGGGTCGGCCCGCCAGGTAACATACTGGCTATCTCGCGGTAAAGGCGTTGGTCTCTTGCGGGTTGTGACGTAGCTGGACGTTGGATTGTTCTGTCCAAGTCTTCTACGTTCACTGCAGGGCGACAGAACGAAAAATCGTTAAAACGTCCTGTGGTGACGGGCTCGCCCGTTGTAGTTGACACCGCAAGTTGAGGATTCCGCTCTTTAGTCAGTGTTGCCAGTGTTGCCAGGTTACTCGAAATTTCGCCATTTAGGCTACTTCTGGTCCCACACTAGTGACCCAAAAAGACTTGCATCTATATTATGTGAAGTTGGTGTTTATGTACCCCGATTATGCTGCCTCTCAGACTATTAGCTCAATAATGTATACATCCAACCCATCGACATATTATTAGCGTACATCTATGGAATCATGTACTTATCGTATATCGATGATCCAACCTTGCAAAATATCATAGTTTATTTTTTTATATCTCGAGCTGGGCCAAGTAAGAAACAAAGTTTGCGGCTTCAAAAGACCTGTGCAAGCTGGGCAATATTTAAAAAATGCGAAATTTTTGCACTCGTTCTGATTTTTGCGCTATATCTTCTAAAGTTCGGGTCCTGTATTGCTGTCCTGTTCCTGTTATTCTTTTCTTTTTTCGTCGATTAAATTTGCTACAATTTAAGCTGAGCATCGTACAACCAGAAATTTCCAAGATATAGCTCTTTTAGGCTACACAGAGAACCCTATATGTGGAACGCTTAAGGATGAAGACCACCTCCGATCCTGCCCACAACTGTCAACCTCAATCACACACCGGTATCTACAAGAAGCAAACGAAAAGGCCATCCAGGCCGCATATTTTTGGAAAGACATGTCCTAAAAAGGCCCGGACACGTTAAAAAAAATAGCTCTTCAAAGTGGCAATCTTATTTACCCGCCATCCCTCAAATCACCAAGTATCTGTTCGAATCCCCAAAGATTTTTTTTTCAGTTCACAGAGATTATATTTTGAACGTTTTTTTTTAAAAAAATCTCGTAAAACAAACTCTTACAGAACAATCTCTTGCAAACATTGCTGAAGATCGGTTAGATAGGCTACATTTCAAAGCAACCACTCATTTTTTATAATGCAACTAACAAAACACGTTAGCCAATATAGTCCTCTTTAATTCCCAGGAGCGACATTTTTCATTTACCTCCTAAATAGGCACAAAATAATCAAAAAATCTAAAATATTGCGCTATTTCCCCTGGTAAGAATCAGTAAGTTTACGGCTAAATTTGAGAAAAAAACTCAAACAAACTAGCTACTTTTGACGACTGAGCTAAATGTAAGCGGTGGCTGAGGTGCGGGAAACGGCGTTCGTAGAACACGCATTCTTTCATTAGCGTACATACCTATGCCTATTACTGTCGAGTAGCACCGGCCGAGTGATGTCACAGCACTAATGTCTGTGGTGGGGAGACCGAACGCCCGTCCCTGCACCTCAGCCACCGCTTACATTTAGCTAAGCCCCCAACTGTAATAAAGTCCTCTTGCAATCACGGGAGCTATATTTTTAACATACCTCCTAATTTAGATGTAAAATAATAAAGACAACAACCGAAAACAACGAAATGTCCGATGTTCGCGGAAACTGGGCACCTGCTAGAATCAAGCCGCTGTCAGCTGGGTTGAAATGATTAGGTAAAAAGTTTAAATACTCTCGTCCTATTCGGCTCCCGCAGCGGCTTGCCGAGCCCTTATAAGCCGCGGCCGACCGCTCGGCCGCTCCTTAAAAAACCGACACGGCGGAAGACAGTGGATTCTCTGAGAAAGCTTTCCACCGTATTACAGACTTATTGTGGCTAAATAAGCATGGCAGGGTCCATTCTTGTAGAATGGCCTAACATCAACACTGTCACCGTCTGTAACCTCTGCACGCGAGTATGTTGAGCATTTTCTCAGTGTTATTGCTTACGTGAAGACAATTAATTATATTCACAAATTAATTATCTTCACACTCCGTAAAATAGACAAACGCTTCTCTTTTAGTTATCTGCTGTTGAATTATTTACTGTCAAATTCTTCGCCGATATCAAGTGTGAAATATGCGACAGGTGCGCTAACAAAACCGCGCATTGTCGTCCGCATTTGGGGTTCAAATTAACATAATAATACTGTTGAGAAATCTGTCTTTCGCGTTGGGTATGCGGGGGGGGGGGGGGGGGGGGGTTATCCCCCCCCGGGTAAAAGATAGCAGATATTTAGTGAAACATAAATTCAAACTTCAATCACGTTTAAGTGGGTAAATCGGCCGGCAACTCCAACTTATTCTCGTCATTTCGATCGGACTGCTTTCACTGATCGCTTGCGAGTCTGCGGAGTATTATTTTTATCTCTAAACAAATACCGTTAACTAAGACGCAACCATGAAGCCAAACATGACGCAACCCTGATGCAACCCAGACGCAGCCCTGACGCAACCCTGACGCAACCCTGACGCAACCCTGACAACCCGAGCAATATCCGAACTAAAAAGCATACGCTTCAAATCAGAGGTGCCTGACAAGTACACTTGGAGTAGAACACTTGGAGTAGACAAGTACACCGTTCATTTCACATTCTGCTCTAGCGTATTACCCTGTCTCGTTTACACGGACTAATTTCCGATTTTAGTTCACGAAGAAACGCAATCGAGCCCATTATCGATGTTATTATAGATGGCCAAATAAATTGTTATAAGTTTTGGCCGTCAATGCTACTATCAGCGCCACCTGCATTTCACCGGCACAGAAGGGTTGCCAAATCGTACTATGAAGTTGAGCAATCTGATACCATATATAATCAATGGTATTACAAAACGAGGAAACATTATCAAATTTACGAAGGACAAATACGCTCCTTTATGTATACATTTTGTAGTCTTTCTATTTTATAACATGCTTTCGTTGACGTCTGGGCAACTGACGGAGTTAACGTAGTTTAAGAGCCCTATCACATATTTTTTCCAGAAAGGCAAGAAAAGTGGATTTTTGGCGTTCTAATTCCAAGAAATGAAGAGATTTCTACAAACTTTAATTACTGAATTACCTGGACCATTTCTTGATGTTGACCATAGCGGCCTTTAATTTTAGATATAACGAATATTATTTACTTATTCAGCCCATTTTCCGAAAGTCGTTATTCGTAAAACGCTCGGAAGGCAAACTTTGAGCTCCTTAATACAGTAATATCACTACAACGAAAACCGTATACTATTTTTTTTTATGTCCGTCATGTATTCTTGTTGACCATAGCGGCCTTATTTTTTCGTTTTTTGACCACATATCCAAGGTATACATTACTTACAATTACACAAAATTTAAAAAAAAACTTCCTGTATCATTCTAATTTTCTCAGAAATAAAATAAGATTCTTATATAATACTTATACTATATTAAAGTTCACTCTTTTAGCAATACGACATAATATAAATTATTGTCATTAGAAAGGAGAAAACACTGCAAAAAACAATTAGAAATTGTGTATATATTTGCTTGCGCAAGAGAAGAGCGCTCAGTGCCGCGGTTTTCTCCCAGGGTTGAATAGTTATTTATTTATTTATTTATTTATTTATCCTATCTTTTATAGTTACATCCAAAAAAAAATGCGTTCATTTTTTAAACTCATTTTAAAAGAATACCTACGCTATTTTGTAATAGGCCTCTTAAATAGAAACCTTTTTTCACACCGATAGAAATGTTTGCAATCTTCGGAGCCTATAAAAACTAAAGATTCGTTTACTTGTTTTGCTGATTGATCCCTGCTACGGAGAAAACAATCAATTTGTATACCTAAATTCCGGAGATTTATGCACCCACCCATATACATTACAAAAACGAGCTAGAAAACAAAGAAAACGTGAGCTAAGACTCCTCGATGGAGGAGATTCAACTGAAATTATTTGTCACGACCTACAATCGGACACCACCGTGAGGCATAACTGTATTTGAGCACCGTAATAATAGAACATTACGATAGAAGAGTGCGATATTATGGAAACGGTCGTTATAAAAAATTGACCTGCCACTATGTCATTAGTCAAAATGTTACCAGTTATGTAAAAGGCAGCGAGCGAACGCCTCGACTGGCATTTATTGTCGTCCACTCTGCTATTGTTATCGCGATAAATGTTTGTTTCGAAAGAAGCTTATCTTATTTGATGTATAAGACATAAAGTGTTATTATGATGATGCAAACAAAGCGACAGGTGCCACAAACTCTACGCGGTCAACCCGTTTTTGTCTTGTTTCTAAGGTGTATGTATATAAGATGTCTTGTTTATAACATTTTATTTTATGATACTGTATCAAAATAGGCAAGTCAATGCCATATAAAACATAATTGAATTCAAGCAAAAACGTGGTGTTGGTACAAAAGATCATTTAAAAAAATCTAAATCCATAAAAAATACAGATGAAAGAAGTATTATAGTGACACATGCGAATTGCCCTGTTAGAGATTCATGTGAATATACTCGTATTCTCTTTATAGATTCGTTTTTCATAATTATATCATAGACAAAAAAAATACAAAAAGAAAAACCGACTCCAAAATGTTTTATAAGTGCAGCAGCCATGTCATGGTGATACTTAGAACGGGCTACCATAATTGAATGCGTATACAAAATTTTATGTATGTGCTGTTGACCGTGAAGGATTTCCCTCGTTGGAAGCCAACCCTGGGTACCGCAGTCCTATGTGAGACTTAGAACGGGCTGTCGTAATTTAATACATATACAAAATTTTGTGTCTGTGCTGTTGACCGTTGAGGAGTTCCCTCCCTTCGGGAGCCAACCCTGGGCGCAGCAGCCATGTCATGATAAAACTTAGAACGGGATATTATAACTGAACGAGTAACATTTGGGGTCTGTGATGTTGACCGTTGAGGAGTTCCCTCGTCGAGAGCCAACCCAGGGTGTAGAATCAGGTCATGCTTACCATAAAAATAAACGAATTATCATCAGAATTGAACCAATATGTAAATTTTCAATTTCAAATGATAATATTTGAGGAGTTCCCTCAATTCCTCACAGGTCCCATTATCAGAACAGGATTTTGATAAAAATGGGATCAATCTGTAAGTATATCCTTTCGAATAAAGAAAGAATTGTCCAAATCGGCTCATAAATGGCAGAGTTCTGAGGTAACAAACATTAAAAAATAATTTTTAAAAAGATACAACCAAATTGGTAACCTCCTCCTTTTTTTGAAGTCTGTTCAAAAACGTGGAATTTTCTTATTAAAAAAACGAATACCCTGCGTGCATCGTACGTCCGTAGCCAAAGCATAACAGAATTATCCTCACTTACATTTTTTTATGGGTGACTGTAACGAAGATATAACTTATTGGACTCGATTTTATTCCTGTTTGTACTAAAGGATTAAGGGTATAGGAATAAACATTTTATTACAGTCTAGGTAGTTAGCATTAGATTTATATTGAGATTCGGTGTCAGGTGTGCTAAAGAAGATATAATTATTCGATCGCGATCGATAAATATCCCTTTCCTCGAACTTTACATAAAAAATGGATCCTTATACAAACAAAATGGATTGTCTTCTTTGTATATTTTGTATTTTGCGCTAAAGCAATATGTCTAGTTTAATTGTGAAAACTTTTAATTTGTCTTATTTTTGCACAGTAGGTATGTTGAAATATTAGATATAGAACGCTGTAATTTTTCTGGAAAATATAAAATATGACAATTAAATAAAATCACTCACCGGAGTCCCGACATTAGTTACTGTTGTTGTTGGTAGTTCTTTTGATTAAGACCTGCGAAACAATGAAAAGGATATGTTATTTAAATGCGCCATAGTTTTTTTCATGATAGATCAATAGAATAATTTATTGTGCACAATGATAACTTTATTGTGCTTTAAAAACATAACCTTATGAATATTACACTGGTTTTATAAAAAAGACAATTTATGCACAAATGGCGGACTTATTGCTATAGCGATATCGTACAGTCAACCATTCTAGGTATTGTTATGTGTCTAAATAAAATAAAATATAAAGATGTCTTTGATGGCTGCTATGTGTAACGATAAAAGTGTATTTATTTGTAGAGGCGCCAGCTACACATGCGAGAAATAGATGATAGACCACATAAACAAATGCAAAGGGCCTCCCTCCGCCTGGGAAGTTACCTTTGTGCGTGGGAGTGGAGCGACGCCAAGGATACCACGGTAGCTCAGTCGTGCTCAGGGGTGGTTAAAATCCTGTATTGACGTCGTCCTAAAGTCGAGAGCATTCAAACTGAATGGACGGTCAAGTACCCTAGTTATGTTTTATTATAAAATGAATTTCGATATATCTTGTGAGAGGACTACAAGAAGAAGAAGAAGCGATATCAAGTTTAGTGCGCTGCGGCGACGAGATCGAATATTATGATTTACTCACCGCGCCCTCTATCGGTGTACCGACGAGGTACTGCGCCGGCGCGCGTCGATCGCGCCCGCTTGGAGTGCTCGGCCCCGGTCCCTGTCCGCGCTCTTACATAAATCAATGGCTAAATCGTCTAATGAATTTATTGGAAATAATTGCTAGATAATTATATTTAAAAAAAAACGAGAAAATACTATTTGAATCTAGGTGCGCTCTAAACCAGCAGATGCTGCTATAATTAAATAATGTACTGCGGTTCTTTTCTCCGCTAAATGATAAAATTAAAATATATAATTTCAAAGTTTCTTTTATAAAATTATTCTTTATTTATTCCTTGCCCTGAAACATTACCCTGTCCAGTGCTAGTCGGGTACCTACGAGACTGTTGCTCGCTCTGACCCGGCGGTATTTTTAGGTACCGTCTCGATTTCTTTAATTCGCTAAATAATGATTAATTAACCAAAATGAAAGGTTTATTTGGCAGAGTAACATATTTTATTTTAATTATAATAAATGAAAGCTAGGCCATAGCATATGGCGAATCCGAGTAGTTGGAATTGACAAAATTCTAAAATTAAATTCGTGGAAAATTGAACGTTACAGCCTTTCAATTTTCAGGGCTTAATTCGGCGAAGTGGGATTTTGGACAGGTACTTTGGGTTCTGGAATAGAGAAGGAAGACACTGCTACCCGCGGGAGTTATTGGAGGGTTGCTTCTAGATTTTTTAGCGCCTGCTCCCCGGATGCGATTTTAAATTTTAAATTATATTTTCGAAATCGACCTTTAGATGATAGTAGAAAAATTAGTTGAGGCGAGGAGACGGAAGGCGATGCTCAGACACCGGGAATTATGACTGACCCGACGTACTACCTACTTCTATTTTGACGCACTCAAATTACTAAATTTTGATTTTACTTGACTCTAATTATTCACCAACGAAGATATGGCAACGGTAATTTACGGGGGATTTGGCTTTAAAACAATCTTTTAATTTAAATTTATTATTTTTAAAATCTGACTTTATGAGGGGAAGCTAATGGTTACAGATAGAAGACTTGCCTGTATAAGGTATGGAATCCGCTGAGGTCCTGCCCGGATGTTGAACTGAGTTTAGTTATAGATTTTAGATATTCACAGAATTTAAGTTCTAGACTGTGTTGGCTGGTGTGCAAATGAATAATTAAATGGGCGGTAGTCGGCCCGCTCCGCCAACGGCGGAGCGGCCGGTCTCTTCTCGACCGTCTTGCTCGGTCGTTGCCAGCCAAAAAAAAAAAAGAAGAAAGATCTCTTTCTAAGTAAAAATATTCTACCTTACTGATTAAAATTGATTAGGGATGTGCGCGACTTGTCGTCTACATACGGTAAGACGTATCCGCTCGGTGTATCGCGTCTATGGCGCGATGGATAAAGTTAACTGATTAATTATTAAAATGATTTAGGTTAAAGTTTGTATACTATAAAAACTAGGCCCTAACAGTATAATATAATAATATCACACTGACTCGATAAGTGTATCATCGATTGTGTCCATCCCTAAAAGCTATTACTGGTATTATCTTCTAATTATTTTTCTGAACTGCTGTATTCTGTCTCAAATACTCGATATCTCGAAATATAAGGGCCCATTTTTAACAAATTGTATAGAAATAAATATTTTGTTTTCCAACAATTTTATTAAAACTACTTTTTTATTTGTTTCAGGTAAGTGTCGTCAAATGCATTGATACATTACATTAAAGACCCGTTAGAAAATGAAATAAATGTCAAGATTGGTAAGTATTTTTTTTTACAGCGACAGATGGGATTTCACGAAAAAGTCTTCTAGCAATTCTTACGGTATGTAATTAGGAAACTACTGAACGGATTTTTATACACACTAATTGATTTATCGATATCGATTTACAAATATAAATTTAATTAAAACTATAGTTCATCGCTTTCTAATTTACAGATATTTTACCTTGATTTTTTGGTATTACCAACTATGTGCTGTTTAGACGACCTGCTGTGCTGTGCTACCTATGTGCTTATTAGACGAAGTAATCATACAGCATGCTCCAAAAGCCTACATTTTAGGAAAGTTTACCAAGGACATTTATTTTATTGAACAATCTGCAATGATTAACGTCTGTAGTTAGCAGACAAGTCCATCACATAATTGATAGGCATCTGCAATCTGCAACGAAAAACGCCGATTTTACTAACAGTGGTAGCCTAAAATGTAATTTCACCTCATGTCGCTCACCAAAATCGCGTAATTTTAAAACGTGAATAGATAGTTATCGTCCAAAAAAGGAAATAACAAAACGTGTCCTTATTATATTACGAGTAATTAAATATGAAACAAATTGTAATAACTAACAGTAAGATGAAACGTCCGACTTCAGGATCAGAGGACAAATCCAATCCAATTGCAAAAGGGGGTGAGACAGGGGGACGTTATTTCTCCGAAACTGTTCACTTCTGCATTGGAGGATGTTTTATAAGCTTTTGAACTGGGATAGATATGGTATTGACATCAATGGCAAATACATCACTCATCTCCGATTCGCAGATGATGTAGTTATCATGGCGGAATCGATGGACGATCTTGGCACAATGCGCAGATACCTCAATACTGTCTCCCAAGAGGTAGATCTAAAAATTAACATGGGTAAGACAAAAATCTTTTAAAAAAATCCAAAAATTAATATTGACACTGTCTATATAAGCGAGTTCTTTGCATCACAAACTATGGTGGACACGAGGATTTTGAATGGCCGCGCGTGGACGACAGGAAGGACTATGACAATATCGACATCATACAACGAATGGGGTCAATCGTCCCGTAATTGCCTGCATGGAATCCTAGGTCACCAATATTTGGGAAGATATGGCTTAATTTTTTCATTTCTTTTTTTCGTATTTTACCTATATCTCTTTATATATTAGTTACAAAGAAAATAATAATGAATTAGTTTTTTAACGACTACTTTCATATATTTTCACTTTAAAACTCAGCATTTATAAACGAATGACATCCATATATGGATATCTAATGCAGTGTAATGTCCGCTCTAGCACAAGCTAAGTTTAGTGGAGCGGCAAGCGACACGGTACTTAATAAATATACGACTCCTGCTATGATTTATTGCTTTCTATTTATCTATAGTGTACTTTCAAGGTTTCTTGTGAATTTCTTGAAAAAAAACTTTTCATTAGACCTACATACTTTTTGAATAGAGTGTACTTAGGTATGAACTAAACATTTAATTTTAAGTTTTGATTCACTTAAATATTTTTTTAAATGTTACACCCGGAGGGGGGGAGCTATGTTAAAAGGATGAGGGGGCGAAGGAAATCAAGAATGTCCTAAAAACACGAGTTACGTAATATATGCTTGGCCCCAGAGGGTCGAATAGGCTGCCTAAGGCTCGGCGCAAACGAGCCACCGCCCACAGCCACCGGTGGTTGACCAGTGCGACGAGTAGCGTAGCGAGTGGCGAGTGCGAGCGAGAGGTAACGTGTGGCGGTCACCGGCCGCTCGTGCGCGGTGAGTCCATACAAAATGTATGAAAAAGTGTGTCAGCTATTTGTCGCTGGCCACTTGTGGCTGTGGTCAGTGGTTCGTTTGCGCCAAGCCTAATAGGCGACAGTAGCCGCAAGCCTTTTTCTGCGTCGCCGCTGTGAGTTAAAAGTACAGAAATCCTGGCGATACTTGCCCACCATCGTCACATAAATGAAGTCAATGTGGGGGTGGATGACTGGCAAAAGAAAGTAGACGTCCGCAAGGTATTGCGCAGTATTTATTGCGCGGCAGGCGAAGATCTCGGCTCGTGAAGTAATGGCCAACTCGAAAGCGCCTTTAGCAATGATAAACCCACAATTGGGCAAGTTTTACGATTGCGCCATAATAGAGCAGCTATTCACTGCACTTAGGAAATTCCTCCGCGGATAATTTGCTCCCGTGGGCTTCTCGTGAGCGCTCGTGAATAGTCGCGGGCTCTCGTGCGGCTCGGACGCTCCACATTTTAATGGACGCCGGGCGGCCTTACAAGGGCATGCCTCGCTTTGCCTACTCGACCGTTTCACATTCCTGCCGTGGAAAAGAAGGGCTTTAATCCTCGACGGCTCGGCCATTGTAGCATCCCATCGAATTAACTTGTATTTACACGGCGCTTTTTCACGCGCTTCAAGCAGCGCGGTTCAGCTGCAGGGAATACGACAGCAGCGGCTTAGAAGCGCTGCAGCTGCTGTTTCACGGAACGCTAGAGGAGAATAATTAACAGAGACCCGTTTCTCGAATGTATTAAATCACAAAGTTACAAGTTCACAGGTACAACTGCCTGTAGTAACCAATTCACTATTAGATTGCTCTATATTGTTCGTATTAGATTGCTCAACGCGATTTGGCAGCTAGAATTTCACTACGAAACGGAACGTGTAGAAGACACTCATAGTTCCAAATATTCATTTATTTTCTCATGTTCAGTATGGCGGGTTCATTTTCATTTATTTATTTCCGAAAAATCTTAACAGATTGTAGAAACTTAATACCTAGATACATTTGAATCACAGTTTATTCCTCCCTTTCTTACAATATCCAAGATGATCCCCAGGTATATATAGTTCAAAGTTCTTTATTATTTCTTTTATGATATGTCGATATGAAACAATTTAATAGTGGCGATACTCAAAAATCATTATTAAAATGTATTAAATGTTCTTTATAAAACTACAAATTAAAATAATTACTAAAAATAGTCAAGATAATATAAAATCAGAAAAGTCAAAATTATTCAAAAAATGCTAACTAAACGTTTTCTTTGATGTTCAGGTGGTCAGATGGTATTTATCTCTTTGTGTTATTCTGTGATGTATTCAGTACATAAAAAAATGCGATAGATGACACTAAAAAAATAATGTTATCATTGGTCGTTAATATTTCCGTTTATTAATATTTCCGTAAATGATTGGGTGTTAATATTTGGTCAAATAAATTGCTATTAGTATCGCCGCCAATGCTATCAGTACCACCTGTATTTCACCTTTGCCTTGCCTCAGAAAGAGCATTTGGGAAGGCGACTGCATTCATAAAAAAATAGTGTTTGATGTAAGCTTATAAAATTGTAAACGTTTTCGATTTTTAAAAAGTTGAGCACTCTTGCTTTTTGGACATGCCTCGTGTATTATATATTTAATATTAGTTCCAATAGTCGCAGCGAACACTCTTTTTTGCGGGATTTCCGCAACAAAACAACCTAGAAAGCATTCCTAAGTTATTTCATAGGGAAATAACGTAGGAACTATAGTATATCTCATAAAATTCTGTATATGAATATGACAAATATGAATACTGAGAGTAATGCTGAGTTGAAATTTGAAACTTTGGAAATTAATTGCAGTTAACGACTTTAACGTAAAAAATGGAACGACGGAAACGTAAAAAAATGGAAACGGTCTGACAAGTGGCTGGAAAATATCACGAATGATCGGGGCGAGAAATGAAGGCAAAATGAAAATTAGACAAAAATGAACTCTTATAGGTGATTAACCCTCCGACCGCGGGCGATTTTTCGATCGATTTGGTCTATATTCTACGATATAGATCGTAACTTGTCTGTTCCCGTTAGCCCTGAGACTCAAGAACGTACAAAATGCTACTCTCAACGTTATAGAGCAACAGAAAAAGATTCAACGGAGAAATACGGAAATACAAAAAATAAATGCAAAGCGATAATAGTGTACAAAATCGTATGGAAAGAGCTGAACGCTCAGTGAGCCTCTCCCGCGGTTAGAGGGCTGATACAATCTATCATATTTCATGATTCAAAACTTTTTATTTAAAAAAATGTTGGTTCCATTTTAAGCTATACGCAAAAGTTGAAAAAAAAGTATTGTTATCATTTCCCAATAGAAGTAATAATTGGAATAGTTCTCTCTATCTCGCTTTAACCCAGATTTTTTTATTTATTTTCAGGTAAATTTTTATTTTTAACGTGAATCTTCATTTGAGGTATATGATCGTAACAATTGGATTGATGTCGTATCAGTTTCATCGAAATGCAACAGATAGCTGTGTTTTTAAAATATTTTTGTTTTAAAATTTTCAATTAAATGACATTAGATAGGTAAGGGATAGCTCCCAATTATGATTATATTAGCTATACCTACTTCTAGTACACTGAGAAAAATATTAGATTGATTCTTACATTACCATTTTGTTATTACGGTTTTATACAGAATAACGATATTTCAATCGTAATTGTGTTGAATTACAAGAAATTTTGTTGAAACTCCATTACGCGATCATAAATATCAACTTTTTCCTTACTGTTAATACAGAAATAACAGTATTTATTTATTTATTTATTTAGTACAATAGGTACACAAACAATACTCTAATATTACATGGCTATCCCTAACATTTTTACTTTGTTTCTAAATAGAGTATAATATTTTATGCGTACTCCGCATGCTTAATTTATAATTGCGTATGCGCCGTATCTCATGATTTACAAAAATTATCAAAATTATCAAAATTATCAGTACAAAAATTAATATCCTTAAAAATTATCAAAACAAAAATTAAAAATTTTAGAAATAAGTTTACAGTGAATTCTGAAAAACAATTAAACAATTAAATTGTAAAAGTATACTGTTAGAAAGTATACTTTTTATAAATTAGGGTAATAAATAAAAAGCCTTTTAGGTTCTCCAGCGACCACTTATTTAAAGAGTTCCGAGTCCTAGACATACGCCAATTATATGTGAAAGTATCGACAATATTTTATTACACCCACACAGAGCGGCATATGATTAAATCTCATATTATCAGAACATGCGCAGTTACAGCCATGCAACATGATGTTCCCCTTATGAAAACTAAATTCGCCCAACGACATTTTTCTTTTCTAGCTGTCCGACTACACAATAGAATACATTCGGAATTAAAAGTGAAGTTAGATACCATACGAGGAAGAAAAATTATGACGGAATGGTTGATTGAGCTAGGAAGAAACGAAACGGAGAAATTAGTTAATTATAGTGCTGTATAAGAATACCAAACTACATAAAATTACTACTTTTATGTATATGTATAGATTATATGTATAAATGTATATATGTATATATGTGTATGTATATGTGTAGATGCATATGTTTATATTTTGTATGTGTATATATGATTATTTAATATTATTACGTATATTATGTTACTAAATTATAAGTAGGTGTATGTAAAATTTGTGTAAATATAGAGCTACCACGTAAAGCAATGCTACATTATGTCACACTTACCAACTAAAAAAAAAAAGGAAAAAAAGAATACATAAAAGTCTACCTTAGTACGGGCATTAATCCAGCAAGGTAGATTTTAATCTTATTAATCTAGTATTATAAATGTGTGTGAAATATTAATAAATAAAAATAAAAAAATAAACTGTAGCTTCAACATGATTCATGTGTCCGACTATAAACGTACGTATATACTACAAAATGTAATGTTAGAAGCGAGATCCCAAGGTTGCGACGTAATAAAATAACATTATGTTTTAACATTACGATACGGTAACGACCATCACGCCAACACCGTTACGCGTCATGTTAATACATACGTATGAACCACAGTCCGAGTTATATACGTAATCTTTATTGAAACATGCGTATTTCCGCGTATCGCATCGTTATATTTTTCTCATTGTACATCAACCAATCTCTCATTCTTGTGCATGGTTATTTTTTAGGCCCAGGCTCGTTTCCGATTCTACCAATCCATCCATTTTTATTTGTTTTTATTTATTTCCCTAGATATACAAACTCGAATTTAACTCGGGCTCTCGCTACCCCTACTGTGGCTCGTTTCAACGGTCATTTGCTATGTATTTGAGTAAATTCACTCTCAAACATAAGTTCATGCATGTCAAGTTATTCATTAATATTTTGAGATATTTAAATAAAGGAAGCTAATAGAAATTAGCTTTCAGGAATTCTGTCGTTTGAATAAGTGTTTAACTTTACCTCTCCTCCTTTCCACCCTCGTCATCCTATCCCCTGATAACCCAATACTTCCCCTTTGTAAGATGCAATAGCAAAATGTTTATAACCAAAATAGCGATACTATATACAACCGCCATATTATATCTAACACGAGATAACTCAGAACTGTAAAATATTAATTCTATGCATGAAATAGCGGGAGCTGCCACTTCACAGCGAAAATTAACTATAATCATATATTCATCTCATATCGCTACATTATATTTACATGCGTAACAGATTGACACAACATTTATTAGGTTATATCATCGCTTACTACATTAATTAATTAGTGGTCATTATAATTAATTATAAGCGTGCATGTGTCATGTAACAAAAGATTAATAATGGTAGTAGATCTTATTTTACGCAGTATGCCCTTCGTCAGCCCATAGCGATCAAGAATGCAAGCCATACCGTCCGCACAAATAACTACTTAAACTCTTTTCATTTACAACGTTATTTAATAAATAGAATAGAATAACTTTACTGTGCTGAAAATAACATTACATAAGGTATATTACATTGGTTTAAAAAACATAATATTCACCAATAACGGACTGTCACTATAGCCATATCTTACAGTCGACCATTAGGTCGGAGGTCAAACTTCGCATCAGTGACAGGCAAAGGCACTTCCCATGAGGGTGATATTAGCATTCTTACTATATTTATACTTATATCTTGCGATTTTGCTATATATTATTTATGAATTGGTAGCCAAAGACCCAAGGCAGGTACGATTAAAACAAACATGTATAAAACAATATCGTATATTGTTTTATAAATGTATTATATAATATATCGTATCATATATATCGTATATGTTCAAATGACGTCAAACAACAAGTTGGGAGTTCTAAGATAATTGCATTACATAGTTTTTCCGAATCACAAATATGAATTGCTTGATAATTAAGAGAAATTATAACCAATGCACCTTTACATAACCAAAATTATTAATATAATTTATCAATTAACTTAAAAACATCTTATACTGTTACATAGATGATTTCGAAGAAAAGGGTTATTTTCTATACTTAGTGACTATTTCCTGAAAATATCCGCTAAACTACTAAATAAATTAAATAGCGAAGAATCAAAATTGTTTATTTTAATTGTATAATACTGGAAGTGAAATAATAATGCTTATAACGCGTTTAGCTAAATTTCGAAACTGTTTCTAAACTATTTACAAACAATAAATTTAATTTATTGAAAAATGTTGATCTTATTGGATGACTCTTCGTTGACCTTCATTCTCTAAAATTCTAAAATGTTGATCTTCATTCACTAAAATCATTGTGGAATTGGGAAACACTAACCAGCTAAAACACAAAATCACTAAATGACGCTATGTGCATATATGTAATGACTTTTGGCACAGGTAGTTTTAAGCAGTTTTCTATGGAGTACAGACTTAGCTATTTGTTGCTCGAAAGAATGCTTAAAACTAAACCAAATGTTTATATAATTGGTGATAATGCATTTAGTGACTTTTGGTTGGCATAGATAGATGATATGTTCTATGCAGCAAGTAATCCAAGGATGAAATTCGGTAAAAATTCTCAAAAAGACTTTTCCTGTCAGGATCATGGCAACAGAGATATAAAAAAAGCAAAATCTTTCGTTAATCTCAGTAAGACTTACAGAACATTTTAAATAAATTGGAGACCCTCCGAAGTTTACTATTTTACAACAAAAATTCGGGCAAAAAGCACTTGCATTTTTTTCCGGTGTTAATATTTGCGGAAAATGTTGCTGAATTTTACTGAAAAACTAATTAATTTAAATAAGAAAGATATCCCCCCCATTTAAAAGATTACCTAAAGATAAACTTATTGACATTAAAATGTTACTTTAAAAATCTGAATCTGAAAATTATTATAGTTTGTTTATCGATATTTTCATATTAGATGTATTTAAACACAATTCTACTCACATGAAATTTCACTTCGTTAATTATCGAGTCAATTAAATAAGTCATCAGATTAAATACATAATTGCATACATACAGTTTTAAGAAAAGTCGCGTTCTTATGTAACCACTATATTTAAGAATATTTGCAGCAATGCGTGGCCGGGTATAGCAAGTAAAAAATAAAAACATTAGAGGCCCCAGATTTGGGAACTGAGAAACACCATATAACATTTTAAATGCCGCTTATCAGTAACAAACAGCGAAGCTCACATACTGACAGCGAATGTAAAAATAAATAGCGAAAATATTCAATAAAAAATCCGGCGCTACTGACTGTTGGCTGGCTTTTGGACGAATAATTTGACTATAAAGCTGCGCACCGCGACCGCTAATGAAGTTAGTAAAAATGATATAGATGAAGCCATTTCCGCATTACTCGCCGTGTCCTCGGAGTCTCTCCCTCGGATAACACGAGTAGACGGGGAACCTGAGACGTTTTGCTTGGGTGGGTGGGAAAAAGTGCTCCTACAAAGGAGCGCTAAAGGCGGAGTTATTATGCAGGCGGGGAGGGAACAGGTGCTGCCCGCCGAACGAGCGACTCGCCTGCTCGTATCTTTATCGGCACCACGAGGCGGACGCGGGCTCCTTCCATCTCGCTAATAAACTGGCTTGTATGTTAAACTTCCACATCTTGCGGGATATCAAGTTTTCTTTATGTGTCATCATCATCGAGGAAAAAGAAAGTATTGGCTAAGTAAAGAAAGAAGTATCTGTACGATAGACGAGCCCAGGGGTTAGGTTCAGTTTATTTATTTGTTTTTATTCTTTATGTACTCTATTTTAATTTACGTATATCAACTGATTTGTCATGACAGTAATGTTGATTTATTTATACATGAAATAAAGAAATAAAGAGTTGGGCTTATTATCTCTCGTGGGGTAGAGGGAAGGGGGCACCTACATAAGAGTCATTGCTCTACACTTTTTATATTGGAAGACACATGCTCAAAAATTGAAGCTCGTTACTGGCACACCCCGTAACAATGAATTTGCTAGTGAGTAATAGAGATGTATAAATGTTTCCATCTTTTCTTGGAAGCAAGCTGTTCACGTTTCTTTCTTACATTACGCAGAAGCTCTTCATTTATATTTTACGATAATATAGCGATGTTTCAAAGACTTTGCATTTTTACTGTACATGTCAATGTCCTATAAGCATGTCTCCTTTAAGACAAGGTGTTCCATGTTATTCATTCTTTCATGGTATTATTCTAGTATTGGTACATTATCTACATTGTTGATGTTTTAACGTCACCCGGCTTTATTCACCACGCTGATTAACCACAAAACTGTTTCTTCGGCCTCAATATATAAGCGAGATATATACGCAAGAAGCGTCAAACGCCTACATTTAGGTAGGTCTGGTTATTTTTTTTTAATAATTCATTAGTTTTTTAAGATATATTGAAAAATAGCTAAAAAGATTTTTTTTTCTATGTAAATTTTATATTTTGATGTTTTGAAATATTGCGTGTCCGATGCTATGTCCTATCAGATTTAGCATTATAATGATTGAATCTTGTAGTGTTTTTTTTATATATAAATGAAAAAGGTGCTAATATCATATAGGCTTAGAACTCACGGAGCGGTTATCAACCGCACCCGCCGCGGTTATTTTGTTTCAAACCTCACGATACAGCAGGCTTGCGCGGTCACGTAGCCGCCGCGGTTGCAAAGCCGCCCGCAAACTTGGCGGGAGAAAATTACAAGCCGCACGATTACGAGATTGTCAATAGCCACACCCGCGCGCCTGCACCGTGTAGCCCGCGAATCGACCGCAGCGCGCGCGGGAAACGGCCGCCAAGCTTGTGGGTGACCGCAGCCCGCTCGTTTCCACTAGTTTCCCGCAGAGGCTGCGGCCGCCGCGATTTAACCGCGTCGTGAAATGTGCGACTCAATTTTACATACATATCTACACTCTACGGAGGCCGCGGGCCCGCAACCGCGGCGGGCGCGGGTGAAAACCGGTCCGAGAGTTCTAAGCCATAAATTCCCAGTTACTTTCATTGTTATTGATCCAGTTACGGACATATACCCAAGTTCCGAGTTATTTATATGTACTGAGCGACTCGTTCTGTCTGACAAGCGTTTGTAATCGATGAGGTTTTGGTGCCGTCATGGTTGTCGACTAACACCACAAGCAGTCCCAGAAAAAGCTCGATTTCATATGGAGTGCAGTGTTGCCAGGTAACTGCAAACGAAATTCGCCGCCTTTATGCCAACCTTAGTACCCTAAGGTTTCGCACCTCATGTCGCCCACAATATTCACCAAATTTATTTTCGCGTTTGTAAAAGAAAAAAGTGAAAGAAATTTCTAGGTAAAAAGAGAAATGAAAAACGCGTCTTTATTTATTACGAGTCATTATTACACATAAAACAATACGTGATAATAATAATATCTGCATCAAAAATACTGTATGTTGAATAGTGAGACGACGTGTTTTTAATAAATTTTAAAAATAAATAAAACAATGGCGATTACTGAAACGATAAACGAACAATACAAAAACGATAAAATACACTTATTCATTGGTCGAAAAGATAGCCTCATCGTTGTAAAAAAAACTGTTAAAGTGATTTTTTAAAAAATACAAAAAAAACAGCTCTCTGTTAATAAGAAAGATTCCTCGTTTCTATAAACTGTTAGAACAGAGATAAAGCTATAGCAAATAAAACATACTGATAATCAACACAATAACACATTTTTCCACTCCACTAATCCACGTTTTTGTAAACTATAAAAAAAATATATAAGTGGGTTTTTGTTGTAATTTGTTTTACTTAATGATGAAATCGGCACAGCTTTATTAATGTTACAGTAAGTGATAGCTTTAATAATACTGTTATAGTATCTCATACTTTTCTCGATTTATTACTTTTTTAAAAGAATTTCTATAGTCGGAGAACCTTCTCCTACCCAGGAAAGGTAGCCTAATCGGCGACATGGGCATGTACATGACTATGTCGTTGCAACTGCCTCAGGCGACGCGGTTCATTTCTCCGCTGAGGGCGGGGTTAGGCCAAGCGCCAATAGATGTAGTTAATATTTAATTAAAATGTATGGCGGAATTTAAGTATTATTAGTGTAGCTTGTAGATGAGATATTCCAACCAAAATTTCACAATGTGATTTTGCCTAACAAGGCATCTGTGTGACAAGTCATATATTTCATGATTGATATATGACTAGTGCGACCCTGGAGGAAGGATTTCAACCACAATCTTTTCAACTCTTGCCATGACCAAATGATGCTTGCAAGTTGCATACCAACTTTAGCTTAATCGGATTGGGCGTTATCGTGGTGGAATAGACACAACCAGACTTCATTCTGGAAATGTTCTTAATCGTCTCAGGGGTGTTCAAAATAGATATTTCCCTCTTCATCTAAAAAAAAATGCGTATTTACAATAATTTCCCTCCTTGTTGGTTGGTGGGCCGTGAAAGTAAAAAAAAAACTATATGGTCTTTGCATGGTTGGATGAATAAATTAACGGGCTTATAGTCGGAGAACACTCTCCGAGGGAGAGGTAGCATAATAGGGGGATTGTATAGTCGCAAGCCTTTTTGGGTCGCCGATGTGGGGCCAGAAGTAGCCTAAATGGCGAAATTTCGCCTAACCTGGCAACACCGAAATAGTGACAGGTGTGACAAAAATCGACGCCGCGACCGAAACGAGTTCCGTTTCCATTTGCGTTGCAGAAGATGTCTGTCCAAAAACGATATGGCGCGGGCGCGCGGACAAGATGTGCTGACTTTCGCCGTAAAAATTCGGAGCGATTATAATTAATTATACAAGGCTTGTAACAGTAAATATAATAAACGAAACTGCGGACTACGAATTTGATGAGACTACAACTTTCCACCACGCTCACATTCATAAACTTGATAATTGGCAATTAATAGTATTTTGTCTACAACCACGGTTGTGCCTAATATTATAATTCAAGGGTAGTAGTCCTATTGGCGGACTTCTTGATTTTAGACATTGCTCATTTTCATCAGTTTCCGCCATAAAACCACAAATCATAATAATTTTACTTGCGAAGTTACTGATGAAAAATCTGGTGGTGAATGGTTTCGTGCAGCTTGGGCCACAAGATCCATTTTGTTCTCGGATCGGCTCAACTCACGATTCAGCTCCTATTCGGAAGCCTCCTCGAGTGGAAGGCTACCCCGGGTAAGACCCCCGTGTCTCAGGCCTCAGAGCTGGTGGACCGGTTTCTCCCGGCGGGATTGCATCCCGGCGCCCCTGGACGGTTTGCGCACCGGTCGGCGATGTCAATCGGCTGTGCATTCTGACTAATTGCTGAAGGGATCTGGAGACTATGGAAATACACTGTTTCCTAAGCAACGGTGGTGGATGTTCACCTGTTGTCATGCCACTCTTGAAATGACCTTGGGCCACTCGATCCCGTGTGTCACTACGGGCAAAGAACGCCCGGGTCCGCGATAAATTCGAACTGAATTACCGCTGTAATACAACAGGTAGAGGTCGTTTAAGCGACGTCGGACCTGTAATCGGTCGGGAGGACGGAGGTATCCTGAAGGTTAATTTTAGACGGAGATATCCTGCCAAAACTGGTAGTCAGGGGGCGAGGCTGCCGCTGGTTACCGTTCCCGGTGCTTCACCGTAAGGCTGGCCTCTGACGGGCAGGTGGCGGATCTTGACGGTGGATTGTTTTGTCCTAAGTCGCCTGCGCTCACTTCACGGGAGATAAAACGATTATTTCGTTAAAACTTCCTGAGGTGACGTGTCCGCCCGTTGTAGTTGACAACCCTACTACTGATGAATAATCTTTTAGTGATTTTCTTATTAACTAACAATAAAAAACAACGATTGCTGTGTTTTAACCGTTAATACAATGATTACTATTGCGAATATGGCGGGGCGCCAGTTACAATCCCATTTTTAATAAATTTCATTGAAAGTAGTTTATGAAGCGGGCGATAGGTAGGTAGCGCCTTTACATTTTTCTGCAACCGAAAATATATTATTTCATAATTTATTTTACTTTTTTTTTACATAAAAAATATAACACTGGCTATAATCATAAATCAGCATAACATTTCAGTTTGGGGGGGGGGGGGGTGACTAGCGTGCGCTCTGGTGGACCAATTTCAACCACAATCTTTTCAACTCTTGCTATGACCAAATAATGCATGCATGCCAAAAGAGAATGGGCAGTTTGGGGCCCACTTTTCCAATAGCTGTCAATCATATACCAACGGAAAGATCTATTTATGTAGAACATTTATTACTAGAACTACTGATCTCAATTTTAAGCGTGTTTGCGTTATATCCTAATAAATGTATCCCCTGGGGACCTAACACATCCAGACATTGTATTTTTAATGACTGTTTAAACGAAAACCGTCGCAGAATACCCGAAACAATAAAGTACATACGCTGTGTGAGTACAAACTACGAGTTTGTTAGCAGTATATGGAGAGAAAATACTGGGATATGTTGCTTGAACTCTGTAATGAGTCTGAAGATTTCATTGCCGCTCTGTCTACTGACGTATGTAATATGCTGAGGTAAGCTGTCTAACATGGTGTACCAGTGACCGTACATCATAATATATTATCTTTTATGGATTTCATAATATATATTTTAAATAATATATTTTATTATTGCACTGCAATAATATATTTAAACTGCAAATAATATATTTTAAATAAATAATTGCTATTGGTGTTTTGTGCAATTAGCCATATTTAAGAAGTTTACGAACTTCAAAACTCTAAAACGGCTGATAATTAGGGTAAGTTGTAGTACCTAGTCATAAAAAATTTAGATAAATAGATCTTTCCAATAGTAAATACGTTATTGTTATTGGAGATGTGGGCCCAGCGCCCATACATTTTTGCCCATTGCCCTTTCAGCTCAATCGGATGAAGCGTTTACATTGTCGGGTTACATTGTCGCGTCACATATGTGTGCATCCAAAGGAGTATTATGGTGAGACGGAATGAAATGCATGTGTGTTAAGGGAATTGCGGCGATGTAATTAGTTGGAAAGCTGCCACCGGTGCGCACGGCGAACTGGCGACGCTGCCTGCCTTGGGAATGCTGCTTTAGCACTTTTTATTATTTCTCAGCTCAAGAGGTTCTTCGCATTAAATTACCTTACACAACCGGACGGACGCAATTTACAAGTCCACTGCTACTTCGCAATTTACCGGTGTTTATGCCGGGAGATATATGTTGAGGTTGCACCCGAATCCGATCTATATCATGTAACATGTTTGTATAATTTGTTGATTAAAATTTCTATTCCTAGCTACTGGTTTTATTTACCAGACACCGGCTGTGCCCTGTTCGTTAAAGTGATTAACTGCAATCACGAGCTGACGCTGTCAGTTTAGGCCTATTGAAGGGAGAGAGATTATGTATGTAAGTACACTAGTCCACTGTTATTATCTCTTCAACTCGACCAAAATGACAGTCAAAATCATTTCGATAAATAACTTATAGATTTAAGAGTGCGTATTCCAAACAAAATTTAATTGGTCCATTTACGCCTTTATTAATATGATCTGTATGTATGTATGTGAGTATGTATGTATGTATGAGGTATGTATCCTATCTATGAATGCACCGGAATTTTTCAAGTTTATTTTCTTAACTTCCTGACTTCTGAATAATTTGAAATTTTGCACATGTATTAAGGACCGATGACAACGCAATGATTTCATAACTATGACCTAATGTGCTGTCCAGGAGCACCAGTATAAAAAGAAAAATAATGACTAATTTTACAGGTTAGATAAATAACCGGCCATATAATGACAGTAAATATTGTGCTTCTTTATAAATAAAATTAAAAGTTTAAATAACTAAAATGATGAAAAATGAAAAAAATAAGATTAGAGTTAAAAAAAACTAAAACATCATGCTTTAAAAGCCATGTAAACTAAGAAGTAAAAAATAATATTGAAATATAAAAATATTGTTTAACAGCGATAGAAAGAACCCTAAGGGCCGGGCCACACGATGCGGTGCGGTTGCGGCGCGGCGCCTGAGCGGTGCCGCTGCGGCGTCCTACATACAAATATCTATGATATGTCACACGGTGCGTTCCGGCGTCGCACCGCACGCAAACCGGTAATATGCAACTGAGCGGAAAGAGGGTGCATGATTGCCTGTTTCATTTGTTTTCACATATTTTTGTTGATTTTTAATCGAAGTGTTTACAATGAGTACCAACGAAGAAGATATTAGCATTGAATACCTCAGTTCACTAGTTCTACGTACAGTTAACTACAACACTATTCGCCCACTGCGGCCTCGTAGTAACGTTGCGGCGCCGCACCGTGCGCTGTACATGTGAAGCCCCATACGGAGAAATTTTTCCGGCATCGTGTGGAACGGCTCTAAATGAATATAGTTAAATGATTTTTAAAAAGTTTAAAATGAAAATAAAGTTATAATTTTTATTATAAAAAAGCGTGGGGTACTTGATATCAATTGTTATAAATATTTCATTAATAGCTATTTGTAAATATAGAGTTATTATAAAAATAAAGTAGAAAGCACCTCACGCTTTTTTAAATTATTTTTTTTATCACTTTATTTTTATTTTAAACTTATTCAAAATCATTTAACTATATTGAGTTATGGTACTTTCTATCGCGGTTAAACAATATCTTGACATACGAAAATAATTTTCACAGTTTTCATAGTTCAGATTGCTATTAAAGCGTGATTTTTTAGTTTTTATGAACTATAATTTTATTACAATCACTCTTGGAGAATTCAAACAATTATATGATAATAAATTTGTAACCATAATATAGTCAATCTCTTCGCCTTTATCTCTTCCTCTTAAATTGTTCTGTAGCAGTTGAAGTCTCAGAGAGTAATCTACCATTTCTAGGAGGTTTCTCCTTCACGGCAATGCCCACCCCCATAAAGGTAAATCGACACGGGAACGTTCAGTCATGAAGAGCGGGCAGCCCTATTCTATGGTGGTCATAAAAACGGATCTTTCTACCTATTTATCAATCCTTAGAAGGCTGTAAACAAATGCAAATGATTATACGGAACCCTTCCAAGTGCGTAATCTGGATTGTCCATACGATCCTACGTGGCAATTTAAATAAGTGTCGAGTAAGAACACCATTGCAGGATATTGGATGTCGTGTCTGCCTGCGGATTCGACGCGACGCGACGCCTATCCCTTACAGCTATTCATTGCGTGTCGCATTCAATAGCAACGCGTTATTCTGCTAAACGACTGCAATTTACGAATGCCTTGCCCTCCGGCGAAACCTCGGCAAGTTTGTCTACAAGTTATAATAACAAACAACACTATAATATACGAAACTCGCCTTCTTCACGATCATTCAAGAATCACCTCAAAAATTACTACATTTCTCTCACTTTTCTTTCTCTCTGCTTCCTCTTCCAATTTCCTCTCCTCGGGAATTTTTAGTTTTAAATATAATAGTTTGCTTTTTATGTAGAGAATTAGGATTGCTTCTTACATTACCATTTTGTTATTACGGTTTTATACAGAATAACAATGTTTCAATCGTAATTTTGTTGAATTACAAGGAATTTTGTTAAAACTCTACTACTCGGTTTTATGTATCAACATTTCCTTACGGTTAATACGGAAATAACAGCATACTGTAGTTTGAACTAGATTCATGTGTCCGACTATAAACGTACATATACTACTACATGCTGTCATGTTAGAAGCGAGATCCCAAGGTCGCGACGTAATGAAATAACATTATGTTTTAACATTACGTCACGGTAACTACCGTCACGCCAACACCCTTACACGTCATGTTAATCCATAAGTATGGGCCCCAGTCAGCGTTAATACGTAATCATTGTTGAAACATGCCTATTTCCGTGAATTACGTCGTTATATTTTTGTCAGTGTATGCAAAAAAAAAATATTGCCACTGTTTCCAAGCGAAATAGACAAAACGTACATCCCTTCAAGTTACGGCTATGTAAGGTAAGTACTAAACCTATACAGAGTAACTCACTCTACAACAATAGGCATTAATTGATCCTAGGAGAAGATAACTTTGAGAAAACAAAATCCATAGATTTTGGAACTTTAAAAAAAAATTAATATATGGAACTTCCACGAGTTTAGCCATATTCGAATATTTATTCCATAAGCGAATATTTTGTTTATTTTACACGACTGTCCAACAAAAAAGAAGTGTAATGTGTCCAGGGTTCATCTATGTATGTTTTATGTTTCATTATTACACCATAACTTGAATAAACTCTTGAACCGATTTAGAAGTGTGTGGCATTATAAGAACCGTTATGTCATCCCGTAAGTCATAGGTACCTTAGATGTCCAAATATCAAGTAAGTAGTTGTCTAAATGTACAAATGTTGATAAAATAACATAAATATATCGTGTTTAGTGTCAAATGAAAGGTCTGATTGAGCACATTCTGGAAATATACATCTATCTATTCGTACATGGATAAATACATAAAACACAAATATTTCATAAAAAACCGTAATGAAAATAATTATAAATGCAATAGATTACTTTCTGTAACGGCGGTCGGGTTTTTTATTTTTTTAATATGTTTACTTGTTTCTTTTCTCGCGAACGTCCGATAGCTCAATTTCCTCTTTAGGTTCTCTGCGTTCGGCAAATGCGTTCAGGGTTGAATTATTAATCGTTGAGTTTCGCTCAGCCGCACGAGTGGGAGCCGTGAAATTGGATAGGATGTGCCAAAATTACCAGGGTAGGTTGGTAACGCGAGTGAATGCACAACGCATCGACATTCGCTTTCACAGTTCGTCGCTTTTGCGGTTTGGAGACCATGTGGGGGCCACCCCTCCATCTTCTAGCTGGAAAAGTTAAATTCACTGCGAAACGGAAATTCACAAAATGGCAAACCGCCTGCACCTTAAAAAAATTAACTCAGTCAGTTTTTCTATCTATAGAGCGACATATAAGCGGAATAGACTTGAGTAAGTAATGTCTATTGGGTACTGTAAATTGTTTAATTATTTACTTAATTACATAATTAACGCCTTTACTTGTCTTACATACATATATATTTATATATTACATTTATTCATATATTTTTTTAAATAACACGGCTGATATAAGCGTTGGCTTTTTTTAATTATTTCGTTTTTAATTTGTTGTGTGTAGCTTTTCTAAGGTCTTTAGGAGCCTTGTAACAAACACTGCGACCATTGCTCATCAATTGTGTTCGCCACCTACTATAGTTCTGCGCTAAGCCTCGTGTCATTTAAGAACCGCGAAAGGGTTTTGGCGCCAGATTGTGTTACCTCCTCAGGTTGGAGGTAATGACCCCCAAGTGGGTGTATCTTTTACGCACCAGCGGGCCACACTCGCACATGAGGTGCAGGGGAGTGCCTGCACATTTTCCTCTGCCCCTTGGCAGAACTTGCACATTTTCGTGTCCCGGAGCTTGAGGTTGTAGATAAGCGTTGGCATACGAATATATGTACTGCTGCCGCTTAACTAAGTGCCAGGACTTAACCCAAGGCAACAAGGTCTTTATATTTTTATGTACGTTTATTCGGAAAATTAACAAAAACATTTATAGTACCATAATCTTTACAAAAAGTTATAAGTAATAATAACTAACTAATAATAACAATAGGAAATAATTAAAAAAGAATACGGAAAGTAGATTATTAATGATATAATACCGTTTATAGTCATATTCATATTGAGATTCTTCCTTTCAATTAAATGAATGAATAGAATTGCATTGCATAATAAAGGTAGGTATACATATAACATTAAATTGCATTGCATATAACACAATTGGCGAGCTTATCGTTACACAACGTAGGCTTACGCGGGCAATTTAACCATTGCAGATACACGTAGGAGTTTATGGTGCAGTAGCAATAAAGATAGAGAAACGATAAAAAAGCAATATTTCTACGCACGAAAAGTAATAGAGGATAGAAAAGGGAAGGACCTACATTTGTTGAGAGGGATAATATTTCATTAATGACTCCTTGAAAGTGAATAGCGAGGAGCGCTTCTGACGTAAGAAACTAGCTGGTTCTAATAATCGGACTGCTTGGATAGTAAACGAATACGAATTTAAAGAGGACTAACTTAACGGGATTGATAGCATATTATCCTGACCGGATCAGAATGAAAGACTATGCCGATAGATAGATCTTTATTGCATAACTGTATATCAGAGGTACAGATGTTTTGGTACAAAATTGTTTGATACAGTTTGCCCACGTGGCGTACAATTTCAAGTATGCACATGTTGATTACCACAGATCACTCTTTGTGTTTATGACTTAATATTTTTAATTACAGTGACCAGGTAAAAATAACCAATTTAATTCAATCATAATTACATTTTAAGAGTCTAAGTAATAATCAATACAACATTTAAAAGTTTTCCGAGTGTAATAAAAATAATATTAAAATAGTCCAAAAACAAAAATATTAACAGTGAAATGATGTGATTAAAAAGCCTATAAAATGATCTATAAAATACTTCAATTATCCAAGAAATCGGAAATTTTCCTCACACAAAATAATGTAGTGAACAGTAGTATTATTACTTCTAGTCTTTAAAGTTTTAAAACCATAACATTATAATAACAATAATTAATTTCTTCGATTTGTCAGATCAAAAAAAATATATAAAAAGAAGAACCTTAAAAACAAATATGGAATATTATAAAGGACATTATGGAGGAAAGATAATATATGTACATTTTCACTTCACAAATCCTCAGCCATAGCAGTCTGTTACAGCATTCTGTTCTAATCAGATTTTCAACTATTCACTGTACAGATTATGCCCATCTGCCGTCTGGATTCAACCGCTAGACACCTATAACAAAAATCTATCTACGCAAACGGTTTGCCAGTGTAACTTATAACGGTGTCATCGTCTAAGCAATATTTTTCACTGCAGATAAGTAATGGCTGCTATCTCTTTGGTAATATTTTAAAATGTTTACAAAACTCGAAGATTAAATCGCTCCTGTCTGAAGGGGCACTGGTGCCGGTATATAAATACCGTGTGAATGCGTTCAAACGGGTCCCGCGGAACTTGGAACGTGTATTATAGTAACCGATACAGTAACAGATAAACCGAAACGGATATTTTTCGGGTACCTAATGACTAATTGACTTGAGGCGACTACCGGCTTGAGACACCGTTTTTATGACTTTTTGAGTCAATGCCACTCAGTGGCACTTGATATTGCTGTAATTAAAGATCTGATTTTGAATCTTTAAACCCTTGCCAAATTATATACCAAGTTTTTCGATATTTTCTTTTCTTTATCACGAAAATAAATAAAAACTAAAGTCTGTATTTATCCCTTGAGTCAATGTTACCCGGAAATGGCATTCCTTTCTTAGACAAGAAAATATAGAAACGATTGCTATTTGTTGTAGGTTTTTCATTGGGAATTCGATTTTAGATTTCGATTTAATTTGAACCATCTTCATGTAAAAAGAAATAGGCATTTTCTGGCACTATTCAGTGAGCCGATATTACTTGAAAATGGCATAACTATCTTAGAAAAGAAAATACAGAAACAATAGCTTTTTGCTGTAGGAAGTTTTATTGGGAACTACATTTTAGATATTTTGTACCATCTACACGTAAAAAAATAAAAAAAGCGTTGTCTGGTCTGGCGATGCGCCTTTTGTTACGCCACGGGACGAAGAGAGGTGACAAAACATCGACACCGGTAGTCGCCTAAAAACAATCTCACGAAAAGTATTTCTATAAAAAATAATTAAGCCTCCAAAATCAACAGAAAGTGCAGTGTTCCCATTCTACGCGAAAATTAATACTAATTCCTTACTACAAATTACTACAAAACTTAAAAATTAGAGCGGTTCAGAGATCCATGGACACTATTTTAATCAATACACTCTTTGAACAAGGAGAAATAGCTAATTTATGTTGTCGAAACTGGACTGTAGGGCAAAGACAATAAATAATATTGATTTAACAGTCAAGTCGTCAACTCGATACTAATAATAATATTATTATGTAATGCATACATTGAAAAATAGAAATATAATTATATAATTATTGCAAGATATTACAATTATCTGAGACATTTCAACAAGTGACAATGTTACATATTATGTATAGGAACTCCCGAATATTAGATTTATTTACTTCTAAAGAAGTTTACTTGAAATGCAATTCATGGCTGTATTCCTTATTTTAAAATTTTAAATGAAAGTATAACTTAGGTTATCATTGGTAACCAGTGGTAACCACTAATACTCGTACAATATAGTTGTATTAGCTATTCTGTGACATGCCCCTTATTCTTGTATGTATATGTAAACAAGCCTTGGCCTCAGGCCAAGGCTTGTTTCGTACTCTGTCAAACCTCTTTTCTCGTAACATCTGCTACAATAAAAGGGTATATATTTCTTATACCTACAAACTTCTTACGAACTCGCGATTGAGATGATCAAGAGTAGTCTTACGAGATCGCCCTGCGATATGGCGGTGGGTTTGTTAACCGTGCGTTGATATCCAATACCAGTTGTAACACTCGTGTCACTGGGCTCCTGTTTCTTATTAAAAAGGCAACGAGAGTATTAACTTTGGTCGGAATGCTTTTTGGCCGCTTGTATATTAATTGTATGTCAATTGATAAGGGAGCCAATCATGAACATATATTTAAGTGTGTCTATTTAACTAATGCTTTTTATTCTGTAAATACTAAACAGTCTTACATAGAAAAGTGTCGGAACTTTTCTTGATTAAGTAGGTATTTTTATTGTTGCTAAGGGCTAGTTATTATTTTTTTTCATAAAGACGTAATTTTATGTGTAAAAATAAGTATTACAGTGCATATATTCGCTGTATCGTCTCTTATTAGGTCTGTTTTTTAAACAAGCTATTAGTATGGTATTTGTGAAAGGCAAATATTTTTTATACACAATAATATTTCTTTCATCGTTTATATACATTTAAATATTATAAAATAAATACCTATATATCACAAAGTTGAATTTCAAAAGCTTAGCGTTCAGTACAGAGTAGTCTCACTACGCAACAGCCTGCTTCAAAGCTTACAGAAATGTGTGAAATCAAAGACTATCGCGGTTGTTTGACATTATAAATAGGATTAAAAAAAATACCGCGTGAAGTTTGTAGCATCCGACGTTTCGGCGACGTTGCAGCCGCCGTTGTCTACCCTGGACAGCGGCGGCTGCAGCACACGCTTCACGCGGTAAATTCTTTTTACCCTATTTATTACATAAATATAGTTAATACGTAGTACTTGTTTAAAACGATACTTTAACCTTGCGACGTTGGCTAAAAAGTTTGATATACAAATATCCTCCTTTTCCTATAAACTCTCTTCAACCAGTGGAATCATTTACCTCTGTATTCTGGCTTACATATCTGATTGGTTTACTTGTGACACTGCGTAATTTATTTTTACTGTCGCGGACCACAAACCAACGAGGAGGAAAAGTAGTGTGAAGGCGTAATTTTTCTCTTAATCTATTTTGAGCCCCCTTGAGCCGATTTAAACCATTTCTAGATAGAGGTATGTCAGGGTGACTATGTGTATTCCTTCACGATAGCTAAACGCTTCGTCCGATTGAGTTGAAATTTGGCATGTAGGCATCATTTGGTCATGGTAAGGGTTGAAACGATTGTAGTTGAAATCGGTCCACCAGAGGGCGCGCTAGTCATACTTCAATCTCGAAATGTTGCAGTTAGGGACTTGAAGTTCGGTACACGAAATCAGAAGAATCTTTTGTAGGGTTAGAATATCTCTTATACATGTGACGCAAAAAAAAATACCCCCGTATTTAAAAAAATAAAATACTACATCATATTGGAAAATAGCCATTTTAATAACACGGAAATACTACAAAATACTAAAATATACTGCTTTTGCTATCATAGTCACATGATACAATCACTATCCGGGGGAGGAAGGGGCGTTGTAAAGTTTGGCACGCAGGAGAGGGGGGTGTCTGCTTGCCGAGAAAGTCTTAGGGTGAAAAAACCGTTTTTTTTTTGTTTTACGCGAGAGTCAAAGAGTAGCTTTTCACTAAGGTTCAGACCGAGATTATATTAATTACGAGGTTACATTACTCTTTAAATAAATGTATACCAAAACCTATATCTAAATAACTATGTGTATAATATAACGAACGCTTTAAAATATGAATAGACGTGAAACCCCAATTATTATTAAATAAGTAACAAGTATTCGAGGTCGGGGCGTCGATTAACTATTTTTGAAGGGGCTGCATGGTAAAAAAGTGAAGGCAGACGTTCGCTTAAAAAACAACCTTCCCCCTTCCCGCCGGGGCCGTAATTATTAGGGACGGCACCCGAGGCTCGCTTTTCGTGGAGTAGAAGAACAGGATACACGCGAGATGCCACGCCATCTATAGGCGGAATTACGAACCGACACTTGAATTTTAAATTTTGTGCTTTTTGCTCTGTCGCGTTCTGAATTACAATCGCTATTTGTGCGGCTTTATGAAGGTAGCTTGCGATTTATTTCTTTTCAAAAAAGTTGCTATTTTCATTATGTCAATCTTGACGATGTAGGTCGTGTGAAGACTGAAATGGAATTGCTTCATAATTTAATATACGTATGTATTTATATGTATGTGTGTGTATTTATAAGGTAAAACCGGGATAGATGCATTGAGTTATACGTATACACCAATGGATAGATGCCTCGTTTTTACAAACCCAACTACCAAAAAACAAAACAGCAAATGCGTTATTCAAATACGCGCCACATGCGCCCCCCAGTGACACACAAGCTGTTGTGCGGGGTAGACGTTCCTCGCTCGTTTGTCTGAATACCTTCTCAGAGGACGCGACGAACGCTTCAAAGTGTCAAACGTTAGTATTCACTGCTCCATATATAAGTAGTACTGGATTACATTTTATTTAAATTGTGTTAATACATTGGTTCATTGAGAACACATTTAGGAGTCAATCAATGTTTTTTATTTGCATTTATTTTACTTAAAATAAAAAGAGGCATCTATCCCTAGCGTAAAGGATAGTCGCCCCGAGTTTTCAAAGGATATATTCCCTTAGGGGCTTCTATCCCTCTATAGTATAGAGTCTATACTGTAACAGCCCTGTCAACGTATTTTTAAAGTGTTTTTATATTATGTCATGACTATTTTGGTACTTACTAATATATGTTGCAATGTGGTAAGTACTTGTGGGTACTTTCATGTTAATTAAGTATTTTATTCATGCCTACTTTGCTTATTGAAGGCGAGCGATGCCAATAAAATGCAAAAGAAACGAGGGCGTAAGAGCTCGAGTGATCTCTTGGACAACAGAGCAGCTAAAGTCAACTTTCCGGTCTAACACACTGCTGTCTCGTTCGCATGAACTATAAGAAACCCAATCGGGTCCAATATCGCACGTCATAGCGTTGTCGATGTATCAAACTAAAATCGAGGATGTCTATGTTAATAGTTGGCGAATTCCAAATCAATGAACGAATTGGTAATAAACAAAATGGTGATAGTCCTCGTGGTTAGACTGCCTATGCCATATATTTCTCATTCATTGCTTTAATTATATTTGAAATAGTTATCTAATTCGCATAATAAATGACTATTAACAAATATATTATAGCATTTATCTAGATATAACAACTCTATTATAGCATCCGTCTGAGGAATACTCGCAATTAAGACATCCATTGCACTTTCCCGTTGCAGTCCAATAAAACTAAATATTTAATTTCATCTTTATCCCGAGGAAGCTCGTTGCTGCCATAAAGCCGTCTTCGCGGACGAGCGAATGCTGCAAATACAGCATACCGGTTTGTTGAGCTTGCTGAGGCTGCGCGGGATATAGTCAAAGACAAATTTAAAAGATTCAAGCGAGTGATAACGCAAGATCAATAACGGATGTTTCAGCCAGAAGATCCTTGACCCTGATCGTATCGGTATCTATACATTCTTACGCGGATACTTAAATGGGAATATCATTAATTAGTACATTTTAACACATTTTAAACACATTTACTTTAAATGATACAAAAAAGATATAATTTATTGATCTCTACTTCATTTTAATTATCGATGGATGTGTTAATTCCTTTACTTCAAAAGAAAAATATTTAATTACGAGTATATGATTTATAAACTAACCTGCTTTTAGCTTATCCTTATATCCTATTCGTCCCTTCGATATTGAATTGATAAATGTTATTATTATTAATTTTCTTTGTTTTGTTTATTTATGTAATTGTACACATTTATACTCATTTATGACCACTACTCATTTATGACCACTACTTTACAAAAAATACGCATGTTATATATTAATTTCCCAACATATACAATTAGTCTCAATAGCCCTGGCGGTATCGTCGTAAGATATTACCACTTGGCAATAGGCCCATTATGTTTTACTTTATTGTGTATGCAAAAAAGTTTTACAAACAAAACAAAATTTTGGGTCATACGCAGTTTAGGTAAATAGTATTTTTTCAACCGACAAAATAACTCTACTAAATGATCATTTTCATGCTAAATCCGAAATAAATTTAGGTCTGACACTAGAAAATAATGATATTTGAGCGAAAAGTATAGATTACAAAAACGCGATATTATTTTTCGGTGTTTTTTAAATAAGGAGCCGTTCTCATATTACGTAATCACCGAGGGGGAGGGGGGGGCGGTTGGAGCTGAGGCTTACGCTTGATTACGTGGGGGGTGGGGGTGCCCGTCCTGATTACGTAATCAACTTTGGCCACCGCATCGCAATTTTTGTTGGTTTAAACCTGCACGGAAATAGCGCAGTGCCGCGTCGAAGATACCCCTTGTGTTTGATAGTACACGCGCCCGTCTGCGATTGAGTGGTCTGGGCCTATTCCTGCGCGCGCTGGCAAGCCGGTGGCCGCTATGCGTAGCGGCGGCACGGCTGCAACTCTGGAATAGTGCGCCGCTGCACGCTCAATCTTTGAAAGATTAAGTTGGGTGTGTGGCGCATCAACTATGGCGGATTTACACATTGAGTATCTCAGTGCGTACGCCAAGGCGTTTTCACTATTTTCAGGACCGGAGGCTCAACAGCGGGCCGACGAGGAGCGTTTAAAAAGAAATACAAAAAGTTTATGAAGGATCCGGAGTTCTGCCTCAATGTGGAAAAGTCTTCAAACACTTTACAAACGATGGGTTCACGATTATTCACAATTTCCGCAAATTCGGTTGATTACGTAATCTTGCGGGGGGGGGGAGTAAAAATCTTAAAAACGTGATTACGTAATATATGGATGGACCCTACTTGCGAATTTTCCACGAAATGTATCGTGACACAAGGATTTTTAGAAGTGTAACTGCGGACATTTTACCCATTGGGACTGATTTTAACATTTTCAAAAACCAAAATTACATTCGAATCTTCGGTTTTACAAAATTACATACTTCAAAATGTGTGGAGAATTATAATGTCAGAGAATAAAGTTAAATCAGAATTAAATATTTTATATGATTATTGAGTTAAGGTCATATTATTCAACGTCGTAAAATGAAATCTGTTTATGTAGGTGATTGTACGCACCGCCTCCTGCGGCCTTTGCTGCGCTGGAAGAGGTAGCCGCAACACCCGTATCATATTTGAAACGCAACTGGCATTTGTGGTCGCTTTTTCCTCTCGAACAATCAAAGAAGATTGCGGTAATTAGGGTTGTTGTATTGCGGTCCATATTAAACAAACAACAAAAACTATACTGTAAACACACACATATCTACAATAGCTTCAGGAAACCTGCAAAAAGTAGGTTTATTAAATCTAACTGAAAATGAAAAATGCAGTCTTGCAAATTTTGTTACAATTTTTTAGCCTATATACCTTTTACAGTAACAGGCCACCTTAATGTCTAACGACAATTTTCTTACAGGCAGCCGGCTTTAAATAACATCACGTGGAAGTGCTATACGGGAACCAGTGTTTCAACGCGGCTAAGGACGCTACGCTACTATTTTCTATTTTTCTTTTTGTTTCATTTGAAATCTAGCAAAAAACAATGTCACTAATTCTACACACTACACATATATGATGAACAATCAATAAAATCAACGAGATGCGTTGTAACTAATAATTTTATAACACAGTTAAATTTACTAATAATTCTTTTGATAGTTTGCGTGAAATACATAAGGCTTACATAATATTGATCAATGCAATTGTTAACAGTAATAAAATTCTTCCTAACCTGGGTCTCGCTAAATGCTCTGTACTGTTTATTCGGTTGCGATTGGGCCAATGTTCTAATTTGTCTGGTGTCCGATCGTGACGTAAAATCCAAATGCGTCAAGTAGTTAGTGTCTGGTTAATATTTCGTAACCAAAAATAAGATGTAATAAAATTTGCCTATTATATTCTGATATATACTGATAACATATTCCATTGTTCTAATGCTTTCGCTTGATTACCATATTCGCCTTTTTGCCATTTTTTATTAGTATTTTGTAAATAATTGTTATATTATTTGGAGGCCATGTTGATTTCTATTTTCAGATGATATGATGTTTCTTGATGCGTCTTGATAATGTGGATAGAACAGAAATTACCTCTCCTTCATATGGGTTTCCCAAATTTTAAATAAACTATACAAATTACAAACATTTTGGAGTAATTCAGTTACATACTCAAAAGCGTCAGCCAGAATATTTATTAGGATATTTTATTCCATTTTTCTATTTATTTTTAAGTGAGCACTTTTATTTTTCAATAAGATTAGTTTACATACAGTAAATAAGTATTATAATCAAAAGAGATCGACAAATCGAATACATTTGGAATCATACACAATTCGAAGTATAAGTGGTATTAATACAATAGAAAAATAACATTGAACATGTGATGTTTTGGACAGTGATTCCCAAAGTGGTCTATATGGACCCCCAGGGGTCGATTTCAAATCGCAGGGGGTCCATGTCAGCGAAAAAAAAAATCGGGGTGCACGAAACGTAAATGGGGGTCCACGTTAGTGGACTCCATCTAGGCAGGTCACCATAAGCATTCAGGCGATCCGTTAATGTCTTATCACTTCTTAAACAGATTTTGTATATAGCATAGTATTTTAAAATTATAATAATAGTAATAAACAAACGTAAAAATTTTACATATTTTTCATTTTTTACAACTGTCCACATTACCAAAAACCCTATGTAGGCGATCAGTACTGTTCCAGGTGTTAAAAAACTTTTACTGTTAGTAAGTTTAGAAAAATTCAGGTAGGGGGTCTACGAAAAACAGCAAGGGGTCTATGGGTCAAGAAAGTATGGGTACCTCTGGTTTAGACTATACATATAAAATGTACTTTCCGATCTACGGCGTAATTATTAATATATTGGATTACACGGAGCATAAGACTAATATATATAACATAAAATAACCAGCAAATAGCTGTATACATGTTATCCAATCAATTAAATAACGCATTTAATAATAATCAGATAATTACAATAAACAAATCTTTGTATAGTATATGCATGTGTATTATTATATCATTTTTAAAAAGTCAAATTTGAAAAAAATATTAACAATAATAATATAAACAATTGAAAATCGTAACGAAATCAAATTGGTTGATAATTAATATAATAGAATTGATTATAATCAACTAACCATAATATCCAAAGCATTACAATATTGAACAGTGGAGATATATAATGGGTTAAGAGATTTTTTGTTTTATTGTGGAAATTTGGTCCACGCAGCTGCTTGAAAACAAATCCACATTAAAACAAAACTTCTTTTTTTGTCTCTTGGCCCATTATATATCTCCACTCTTCAATGTCGTTGTTCGTGTAGTCTATTAACAAGCCATAATTTTAATAATTATCCGCATTTGACCCTCTATACGGGGCTTTGTACGTATCCCTTCGTCCTCCGCGAATTCTGTAGATGGCCTCCCCGACGTCTCTCGCTAACTTGCCTTCCAGTTTGAGAAACAATGCTATAAAAAAAAAATTCTCGAAAATGCTATCGCAGTAGGCTTCCCTTTATATATTGTGTGAGAAGATAATGAGGTTTTTTAAAACGCATCATAGTTTTTTGTGCCTTTCATTCTAGCGCTCGTAATTAAGGGCCAGGTATAACAAAGTAGAGCGCGTGGGTCGCTCCGAACCTGTTTTTGTACCAGTTATCGCATATCCTTTTATAACTATCAACTGAGATAAAAGGAATTCTTTTATCAACGTGAAAGATTATACTACCCATTGGGACTAGGAAGCTGTTAATGTCAGTATTTGTTACCGCTCCGATCGACGTAACAGAGACGATTCTAAAATCAACTCACAAATCACATAACGACCTAACGAGGACGCAAGTGATACAAGTAAGAGATGTTGTGAGGAAGAAAATTTTTATGTTCCACTTTTGGATATTCAGTTTTTATTAAGTGACAAAAAAGTTGTTAAAGATTTTCTCGTGAGTTTTTCTTTTGTGTAGCATCATTTTCTAATATCTAAAAACATAGCTTTTTAAGAAATATGTCAAAGTAAAAAAAACAATATCCTATTTATTTAAAAAAATAAACTTACCTCTTGAACGGTTAGTCGTCTCGAACACCATGTATGAATATGTTTTGAAGAATGTAAAAAACTCAAATCACAATGGTTCACAAACAAACGCACATAAGGTTCACTCATTTGCACAATAAAATAATACAAGTAGACGTGTATTTAAGTCAGAACCCTAAAAATTGGTCGAAAAGTTAGATTTTCATCAAGGAGGAAATATTTGACGAAATTATTACGGACAAAGCTCCTCACGTATCAAGCTTATTAGAAAACAGCCATATGTAGGTCATCTCACTTCAAGACCGTCCGATAGCTTTGATAAAAGTTACCAACAGAAATCGGTGAAAGGCAAGAAAACGGTTGTGTCACCCCAAGACTTTCCCGGCAAGTTACTAAGTATTTATGGAAGGAATTTAAGCATGATATCCCTTCGGGAAGGAGGTCGACCTGCTTGAAAGTGATAGTCGGCGAAGAGCGCGGATAGTGAGAAGACAACGCATTAAACACGTTCCATTCAATCGTTTACGCAAATATACTGACCATCGAAAATTCATTGTGATTTTGACCTAACAATGCATCTGTGTACGAAATTTCAAGTTCATAAGTCAAATATTTCGAGATTGAAATATGATTAGTGTGGCCGATTTCAACCACAACCTTTTCAACTTTTGCCATGACGAAATATGCATGCATGCCAAACTTCAGCTCAATCAGATTAAGCGTTTGGACGCTATCGTGGAGGAATACTTACAGACACACAGACAGACTTCCATCTGGAAATCGTCTCAGGGGGGCTCAACACGGATATTTCCGTCTTCTTCTCGAATAAAAAAAGGCGCGTCAACCGTTCCTGTCTGTTGGTTAGTGGGCCGGGAAAATAAAATACTGGAGTCGCGATAAGGAAGAAAAATCGTTGGAAGGCAGGAGGAGGAGTTTTCCTCGTGCAGGTTCATGTTTATCAAGAAATTTAGCAGCGACTATTAAAATCTCCGAATTCAGCGGCCGTCAAAGATTTAACATTAAATCCGCACTGACCTTCAAAGGACATAACCCATTCCACGGCATTCGGGTAGGCAGGAGTGTGAGAAGGGTATAATTGTACCAACGTAACCCTCACACCCTCGACGCGAACGCGAGGGTCCAGACAACCGCGGTGTCCTTGGAATGACTAATTAAAACGAGCGTTTTATCTGAAATGGGGTCATTTTATTATTCGTAACGATATCTGAACATTTTCAGTCGTTGATTCAAATAGGGTTTAAAAGACAAGACACGTTCTGGAATAGAGTTCTCGGTGACTAAAAGTAGTTTATGAGACACTTGCCGGTTATTCTAATGGAAAACAAAGTAACCGAAAATTAAATTTTTGCATATTCAGAATCGGGGGCACTTTCTTCACCTACTAATTTAAAGTAACTTAGAAAAATCCTTTAGAAAGTCGGAGATCCAGAGGCAGGAATAATCAAGTAGCCGCGTTTTTCATTGCATGTTCTAAAGAATATCAAAATATAGGCCGAATTCTAGTGACTAATAAAGTAAGTGAATATTGTTTAATTTGTTCTTGCACAGAAAAATACATTTACTTAATTTTTCCTTACATTGTATTACATTACATTACATTTACGTCGTGTCCAATCGGCGGCTAAAAACCGCTTTTGGACGTGTCAAAATATTTGTGTTTTAAGTAGTAAGTCTTATTACTACTTTAATCTTTACTTAACATACATATATATATATTTTTAAATATATAGTATCTAAGAAACTTTGGAACCTACTAAAAGTTATTCGTCGTAGAATCGTATTACAAAACAAATTAAAGGCTTATTTAATAAAATAGTCAATAATTCTAATGGCTACCTATTAAACACACAATAATTAAAATAGTCAGTTAAAAGGTTGAATAATCAAAGCAGAAGCCTAACAATTGAAATAGTCAATAAATCGAATATATACGTACTAAAAACTGTACATAGGAACATCCAAAGTAGTAATTAAATTGTTAAATAATCAAACTAAAGCTAAATCTTACATTTAAATACTAAAACTACATATATAATTATCATTCAAATTGGTACAATATTTGCAAAGTCATGGCCCTCGAATTCGGTCAGATTATAGAAAGGGTGGCCTATCAGCATCTCCTTTATGTTTTTTTTTATTGTTTGTCCTCCAGTTGTTTAATAGTGTATGTATGTATAATTTATAAACCTGTTTTTGTTGTTGAGATGGCACTTACTTAGTTTTTACGAAAAGTAAAATAAATATAGATAGGGATATTAAAATGGAACGAAACGTTTATTTGACTTGATGATATAACTATAAGACCATTAGTAAAAATGTAAAAGAAAGTTAGGAGTTCATATAAAAGTATTCGTTTATTCTTCCAATCACTAATATACGATTATGAAATAGAAAAATTATCGTTATTGAAATATACGGGATGTTCCGGAAATAAAATATTTTTTTTCAAGAGATGATTTTGTGCACCAAACTAAACAAGAAGTAGGTACTCAAAAACGAGAACAAGAATCTCACAAGACACTCAGGCATAGCTCACTAGCGATCACGTCATTCGCTGGGTAATCCTTTGTCCGCAGGAATGGTTCCATTCCTCCTTTCCGATATTCACTCTATGGATCATCTCTTTGTTTATTATTATAAACACTTTGGTGACCAATGTTATTGATCCGCTCGCGCCGTCAAATATATAAAATATGAAATAGAATACAAAAACCAATATAATAACATTTATAATTTTACATAAACATTTAATAAAAGTATTATATTAGTCATTATATAAAAGTATTATTCATTCAAAATGTACTAGATGATATATTTATTTATTTTTTTATTTATTTTATTTATTTATTTATTTGCAACTGTTATAAAAAACATATGCAAAAAAACAAGAACACACAGATTAAAAATGAAAACTGTAAATAGACAAAGACTATGAAATAAAGCTACAAACGCTGCAAATTAGGGGTATTTTAAAATAAAATAACCAAAAAATAAATCCTAAAATAAAAAATCCAAATAATCATAATCAAATAAATACACAAATCGAAATAATCAAAATCAAAATATTTAACATCAAATGATAGTAAAAGAAAATAACGTAATTACAAAAATTTTAAAATCTAGATATATTAAATCAAAAATAATCAAAATCAAAATATTTAACATACATTAAATTAAATTAAATTAAATTACATAACATTACATATACGTGCGTATATGTATGTAATGTAATGTAATTCGAGTAGAATTTTGAAGGAATCAATAATAAAATAGCAGTTCTTTGTATAATCTCAGGTCTTTAAAATAAAGCCCATAACATACTGAAAAAATATAATAAAACATTCTTTTATTTCTGATGAAAAACAGAGTATGTGACTGCTTACTCTGTTTGACCTTAGAAGAATTTGTACCAACCAACAAAGTAAGTGCCGAAAAATATGTCTAATTAGTCTATATACTAGCATGTATCGATTATAAATACTGCTAAAAACATGTAAAGCGTAATACCTAAAAGAGTCGTTGAAATAAGAAGAACCCCGAACTTCAATAGAGAAGAAGTTTGAAACTCTCTATTGCCAGGAAACCGGTTACTAAAATGTTCTCAACGCCCAACGACGAAGGCAAAGACGCAAAACGCGATACAGTAAGAGTTCTGTACAGGGCGGAAACACAATTTTATAATATACGAGTACGTATTAACAGCAGTATGCTGTTCACCCGCAGAGCAACAGCTGGCGACAACTGACCAACACGCCAGTCTTCCCTGGCCATAGCCAAAACGTCGGGTGCTACAAAGTTCACGCGGTAAAATCCGTTTTTGTCTTATTTATATGATTAAAACAATCACACTTAATTATTCGTGATCATTCCAAACCTAAAAAGTACATTTACAGAAAACTATATAGAATTAGATATGCCAATGTTCTCTATCCTTAATACACGTATGTGTACTGGTATACCTACTCGTTTTTCGCATCTCTCCACATAGTGACAAACCGATATCACTTGCGTATGCCGCAAAATTAAACGATCAATGATTCAGTCAAGCCGAAATCCCTCCTTTACTCTTAGACCGAAATGAGAAGGGGTTTCCCGCACCTCTGCAAATGTTAATGCATATATTATAGGGAACCCGCGACGAGATCCCAGGGAATAAATAGGGGTTCGGCTGAAGTGTCTCAGGAGTGTTTAGATAAGACTCGGGGGCTGGATCACTGCCGCAAAGGGTAAGTATTGATACTGCAGTAAGTAAGATTTGTGTCGCGGCCTGTAAAAGAGGAAGGGTCTTCGCGGAAAATGAGTCAAGAGAATCAATTTAAAAAATCGGTTGGGTCACCCCAAGCCTTTCCCGGCAAGTAGTCAAGGACTGATTCCATCTGGTATAAGATTATTATTTTATTTTTTCTATTTTCTTTATGGCGTTACTTGATTATATCGGGAGTACATGCCAAGATAAGGAGGTCACCGCTCGGATCGCCCCCGAAAGAGGAAAATACGTTCGAAATTCGAAAATCGGACGCTGAAGCGACCTCGCTCGGCGTCATTGCGAAACCTCCCTGTTTTCGCATGTGTTCCTGTTACGATCTGGGTCGGTGAGGCGAGGTTTGAGCAATTTTCAAGACTCGAATCCTTCGTAAATCAAATCGGTTGTGTCCAGAAGGCCGACCCGGGCTTTCCGACCCGGGCTCGAACTTCTACTTGGAGGCTACCGGATGGGTGCCGACCCGTGACGCCGACATAAAGGCCAACAGGTTTAAAAGAAACATTTTCAACTAGCCAAGGGCTGATGTTATCCGAATATAAATTACATACATAAAATCGATGAGCGTGCTCTCTCGGCCGGCGGACAAACCCGTATGAGTTCCGATACACAACCGCCTCGGGCGGCGCGGTTCGTTTCTTGGCTAGCTTTGGGCGGCTCGGCATTAATATTTTATTAAAATGTATAGCGGAACTTAAATATTATTTGTGTAGCTTGTATATGAGATATTCAACTGAAAATTGTACAATGTGATTTCAGACCATCAATGCATCTGTGAACCAAATTTCAAAACTTTAAGGCTAATATTTCGAGATTAAATTTGACTAGTACTCCCCCTGGTGGGCCGATTTCAACCACAACATTTTCAACTCGTACCATGACCAAATGACGCCTGCATGCCAATTATCAGCTCAATCGGATAAAGCGTTTGGGCGCAATCGTGGCGAAATACACACACACAAAAAATAGTCTGAAAACGTTCTTGATCGTCTCGGGGGGCCCCAAAATGGATATTTCCATCATCTCGAAAAAAAAATTTGCGCGTTCGCAATACTTTCCCTTCTGGTCGGTTCGAGGGCCGGGAAAGTGAAATTTAAGTTGCTACATTTTTTATTTTAAATATATCCGTCAGACACCAATTATTTAAGACAGAAGTCGAGTCATTCGAATGGAAATAAGGCGACGAGAGTGGGCGACTGTACGAAAGTGTCTAATACGCAATCGACCGACCGTTTAATATAAGACCATTATGATAATAAAACGATTCATAATTTATGAAGCTTAATTAATTTTATGAAGCTTCTTTGGTCGATATTTTAGTGTTATATCATCAAAATTATCATGTGTCATTCGTAGTACGGTATCTTTTAATCGAAAGTCTGCATAAATACAATATAATACAATACAATATAATAACTAATCAACATAGCATAAAAAGTTTTAGATTAGGTCTAAGTGCATATAATATACAGGTGAGTTTTTAGTTACAGGCATCCTTGAAGGGGGGTGAATCAGTACGAGCAAGTAAACAAGTTTAAATATTTTTTTTCGAAAAAATAAAAAATAAAAATTTTGATGTCAAAATATTGTAAATTCTATCTATTACAAAAAAGTTTAAGAAGCGCTGCGCCATCTAGCGATAAGTAAAATATAGCTAATAAACATTAGCGATATTTTACCTACTGCTAGAAGGCGAAACGTGATCAACGCTTTTTATACTATTCTTCAAAAAAAAAAAATAAAAAAAAATGTTTTTCCCACAAATTTATTATCAAAATTTGCTCGTACAGAATCACCCCCTTCAAGGATGCCGGTATCAAAAAACTCATCCTGCATACACTTACATAGAAAGGATATATAAAGACTTCATTCATCAGTACTAATAATAGTCAAAATATGTACTTTTATAGAGCAATTAGATCGCACAGTCATGGGTTTTACAATTACACTATAAACCCAATGGTACAATATAAAATTTCAAGGTTTGTATATATTTAATTTTTCGTCAAATACATGCTTCCAAGAGATTAAACCCACGATTCACAGGCTTGATTAATATTCATTTTTTTATCAAATTCAAGTGCTTGTAATGATGCAAATTGAAATGATTATTATGTATAATAATTACATTACCAATAAATTATACCTGCTTATATTATCTATACTTTTATATTTACTTATCATCCTACCTTATTATTCATATTATGATGATATGTTAGCAATATTATGTATATTTAAACTATTCATTTCAAGTAATGAGTTAAATATATCGATGAAGTTCATAATGTAGCTTTCTTAACCCTTCCATCGAAATTTATCCCATTACGTAAAAACTGTATTTTATTTTTTGACTATTTTTTTAAACGGAAAAAGCAAATATTATATAAATTTACAATAAAAATTAATGGTCCTTTAAAAAACTATTTGAGGTGCTAAAATATCTAAGTAGGTATAGATGAAAAATACAAATAGTCATAAAAATGTAAAAACGAATAGTCAGTTATAAAATAGTCAAATCAGAAATACCACAATTAAGATTACAAATAGAAATAGTCAATACAAGTTTTATTAATATAATCCATCTCCGATTATCAAAATGATTGGATATATAGTCAAGATTTTTTTTTTTCAAAGTCAAAGTCCATAATAGAATAAATTGGGTTCTTGATAAGAATGTCCTGGACCTTTTTCTTAAAATGCACGTCTCCAAGACCCCTGACGCACAATGGAATCTTATTATAAAAAAGGGTTGGACTGGTACAGGAAACTATTTCTAACCTTACTCAGTCGTACTTTGTAAGGACGCAAGTCTTGTTTGTTCCGAGTGTTATGCGAATGAATATCCGACTTTTTTAGAGTAGTATTGATGTTTTTCTTGCATACATGATACCCTGGTATACATAAGCCGCACACATTGTCATGATACCAGATTCAATGAAATACGGCCTGCAAGATGTTAGCGATGATATTGTAAATAAATTGCGAATTGCTCTTTTTTGAAGTCGGAATATTCTAACTGAATTTGACGCCATTCCCCAGAACATAAAGCCATAAGTTATTAATGAATGGAAATAAACATAGTATACAGATTTTGCGGTTTCAAAGCCGCATAGCATTTTAATTTTCTTAATGGCAAACCGTGCCACTACTTAATTTTCCGCTCAATTCATCTAAATGAGTTGACCGTTGGAGTTGCCTATCTACTAAATGGATACCTAAAAATTTAACATGGTCAAAATTTTCAAGTTCATTTTCACTATAGCGGATGCAAATGACGTTATCTTGAGACGGCCGAAGAGAAAAATTAATTGAGTTTGATTTCGAGGCATTAAGGGATAGTCGATTTACGTGGAACCAAGTACCCAACTTTTTCACCGTAGCTTCTATTCGCTTAACCCCTAGAGCCCCGATTGGCCGATATCGGCCACAAAACGATTCAGGGTGAGGGCCCCGTTTTAATTTTATTTTAAATTAATTTGTTTTATTTCATTATGTTTTATTATGTTAATATGTTTTATTTTAGTTATGGGTACAGTGGTTTGGCAGTAATTAATGTTTTGGTGAGACAGTGTCATCATTCAATTTTTTTACTAGTTTTTTTTGGGACATCAACTTGTCAATCGGCTGAGGGGCCATGGCCTGAAGGGTTAACTAAAGTTTCTAAGTTGGCATCGCTGAAAATTAAAGAAGTATCATCTGCATAAAGGGTAATTTCATCATTACCTGATATCACGCAATCTGGTATGTCATTTATGTACACAAGGAACAGAAATGGACCCAGGATGGAGCCTTGTGGAACTCCTTGTGTTATTGTCTGCGTATGTGTTATTGTCTGCGTGTTTTATTATATGCGTATACACTACAGGAATTTTAGTCAACGCTTACACTATGGCGTAGATATATAGTATAGGTAATGCACAGACACATAGTTAGAGAAACGAAGCAAGAAACGCCCCCTCCTACTCGTCTGCAAGTATGCGCCGTCACCAGAACTAATGTAATGGGGTGCAATCAATGTCTGTCGCGCCAAACGAATGGTCTTATTTTTATGACAAGGGGGAGCAGTTAGTAGGCGGTTTGTTCGGCAGCGGGAGCCCTCGACGAGGATCCATTCGCTTTGCAAATGGGGACAATTAACGCGAAAACGTCGACTGCTGACTTTACTAAAATTAAGGGTTTCTTCGTTATTAATGTACGATCTTGCATATTGAGAAATTGTTATCGTCGTCGTTAGGTAAGGCGAAGTGATATGCTTATTTCGGATGGTGTTCTGTAGGTATACATAGATGTGGCGGCCACCAAAATGAATAAATTTTAATCAACCATTATGTGGTATAACCATGTAGTTTAGAAACGTCTATTATCATTAGTTGTAAATAAAATATAAATTAAAAGTGTTACAACCTTCCAACTGAATGTACCGCAATTTTCAATATTATATTTAAACTTTTTTTATTTGTGATTTGGAATTTTTCATTGCTGTAATCTTTTTATTTATAATACTATCCCGGCTTTCCAACCGACAAGGGGAAAAATTATTGTGAACGCGCTAAAAAAATCTATATGAAAACGGAAATATCCATACAAGTACCCAATGACTGATTACATATGAATATTAATTTCATAAATAAAATCGAGGAGCGCCCTCTCTCAGCCGGCGAACAAACCCGGTTGGGATCCGATACAATAACCTCGGGCAGCGCGGTTAGTTTCTCGGCTAGGCTCGGACGGCTCGGCGTTAAAATTTGATTAAAATGTATGGCATAATATAAATATTACTAGTGCAGTTTGTATATGGGATATTACAACTAAAATTTTACATTGTAATTTTGAGCAAACGAGGTAACCTGTGTAACAAATTTCAAGTTTCTAAGTGTAATCTATCGAGATTGAAATATGACTTGTGCGACCCTGGTGGACCGATTTCAACCACCATCTTTTCAACTCTTGCCATGAACAAATTTCAGGTCAGTCGGCTCAAGCGTTTGGGCGCTATCAGTATGGGCAGTATCAGTACACGGATGCGTCGTTGGTCCGAGACCACATTGTATTTTTTTGTTGTTGAAATATCTCTTATACAAGTGACGCAAAATTTTTATATTTAATAAAATATATTATTAATTTAATAATATACGCCGTATTTAATAAAATACTACGCCATATTGGAAAAGAGCCTTTTTCTATTCTACGGAAATAATACAAAATACTAATATATACTGCATGGTAAGGGAGGGAGGTTGTCTTCTTGTTAGGAAAGTGTTTGGGTGTCAAGCGATTTTTTTGTTATGCGATTGAATTGACGAAAAAAATATATTAGATAGTCTATAAAATATTTTTTATTGAATAATCTAGCATTCTAAATTTCCGAAATATTAAGGTTTATGTTGGTGACCCGGATTTATTTCTCCCCAGTGTATATATGATATATGCTTTTATACATTTACATGTATATTATAAATCATATATTACTATTATAAATAAGTGCTTACGTATAATATGCATACTTTCATGTGCAGAATTGCCTTGATAACAATTTATATTAGAAACGTGTTATGACATTATGACTCGAACTCTTTTTCCTTATCTGTATTTAATCCCATTGTCTGTCAATTTCGTGAGGATAGTAAAACAATTCAATAGAGTTTTACTGAAACCTATAAATGTCCCATAATCATCATTATTTCTTTGTTTGTGCTTTTGCCTGTTTCTATCGATCCGTAGCACAATAAGTATAGAAGGGGTTTTCCCCGTATGACTCATTCCATGACTTTTGCCGCTTGAGCGATCCATATTCCTATTTGGTTTACATATCGATTGGACATTCCTAGAACTCGACGACGTCGACTCGGTTGATTGTCCCGTAACTCTTCCACTTCTCCCTTTTTAGAGCGAACACTGCCTCCGTTCTGTATTGCTTTATTTAGCGAGAAACAATATTTTGTTTGGAATCCTCCCCCCTAGTATGAGAAAACGTTGAACCTCATAAATCGGCGTGGAGTCGCCGTATTGCTGACTTGAGGGGAAAACTTTGCTGGCAATGCGGGGGTCGTTTTGCAACTTTCTTTCGTGACGACGACCGCGTTAAAATTTTGTTAACGGTCTCGAAAAGAGCAGACAGAGTGACGCGGCCTGGGAATTATAGGCCGCCTAAAATACAAAGTGTTCGGTAGGCAAGAAATTACAAAGTTTCAACGTCGTTTCGGTAGGGGTAGAGTGGGGGAATTCCGATCAGTGGGCAATTCCCTATTAATTCCCATTATGCTCCTTATGGTTCCATGCTGCTTGGGTGATGTTGGCCAAATTTTATGTCATCTGGCCTGCTAATCTCACGGTTGAACTCCTATCTGGTAGCCTTCTCGAAGCGGGACTTAACCTGTCAGAGCCGCTGTGAGCTTTTGCCGCGTCTGTAATCTGCAGTGGGAGACGGTTTGGATCCAAAGATTGCGGATTCGGGGGAACAGCTCGGGCGGAACTAGGCGGTTTGCGTATCAGGCTGTGTTAGCCACGCTTACGCAATCCGGCGAACATCTAGGGGGGTCTGGAGCGGTATGTTTACAAGAGAGCGGGGGTAGTTGTCGACCTGACCTCATCTATCCTTGAAACGATCCGTTGGCCACCCGATCCCGAGTGACCATGGCGGGCAAAGGACGCCTCGACCCGCGGTATATTTAAACTGAATTACCGCTTACGTCAGGTATAGACCGCGCAAGCGACCTCGAATCCGCGACCAGACCAGAGAACGGAGAAATCCAGCCAAATCTGGTAGTGAGCGCGCAAGGTTGGCCCGCTGGTTTCGCTTCCCAGTGCCTCGCGGTAAGGCGTTATACTCTCACGTGCTTGTTGACTAAATTAGATGGTGAACTACATTGTCCCTAAGTCTTTGCGTTCACCACACGGTTGAAAGAACGATCTAATATCGTTATAGCTTCCTGGGGTGGCGGGTTCGCCAGTAGTAGTTGACAACTCCAGAGTGGATAATTCGGAGTAGTTTATTTCTGAAAGATAAGCTTTACTAACGCCAAATCGACAGGATTGGTAGAGAAGATGAGTACGAAACACAGTACGAAACACCATTCAAGTGCTGAGGATGCACTTCGACTAGTTAAGTGACAAATATGAGCAATTTTATATTTATGACCAATTACATCGAAGCAAGTACAAACTTATCCGTCAAAATCCATAGTAATATGATATTTCAGAATTACATTGTTATTTTTATTTGATACGAAAACTCAAAATATACAAAACATAAAATACAATATTATAAAATAGAACAAATCAAAATACTAAGGCAAACAAATCTGTGGTGTTCGTCAATACGCGATAAATGTTAATTGATACTTTTTAAGAGAGCCATTTGAAATTACGAGTTTTTATTATAAGTTAGAATATTATTGTGCAAAGCATCTGGAAATATGAATGTTTATCAATTCATGGATTTATCTATGAATCATTCTATCAATGGTTGATTAGACTTAACAGGTTTTGACCAAAAGTTAAATAATATTTTTCCCCGTTTTCCGCAAGGCATTGACTTATCAATGGTAAATCAACCGATAGCGGATTTTTTACATATACAGGTGTACTTAATAAGTGTTCATTAGGGGAATCCTTATATCTGTATGAGATAGCCTTTGATTATATGTGGAGATTTCAGACGAGAGAAGCAATACTAAGTGTTGCGCTTTAACTGGGGTTCGAAATGAAAGTGCTCATCAACGTGCAGTCAAAGATTACAGACGACGTCTACTCGAAGGATTACTATTTGATCAATAGTAATGCCTGGATGACAAGGAATTATGGAATGGACGACTAAATGAAACATGTTAACCCTTCCAATCGCGAAGTAAAAATTCAGCTGTTACTTACGCCGGCGACATTTTCGCTTGTAAATTCGGCGCAAGTAAATGAACTTGAGTAAAACGACTATAACTTGTAAACCACTAAACGGATCATAAAAATAATAACTGTAAAATGATCGCATTGAAATTTGAAATATAAAACATTGTAAGATTATCTCGTAAAACAATTAAGATAATAATGAATAAATATTACAAAGTTGGCGAACTGAAAAAAAGTCGCCTATTCAAATAATTTCGATGTTTTTATCACAAAATACGTAAAATTTGCAAAAATTGTAAATACAGTTATGTTCTTTATTAAATACTTTACCAAAACTTATATTTTGTTTTACTTATTTGCATACAAAAACATTTAGTTACTCAGCCAAGAAAAAATCGATGTATTCTCCGAATGTCCGATGTCTGATGTCAAATTAGAAATCAAGTTGAATTGAGCAAAATATAGCCAATTTTGTGATTATATACGATGTAAATCAAATAATAGCTGTTTCATAAGCGAATTAAACGAATATTACGTCATAATTCGCGATTTTTCGTCATAATTCGGGAAAAGAAACGAACATTTTTTGCAAAGCTAACGTCAAACTATTTAACGCGATAAATCGTGAAAAAAAGCAGATGAGCTGTCCCAAATTAGAAATTCTCTTTCGGAAATCTTCCTAGAATGCAAATCACTTACGGTTTTGCAGGAAATAGCACAAAAATAACACGAACATCACAAAATCACAGAGTTGCACAACGGCCGCACGGCGGCTCGAAGAGTCGCGGCGGGCGCGCGGCGGGAGACTAGCAAAAACTGATTATTGCAAGTAATTATTGGCTAACAGTCGTCGACTAGAGTTCGACCGTTCGACTTTTTCGATATCGCATACTTTATACGCGGATAGGATCGCAATTCGAGTAATAAATCGCATTTTACGAAGCGCGGAGTGCCCAAACCAAAATTGATTAGCTCAAATCTTAGCGTTTGTAAGCGTCTAACCAAAAATGGTTAACTCGTATAGGAAGGGTTAATAAAGTATCCGAATTTTGTTCTAAAAGAAATAAAAAATCACCTAACACGCGTGTGAAGCGCCTATATATCCGTTAACCTCGAAATATATAAAACTATATTAAAGATATTATCTACATAGGTAACTAGACAAGAAAGACAGTTTAGGTGCCTATAATTTGCAGAAGAAAAAATGTTTTCATATTATATTTAGAATAAAAACGAATTTACCGCGTCAAGATTGCAGCACCTGCAGCGTTTCGGCGTTGTTGCAACCGCCTTTGCGATGTTGTAGTCTACCCTGGACAACGACGGTTGCGACATCGCCGAAACATCTGGTGTTATGAATTTCACGCGGTAAATTCGTTTTTATCCTAATTATAATATTAAAATAATATTTAAGACATAATGGCAAATCGTATAATTTATAACTGGAATGAAACAATTTCAAAATAATCAAAAATGAATCATAGTTAAATAATGATTAAATACAATAATAAAAGAAAATAACGTCAGCAAAACCAATAATAAAATAACAATCAATAAAATAGTCAGTAATAGAATGATCAATACGTATAGCAATTGGTAAAAACTCTTACATAATCATATGCATATTTAGTAATAGCCTATAATAAAATAAAAAGAAACAAACCTAAGAATTTATACGAAGCTTTTTACCAGCTTCTCGAAATCAGTCACATCACAAATAGCATGCAAGTTTGGCGAGATTTCGAATATATTCTACCTCCTCTAATTCTTTTAGGGCAGAGGAAAACAAATGATACAATTTGAGAAGATATAGTAAGAAAGCTGGTATTTTACTTAGCCGCACTTCGGATATTATGTTGTTTTTATGTCGTCTATTATATTTTGACTATGTCAGCTTGAATGAAATTCGTGGCTAGTCTAGTGGACATACTCGGAGGCGGGCGTCATTATCCTTGTATTTATGGCGAGCAACGTTTTCGTTGAAAAATGATTCCGTTTCGCAGCAAACGATTCGTTGGAAAATTCGGAGTTTTCTATATATCCGTGTTGATTCAGGTGTATCGCGATCCGCCATGACTCACACAGAAAAGGCGTTCAATCACCCTCAAAATAAATGGAAATATCGTTCCCCTCTCCCCAATAGCAATGTCTAGGCGGAAATAAAAAAGAAACCAACATCCCAGTAAGTGCAATACACAAGGGGCTCGTAAGTCAACTTCATAGCGCGGTAACATCCGGAAATGATGATTCTTTACTTCCATAATTTGGGTGCGGCTCGGTAAAAGTCGAGTCATGTTTGAAAATGTTTGCCGAAAGGAAACGAATTGGTTAGTGGGATTACTAATGTTTTTCTTCTATTTTCTTTTTGGCGTTACTTGATTATATCGGAAGTACATGTCAAGATAGAAGGTTGCCGCTCGGATGGCGCCCGAATGAATCTACGAGATTCTAAATTTATATATGGAATCACAGCGGAGAAAAAGGTTTAACTGAACGAAAATACGTTCGAAATTCGAAAATTGGTCGCTGAAGCGACTTCGTTCGGCTTCATTGCGAAACCGCCTGCTTTCGCATGTGCTCCTGTTAGGATCGGTGTCAGTGAGGCCGGGTTTAAGCGATTTTCAACCGTCGAATTCTCCGAAAAAATCAACGTAGACAAAAATTACTTAAGAATTTTGATTCATGATGTTCAACGTTCATACCTTGCAATACCGACGTTCATATCTTATACCTTAATAGGTATTTATTTAAATATTATACTTGTTATTTATATTACTTTTGACATAACCAAGTGTAGGAACACCTATCAACTGGTTTAAAATAAAATAAAATAAAAAAATGGAATTTAGACGAGGTGTGGTGATTTTCCAGACCATCAGAAAGAAAAACATCACTACATCCTGAATTCGTATATTTCAAAACAAAGAACCAATCTTCATGGTTCCACGTGGTTGAACCATATCTGCTTGATGGTATCCTTCTGTACTGCAACTCATATAACCGTTTTATTCATATATTACGAAAAAAGAGTTCATCCCGTTTAAAAGTAATTTTGCCTATAATTGTGAACTAAATTGAATCTTATCATTATCATTAATTATTATCGAAATAGTAGCTATCTATGAATCATTTTTTTATGATTATGTTATGGTTAACAATTTCATATTATTAATTTTAATAGTAGATTGTCCAACTTGTGACAATTACTAATAACTCTTAGTGTATACATACTCTTAAATTTTCTATATCCTTCATTACTTAGTTTTTTATATTGGTTTATATATATATTTACAACAATTTAAATCTCTGCCTCACAACAGGCTATTGCTTAGTTAGGTGATATTAAAATAGGATCACTGGCAACAGTTTTGTGCTACTGGATTTTTGTCTATGATATTGTAATTGTATATGTCCATTCACTGTAGGTAGATGATTGTGAATTACCAAATAAATAAAAAGTAAAAATAATAAATCTGTCACTGAACATATTTTAATGTATTATGTAGCTATATATAATTCAGTGTTCTAGAAGAAATCAAAGAAAAGAATATAAATAAAATGAAAATCTAAAAATGTAATGTGGAGTCTGTCAGTTTACAAGCAAGCATCAAAGGCTGCCGACTCAATGATAACAGTAACAAGGTACCTTTAGTTGCAATGGCCTGTCACGATATATATAGTACGAATAGATGTCACGACGACGAGCGATCGCAGGCCCGACAATAGTATCTGCTCGTTATCGCTCAGTTTTACAGTTAGCTTGTTAGAGAGCAACTCTTCGTCGTGTAATGGTGTGTAATAGTACGCCGATAGGACCGATATCGCCCGAGGTTACCTCCTCAGACGCAGATTCGAGCATCCTTTGTTGCTCCGCGTTGCGAGACTCGCGGAATTGACGACCCGCCATCTCATCTAGGCTGCATTATGGTCCGTTAGAATAATGATCGACGCGCGAACATGTTCATTACCTGGTGAGGAGCTTACTAGAAATAAAAATGAGATGCCATCATCACATTCTGATGGTTTTATAACGGCGAAGTGTCTTCAAATATAATCATTATAAAGTAACTGAACCCAATATGGCATATTACCTTAAATGTCATCTTGGGTAGATCTGAGGATATATGCAATGAGTCGGCAATATAGTAATTTTAGTATATGTTATCATTCCCGTAGCCATTTTGTTCTTACTACGATATTATGACGTCAATATGGCTACGTCATTAGGGCGTGTCATCGCAGAGGTTGTGCTAAAGTACCACACATAACTCGCCGAATTATAAAATCAAAAAGCGAAGTTACTTTAAAAATCTAATTAAGGGTCGGTACAGTGAAAATCCGTGAAAGATAACATCGTAGTGTCACATTTGAAGCAATTTAAGTTTAATTTATATACAAATAGGCAGATACAGGTCTAAAGTACACTTTAATTAAATTCTGGTTTTATAAAACTCCTCAATACTATGAGAATTACTCGGTGAAAGACAGTTAAAACTCTCAAAACATGCTTTTAGCGGCCTGTCATTCTCACCCATTTAAAATAGTTGTCGCCAAACGTAACTCATTCAATGTAAAAGTCAATAAGTCGAGGAACATTTTAAATTAATTAAAACCCTTACAGAAGGTACAAGGTTTTCGTTAACACAGCCAAATTTCACGATTTGTATTACTTTTTCCCTATTGAAATATTTTTCTTCAATTTTCCCTTTTGAAGTATTTTTCGTCCTTTAAAATTAATAAAATTGAAATTACAGAGAAATGTTTTATTAAAAATCGTGTCCTAAAAATCATAAAGCCATTTTGGCTCGATTTATCGATATACATATATCCGCATATTGCACGTATCGAAGGTAATTAAACAAAACATCAATTTCTGACATTTAGACTTTTATCAAACTATTCGCATAATATTTTTTAGTTCAAACATTTGTAATTAAATCTTCTATTTTATATGTTGTGTCCTCCCCCCCCCCTCCCCTCCCTTAAAAACTAAGCCTGGATTAGCTCCAATACGCCCAATGCCACGCTCACATTCTTGAGAATAAAAAATGTTACATTTTGACAAATAGCGCGGGCGGAAAAACATGTCGCGGGAGGAAGAAAGCAATAACAATTTGGAGAAAACAAGACCTTTCAATTACACAGCCTTTTCGGAGGCTCAGAGGCGCGGGCTGATTGTCCGCGAAGTTGGTTGAACCCAAATTGAAACTGCAATACTGAAGAAAACACCGTTTCTAGTCACGTGGTTTCACATTCAGTAATTTCTACATCACGTGGTTTTGGCTGTGCATTATGAGGGAATTGGTACATTAGGATGTCATTTATTCGATAATCCTCAGGTAGCTCTGACGTATCAGAAGTTATTGACGAGAAACCGAAATTATGCTGTCATACTATTATAAGCATGAAATTATCACATTGTGCAATTAGAGGCACTGTCATATTTTAGACATTTATTTAGTTTTTTATTAAAAGTAAAGCATAAGATACACATCACTACAACATTACAAATGATCCGTTCTTGGACCAGTGGCAAAAAAGAAAACACACGGCAGTATCTTCATCATTACGTCCACGCCGCCTAACTAGGCCTAGGCTTGTACTAAGACAGGCGTACCAGAAAATTGTTTAACCCGTTCACACGTTTGGTTTTAATTTAAATAAAAAACAAAAGAAATCCAGTCAGGACTTATAAGTGTTTAAAAAATCATGAAATATCAAATAGAAAAATTAGTATCTTATTTTGGATGACGGTCTCGAGTTCGTTCTAATTTACTGACTGCGGACTGTAGAGAAGAGATAAAAGAATTACACCTTGGCCAGGATATTGAAATCACGCGGCTGTATGCAGATGATGTGATCATTTAAACATATGATGAAGAATCATTACATGAAATCTTTAATACAATCAGCGCAGCACTTAAACCAGGCGGACAAACAAAAACAAAGACAATAATAGTGATTCCATAGGACATGAGATACTGAATGAACTGATACATAAACGGAGTTAAAATTAAATCAGCAAAGGAAATTCAATATTTGGGAACTTATGTCTCATCAAGCCTCAACCGAAAGAATACTATTAAGATACGCCACAAACATGGAGTGGCAAACGCCAAAATAATACCTACTCCTTTTTATGAAAAATAAAATAAACTGAATTGGTGAACAATACGACTAATATACATAAACAATATAGTGCCGACAATGATTTATGAGGCTGTGGGATGCTCATAGTGGTCTCGAGGATCCTGAATCAGTGCCCGATAGTCCACTTACAGAGGCGGAGTACCTAGTAACATGCAATTACACCCCAACTAGCAAAGTTGTGATATGAGAAAATATGTTAAAAGAAAAGATAGCAATTATATGCGATCAACGCTTGTGGGTGTTGATCGCATATAATTCGTAATAATAATAATAATAGATAATAATAATAAAGTAATAGACCGTAAATAAAATAAATAAAATAGGTACCATATCTGCGAGACAAATGTAGCCTTATAATCTCATCCTCCACGCGTGATGCTTATACACTTTTCAAGATGCAGGAACTCGGCTAGAGTCTGTTTGAGAGACGGCCACTCGCACAGCACAGACATATATTATTTTCATTTCGCGGGCTCTAGGTAAGTATCAAAGATTTAAAGATTTTCTCAAGTGATTTTTTGCTAGATTTTATGAATTCAATTCCCTTTTTTTATCCGCCTGGATTTTCAGCGTGTGCACGATAGAGTAAAATAGCTACACAATCAAACGATAAACAAACGATCGGCATACAGGAAATCCTAATTTTCGAGTCGGTCGGGCTAACTTCACGGACGTGCGACTGGGCCGCCCAGTCACGGCTATGGAAAGAAAGAGTCGTAAACCGAGGCGAAAGGTGAGAAGGTTTCGTTGTATAAAAGCGGCTACATCCACATAAAGAAAACAACGATTTCGGGGGCGTCCGACGCGACGGGTCGGTGTTTCGGCGTGCCGTTTAAAAGCTACATACCTGAAAGTTAGGAGTTACATAGCTTCAAAAGCTAAAGGGAGACTTGTGTTTCAAAACCTTTTATTAACCTAGTAATGTTCTGAAACTGTTCTACTATTACCATCGATATATTATTAGGTAGATAGGCCCTCAGGTACAAATTAGTTGGCTCCACATACCCTTTGCTCGTAAATCATGTGACAGAGAGAGCAATTAATTCGACAGTAGGCGAGAGAATAGCGCGCCAATATGCTTCTCGGCCGCTCTCACGCCGAAAACGGTGGCTGTCTGACGGCGGATTGCCACCGAACTACTACTGGGCGGTTTTCAGTAGTTGTTTTGAAGGGGTCCTTTTCGAGCGCGAAAGGCCCATCTAGGGGATCGTATATCGATGACTATTACCAGCTCGACATCGCTCCAGCACTAGCTGTATGACTACCAACATCCTATAAAATCGAAGACTATCGCGGTTGTTTGACATTATAAATAGGATAGAAAACGAATTTACCGCGTGAAATTTGTAGGACCCGACGTTTCGGTGACGTTGCAGCCGCCGTTGTCTAGGGTAGACTAAAGAGCTGTCAGTCCGTTGTTTTGCGGGTAGGCCGCAAACCGCTGCCGCCACTACGTAGGTTATAACGGTGGTGGGGGGCCGGGCTCGGAGCGCGGGAATTTTTAAAATCCGTCTTGCACACAACACTCACTGTATCCTGTTTTACGTCTTTGCGTTCGGCGTTCGGCGGCGGGAACATTTTAAGAAGAGGGTTCCACGTAGAAGAGAGTTTGTAGCCGTCATCTCTATTGAAGTTCGGAGTTCTTCTTATTTCAATGGCTTCCCGGATCATGCGAGGAAAGTAGAATTGTTCCTTGGATAGAACAATGGGATTTTGAAACTGCATCCAGTGGTTACTTCCGCTATCCAATATATGTTCGCAGATCGCCGATTTTTCTCGCTGAACGTTCGGACAGATATTTGCATGCAAGCTCACACCATCATCCCTACCATCTACGTTCAGTGCAAACGTCGCTCGTGAATCGAGCACGCGATCTATGCGACACTGAGCATTTTCCGAAGGAGATGGAACATGTCAATGATGTCCTTAGGAAAAATGGATACGGAAAATATCACGAGACACGCACACGATCTAATACGGACGAAACTCAAAAACCGAGCAGATCAAGAGCATTCTTACCATACGTCAAGGGCGTGACTGATCGAATAAGTAAGATGCTAAACAGATTCGATATAAAAACGATCTTCAAACCGACCCAAAATATAGCTCGATTTTTGAGGCCTGTAAAGGATGTAATACCACTGCAAACCCCGGGTGTGTATAAAGTCGAATGCAGCTGCGGTCTAGCCTACGTTGGACAAACGAAACGGCCCATAGCCACGCGACTGACAGAACACATCAAAGCTGTTAAAAACGTTCAGAGAGAAAAATCGGCGATCTGCGAACATATATTGGATAGCGGAAGTAACCACTGGATGCAGTTTCAAAATCCCATTGTTCTATCCAAGGAACAATTCTACTTTCCTCGCATGATCCGGGAAGCCATTGAAATAAGAAGAACTCCGAACTTCAATAGAGATGACGGCTACAAACTCTCTTCTACGTGGAACCCTCTTCTTAAAATGTTCCCGCCGCCGAACGCCGAACGCAAAGACGTAAAACAGGATACAGTGAGTGTTGTGTGCAAGACGGATTTTAAAAATTCCCGCGCTCCGAGCCCGGCCCCCCACCACCGTTATAACCTACGCAGTGGCGGCAGCGGTTTGCGGCCTACCCGCAAAACAACGGACTGACAGCTCTTTAGTCTACCCTAGACAACGGCGGCTGCAACGTCACCGAAACGTCGGGTCCTACAAATTTCACGCGGTAAATTCGTTTTCTATCCTATTTATAATACCAACATCCTGTTTTCTAGTGATTCAGCAGCGCTTCTCCTATCAACCTGCATATCCGTCTTCAATTTTATTTATTTCTATGGTAATATACAGTCAAAAATAAATACAAACAATAATACATATAAGTGTTATCATTAAATAAACGGGGTGAGTATTTCCTTTCAGCACCTGAAACTCGATTTTTACGTACACATGAATCGAGACGAAAGTTATACCAGGAGGATTTGTTTTTCACAAGAAAGGGTCACATGTATAACACATTAGTGTGTTCATTCATAAATACCCATTTATTTTCGAACTGGCGTGCCTTTCTCATTTAAACATAATGTCGTGTGTTGGTGCTTGAAAGAGGCAAATATATTAAGTTTTATAAGTAGCGTCCGGATTATTAACATTGCCAGGTAACATTTTAAAAGTTTAAATTCACCGACATAAATTCTACAACTGCCAACGTTCCGCAAATGAAAATAAACTCCACGTTATCTTTCTAGCTGCACATACCTCTCTGAGATATTTAGGTGCATGAAAGAGACAAATCAGTGGCGTCGACAAGCACCCGACAAGCCCGGACGAAGGCGTCGACACTTAGACGCTTATTTTTAACTGCGCCGAGAAAAATATAACGATGTAGTGTACACGGAAATACGCATATTTCAACGAGGATTACGTATATAAATCGGACTGTGGTCCACACGTATGAATTAACATGACGCGTAACGGTGTTGGCGTGGATGTAGCTACCGTGCCGAAATGTTAAAACATAAATGTTATTTCATACGTCGCTACCTTGGGATCTCGCTACATGACAGTATGTAGTAGGATATGTAGTCGGACATATGAATCATTTTGAAACTACAGTATACTTTTATTTCCGTACTAGCTGATCCGTGCCCACTTCGTTGGGCGGTAAACATTATTACTTGTGATGAAATTATGAGTACGGTTCGGTTAGTACTGAGTGCTATGATTTATTTCCTGACTGCCAAAAGGAGGGTTATATTTTTACTGCATATGTATATATGTATGTATTTGCATGCCAATTTCGCTATATTACCGGGTTTCAAATAAGTGAATGAAATGATTATGATTGAATAAATTATGTTTATTTTAATTTTTCAAAACTTCTCTGTATACTACATTAGATGTAATGTACCAAAATATATTGTCTTTCAGGAGTTCCAACTCGAGATAAGGTCGCGGTTACAAACCTATGTCGTATTATCTCTTTAACTATTTATGCAGTAAAAGGGAAAAGTATTTTGTTTTAAATACTTGAGACGATAAATTTACTTATTTTGATATGAATTCATAATTGTTGATCATATGCCCATTTTTCATAACCTAACGATTTAAACTATTTTTTTAATATAAAAAACTAGTTTTTGTGACTTAAATATAAAATTTTGACATATGCTGTCGCTGACTTTTTTGTAGGCATTACCAAGCTCTACAACTTTTCTCTAGAACTCAATCATATATCTTTTATCGTTAAAGCAGCGTTCGTAAGAAACGTTTTCATTCGACCGTTTTTTCTCTGACTTACTTTGCAAATTCGAATACCACGAAAAAGTCTTTTAAATTTTCGGATTATTATATATAGCCTATTACACTCACAAATAACGTAGCTTTCTATTGGTAAAATAATTTTCAAAATCGGTTCAGTAGATCCAGAGATTACTCTCTACAACCTCACAAACTTACAAACTTTACCTCTTTATAATATTAGTATATATTAGGCGTACGGTAAATGTTGATACATATAATCGAGTAATGGAGTTTAAACAAAATTCCTTATAATTCAACAAATTTACTATTGAAAAACCGCGACGCTTGAAAGGCAAAACTGACTAAGCGATATTGAGTAAACTTTACAGGAAAGTGATTTAAACCTTGAATATTTAAGCGACTTATTTTAATATCTTTGATAGCTATATAATAATATTTCTATGTCTGTTTATAATCATTTCAATCCAACAATTAGGTGAATTTAAAATCGCAATCTTAAAATATTTTAGCTTTAAAACAATTTCCTGTTAAGTTTACTTAATGTGGCTTAGTCAGTTTTGCCTTTCAAGCGTCGCACCGTTATTTCTGTATAAAACCGTAATAACAAAATGGTAACGTAAGAATCAATCAAATGTTTTTCTCAGTGTGCGTCAGAGCTAACGGGTCCCGACAATACATATACGGGTGCGATTATAGAAATAGACATTGGTGATTAGTCGTACTGTCACCGGCGATTTTAGTACCGAGCCATCGATTTTTCGCACAATTAACTTCAAAAAGGGCCAAACTTCAGCAAGACGTTTGGACTTCGCTAGCGAGTGATGAAAAAGAGGGAGTTGTTTACGAGATCGGGTTTTGTAGTCATGATTGATACCATCAACGTCGAAATCCGCCAGATTCTTTCTAACATACAGTTCTGTAATGTATATGCATATATACCACTTTGGAAAAGATTGCTTAAGATGATTGTGTTGTGTACAATATGGCACTATTACTTTTCTGTTTCTGCATTACTTTTCAGTAACCACTGGATGCAATTTCAAAATCCCATTGTGCTATCCAAGGAACAATTCTACTTTCCTCGCATGATCCGGGAAGCCATTGAAATAAGAAGAACCCCGAACTTCAATAGAGACGACGGTTACAAACTCTCTTCTACGTGGAACCCTCTTCTTAAAATGTTCCCGCCGCCGAACGCCGAACGCAAAGACGTAAGACAGGATACAGTGAGTGTTGTGTGCAAGACGGATTTTCAAAATTCGCGCGCTCCGAGCCCGGCCTCCCACCACCGTTATAACCTACGCAGTGGCGGCAGCGGTATGCGGCCTACCCGCAAAACAACGGATTGACAGCTCTTCAGTCTACCCTGGACAACGGCGGCTGCAACGTCACCGAAACGTCGGGTGCTACAAATTTCACGCGGTAAATTCGTTTTCTATCCTATTTATAATGTCAAACAACCGCGATAGTCTTCGATTTTAAATATTTTATTTACCAACAGCAGGTGGAACAACAGCGACTCTCATGGCAGACACTAGCGAAGGAGCTCGCAATCGTAAACCAGTATGCAAATAAGGGTTGTCGGTCCTGCCGTTGATTATATCATTGAGAAAAGCCATATCAACGACAGTACGGCTATCTTCGAGGGATGTTGTTATACAGACGTTCGTCGTAGCTAATCAGTTGTTAAGAAGCATAATGCAACATTCGTTTTACGAAGCGTCTCTGTATAGATTCTAATGTGTCGATGTACTGGGGATTCAAAATTATTTCTCCGTACTTGAGTACACTTTATAAACTGTTTAGCCATCGAGCACAATCGTGAATGGCCTACAAATCCTACAAACGGATCCAAGGACCTTTTAGGCTTTGTAAGTGCCGGATTTAGACTTGATAAGGCCCTAAGCTATTTGAGCTATTGCTGCAGTATTGCTGCAGACTTGGACATTTTTTTTGGAGCCTCCAAGAAAGTGGGGCCCTAAGGTGTAGCTTATACGTAAATGCTGCACTGGGCTTTGACTATTATTTTGGACGTCTGATCTCCATAAAACGGTCTATTATCCAGAAACACCCCAAGATATTTTCTAATCTATATTTGCGGTGATTCACCACATTTGTTAAAAAGACTCCCTAAGCAAGTTTAGATTTAAATGGAATTATACGTGATTCCAACTTGGCAGAAAATTAAAATTAGTAGCAAAAAAATGATGCCAAGTAATTGGCGCTACCGATCAAAGTCAACGGTAATTCGTTCTCGATTCTTGAGTAGGTACTTGCCTGTTCCCAATCTACCAGGAAAATTGTATTCTGACGATATAGTCAAACAAGTCGATACTCCAGAAGGCATTTAGTAAAGTGGATCACTCCATCCTCATTCGAAAACTTCAGGAGAATGGAATGCATGCAGAATTGCTGCGATGGTTAAGTTGGTTCATTCAAATGTTTTTTTTTCTTTACGTTTTTAATATATTGAAGTTACTATTTGTTAATTTTAAAAAATGGAAGAAAAATTAGCTTCCCGCAAAATTAATTTCATGAACCTGCGATTTTTTTAAGTTTTTCATTTTTAGAGCCGAAAATCGTAATTTTTAATAAATCCATGACAAATTTAGTTAAAAAACTAAAGATCGTCGCAGAAACATTAGCTTCAGATGATATCAGTGCAGGTAATCGAAGTTCTTTGCTAAATCCATAGCCAAACGCTTGGTGTGTATAACCAACCTCACCTCGGACAAGGAAAAAATCTTTAAATATTTAAGACAGCCTATGTGACACCGATCTTCAAGGATGGTGACAAACGCAACCCTAAAAACTATTGACCGATTTCAGTAATAAATACAATTAGCAAATACGAGAAAAACTAACAGTAAAGTAACGTAACGATTTAGTTACAGGCACATGATCTATTGTCAGACGGACATCATGACTTTAGGCTGAGTCGAGAAACTGCCGATGCTATTCTTGAAATAACTTAATGTAAGACGGGAAATCTCGATAGAAAAAACATTGTCTTGGTATTTTTTCTTGAGTTAGATAAAGGTATCGAAACAGTGCCTCACGATAAACTAATAACGAAACTTGAGACTCGGAGTTATAGACCTAGACTGGTTTCATATCTATTTGACTGGGCGTACGCCACACGTTAAATTAGACAGCGAATCTCTGCCGTGTTCCTTAGGCTTCCACAGGGTAAGTACACTGGGCCCAATACTCTTCTTAACGTACATCAATAGTCGATGCCAACTTCAAGTTCAGTTCTCCATTCTGTCCTACGCCGACAACACTGTATGGCCCCAGCGTTCGACAGGATGACTGCTGGATGAGAGCTGGCTAAACAATGGCTTGACAATTAATGCTATATTAATGCTAGAAAATACTAAATACAAAATACAAAGAAAATACTAAATACATGACCTTTAGCATCGACAATAGACGACAACCCAATACTGCCAGCCATAATGAGCTACACAAATGCGACTACATGATCTGAACAAATTTAACACTTGAAAGCAAAAAGACATTAAAATAACTAGGTCTAAAATGGATATAATAATAATTAATATAAATATTATCATATTATCGCGTTATAATATTAGCGATCGGTGTTACATTAATTAATATATTTAAAAACATAAGAAGCGTACTCAATAGTAACTTACTACGGACTGTCTACTATGCAATGGCGAAATATGAGAGAATACCACTACCTTTTCAAAACAGCTTTTAAAATCAAAACTATTTACATAAAGAAAACCTTAAATAAGTCTATTCTGTATAGATGTATGATAAATACCTTATTAGGTAATTGACTGTTGTTCTCCGGATAAAATAAAATAATATAGCAACTCATTAATCCTAACAAAAATGCTTATTTTAGTTAACTCAATCTTCTATTGTAGATAGCATATATCCAAGCATAAATCTTTTACATTATGTATCTATCATGATTGCTTGAGAAATTATTAGTGTTGAAAACCTGTGCAGCAATGCGTCCACAGCGAGAAATGGCGTATTCTAAATGTTTATTTGATTGACAACTTTAAATGGGGTCAATGGGAAGGCAGCTTGTAAATAATCACAACTTAATTAATAGTTCACACGTAAATGTTTAAACTGTATTGTGTCAAAAAATAATTTCATTGACTTTGTAGTTTGAGGTATCATTGTGTCACGTGTGGTGAGAATATACAGAAACATTTAGCAGGTATCGATTCTTAGATATATTTTAATCTTAAGCGGTTATCAACTTATAGCGATTCCGTAATTCACTGGTGTTGTTCTTTGGATTTTACAATATAACCAAATTATGTAATGGCATGTATCCAACGTATTGAGTACTAATATCTAAACAACTACTTATAAGATTTAAAAGACAATAAAGTTGATTTGATTTGATTTCATGTAGTATTCGGGAAAAGTGTCTTACGAAACATGAACGATCGTACACACTGGGAAAAATATTACGATGTAATACACGGAAATACGCATGGTTCAACAAGGATTGCTTATATAACGCGGACTGTGGTCCATACGTATGCATCAACATTAAGCGTAACGGTATTGGCGTAACGGCAGTTATCGTGTCGTAATCTTATAACATAATGTTATTTCATTACGTCGCGACCGTGGGATCTCGCTCCTAACATGACAACTTGTAGCGGTATACGTACGGTTATAGTTGGACACATGAATCATGTTGAAACTTCAGTATACTGTTATTTCCGTATTATCCGTAAGGAAAATGTTGATACATATAATCGAGTAATGAAGTTTTAACGAAAGTCCTTGTAATTCAACAAAATTACGATTAAAACATCGTTATTCCCTATAAACCCGTAATAACAAAATGGTAATGTAAGAAGCAATCCAATATTTTTCTCAGTGCAAAAAGCACGTTTTTGTATGACGAAAGCATGGTCCCGTCAGCAGCTCAACCCCAGAGTACATGGGTAATGGTGATTTCATTTCAGTTTTATTGTTTTCCGAGTCAATTTCTTTCGGGATCAGCGGAGGCAGTGAGCGAGAGAGCAGCCTAGCAGCTCTGGCTCGCAATCCGCTTTTGCGGGAGCATGTGCTTGGAAATTCGGCTGGAAGCGGGCAATTTGTAGCGGCGGCTGCGGAGCTCAAATGGCTGAGAAAATTGTACGGCGAAAATCGAGCGGGGCGTCGCGCCGCCATCGCCATCGCCACCCCTCCGCTCGTAAAACGCACCCCGCTAGAAAGCGCCACGACCCCCGCTGCTATTGGCTCGCGCTTCTTTATTTCTTCATCTGTTGCGCTACAATCGACGTGAGGAATGACTTCCACGGAATCTAGAAGGGATTCTTTCTATTCCTTCGAATCTAAAAGGAGGTTCTTCCACAAGTTACGTATAAATGTGTACTTAAGCGGCCACTCCATATCTGCCAGATAAATGTAGCCTGCTTGACTGCAGGATACGAAAGTTGCATTAAAAGTACCGGGAATCAAGGAAGGGATATTTAGTTGGAAACATATTTATTGTTTTTCGAATTAGATACTAGCCGCGAAAATAAAGGCACTTTCTATTCAATGGAGCTAGTTATTTCACCACTTATTGCAGACTCACTCCAGGCTCTAAAAATTGAGATTTTGAAGGCTTCAGTGGCTTTCTCTGATGTATAGTAAATAGTTGACCACGTACACGTCGTTGATGACGACCTCAACCTTGCACGGCTAGCCCAAATATTGGCAGATGAAACAATCACTGAAAACTATGTAGCCGAGTGGATCAACGCTGACGAAGGATTGGAAGTGGCTGACGAGATGAATGTAGAGGCAGTGAATGTAGAGGCTGAAGAAAGTGAAAATGACAATGAAGGCATTGAAATGGAAAATGATAAATTCAGTCACAGTGAAGGATGCAAAGCGATAGAAAAAGCTATCTGGTACCAGATACTTTATTTTATTTTATTTTATTTTCATAAGGATAACTTACAGCCAATAATTTTGTAGTGAACAAAAATAGGAAGCTTAGAGCCATTTACAAGTTACCACTGATAATGACAATAATAATAACGTGAATTTAGAACTGATATTAAGCATAAAGAAGATATTAAACAAGAAGATACTAAATTTTACAGTAGAAAACATGTTGACATAAACAAGACTATAATAAAAGAAGAAAATGCTAAGCCTGGTCATCACAAAATCGCCCTAAAACCTGCTTCCTTATAGTATCTATATTCGTGAAAAAGGGGTCAATATCAATGTCAGCATTCAGGGTGTTGAAAGTTTCGCATACCCTTAAAAAATAATAATTACGCCAGTATTTGGTTTTAAAGCCAGGTACAAGAAGGAGTGCCCTATTTCTAAGTGCCCGGCTAGGAGTGCGGAGAGATATTTTACATAGTAGTTCAGGACAATCAATCGAGCCATTTAAAATTCGTAGTAAAAGTGAGATGTCAGCTATGTTTCTTCGCAAAGCCAATGGCAGCAAATGATGGCGGATACAATAGAAGTCTGGATCACGTATACGACATTTATATTCTATGTAGTGCAGAAATTTTCTTTGGATGGCCTCTATTCAACAGACTTTCTACTGCTACAACGATTGCGCGAAACGGCGGCAAAGAAACGAGAGAATTCCGTTAAACAGATTAAAGTCTTGAACAATTTTTCAAGAAGTAACTTTTTAACTTTGGCAAATTTTACCATACATTACGTACTGTATTTTATAATTAATGTATGTATGTATTGTATTGCACTTTTAAGTGATTACATGTAAATATGTAAGTAAGTATACTTAGTTACTACTATATTTAAATATGACTATGATATTTCACTGACTATGATTTCATTCATTTTAAACTTTACCATATGTTCCCTCCTCGATTTTCGTCAGAGTCCACGTTATCCGAGTTTTTTTGATTATCCAATGTACCCTCGGTCCACATTGCCTTGGATGAGCGAGGACATACTATAATTTATTATTAATTCTGGGGAAGGTAAACAAAACGTTGGGGCTTCGGTCAGGGCTGTGCGGCGGATGATCGAACAATTAAATGTTTCGCTGCTTCCAAAGCTCTATTGTTATTCTGGCGGTGTGAGAATTTGCGCCGTCGTGATGGAGGATGATGCGGAGTTCAGCGTTGACTTCAGGCAAAACAAATGTTTGTAAACCATTGTACATTGACTGTACTTTGTCGCCTAGAGGAATAGTCCTAACATGGCCGGATTTGGATACAAACGTGGCAACTATTTTCTTTGCAACGCTCCGACAACAAACAACTTCTTCGGCTTTAATTCATTGAATACACCTATACTCGTGTCTGGTTTGCGTTCCAACTGATACGATGCTAAATACATCATTTGAAGTTCCTCTGTATATTTTTTCGAAAGTTCTAAGGCACGCGAACACAGATCGACGGCAGAGACTTGCGTAGACGACGAATGACTAGTGATTTAGTGACCAAAAATTAGTGCGCACCGTAGTGCGCGGACTACAAAAATTCGATGTTTTTTCCGTCCAGCGCACTACGCGCCTGGCGTTACTCATATTTAACAAGTTGGCTATTTTATCGTTGGGGTTGTGGCAGGAACTAGGCAGTCGATCGTAAACGCCCGCTCGATACTGCAGCGAGTTCCCGAGTGCCGAGTACCGACACTCGGCAGTTAGCGAGGGCGACCCTCACTACCCCCGACCCCGTCATACACACCGGCCATTATACCTACCACTACCCTATAGCCTCTTACCACAACTCACACACATCCAGACACACAACACAGCATACACAATTTACCTACATATATCGATAATATATCGATATTTAGAACTGTCATCTAGTGACGGGCAAAGCTGTTTTTGAAAGTATTTTTCACGATTTGCTTTATTATTTGCTTATTTTGTATTGCTGCTTTTAAATTTCAAAAAGAGTCTGTGGACTCTGTGGTCACAGAGCAGAGAGGACGTCCCGGTAAACTTCTTCCTATTATATTAAAATATGATTATACTTTTAAATACGTACTTATGTTGATTATATTTTAACCTTGAACGTTATTGCCCAAAATTCTTTAATATTAGTTGTTATTCATTGTTTCGGCAATGCATTCTATTTATTTTGACTAGGTATTATTATATTAAATTGTATGTTACTTGCCATATATTTCATATTAATTACTTATTATAATTTTCTCATCTTTCTTTCTTTCTCTTTCTCTTTTGTATTCATTCACATAACTTTCTTTTCTATTTCTTTAAGTTTTAGGTCGAACAAACGAAGGAACAAACGAAATTTAGGTCGAACGTCGGTAGTTTTAGGTCGAACGAACGAACGAAATTTAAATTTTCAATTTTAATGCCGATTTTAATATTGGAATTGAGTTTTTTTAGGACCATATTTTAACGCTTTCTTTTAAGCATTTTACTACAACGTTTATATAATTTATTAAACTATTAGATCCTTGGCCACCCTAGAACAGGTTAGTTCCAGTTGGGTGACAGAATCAAATAAGCATGAGGTTAAAGTTTTGCCATTCGGTTCCTGTTATTTTTGTAGCCAAAACATTGTTTTATAATAATTAATTCTCAATACATAACAAAAAAAATAAAACTTAACAGTCTTCAACCGACAGTCGTAAGTGTGATGCAAAAATTCGATCACTCTTGGATATTTTTTAGACATCGTATGCTGCCCGGCTGAATCAGGAAATCGTGTACCTCGCGGTTATGAGTCCTTTGTCTTCGCTGGGTGTCGCCGTATAAGTTTGTTGCTGAGTTGTGGCATTTTTGCTTGGAAGGGCAACTGGAGCTGTCAACTACAACGGGCGAACCCATCACCACAGGATGTTTTAATGATATTTGATCGTTGTGTCTCCCGTGAGGCGAGAGTCGAAGACTTGAGATGAAAGCAGTCCGCTGTCTAGTTACGCCACTCGCCCGTAAGAAGCCAACGCGTTACCGCGAGAAACCGGGTTTTCAACCAGCAGGCCGACACTCGCACCCCTACTTCCAGTTACAGCCAGAGTTTTCCGACCTACTGACTGGCTACGGGTTCGAGATCGCTTGCGCGATCCTCTCCCTTACGTAGCGATGATTCAGTGTCTACCGAACCGAATCTATCGCGGACCACGGCGTCCTTTGCCCGGCTGTTCACCCGGTATCGGGTAGCCGAATGGTCGTTTCAAGAGAAGCTGCCACAAGGTAAACAACCACTCCCGCTCAACAGGAAACAAAGCCGTATCCAGACTTCCCCGGCTATCAAGCGGAGTGCACAGTCGATTGGCAGACGCCGCAAGGTGCGCAAAAAGAAGGTGCGCTTACAGGAACGCGGAACTTGAAAGAGCAACCAGAGCTGTCAACTACAACGGGCGAACCCGTCACCTCAGAAAGTTTTAATGAAATATGAACGTTCTGTTTCCCATGAGGTGAGCGCAACTTGGAAGGGCATCTTGCGGTGTCGACTACAACGGGCGAGCCCGTCACCACAGGACGTTTTAACGATTAGTCGTTCTGTCGCCCTGCAGTGAACGTAGAAGACTTTGGACAGTACAATTCTACGTCCAGCTACCCGTGAGAGTCCAACGCCTTACCGCGAGTTAGCCAGGAATAAACCCGGCGGGCTCGAGATACTCGCGCCCTCACTTCCAATTGTGACCAGATTTCTCCGGTCTCTCGATTGGTTCCGAGTTCGAGGTCGCTTGCGCGGTCCTCTCCCTTACGAAGCGGTGAAACGGAGTGAACCGAATCTATCGCGGACCAAGGCGTCATTTGCCCGACTCTGAACCGGGATCGGATGGCCAATGGTCATTTCAAGAGCAGTCGCCGTAAGGTAGACAACCACCCCCGCTCTGTAGGAAACAATACAGTTCCCAGACTCCCCCGACTGTTAGTCGGAGAGCACAATCGATTGGCTTGCGCCGCACGGTGTGCAGACCGTCCAGGGGCGCCAGAGGTTTGATTCCCAGGGGAGACTGGTTGACCCAGTGTCCTACCCAGGATTCGCACCCCATGCGGGGAGGCCGTCGGATGGGTGTTGACCCGTGAGTGTGACCGACCCTGAACATATGGGTCATCGTGGCCACCTCATCATGGGCCCGTTAGCCCCCCAAGGGCAGGGCTTGGAAGGGCAGTAGGTATAGTAGTATTAAAGGTACCCGATCATAAGCCGTTTGGTTATTTTTTTGCTATTTGCACGATTACAAATATTCCTCTCGCCAGGAAACTTTATTCAGCAGTGATCTATTCATCGATGAAATCCCGTGTTAAAGTAGAAAATGAGAGCAAAAGAAAGATTTTAGAACACTAAAGGCATTTTTTAATCAGCTTTCTCAATAGGCAGTTTCCCATGCCTCAGTTTATTGATCCTCTCTAACTGTCCAGTGCTGTATCAAGCTGTTATGGGCTGATTAACTAATTAGCATGGCCGAAACAGGGCGTAATTGAAGTTGATTCTTGTTCTTGCTGTGCCGTCTCCTAGCGAAGATTTTGCGATTACCACAGCCATCTTCGCTTCGGAAGCTGCTGTACAAAACAGAGATGTCTGCCCGTCAACAAAATGCTGAGCAATCGTCCATAGCAGTTACTTGCAAAAAGTCTGTGTTAGGCTCGCTCTACAGGTTGACCAACATATGTGCCATTGCCTATGTCTCTCTCACTCTTTCCCATACATTTTCACACGTCACAGTGTTGCTGATTCGCTTCCACCTTAGCGATGTGGCACAACATTGGCCAACATGTAGAGCAGGCATGAGGGTATATCAGGCCTAAGACAGCTGTACGAAACCTTGAGGTTGCGGACAGACACAAGTCTAAAAAACATCTGCTAAATGCCATCGCAGGTATCATGTATAGTTTACAAAGATAAATTCTGAACAACACCCACGATACGTTATTTGATCAAATACATTAAGCAAGTAAGAGAGAGCATGAAGCTGATTAAAATAATACAAAAACTCACTTAAACACTAAGCATTTTACAGTAGAAAAATTAAAATTATGATTGTTGTCAATACAACAGCATCAAAAGTACGTTGAAAAATAAAAGACAGTTCTACAAAAAGCATGGAAAATCTTTTAAAACCTCACAATATTGGTCACAAGTAAATTTTTCCAGCTGCAATAAAATTAGATTCGAGGTGGAGATGAGAAGATAGTACAAGCATTGATTATAATGGATACCTCTTATAATCAATGGTACAAGTAAGGAGATGCTAACGGCACGCGTTCTATTATGAAGCAGTGTGAGCATATGTTTCGAGTTCTTTATTACATCCACTGTCGATCTGCTGATGAATTTTCCGCTTTTCCAAACCACTTTGGGGGTACTTACTAATTAAAATTACACCTTTCATAGTACGCCAGGGAGGCAATTCTTGAAAAAATGCATGCCAAATTTGTCTTTGATTTACATGGGCGAGAAACAAATTTAGCATACCTACAAAAATTTTCAAGAATAGTCTCCCAGCGCTAGGTCTCCCGGAATCTGGTCTGCTGACTCTACCCCAGCATTCTATGGCCAAAATACTATCTGATATGAAAGTACCAGCTTTTGCAATTGCTCTCTTACCAAAACTCTTACAGCCTTACCAATAAACGAGTTGTAAAATTTATACCTCTGTTATTACTAGGTATAAGAAAATCTGTGACCAATAAACGCGGTATAGCTTACACCACTGATCATCTCGGGTATAAGCATGGAATAGTGGTACTAGATTTCCATCCGCACTATAACTCCGCTATACCACCCCGAGGCCAGGTATAACAGCGGTTTAACGGAGTATTAACTTAAAAATGGCCGACCGGCGTAACAGCTGTTTCAAACTGACAGCCACCTGACAGCCGCGGACGTGGAGCTTCTCGTTCGCGAATCGTGCGCTTTCGTTGTAATAGCCGTGTTACGACGAGGATACGCCTTTTATACTGCTGTGAAATCCTGCGTTTTAGCCGAATAATGGATTTTGTCGACTTGGATGATATGATCGATCTGGATTTATTGGAAGAAATCAAAATGCGTCGTGATAGGCGACCAAAATTTACAAATTGCGATACGACCCGTTCGATTTGGATGATTACAATTTTAAAACTAAATATCGTTTCACTAAGCCATACGCCGCAAGAATCATCGATATCCTGAGAGCTGACCTGCAAAATACCACTATAAATTCGATCAGCATTCGCGTAACAAAACAATGGGCAAGGGCTTTCTGACAACAAAAAGTGACATTTCATGTGCATTTCATGCCGCTTCAGTTGGCCACACTGCTTCCAAGCGGGCGTTGCCATGCTAGAAATATGACTTGTCTTTGGTTTCAGGGAGTAGTTATAACCGCGTTATAACTGATTTATTGGTCACGATTTTACAACTTCGTTATAACTCGGCTATACCGGGTATAACAATAACAAGGGTTTAACGCGGTTATAAGATAATTTTATTGGTAAGAGTGTTACACTTTTTGTCGCTGGCTCTTGGAATAAAACGTTAGTAAATGCAGCGGGCATTCCTTTTGTATTAGTGGGCTATTCAACAGAAGATTTAATATGTAAAAAAAACTTAAAAAAAACACGTTTTTACCTCCTAATCACAATATCTAACATTGAGGCATGTCAAACGAGCCCATATTGGTAGCCATTGATGAGTCCATATAATAATAATAATAATAATAATAATAATTTAATCATTCAAAAAATTATATTTAAATGGTTTTCATTACAGGGTCTGTCTAGCTAAGCCCGTTGCCCGCACTAAGATAGACTGCATGTATGGCAATGATTTGATTATATGTGCGCACATATAGATCTAAAATAAAACATATGTATGTTTGAAATGTTTGGCTCAAGATTTTTTTTTTGCTAAAGGATGACGTTTAAACATCGATTTGATGGATGTCGATGACGGTCGTGTCCCGTCGCCACAAACGGGCGAAAAACCGCGAATTATGAATGTTTACAATCGCAATAAGCCCCGCGCCGCCATGTTGCAGCCTCGTAAGTTAATTAAATTCCAAGCCGGCCGGCGGGGTTGATACGGCACGGAATGTTCGATCAATTTTTTAGCACGATGCACCAGGAGGGTCCCGAGGGCGCGAGGGCTCGGAGGGACCGAGGGCGCCACGGGTGAGGGAGGTGAGGGGAGGGTCTCCCCTACCCTAGGCTATCCGCAGTGAGTCATTGCGGGGTTGCCGATGTTGGGACTACCCTTCGTCCTAAAGCTATCCCCTATAAGGGTGAGCACACGTGTCGATATATTTACGTAAAGTCGATATTTTAATGAAGATACTGTGTAAGTGTTATAATAGTGATATAAGAAGATACTATGTAAGTGTTATGTAGCGATATTTTAATGAGGATACTATGTTAGATATTTTAATGAAGTGACTCGCTGTCGATAGAAGCTTAGTGTTCGCCGATTGAGCTGGCAAACTCAAATCAAATTTATAAACATATTATGTACAAGGAGCGTAAATTAGTCGGGAAGAGCGTGGTTGTCCTTAATTTTAGGGGAAGTTATTTAGTTTAGCAAATTCTTCCACATTGAAGATGTTTCAATGTTTCCTTACTATTCTTCACACTGATTCCGAATCTGTAAAAAGCTCTCGAGTCCGGAAATATTTTCTGTCTTGCATTGCCAAAAAGTAGTAGATATGCCGTACCCCATATTTGTGTGGGCAGGGTCTGAAAGAGCTTTGTTATATGACCAATGTAGTAGGCATCGGAAAATCTAGTGTTCATTGGAAAAATAGATTGGATCTACTGCAACTGGACACAAAGGTCAATCGTGGTCGAACATGACAGACTACGGAACAGGATGGTAAGGTTCTATACTTCGAAATAGTATTCTGAACCCTAAAAAGACTAGTGTTGACCTTCAGAGAGACCTTTCATCATTCGGCGTTGACGTGGATAGCTCCACTCCTCAACGCTCTTGGAAGTTGATCGCAAAACCAAACGGCCTTTGAAGATGGACTTCTCACTGGTATCGAAGTCGAAAAGGCTAATAATGTGAGAAGCGTAGAAACGGACAGCATATGACCGACTGTATGCGGTTTTCACTGATGAAAATAAGTGAATATTATGTAATGGAAATTCTAAATGTAAGCACATCACTATAAGCGGTCGAGACCAACATTATAGGTATACCTATTTATTATTTGCAAAAAGCAAGAAGGCTCCATAAATAACATGAGTTAGTTACATACTATATACATGCAGAAAACCAAAAAACTATCCAAAAAATAATAATAAAACAACTTTTAATCGCTTGGATGAAGTTGGATGCCAATACCACCGATCGGTGGTTTTTCTGTTGTGAAAATTCGCGGTCGGAGCAATTATGCAGATATATCGGTAAAAGTAGCCTTCACTGAAAAAGCCACCATAATATAATAATAATATGCTTTCACTAACACCCCCTACAAACAAATTTCAAGGGTTGAAAACATACCGTCGTTAGTTTCATTCCAATGGCTGGCCTTCTATGGGTTAAAGCCGAAATCAGCCGCCATAGCCAGTCTACACAACATAAATTGTATCAGGAGCATATACCAATCCATGATACGTCAAACAAATTCCCGCTTTTTTAAAAGCAAGAAAATTTTGAATTTCGAACAGAGGAAAATTAACGACCGTCTCCTGTCAGTGTCGATCTGGAGAGCATTTTATTGCAAGATCATCTTTTTTAAAGTACTTATGTTATTATTTATTATAAACATTTTCAATTTCCGATCGGGAAATCGTCGACTTTCTTCGCTGCTCCCGCGCCGCCACCTGTCAGACAGGTCGCGCGGCGATCTTCCAACAAAAGTTGCTGCAGCAACCACAACAGCCTCCTCCGTCCACCCAAAACACCCGTCAAAGGACTCACCGGAACGAATTGGCGCGGCGCTCCATCCAGACAAATCGCTTTTCTCACACACTTCCAATACAACAAAACCCTAAAAATCACAACACTCAGTTTCGGGAAAACAACACGAAAGTTTTCGCGGCACCCGAGTCGCGTACGACACACAACCGACGCGGCTTCGAATTCAACGGAAACTAGTTTTGGTTTTTCTTTCGCGGTCAGCGGCCCGCAACGGCGGGCAACCGCTATCCAAAACGGGAGCGACGCGCCATCTCTACTCAACCGTCAAAACAAATAAAGTCAGCGCCATCTGTTGGAACTAATTATACTGCTGAACGTAGTTCGCCTTTTTTCCTGTAGATGTAGCCAAAAATGGATCATGTCGTGCCATCTATCGGCCGACAGCTGAAGTGTTGAAAAAACTTCATAGAAATTCAATTATTATCTCATAGATGGCAAACAAATAGAAAGTTTAGGATATTAACATTTAGATGGCGAAAAACAAAAATTACCAACGCCATCTATACATACATAAGCAACCTCAGATGAAAAATAATACATTAAATTTAGTTTTTCTGGCACATTTCGTCCTTTATTAACCGCAGAACAGCATTAGACAATGTATTTTTAAAATTATTAAATAAAATTGTTATCTTCAATGACGACGACCAAGTGGTGCGTTATTTATTTTGTAAGAAGTATTAGTGCTAGGCATGATGATGGCGATGATGTTAGACATTTTACAGCTTGTAGGCCTGTCGCATCATCAGATCGAAATAGCAGTCCGTATCGATGGAGGCGCTTATGCCGCTATAATAATTTTTGAACTCCTCAAGAGTGACCTGAAATAGAAATCATTCTTAGAAAATTTGGAAGATGATAACATCTGAAGAATATGAATAACAACTTACCACTCCATCTACTGTCCCTTCCACTTCAAAATTGGCCACAAATTTATTTAGTATCAAATCAGCTGTCTCTTCTCCGCTCATATATCTGAAAAGCAAGAAAAAAGTAGTAGTAGGTACTTTTCAACACGCCAGCCTGGGATAGGGTCCATTTGTACGACAGCAACTATAACTAATGAAATCTTTCCATTGATAATCAAAGCAAATTGTTCAAAGAAATCGTCATAATATCTGCTAATGCGTTTCAACGTTTCAACTTTTGCAACTCCAGAACGGGTAGGTAATCAGAATTCGAAAATTCTCTCTATCGTCGATTGGGGCTAACAAAAAAAATATGGCAGTACGGATAAAACTATTGTATTGCAGCTATGCGATCCATTCAAGTACAGAATTGAAAATGCAATTCCGTTAATTAGATTCCAACGGAAAATGGTGACCCAGCCGGGAATCGAACCCGGGACCTTACAATGTAAGATCAGGCGACCTAACCACTAAAGCCTATGGTCATTGATTTATAGCGCATTATATTGCTCAACTTCGTGCTACGATTTGAAAACAGTATTTTACTAAGAAAAGCAACTTGTAAATGGCACTCATCCTAAAATTGATTAAGGTGATTCGTCGCGGTCCGAGGAAACTATTCTGATAATAGATGGCGTTGTAAGCAATATTAACAGAAAAATACGATTTTTAGCTCTCTCAGTGCAGTAAAAATTACGAAATAAATTTACCGGGAACTTTACATATACACGGTTCGATGTACTTCGTATCACCGCGATAATCAACCGCATTACGAAATTAATGGGGAAAACAGACCAATTTCGGTTCAGAACCGAAATTGGTCTGTTTTCCCCATTAATTTCGTAATGCGGTTGATTATCGCGGTGATACGAAGTACATCGAACCGTGTATATGTAAAGTTCCCGGTAAATTTATTTCGTAATTTTTACTGCACTGAGAGAGCTAAAAATCGTATTTTTCTGTTAATATTGCTTACAACGCCATCTATTATCAGAATAGTTTCCTCGGACCGCGACGAATCACCTTAATATGCACAATATGGCAACTTCATGTATGGCCGAGTACTGTAGATGGCACTCTAAACACACCTATCTATGTATTTAAAAATGGATGTTGGTATATATGTATGGCTGTCTGCCTGAGCTTAACCCTTTCGAAACTGTAGGTATGCATGTGTCCCAGACAGTGTTAGACTATTGGGAAACTATGTCCTATCACAGTTTATTTCGCGACGGCTACCGGAGTTAGAGTAAATATAATTTGGAGCATACTCTCTCCCTGCCCTGTACAGACATTCGTTGTTTACGCAAAAAAGTCAATCAGGTTTTGACCTGCCGCACGGTCTTTATGCCAGTTAGCAAAAATTGAAGCACTTCAGCGGTAGACGACGCAACTGTGCAACAAAAAAGGGATAAAACAATTATGTTTGTTTGTAAATCAAGTGAGCGAAATTGTAATATTGTTACGCAGATGATAAATATACGAGCATACATTTTCTAAAAAACCTTAAAATTTTTATCAACATTTACTTGATAAATATAATAGGAACGTATTATCCCTTCAGACCTTTTGTTAGTTTTTATAGTCCCATCCGACCATTAAAGTGTATATTACGTACATTCGTATTTTTAATTTTAAAGTACCTACTTTAATTAATTATTTTGTACTTTTGCCAAAACTGTTTTACTTCTTGGCATGTGTAATAATAAATATTATTGAAATCAGGTTTTTCCTTGAGTATAGTGTCTTTTTAATAAAAACATATGGTTTCAATATATAACATTGTTTTAATGGGCCTTTAATCAAGACTGATGTGATGCGACATAAACTATTTACAGACCGATGGGACATAAGAATCCATGCTGAAAAAATGTGATTCATTTACCAATAATTTTGAAAATATTTTTTGAAGACTCTAAACACTACTGCCCTTTATTATATGTACATAAGGTAATAATGCATATTACCTAATTTTGTTTTCAGTCCCGAAGCGACATAATATTGCTAGTACGAAAGGGTTAAGAGACTTCGACACTTTTTGACCGATCACCATGAAAGTTGGCACATATATGTATTTTTTCATGGAGAATTTTTTTATGCTCTCCACTTTGTTGTCACTCGCCACTAGATGGCACTGCAGCACATCAACTTCTATACCGTCCAACCGATCACCATGAAAATTGGTATAAATAGGTATTTGAGCATGGATATAATATGGAAACGCCGGATATTATCACTAGTATAGTATAAAATAATAATATAATAATAAAGGATTTTTTTAAATCATAGCTCTTATCATTTTAATATTGTTTACCTACATAAAGATCTACATCTAATAAATGGCAGACTATCTGTCCGTATTATTTCTGTGGTTAATCAGCCTATTATGAAAGTGGCTTTAGTAATGGTTATCATTGCTTAAATTATTAAGTTTTTATTATCAAAGTCCTTTATAAAAAATATTCATTATCAATTGACGTTATTGTTATTATAGACGGTTAAATAAATTTCTATTAATTTGGCCTCACCACCTGCCAGCACCACCTGCATTTATCCAGCACAGAAAGGTTGCCAAATTGTTCTATAGAGTTGCGCAATCTAATAGCATATACAAATCAATGATATGGTGTAGAACTCGGCCAATCAGGCTCCGTCCTTATCTCCAAAAATGCGGTATTAAGAAATTGTGGTGTATGGTGATAAAATACCTGGGATGAGAGTTGACGCTGTAGATACCCCTCAGATCGGCAGCCGTGATAACGCCGTCTCCGGTGCGGTCCAGCTTTTGAAAAGCTTGCTCCACAATCTTAACCCTGGCCGCAGACATAGGAGGCTAAAAAGAAAATTTACTGTAGGTTTATTTTTAGCAGAATTTCTCTGTCCAATTTGTATTCTTCTGTTGGACCGAAAGATAGACGCTCACCGATAGCACAAGCAAAATGTTCAAGGCAGTTCAATTTACTGACATTTAAAGAAGATTGAAATAAATCATGACGCTGCCAGAACAGCAAAAGAATTCATATACCTGGGTCATATAATGCATATACCCAGATACCTGGGTTTATGAGGATGGTCAAGCGAGTAGGTTGGTTTAGGTAGGTATATAAAGAGTCCCAAAACTGGAACGATAGGCTTTAGGTGGGGATACCTTTGGTCAAGACCTACCTAATTAACTCTTATACTTCAACAAAATCTTATAGTTTTTGGTTATACTAGATTTTGGAAAAAATCTAAAAATGCCTCCTTATGTCATTCTTTTAACTCTCTTCATTAAAATTAAAATTGGCACAGTATTTCAGACAATAGCTTCTATTAGAATAAAATTGAAATTAAAGCGAATACATCACGAGTGGTAAGGGCTCGGATATATCCGCCAGATGTCCCGTTACTTGACCCATGCGGATTCGCAAAAAGTCACCAACCTTTATCTGCGCGTAACGCTAACCAAAGGCATTCGTCGAGACGTACCTACCCCTCTTCCTGCATTCCTCGTACCCTTTTCCCGCAATGCCATGTAGCTCGAGAGTAAACCTACTGTTTGGTATAATTTGTTATTGGTAACTTTCTGTATCAAAATATTTTAAATAGTTACAATATCCGCAGTTACCTTTAATTCTCCAAAAAAATAATAAATGTAAATTAATAAATGTAAAAAAATAATAAATGTAATAATAAATTCTTTTAAACTATGAGAACATTTTTGAAAACTAAGAAACATGCTAAACATGTTTTGCTATTTAGGTAGGTCTTGACCAAAGCCTGTTGGTCCAGTTTTGAGACTACCTGTATATAGACAAACAGTGTTATTAATAAACCCAGACTAATTCCTATTCCGCGCGTAATCCTCGGAATAAACGAAAGTGCCATTAATAAATCTGGAATAACACTATTCCGTCGCTATTACTACTAGACTATCTCCTGTCAGTTTAGTCCGTGGTGTGAGGTGGAATAGTGCAGGAATAGCGGTGAACAGTTGCGTGTTTAGCGACATACCAGGGATTTCTTTAGATTTTGCGTTCGTTATTCGTGATATTCCGTGAGAAAATGGATGAAAGGAATTATTTTCGTACCGTCAACGTTTGCGCGTTTTTAGGCTCCGAAAGCCGAAATTTTACAAAAGGCGCTTCGACCCATAACATGTCAAATTGCCGGATTAGGAATTTCGCAAAAAGTATCGTTTCTGGAAAGTGAGTATTCTAAAAATTGTGAATATGGTACATCCTGAGGTTTGAGGCGACAAAAAAGGTGGATACGTGAAGCCCGAGCTGCAAGTCGCCGCGGCAATCAGTTGGTTGTAATAAGGTTACTTTTTCTGTAATTTGCTTCTTTCTATATATTTTTATACTTTATAGTAATATGTTATTGCGTTTTAATTTCAGATTCAAGCTTAATGCGCAGACCTAGGTTATCGACTGTACCCATCTTTGCATCCTTGCATGCATCCTTGCATCTTTGCATCCTTGCATCTTTGCATCTTTGCATGCAGAGTCGGCGGAGAAGCTGGACAAAACTATGTCAATCGATAAAACTATTTTTTGATCAACAAGGTTATGGTTGCCCTTAATAATAAATAAAGAATTAGTAAGTGCATAAATATTCTTTCATTTTACTTATTAAAACCAAGCAGCCGACGCAACAGAGGTATTGCGAATTGAGGTTATGTCGCAGTTCGAATGACAGCTGAGACCTGAGTCTAGCCAAGTTGACAACATAACAAACCGAATATGACAGTTATAAATAGGATAGAAAACGAATTTACCGCGTGAAATTTATAGGACCCGACGTTTCGGTGACGTTGCAGCCGCCGTTGTCTAGGGTAGACTGAAGAGCTGTCAGTCCGTTGTTTTGCGGGTAGGCCGCAAACCGCTGCCGCCACTGCGTAGGTTATAGTGGTGGGGGGCCGGGCTCGGAGCGCGGGAATTTTTAAAAACCGTCTTGCACACAACACTCACTGTATCCTGTTTTACGTCTTTGCGTTCGGCGTTCGGCGGCGGGAACATTTTAAGAAGAGGGTTCCACGTAGAAGAGAGTTTGTAGCCGTCATCTCTATTGAAGTTCGGAGTTCTTCTTATTTCAATGGCTACCCGGATCATGCGAGGAAAGTAGAATTGTTCCATGGATAGAACAATGGGATTTTGAAACTGCATCCAGTGGTTACTTCCGCTATCCAATATATGTTCGCAGATCGCCGATTTTTCTCGCTGAACGTTTTTAACAGCTTTGATGTGTTCTGTCAGTCGCGTGGCTATGGGCCGTTTCGTTTGTCCAACGTAGGCTAGACCGCAGCTGCATTCGACTTTATACACACCCGGGGTTTGCAGTGGTATTACATCCTTTACAGGCCTCAAAAATCGAGCTATATTTTGGGTCGGTTTGAAGATCGTTTTTATATCGAATCTGTTTAGCATCTTACTTATTCGATCAGTCACGCCCTTGACGTATGGTAGGAATGCTCTTGATCTGCTCGGTTTTTGAGTTTCGTCCGTATTAGATCGTGTGCGTGTCTCGTGATATTTTCCGTATCCATTTTTCCTAAGGACATCATTGACATGTTCCATCTCTTTCGGAAAATGCTCAGTGTCGCATAGATCGCGTGCTCGATTCACGAGCGACGTTTGCACTGAACGTAGATGGTAGGGATGATGGTGTGAGCTTGCATGCAAATATCTGTCCGTATGTGTGGGCTTCCGATATACCGTATGTCCGAGAGTATTGTCACTTCTCTTCGTCACTTTGACATCCAAAAATGGTAAGCAGCCGTCCTTCTCTACTTCATAGGTGAAGCTGATTTTTGGGTGTATGGAGTTTAGATGACCCAGGAATTCTTTCACCGTTTGAATGTTGCCTTTCAGGATGCAGAAGGTATCATCCACGTAGCGAAGCCAGAGAATGGGTTTAAGTTTGGAGGTTTTTATGGCTAATTCCTCAAAATATTCCATATATAGGTCACTAACTATCGGCGATACGGGGCATCCCATTGCTACTCCGTCGATTTGTTTGTAATAATCGCCGTTCCATAGAAAGTAGCAGGATGTCAGGCAATGTTGAAGCATGTCGGCGTAGCTAATAGGGAGGTCCTCAGACCTTAGTTTATCTCTCACCACCGTAAGACACTCCGAAATGGGCAAATTCGTAAATAAAGATTCGACGTCAAAGCTCACCATTATTTCGTCTTCGGCCAGTTTTAAGCTTCTAATAATGCTTACGAAATGTCGCGAGTCTTTCACGTAAGACGTCGTTTTGCCCGTAAGCGGTTGGAGGACACCAGCCAAGTGTTTTGACAGAGGATATGTGGGGCTGTCGATTTGGCTCACAATCGGTCTCAATGGTGCATTATCCTTATGGATTTTAGGTAAGCCATATAATTTCGGTGGCTGTACGTTACGTGGTTTAGTGAGATAAGCTATCAGTCTACCCTAGACAACGGCGGCTGCAACGTCACCGAAACGTCGGGTCCTACAAATTTCACGCGGTAAATTCGTTTTCTATCCGAATATGACAGTGTTACTATATGGAAAAAAATGTTTTCACTCTAATCCGCCGACTAACTAGTCTAGCTTTAAAGCTGGATTATTAATACCATTGCTTTAATACCCGAATTAAGAGATAATACGCGGACTTAGTATTCCGAGGATAGTCTGCGGATTAAGGAAATCTATTTAATAGCACTGAAAGAAAATACTTGGAGCGACTTACTGATGACTTACTAAAGACAACCTCAAGCAAAATGGGACTTTTAACCTGCATATTCAGGAATAAGTATAATATAGCCAGTATACATCGAATGAAGGAGTAGAAGAACACCACTTTACAAGCAGATAAGAAGGTAAGAGAACCTATAAGATATTTATAACAGCAGAAATATAATAAAACAAAGCTTAAAGTAAATTGATATTTTCAAGACAGACAAAAGGACAGTAGAACCCTACTAAACCTCGAAGCCTGGCGAGAACATTAAATGACATGTCACGATCTTCCAAGTGAAGATTTTTTTGGAATCGTTAAGTATGGCAGAAGGATGTCCACTCGGATTGACAGAAGACAGATAATTATTAACGACGTGACTAAACTTTCTTAGAAATTAATATAAAATGGACCTATAGCGGACCATATGGACCTAAAATTCCAAAATATATATGTGTAGGCTACTGAGGTTATAACTATTATATTAAACAAAATTTAAGGTAAAATAATTTTATCCCCTTTAGAGTACTCTCGATTTGAAGCAATAGGATGAGCAATAAATTTTAATTTAGGCGACACAGTATTCTGAGCGCGAATAGTGCAGCAGTATTGAAGCATTTCGTTACATACCTCTAAGAAGGTCTACAAAATTATTACTTCACTGGCATTCGTTTAAGTGACTGCTTCTTGAAGAGCTACTTTGTAAACGGCGTTTTGAGTCCCGGACGCAGGATCAAGTATAATAGTTATTTTATTGCAGTAGCTTCAAATTTGCCCCTATGCAACTACCCTTTTACACGACTGCCCAACAAAAAAGGAGTGTAATGTATTTAGGGTTCATCTATGTATGTTTTCCGTTTCTTTATTCAACCATAACTTCTAAACGCTTGAACCGATTTAGAAGTGTGTGGCATTGTAAGAATCGATATGTCATCCCGAGTGTCACCTTAAATGACTACCTTAAATGTCCAAATAACCAAATGTCAATAAATTCACATAAATATGTATGTTGAGTTTAGTGTCAAATGAAAGGTTTGAATGAGTACATTCCGAAAATATACATGTACCTATATATGGATAAATACATAAACAACAAATGTTTCATAAAAAACCGTAATAAACATGATTATAAATACAATAGTTCACTTTCTGTAAACTCATGTAAACTTCTGTAAATTCACTCGTGATTTTTTACTAGTTTGCATATAAGTCAAAAACAGATGAACACAAATTATTGGTATAGGTACCTACCAATCGACTCCCCATAATCGATTTCTTGATACATTTAAAAAAATCGGTTGTGTCACACCAAGACTTTCCCGGCAAGTAGCCAAAGACTTATTTCATCTGAATATTAATTGTATAAATAGAATCGATGAGCGCCTTCTCTCGGCCGGCGGACGAACCCGTTCGTTTTTCGGCTAAGGGCGGGTTTGGGCCAAGCGCCAACAGGTGGCGTTAGTATTTAATTAACATGTATGGCGGAATTTAAATATTACCTTTTAATGTAGCTTGTAAATAATATATTCCAACCAAACTTTCACAATGTAGTTTCGGTCGAACGAGGCATTTGTATACCAAATTTCTAAAAGTCTAAAAGTCCAATATTTTGAGATTGAAATATGACTGGTGCACCCCGAACCGATTTCAACCACAATCTTTTCAACTTTTGGCATAACCAAATGATGTCTGCATCCCAAATTTCAGCTATATCGGATTTATCGTTTAGGCGTTTAGACTAGTGTAGGACTACACACACAGAAACACACGGACCCACAGTTAGTGTGCCGGGAAAGTAAAATGTATGTCATCGCTTTATATACTATTTCGAGATATTTAACTTTTTTCACTTTTTGACTTTTGTCTGACAAAACTATCCAACCGATTTTAATCTTGTGATAATAATAATATTACGCAAATTAAATACCTATAGAAAAATAACATCGAAATCACATCATCATTTCCAGAGTTATTAACATACAAAAGACGTTGAATCTTACTTTGTCCTATTTTCTAACCGTTTTTAAGATATTTTCGAAAAACTGAAAAGTTGCACGTCTAAATTTTGCTTAAGGTGGCTGAAAAGGGTAGTGTTTCGAAAACAGTTTATATAAAAAATATAGATACAAATATCTCACCCTTATATGTTGTAGGAACTCGTCAATGTCGACCATACCGTTTCCATCAGAATCAAAGTCGTCAAAAAGAGTATTTATTTCCTGAAAAAAAAAACATATGCACAAAATATTATAGAATAAAATAAAAATAGGTAGAAAAAAAATCACCGGATGCAAAAGTAACATTATTTCAAAAACAAGTTTTGAAATAATGTTTAATGTTTAAGATTTAAGAACCTTTAAAGTTTTCAATTTATACATATTTCATAACCTCAACATCTATACCTAATAAGTTCATTTTTTAAAGGTAATAATGATAAATTCAGGGAGAGAACATTATGTTTTTAATATCATAGATTTTTCCAAACATGTGGAAAGAAATTATGCGAAACGAAGTACATTCTGGTCCGATAACTGCAAGCATTTTTCTTATAAGTCTATATAGAGGCCCTTAGGCCGTCGAAATCTCAGGGCGCTTGTCGGGTCATCCTTTAGGCTGTCAAACATTCTAACGACGATATAGTGTTAGAATAGACGTAGAATAGATCGCACAGGCAAAGTGGGACGTTAAACATTTTGTGACAACGCTTACGTCGCGTAGCAAAGACGCCCATATAAACAATATTCGATCGCATAGGCTAGCAGCGGCCAACTGTTGACAAAGCATAACAATTGTACGGTTAGTCGGTAAGTTTATTAATCATTTTCTCCTTAGAATTTCAATTCAATGATTTTTTTCTATCTATTAACAACAATTAAAAAATATGACAAATAAAAAAAGAATTAATTAGCCGCCTGACGTTCAGTGTTGAGTCATTCGCAAACCTACTGCATTACCAAATGTAAAATCCTGGCCGGGAGCCAGGAAAAATCGTGAGGAACAGAGAAGGTCAGGAAATTCCCTAAATCTCTCTTACCCTAACTTTGACTGAAAACTGTGGTACGGCGTTACATCAGAAGATAGATCCTTACTTTGTAAGAAAAAAAAACATCAAATGTTTTTTTTTCCTACAAAGTAAGGATTGCATTCCGTGGCGATTGCCAAAGCCTGCCTGTCTAGTTATAGGATGAAAAAAAGTTATGTCTCAATCGTGTCAATAAAAGCAGTAGGTGCGTTCAGCGCACAGATTTACATTTTTAGATTCAGATATACACAGTCAGTTCTTACTGACGTCCGTGCTGGCTCCGAGAATTGACTCACACTGTTTACATGGTCCATCAGCCATTGTTATTTCTTTAGGGTGCACGCACGTTATTAAAGTCAGTGTGAAAAATTAGTCATTTTTTCTAGTTACAATTTCCCACATGACGCGACGTCACCCTACATAAAATGCCAGCGACTGACTAACTACTCACCGGCGTTTAAACAAAGTCAGTACCGCTGACGCGCGTGGTGGGGGGAGAAAACTGACTTAGGTATATAGCGGAAATTGTGTCAGCACTGACGCGACAGCGCTGTACTGACTTGAAATCAATTTACACGATGACAGTACCGGGACAGCACTGACTTGTGTTGAGTTTGAAGTCAGTAACTGACTTAATGTAAATAAGGCATTAATGCGAGCGTTCGGCGAACGATCGCTCAGTAGTCGCGATACGCGCGTTAGTAAATCGAGCCCGGCTGATACCGGTCGATACCAGCGACGCCCACGTCGACCAGCTCTGCGTGTCCTGACCCAGGTGCTGGTGTTGTCTCGCACCGAGTGTCGGTAGGTACCCTGCGGAAAGCCATAGTCGCGGTTAAGGAGTAGCGAAGCTATCTGAGCTGCCGCTCGGACTCAGGAACGGGGATGAATGGAAATCCTGGAATGGACCCGGCTCAGCGTAGAAAACTCTCCGCTATAAGTAGTTCCCGATGCGGAGCTAGGTAATGAGTGGAAATAATCGGATGCAATGACTCACGTCGTCCGGCAGGTCGAGGCCGGTGTCTTTGACGCCCTTGTCGAACTCCTCCTTGGAGAGCTTGCCGTCCTGGTCGTCGTCCATGCGGTGGAAGACGCGGCCGAGGCCGAGGATGCCGGCGGCGCCGCGCGACAGGCAGAGGTGCCGCAGCCGCTCCGTCGCCGACTCGGCCGTCGCCGCCGCGCGCGCCGACTGCTGCATCAGCTCCGCCTCCTGGCGGGACGCCGCCGACGCGGGCCGATGCCATTGACCTGCAATCGCAACCGGACAAACGCCCCCTGTAATATACTTCTCTCGATCCCATGCGTCAATTACAACGGCCGAACCAGTCACCCCGGAGAGTTATGACGACGTTGTGCCATTCTGTCTACCGTGGAGTGAACGTAAAAGACTCAGCGGACAGCACAATCCTCAGACAAACTACGCCAACAGCTCGCAAGAGTCCAACACCTTACCGCGAGACGCTGAGAAGTGCAACCAGCGGGCAAACCTCGGGCTTTTACTACTGGATTTGGACGAATTTCTCCATCCTCCAGTCTGGTCACAGATTCGCGGACCTAAGCGTCTTTAGCCACGGGCTAAGGACGCCTCGGTCCGCGAGTCAAGATTGCACGGGATCGGGTGACCAACGGATCGTTTCAACGAGGATACATAACGTCAGGTCGACGACTACCCCCGGTTTTTAGGAAGCTTAAGTTTCCAGACTCGCCCGGTTATTCACCGGAGTGCATAGCGAATGGCTAACGCAGCCCGGTGAGCAAACCGCTTAGTTCTGCTCGAGTGTTACCCCGAATTCGGACCTCCGTTCCCAACTGTCAACGAATGTAGGTTACAGCCGAAGGCAGAGTTTACGGCAGCCTATCCAAATTGGTCCCTTTTCGAGCAGGCTACCGAATGGAAGCTGAACCGTGAGTTGAGTCGATCTAATAAAACACAGACAGGCCATCGAGCCCAAGCTGCACGGAACCGTTAAGAACCAATGCCCAATGTGGATTGGACATCGGAATACGCAGGAAGCTGAGAAACGTCGTAATGAGCATTCTAAGAGGGTCGCAGGCTTGAATGTAGAACGCATCAGGTCATGCCACGTCGGACAGGTGACACGGGCTAACTAGCCAGACCCAATTCAAAGAAATATTTTCTGAATGAATGATTTGTATTACTCGTTTGTTTGGCTGTTTATGTCGTCTGTTTACACTATTATGTTCTTTCAATATTCTACAATGCGTCCCACAAATTTCACAAACTAAAATATCAATCGTTAATTTATCGTTTTTTGCATAATTTTACGATTTTATTTGTATATGTCGAGGATAGAGGGGTGACTGCCGTTTTGAAACGGATTACTGTGGAATAATTTTAAAAATACTTTTTTCAAAGATTTAAAATTGAAGAGGGCTAATAATAATAAGCTATATAATGCTTAATAAGGATCCTAGGTAAAATATTTAATTTATATGATAATTTATTTACAGATTTATTTATTTACTTATTTATATATTTAATACCAGTGGGTTACCTAGTTAGTTATTCATTTAAATAAATCTATTTTAGTTTTGAGAAATGAGCGATCTGAATGAATGAAAAAAAAGATAAAAGCGAAGGCACTATGTTTTAAATACTATCACCATAGAACAGACATAAAATCTAGTGGGGTGATAAAATCCACGAAAAATCTCATGTAATCTGCTTTGCAAAAAAAATATGAATATATTATTACTTATACTCTTTTTCTGTCAATAACTGTTAGGTTTTTTGAAAAAAAATATAAAAAAGAAATAAATATTATATTTTATTGTTGTATGCGCCGATATAAATGGTGTGATTTCTGTAAGGAGACGCAAGCGAAGTATGTAGCTTGGATATGTTCCTTGGTGGTTGTTGGCATTTCAGATTGTCGATGCTGCAGACGAACCCGCCATCTCAGGATATTATAACAATCGTTGTTGTCTTTTATCCTGAGAAAATTCGCAAAGACTTTGGAGCGTAATAATCAACGTAAACGTGCGTAATACGCTACCCTTATTCATAGAAAACGGCCCGTTAAGAACGGGCTTATATTTTAGTTTTTAATAAAGAAATTTAAAAAAGGAATTAGGAAATTAGGCAGATAATCCTGACACCCCAGTGAGATATACATCAGTTCACATTTGAATGCTTAGAGAATTATAAAGTAACCCTACGGAAGTAGGATTGATTATTGATTTCTTACTAAAGTCACAGTATAGTAAATTAGTAATGATATGCAATCGTTTATCGGTGTTTGATTACATACGTGCATATGTTCAATTCATTCATTTAATTTGGATTCCTAATAAATAGAATAATTATGTATTTTAAGTCGAATTAAGTGAACTAATAAAACGCTGACGGATATGTAAATACAACACAATAAACGCAAACTTACGTTTGCCAGTACGAATCATCGGTTGGTCTTCTGCTGTAATGTGAGCGACAGTTGAAGCTATTGGCAGGAGGTGCCAAATATTAAAAAGCCCAACACTTGAAAACCGAACACAGAAACGCCACGGAAAATATTGAATGAGTCCTATTGAGCAATTAACGCCGTGCAAAGAATCAAATCACAGACCATAATGATAAAAACACAAAGATTTATGAGCAAAGTTAAAACGAAAATTTAATAATTGGCCTTGGGAATCCGTCACGCTAGACGGTAATTCTGCATTTTATGTGTTGATTACGCCTTTGATGCGTAATCCAGTTCCTGTTTTATTAGGAAAACTACTTTGTTTGTAGCACAAAAAATGTTAAATCTCTGTTTATGGAACTGAATGTTTCGGAACTAAAACAGCCCAAAAATATGAAGCTTCATCATTAATAACAAAGAAATAAAATAAACATATATAACAAACAATAAACAAACAGCGATTACTTAGAGGTTTCTCAAATTATTTCGGCTCAATTAGGGGAAAAGTGTACAAAATTATCAATTTAAGACAAAATTCTGATAATGGTATACCTATCAGTAATCGTGTCGCTATATAAAACTTTTTGTTTTATTTCAAAATTATTATTAGACCGCAAATTATGGAATAAAGTTCAAAATAAATTTTGTTAGGTAGTTTTTTATTGTTTGTTTTAACTAAAACTGTACAAACGTATTATTTTGATCCACGGAGGGTTATAAGGATCCTTCTTTACATCATTGATATACAGGCTGATTTTAAATTAACCGGCACTCTTGAAGTGGGTAAATCAGTACGAGCAAATAAATAATTTTTTAATAAAAATTTGGTAAAAACAAAAAAAAATGATTTAAAAAACCTAACTTTGGAAATAACGTTTGAGAAGCGTTGAGCGCGCTGCGCCATCTAGCGGTAGGTAAAATATCGCAAATATTGTGTATTAAGCTTACCTGCCGCTAGATGGCGCAGCGCGTTGAGCGCTTTTAATACTTTTTTAAAAATTTGTTCGTATTAAATTACCCACTTTAAGGATGCCGGTTAATTTAAACTCCTGTATAAAATATGTAGGTACATGATAATGTCGCTTTTGTGATGTTTTCAATATGTGTTCTAGTGTTTCTGATCGGCGAAACCTGGGTACTTGTCTCGTTACGGTATATCGTGATAATAATTGTGGGCAAATATACTTAAATATACTCAAAAATAGAATTTTTGTATTTCGCCGTTTTAGCGCACGAGAATTGCCATTAAAGCCGAGTGACGGCTGATCCGCAGATCTCAGATAGTGATCGTTCTGTCTCCCGTGAGGTGAACGTACAAGACTTGAGACAAAACAGTCCACTGTCTAGCTACGATAACTCTACCATAAGAAGCCAACGCCTTACCGCGAAACACCGGGAATGTCCACTCAGCGGGCCGACCTAGCGCCCTTACTACAGTTTCGTCCGGATTTCTGCGGCCAGGTTCTGGTTACAGGTTCAAGGTAGCTTGCGCGGTCCTCTCCCTTATGTTAGCGGTTATGCGGTATTAACCGAATCTATCGCGGACCACAGCGTCTATTGCCCGGCTCTCACACGGGATCGGGTGGCTGATAGAAAACAAAATCGTTAACAGACTCCCCCGGTTATCTCTCGGAATGCACAATCGATTGGCTGACACCGCACAGTGCGCAAACCGCCCAGGAGCGCCCAAAGTACGATTCCAAAAGTAAAGCGACCCGTAAGCACAGAACCTACCCGAGCTCGCAGGGTTACCGCTCTTCTAGGAGGCTACCGGATGTGCGCTGACCCGTGAGTTGGGCCAACCCTAACACATGGATCATAATGGCCCAACTGCACTGAGCTCTTTAGCTCCCACTGTCACAGTCCACACTTAGAGATGTCGACTACCAAGGACAAACCCGTCACCCTAGGAAGTTTTAACGACAATGACCGTTTTGTCTCCCGTGAGGTGAGCGTAGATTGTAGAAGACTTTAGGACAATACAAACCTACCGTCCAGAAAGCCACGAACCCGCTAGGGTCCAATGCATTACGGCGAGGCACTAGAAAAGTAACCCAGCGGGCCACCTCACCGCCTGGCTACCAGTTTTGGTAGGATATCTCCGTCTGGGTTTAACCATCAGGAAAACTCCGTCCACCCGACTGATTGTGGACTCGAGGTCGCTTGCGCGGTCCCCTACCTGTCGTATTTTCAGCGGTGATTTAGTTTGAACCTATCGCGGACCATGGCACCTTTTGTCCGGCTCTGAATTCGGGATCAGGTAGCCAACTGGTCATTTCAAGAGTGGAAGACGGCAGGTTTTGACCTGCCGTCTTCCACCCCTGCTGATTAGGAGAGTGTATATTTCCATATCCTCCACACTCCTTTAGCAATTAGCCAGAGTGCACAACCGATTGGCTAACGCCGGACGGTGCGTAAACCGTCGAGTAGCGCCGTAGGGCCATCCCCCAGGGGAAACCGACCCACTAGCCGTGAGTTGGGTCGTGAATAAGAGCTTGAGTTAGGCCGACCCTATAAACAGAGTGGGCCTCTTATGGCCCAAGCTGCACGAAACCGTTCGCTATCAATACCGCTGCGTATAACGTGCGTTTCGCTCCCGGCTAAAGTTATATCTGCTCTCAAGATAATATAACCTGATACTACGTATATTTTATAATATGTATATGTATAATTTTCATAATTTTATAATATGTATATCAATAATTCTTCAAATTTTCTTAATTATGTTGCAATTTTTTTATTTTTTATTTCAACCGAAAATTTATAAAAAATTGTTCTATGTAACAAATATAAGTGTGGTATCACTCCAGAACAGACTGTAGTCTAGTGGAGCTGATAAAATATATCAAATCTGTACTTTCTTTGCTTCACAAACAATGACTAAGTATTTGCTCTTTTTTACACTGTGTTATTTATGTCAACATTGTAAATTTTTATTTTGGATTTGAATAAATAAAAAAAAAATAAAAAAATATATAATAATATGGATATTATGTCATCTATATTATTATGTATATTATATATTATGTATATATTCTATGTATATGTTTCATTTATACATATATTATGCATTATGTCGATTTCTTTAAAAAAAATAAAAAAAAGGTTCTGTCTCAAACAAAAGTATTTACCCACCCGCTGGTTGGCTGGAGGATATTGCCGTGTATGGCAATAAGTCCGCCTTTTGTACCCGTTGTGGTGAATAAAGAGTTTTTATTATTATTATTATTATAACAGTGCCGTGAAGCAGTCGCTTCACGGCACTGTTATACGCCGTCAGTTATAATAATAATTATTATAGTTATAAATAATATAGTTATAGTTATAATAATATAATAGTTTTATTAAAAAAGTTATAATTATTACTGCATATTATAGCTGTGGAAAATAAGTTTTTTTGAATGGAGTAGGATATTATAGTTCTCATATTCGGCTGACTAGGCAGTCACATAGTCAGTCGCCAGTCAGCCGCCTTACGCCGCGCTGACACGGTTACCTAATTAGTGGAGCCGACAAGTTCCCGATAAGCCTGGACGAAATCGTCGTGGCTTAGACGCCTATTTTTAATTTCGTCAGTGTCCAGGACTAACTAGTTCGGAAAATTTATATACCTGGTTACGGGTGCGATTATAGAAACAGACATAGGTGATTGGTTGTACTGTCGCCGGCGATTTTTGTACCGAGCGATTTATTTCCGCACAATTCACTTCAAAACGTGTTATTTATCCTGTTTTGGATCACATCCAGATTTATTCAAAGCAATCAAGCCGTTGTGAACGGGCTTATATTGTAGTCTACATAATTTGATCTAGATTTGATGATATAGATTTGTATGATTCTTGTCTGATAATAAATACTCACGATGCGAAATAATTTTTCTTTTGGCTGGCATCATGCTGTCCTTCGGAGGCTTTCAGTCGTTTTCAATCTTCGGCGGCACGTGGTCCTCGCCACGTGGTCCAATGCAGCTCTTGATTGTCCACAATTTAGCTACAATTCTCTAGTACCCCACGTCACTGTCATCGAATGCGACCGGGCGGATCTAATGACACAGTTTAATGGGGCCGCACCAAGTTCATTTCCATATCGATCTTACACTACCTACTTACGTTACCTACTTAAATTTTAATGTTACAAAACGGATCGGTCAGCAGTGGCCCGGTATCCTGCATGTTATATTGCGGTACAGACAAGAGCCTATCGTCGATGTAATGTGAGACAAAAAAAACTCAAAGGGGCGCTAAAAGTCATCTTGAACTATGGGTGTTATACAAAGTCATTAAGTCACATGCACGGGCTATAATATGCTACCTATGCAAGTACAACTACTCGGCTGAAAAATAAATAGCGTGTAGATGGATACTTGGAGGTGTCAAATACAACGGGAGATCTTGTCACCCCCTAGGGTGACAAGACAACTTCCTAAAGTTTAAACGATATTGATCGTTTTGTCTCCCGTGAGGTGAGCGTAGAAGACTTTGGGCGGAACAGTCCACTGTCTAGTTACACCACTCGCTCGTAAAAAGCCAAAGCCTTACCGCGAGACTTCGGGTATACACACAGCCGCCGGCCTCACGCCCTTACTACCAGTTTCTGCCAGATTTATTTGGCCTCCCGACTGGTTACTAGTTTGAGGTCGCTTGCGCGATCCTCTATTTTACGTAGCGGTGATACGGTGTCTACCGAATCTATTGCGGACCACGGCGTCCATCGCCCGCCTACCACTCGGGATAGGGTGGCCAAAACGGTCGTTTTAAGAGCGGTTGCCGTAAGGTTACCAACCGCCCCCGCTCTATAGTAAACAAAGCCGTTTCTAGACGCCCCCGGTCATCAGTCGGAATGCACAGTCGATTGGCTGACGCCGCACGGTGCGCAAAACGTCCAGGAGCGCCCGAAGAGCGTTTCCCAGGGCAACTGGCCCGCAGGCCCAGAGTCATACCCGGGCTTGCACTTCTACGTGGAGGCCACCGGATAAGTGCTGACCGCGTCAAGGGGGGCCCATATGTATCCGCCCCTGTGGGTGGTGACGGGCTGTGGTGACGGGCTCGCCCGTTGTAGTCGACAACCCAAGTTGTATCCGCCCCTCATATGTATCTGCCGCTGATGTGAGACCTCGTAGGCGCCAAAAAAATAATTTGCGTGTTTTATTGTTATTTGTGTAAAACAACTCTCCGGATCGTTCTGTCCAAGTTCGAAGAACTCAAATCGTTTATTTTTCTTGTAATTCTCATTGCAGTGGCATCACGTAGGGATGAGCTGATAATTTTATTCGGTGATATCTCTTATGTGATTAGTAGTAACTCCTCGTAAACAACGTAACTCTTTGACAGCTTTAATTGTTAGTACAGTAAATTACTATTTCTTAAATTTTGTTTTATTTACACTACCGAAATTAGTAATCTAGTGAATGAAGTTATTCAGGTTTTTCCATTTGTTTGTTGGCGCGTACGAGGTCTCACATATAGAGCGACGATATTTGATATGCTAATTGCGAAGATAATCGAAAGATTATGTTAAGTCATCGTTAATATTTGTAGATGACGATCGACTGTAGATGAATCTACGGATCTACGACAAAGATACGATGCGACACTTGCGGATTGCGAAAACTATCTAAAGTTTTAAAGGATCTTAAGAAAATGGTTCATGGATTGAATCGGCGAATGCCTTTTTGTAAGATGCAGAATAGGTTTAACCCTTTTAGCAGAAAGGGGTCACTGATGATTTTCTGAACCTACTTTCTGATTTTTTCTCAGAAATCTGCTTCGGTGAAACACCAAAATGTTAAAATTTCAATTCTAAAAGTGTTGTAGATATGTTCATACGAATATATAATTTCGTGAAACCTTTTAATTTGACTTTGAATATAAAATTCCCGATTTTTTTAAAGGTATCACAGCATTTGTTAATTTTACCTCACGTAGCGAATTTCAGTATAATAATATGTAATTACTAAGAAGACTTGTAGAATAAAATTCCCGAATTTTGAAGGTAATGCATCACTTGTTAATTGTAACCCAAGTAGCGCATTTCTACATATGTCATTACTAAGGATAATTGTAGTAAATTGTTGGATAAATAGCAATAGTAAATTAATTGTATGTAGTCCCGTTATAATATACTTTTAATTATTACTGCGTTTTATACCTGTGGAAAGTAAGTTTTTTTAATGGACTAGAATATTATATTTCTTTTATTTTCTAAAGCATAGGTTCTATTTTTGAAGTTTATTGATAATTTTTAAGGATTGCGATATCATAACTCATTAAAACCCTAAAAAAATAAGATAGTCCCTTTATATACGAATTAAGACTGATAGGGTTTTGTGTTAAAAATGTCCTTAGTTTAATGGTACTGCGTATAACATACTGTAAATGTTAGAATATGATCTAAGTTGGGCTAAAAAAACAGTCATTACACTTAGTGTAATGACTGTTTTGAACAATTTTTCATGCATTCTACTGACACAGATACCTATTACAAAGGCATCAGAGCTATAGCCTAGAGAGGACATTGAGACTAAGAAAGTTATATAGAATTATGAGAAAGTAGCTCAGAACTTCATCGATTGAACTGTGTACTCGTCAGCGCCTGTCTGGTTGACTTTTTAAACAATTGCTTGAAAATTAAATTGAAGTGATTAACAGCTCTTTAACAACAGTTTTCAAAATAAATATTGTATAAAAGCATAATTTGTATAGATATAACTTGAAATTGTATAGATATAACTAAATTGAAACAGGACTAAACTGGGGTGGTAACTATATTATTTGAGCATGACAACACAGTATACATTGCTAAGGAAAATGTGTGGCTGAAGCGGCTCTCGTACACAATACTCGAAAGAGTCAATTCGTCTACATCTTTAACTGATGAACAAACTAACTCCAGTCGGAGAGCAAAATTTGATATGACTATATTTTAGAACTATTTATATTGAGACTTCACTTAACATCTACCCATAGACCGCAGTTAAAAACTTTACATCACAGTAGGTCGTTTTAACTTCGTCGTTCGCGACACTGGGCACTAGGCCAGGAGGAGTGGTCACAACTGGTGACGTTAGGTCACGTATGTCGGCAGTACTGGCAGTACGGACGCGTCGGTTTCCTTGTAAGCTGCGGTCGTTACTGACGACGTCGCCGGCTCAAGAAAAACGGTCAAATACGTCGGCTGTCCCAGTTTTGAAGGGTCGCGTGCTCTGACCGCGGTCGGCTAGGCTCGCCGCGCCACGCAAGGTAAAGGCGCCACGAGCGCCGCGACGCCGAGCGCCAAGTCGCACACTATGTCATTTCAAATCAAATTTAAGAATACACAAACTATTTTTCAACCTTACTATTTTTCCTTGAACCTATCTATACGAACGTACATATTACGTCCGCAATATCCGATATATCGCCCTAACCCAACAAGCCGTATTTCGTACGTTCATGTTAAAAAAAAAAAAAAAAACGAAACCCACAATGCGTAGCTACGTGATACGTAAAATTATTACTACGATTCTAAATACAAACAAGTACATACATTAAAGGGAATAAAAAACACGACTGCCGTTACAAAAAGTGAACTAAGTACTGTATTTGTAAATATTTTCTTTACAGTTTTTTATGTTTTTTTTTAAATTATCATAAAAATGTAATTAGGTATCCATAAAGAAACATACATATAAAATCGAAGACTATCGCGGTTGTTTGACATTATAAATAGGATAGAAAACGAATTTACCGCGTGAAATTTGTAGGACCCGACGTTTCGGTGACGTTGCAGCCGCCGTTGTCTAGGGTAGACTGAAGATCTGTCAGTCCGTTGTTTTGCGGGTAGGCCGCAAACCGCTGCCGCCACTACGTAGGTTATAACGGTGGTGGGGGGCCGGACTCGGAGCGCGGGAATTTTTAAAATCCGTCTTGCACACAACACTCACTGTATCCTGTTTTACGTCTTTGCGTTCGGCGTTCGGCGGCGGGAACATTTTAAGAAGAGGGTTCCACGTAGAAGAGAGTTTGTAGCCGTCATCTCTATTAAAGTTCGGAGTTCTTCTTATTTCAATGGCTTCCCGGATCATGCGAGGAAAGTAGAATTGTTCCTTGGATAGAACAATGGGATTTTGAAACTGCATCCAGTGGTTACTTCCGCTATCCAATATATGTTCGCAGATCGCCGATTTTTCTCGCTGAACGTTTTTAACAGCTTTGATGTGTTCTGTCAGTCGCGTGGCTATGGGCCGTTTCGTTTGTCCAACGTAGGCTAGACCGCAGCTGCATTCGACTTTATACACACCCGGGGTTTGCAGTGGTATTACATCCTTTACGGGCCTCAAAAATCGAGCTATATTTTGGGTCGGTTTGAAGATCGTTTTTATATCGAATCTGTTTAGCATCTTACTTATTCGATCAGTCACGCCCTTGACGTATGGTAAGAATGCTCTTGATCTGCTCGGTTTTTGAGTTTCGTCCGTATTAGATCGTGTGCGTGTCTCGTGATATTTTCCGTATCCATTTTTCCTAAGGACATTATTGACATGTTCCATCTCCTTCGGAAAATGCTCAGTGTCGCATAGATCGCGTGCTCGATTCACGAGCGACGTTTGCACTGAACGTAGATGGTAGGGATGATGGTGTGAGCTTGCATGCAAATATCTGTCCGTATGTGTGGGCTTCCGATATACCGTATGTCCGAGAGTATTGTCACTTCTCCTCGTCACTTTGACATCCAAAAATGGTAAGGAGCCGTCCTTCTCTACTTCATAGGTAAAACTGATTTTTGGGTGTATGGAGTTTAGATGACCCAGGAATTCTTTCACCGTTTGAATGTTGCCTTTCAGGATGCAGAAGGTATCATCCACGTAGCGAAGCCAGAGAATGGGTTTAATTTTGGAGGTTTTTATGGCTAATTCCTCAAAATATTCCATATATAGGTCACTAACTATCGGCGATACGGGGCATCCCATTGCTACTCCGTCGATTTGTTTGTAATAATCGCCGTTCCATAGAAAGTAGCAGGATGTCAGGCAATGTTGAAGCATGTCGGCGTAGCTAATAGGGAGGTCCTCAGACCTTAGTTTATCTCTCACCACCGTAAGACACTCCGAAATGGGCAAATTCGTAAATAAAGATTCGACGTCAAAGCTCACCATTATTTCGTCTTCGGCCAGTTTTAAGCTTCTAATAATGCTTACGAAATGTCGCGAGTCTTTCACGTAAGACGTCGTTTTGCCCGTAAGCGGTTGGAGGACACCAGCCAAGTGTTTTGACAGAGGATATGTGGGGCTGTCGATTTGGCTCACAATCGGTCTCAATGGTGCATTATCCTTATGGATTTTAGGTAAGCCATATAATTTCGGTGGCTGTACGTTACGTGGTTTAGTGAGATAAGCTATTTCTGGGAGGGAAGTGACAGATTTATCGATTAAAACTCTCGTTTGCCTGGTAATTCTGCTCGTGGGATTGTAATTCACCTTCTCGTAAGTGTTGGCGTCTTCTAAGAGCGTCCCAATTTTCCGCTCGTAGTCCACAGTATCGAGTATCACGGTTGCGTTGCCTTTATCGGCCCGCAACACAACTACGTCCTTATTATCCCGCAGAGATTTTAAGCTTTTTCTCTGGGCGGCTGTGGTGTTCGATTGTGGGAGCTTGGCCTTGCGTACAATCGAGTCCGGTCCCCCACCACCGTTATAACCTACGTAGTGGCGGCAGCGGTTTGCGGCCTACCCGCAAAACAACGGACTGACAGATCTTCAGTCTACCCTAGACAACGGCGGCTGCAACGTCACCGAAACGTCGGGTCCTACAAATTTCACGCGGTAAATTCGTTTTCTATCCTATTTATAAGAAACATACATATTTTCGGAATGAACTTAATCAGACCTTCCAGTTGATACTAAACACGATATATTTATGTTAATTCATTGCCATTTGGAGGTTTGAACAACTATTTACTTGATATTTGGACAGTTAAAATACCTTAGACAATCAAGACGACATGACGGTTCTAAAAATACCATATACTTCTAAATCTGTTTGAGCGTTTAGAAGTTATAGTGGAATTAGGAAACAGAAAACATACATAGATGAACCCTGAATACGTTACCCTCCTTTTTGTTTGGTAGTCGTTTAAAAGGATCATACATGGGTCTATTGTGTAAAAAACTGGTATATTGTAAACAAGTATTGTTATTAGGAAATCTAACAAAAAAAAAACAGCGATTTTTACCTACTTTTTGAATAATAACCCAAGGGTAGGGTGGTTAATAATAATATTTTTAAAACCTTTCTATTGCGTTTGATATTTCGACCACTAGGAATTCCTGTTTCAGAATATGTATCCTTTCGGTTCATTTATTATAGGGCGTATATTCTGTTCTTTCGTTCGTTGGTGTTCGAGCCAGGTTAGGACGTGTCTCTCCAAAAATATGTGTCCTTTGCATATGCATCAAGCCTTGTCGTTCGCTTCTTGTAGCTCCTGGTGTGTGATTGGTGTTGACAACTGCGAACAGGATATGAGGTGGTCTTCATCTTGCAGCGTTCCACAGTCGCATATTGAATTCTCAGTGTAGCCCCGTGGAGGAGATTGGCTCGCCCTCTTGTTGCACCCACCCTCAGTCTGTTGAGACTACGCCAGAAGGTATAGGGGAGGTGAGACACCGGTGCTATCTGTTCCTTAATATCCTCGCTAAGTGAAGGCATTTGTTCTGTGGCGAATGGTTACAATTTAAAATAAATAAACCGAAAACAAAAATAACCATTTCATAGAAATAATTCCTAGGGGTCGAGGTATCGACCACAATTAAAAGGTTAAATGTGTACCTAAAGAGGGCTCGAAGTTATGCGAGGATTCGAAGTTATTGCAACATCGAAGTTAGAAATGTCTATAAAAAAAATATAGAATCTGCATAATGAATCATACCGCCTGGCGTATTATCTATAAATAGCTAATCCCGGCCACGCTTCTCTGTGGCTCAGTCTGATATAAAACAAATGGAAAACGGCTCGATGTCGAGGCGCACCGATGATTTCACCGGTGCGAGAAGATCTTAGTCGCGCGTATTCGAATGCAATGTTGTTTCCAAATTTTATTTTACTACAAAAACAAACACGGGCGTATTCGAATGCAACGTTGTCAAATTTTCAAGTCAATCGACCGACTACTTTTCGAGTTTTTCGAACAAAAAACAAACGCAGGCTGATTTTTTATATATAAAGGTAATAAATTTTCCATATACGCTAAATAAACAAATAAAAAATAAAAAGTGTTCTGGGTTCCTTGATTTATTTTATAATATTTATTTACGCAATTCCGATTAGTATTTACAAAATACTCCTACATAGCTACGCTAAAATTATTCAGAGCCAATAGCAGAAATGGCTAATAGAAATAGCCGAAATAGCCAAGAGAAATTTAGTAGAAATAGCCAACTACCAATAGAAATACCAATTCCCTATATTCAATAAAAAGCCAAATATTCAATAGAAAGCAAAATACCAAAAATTCCAAAAATACCAATATATTCCAATACCAGTATATTCATAGTATAGCCAAATACCAATATATTCCAATATATAGCCAAAAGCCAAATACCAAATATTCAATAGAAATATTCGATAGAAAGCCAGATGCCAATAGAAATATTCAGTAGAAATGGCCAGTAAGAAATTCAGAGCCAACAGCAGCTGAATAGTCAATGGAAAAGTATTACTAGCTATTTTCTATGCCACTTCACTAAGCCAACCGATTTTGGTAACAAAGGGTGTACCTCAAAGTTCCATTTATTTGACATTTGTAGTTTAGGTACCGCTTATTTGACAGTTTAGGTACCATATGTCACCCGAGATGACCTTTTAAATCGGTTCGATGTGTTCGCTAAAGGTTGTGACGCTAAACATTTGTTCCACAAAAGCATTATATAAGAGAAAACACTTTGAAGTGCAGCCAATTGTTCATACATGTTCTCAGGTGGATGGAGTTTTCTGCTTCCATTGATATAATGACCATAGCTCAATCTATTGATCCAACGTAGGCAAGGAACTCGGATTATTACAATCCTAGTTCCTACTTGTCGGTTGTTGGCCCAAGCGCAAGCACGAGATTTTTTATTTTTCGGTTTACCAAGATTTTCTTGAGCGAAGAGACATAAAGAAAACCAAACTGTAGGTCGAAAACCGGACATCTGTCAACCCTAATGCTACTACTATTAGGCAGCTACTTTTAGTGAGAAGTGTTTTTGCGATTAGCTATATAAACATTCATATTAATTACACTAAGCATTGCAAGGAGTTACAATATTGATTATATAGGTTACTAGATTTCGTAATGCCATAGGACGTTTTGGCAACCTCTCTGTGCCGGCGGCAAGCCGGTGGCGCTTATAGCATTGTCCGGTGAAACTAATAGCATATTTATTGCATATAGCAGCATTATTTGGTCAACTATAATAACAATGACAATGATTTTTAAAATAAAGGACTGATTGATTATAAAAACCATTTTTTAATTAATGACAACAATAGTAACATTTAATTACTAGTGCCACCTATCGCATTTTTATATAGCCTGATTAAATAACAAAAATAATACTGAAAGATTAGACACCATAATATATTAATTTATTTGAACTTTAAAGCGCGTAATTATTACGCATCGAAACCTGTATACCAAATTTAAAAAATACATGTGTATTTAAATAATATTAAAATAATAGGAGCTTTGATTCAAAAATTCGTTTGTTATTGTATTGTTATTTTATTTTAAGATAGGGTGCCGCAACGCCGTCTAAAAACGCCCTATATTAGGCTACTGAACATAAGAGAAGATTAATCAATGTTTGGAACCATGAGAGCCATTTACACATTGCGTTTCGTAGTAAAATTCTAGCTGCCTAAACGTAGTACAGCAATAAGCAATCTAATACCCTGTATAATGAATGGTTACAGCAGCAACTTTATTTTTTTTAGTGTCTGGTAGTTTATATGAATCGAACTACTGTGCGGAGGCTGCAACGCACACTGCACCCTTGCCATACGATAACTGGAAGATTGTTACTATCGACAAATTGGCCGTTGGCCAGAGAGAGAGAGAGAGAGAGAGAGAAATATATAATCAAGTTCTCAGACTTGTTCGTAGCTTTAGTCAGACCTGTGAGTAGGTAAAGTTACATCTCCGCTGTAAAACTCTTTGCAGTTACGTATGCAAAGGTGGGCAGTTTGGAAGATATCCAGTGAAATGATAGCTAAAAATGAGAGATTGGACACAGACGCTGTACTTGTGTTTTTTATTATTATTATTAGGCTAGGCGGTGACAGGCGGGGGGAGAACCCCCGCCCACCAGTTCTAACGACATGGGTCGTTCTATCTGCCCAGCTGTACTTGTACTAAATAGAGTTGTCAACTACAACCCGTCACCTCAGGAAATTTTAACGATTGGTCTCCCGTGAAGTGAGCGCAGAAGACTTGGACAAAACAGTCCACCGTCAAGCTCCGCCACGTGCCCGTAAGAGGCCAACGCCTTATCCGCGAGATAACCTTATCCGCGAGGTATGTTATCCAGAGGGCTTACACTCACGCCCTTACTTCCAATTGCGACCAGATTATTCCGGTCTCTCGACTGGTTACGAGTTCGAGGTCGCTTGCGCGGTCCTGTCCCTTACGAAGCGGTGAAACGGTGTAAACCGAATCTATCGCGGACCACGGCATCCTTTGTCCGGCTGTTCACCCAGGATCGGGTAGCCGATGGTCGCTTCGAGAGCAGTCGCTGTTTAAGGTCCGCAACCACCCCCGCTCTATAGGAAACAGTACTGCTTCCAGACTCCCCTGACTGTTAGTCCAGGAGCGCTAGAAGGTTGACTCCTAGGGGAAACTAGATCAAGGCCAGAGTCCTGCCGGGGCTCGCACTTCATGCGTGGAGGCCGCCGGATGGGTTGAGGCCGAACAGAATGGGTCTTCGTGGTCAACTCAACAAGGGCCCATTAGCTCCCGATGGCCAGCAAGGGCCCATTACTTGTACTATAAATAAACTATGACTATTAACTCTAAATTAGCTGTAGTCGATTGTAGCACAGAATTCTCATCGAGGTCTCTTGAGGAAGCTGTTAAATACTTTTACTGTGTTCTTGACCAATTAATAACTCAATTCGTTCCTACCAAAATTATGTCTAATAGCTCATATCCTAAGTGGTATTCTCCAGCACTAATAAAGCTCATTAAAGAAAAATATAAATTCCACAAAAAAATTAAAACAATATGAAAACGGATCAAGAAACTTTCAAATTATTACGGGATAGGGTTCATTTATTAGAGAGTCAGTGTTTCAAATCATACATCACATCTATAGAAGATGGTATAGAAAAACATCCAAAAAACTTCTGGTCTTTTATAAATAATCGCTCTAAATCCAGTAGCATTCCGACAGTTCCGAAGCCTTTTCCCAGTACTTCTACATTCTTGGTACCGGATATGCAGCCTACTGACTTGGCGCCACCCGACTTCGACGACGTTATTTCTTCTCAGGCAAATGATATCTGTAGCATAGAGGTCAATGATCACGACGTGGAAAAATTGTTACTAAATTTAGACACTTCCAAGTCTGCTGGACCTGATAATATCAGTCTAATGTTTCTAATTGGCTGCGCTAAAACCGTTTGTGTTCCAATATCCCTGTTGTTTCGCAAATCTTCAGCTAATTGCGAATTCCCCAGTATCTGGAAGTCGGCCTTTGTTTCACCTATACATATAAAGAAGGGCTCGAAGACAGAAATTACTAATTATAGACCCATTTCGAAATTATGCATTATTGCCAAAATATTCGAACGAGTCGTCTATAACCAAGTATATGCCGCTCTCCAAAACTCTATCAATCCGTCGCAACATGGTTTTATCAGGGGTCGCTCGACGGTGTCCAATCTTATCCTTTTTAATGACTTCTTGACTGAAGCTATGGATCACGGCTACCAATTAGACGTAGTCTACACTGATTACAGTAAAGCCTTTGACAGGATTGACCACAGACCACTCTTGATCAAGCTTAAGTTTATGGGTATACAAGGGGACCTCCTCCGATGGTTCTCCTCCTATATCAATAATCGCTCCCAAGCTATCGTCATCAAAAACTATATTTCAAGTTGAGTTGCTATCCCTAGCGGTGTACCGCAGGGCTCACTACTTGGTCCACTGCTGTTCTTAATGTTCATCAATGATATAGCTAGCTGTTTTCTAAATAGTCACTTACTATGTTTTGCTGATGACATGAAGATTTTAAAAAAAATTAAATCGGTCAGTGATGTCTCCGACCTTCAGGCGGACCTTTCAAGATTGGACAGTTACTGTCTCTCTAATAAAATTGACCTCAATCCATCCAAGTGCACCGTTGTCACCTACACCCGTAAAAAATTATTATTTCTATCCTCATACTCATTAAAGTTTCAGACCTTGCAGAGATGCAGCGTGGTTAAAGATCTTGGTGTCATTCATGATTCTCATCTACTGTTCGATAACCACGTTCAATCTATTGTTTTTAAAGCTTCCAAAACTTTAGGTTTTGTCATGAGGAGTGCAGCTTGCTTTCACCGTGCTATAACTTTCAAGATCCTTTACTGCACTTTTGTCAGAAGCATCTTGGAATATGCATCTCAGGTATGGAACCCTTATTATGATAAATATATAAATAGAATCGAGCGCATTCAAATGAAGTTCATGAAATATCTCTGCTTCCGTCTGAAAATCCCATACAGCTCATCTAACTATTTCAATTTATGCAAGAAATTTCATATCCTCCCCTTGTTTAAGCGATGTGAAACCGCGGACTTGACCTTTTTGCTAAAGATCACCTCCAATAATATTAACTGTCCCGACTTACTAAATAAAATTAATCTCCGTGTTCCTTCCAAACTCAATACATTTAACCATGCTCTTCATGTTCCTTATGCTGGTACCAACTATAGGCAAAATTCATTTCTTTGGCGAACAAGTGACAATTTCAATGATTTGATTAAACGATTTGACTTTGATCTATTCTGTACGAGTATTAACTCAGCTAGGCAGCGGCTGAACAGTGAATTCTTTAGCACTAATTTTTGAATATTTTTTGATGTATTTTTTACCGATAGCTATAATTGAAAGATCACATGTGTTTCTACAAAGTTACTTAAACGTGAAAACCTTTAATTGGCCCTCTGTTATACTACTCCGTCTTTTTGTTAAATTATAATTAGCTGTTGGTTTTCCTAAAAATAAATAAATAAATAAATATAAAACAACATTCGTACCGAAAACAACTTCATTACGATATTTGTGGGTCAATATTTTCAAACCACTGTACGCCGCTAATCGACTAGAAATCTCCACGTAGTAACGAGACAGGAAACCCTTAATATTAACGAACAAGAAATGCGTCTGATTAAAAGGTCAACGAAATCCGCTGTTGTGGGCTGTATTGGCTATAATTCGAGCGCCTTATTAATTAGGGTCCTTGGCATATAATGATGACCTAGAATAAAACAGTTGCAGCACTTGTCAAGCTATGTTTTATATTTTATTTGTGCCACGGTAGAATTAAATTTAGGATAAATCGTTATGCCCTATGAATTATTAACTGCAAAACAACCAATTTTTCAGGAGAATACAAAAACTGAATTTAAATGCGAATATTTGAAATAAGATAAAGGGTGAATCAGTACGCCAAACTAAGCAACTTTTAAAAAAATCGCTAATAGTGCTTGTTAGCGATATTTTGCCTACCGCTAGATAGCGAAGCCCGCTCAACGCATCTCTAACTTTTCTTCAATAGATAATAAGATTTACAAAATTGATATTAAAAAAAAAAACAAAAAACAACGAAAAAATAATGTTTTTGGTTTTTTCCATTTGTTGTTTACTTGCTTACTTCGTCGTACTGATTCACCCACTAGAAGGTGTCATTAATTAAAAACTCACCCTGTTACAAATATGGATAACATCGTTATTATTTCCTCTTATTCTTTCCCATCGAGCTGCAACAGACTCCGTTTATTCATGAAAAACGCTAATTCGATAAGTTTCCATTTTATATATTGTACTTAATCAGACATTTTTTTTCAATCCATTCCCTTGTTTTTCAATATGGGCATGTGTTGTTTATGTATGCCACCAACGTATGTTTCCTTTGTCGATTGCTGCGTAACTATTTGGTGGACAGGGGCTCTATAGACGATCAAGCATGCTTGTCAAGCATCGCGTAGCGGGCTAGGAAGGGATCGTAAACCGCAGGAAATATGTTTTTTTTAATATTTATCAAAAATGCCTAATTTTGTAGTTTATACCAGGGAGTCACGTTAATTAGACGTAATTGATTGATGAATGTCGTGACTCCCTGGTATAAAACTACAAAATTAGGCATTACGATCCGCTCCCAGCCCGCGACGCGATGCTTGACAAGCATGCTTGATCGTCTAAAGAGCCCTTAACATAATACGCGGCAACACACATAGTTTACGAAAATTTTAAAAACTCATTTTCGGAAAAATAGACTTTAAAATATAAATAGATTTTTTTGCGTTTAGACAATCAAATGTAAACAGATTTTGAGGGATAAGAAAAAAATGGTTCCGTCACCCCAAAACTTTCCCGGCAAGTAGCCAAGGACTGATTTCAACTGAATATTAATTTCATAAAATAACGATGAGCGCCCTTTCTCGGTCGGTGGACGACCCCGGCTGGGTTCCATCGAGATGCCTCAAGCGGCATTCTTTTCTTTTCTGGGGTAAGCGCCAACAGATTACGTTAATATTTAATTAACATTTTTGGCGGAATTTAAATAATCTTAGTGTAGCTTGTATGTGAGATATTCCAACCAAAGTTTCACAATGTGATTTCGGCCTAACAAGGCATCTGTGTACCAAATATCAATCTCATAACTCCAATATTTCGTGATTGAAATATGACAAGCGCGCCCTTGGTACCCCGATTTCAGCCACAATCGGCTGTCACCCCATTACTTTCCAGGCAAGTAGCCAAGGACTTATTGAAGTATTTTAATTATAAAATTATTTTGAAATTGATATCCCTTCGGGAATGAGGTTGCCCTAATTGAAAGAGATAGTCGTCGACGAGCGCGAATAGTGAGAATGCAACGCATTAAACACGTTAGATGCAATCGTTTACTCAGATATACTGACCGGCGAATTTAATGTGATTCGACCCCACAAGGCATCTGTGTACCAAATGTCAAGTCTAGAAGTCCAATATTTTGAGATTAAAATAAAAATAGTGCGTCCCCTGGTGGACCGATTTCAAACACAGCCTTTTTAACTCTTGCCATGACCAAATGATGCCTGCACGCAAAATTTCAGCTCAATCGGATTAAGAGTTTGGGCGCTATCGTGGAGGAATACATAGGTACACACAGACACACAGAAAGACTTCAATCTAGAAATGGTCTTAATCGTCTCAGGGGGGGTCAAAATGAATATTTCCAACTTATTCCTGAAAAAAAACTTTCTGTCGGTTGGTGGGCTAGGAAAGTACAACTAGAGCTGTCGACTACAACGGGTAAACCCGTCACCTCAGGAAGTTTTAACGATATTAGATCGTTCTGTCTCCCGTAAGGTAAGCGCAGAAGACTTGGGACGAAAAACAATCCACAGTCTAGTTACGTCACCTGCCCGTCAGAGGCCAACGCCTTACGGCGAGCCACCGGGAAAGGTACACAGTGGGCAGCCTCGCCCCCTGGCTATCAGTTTGGAGGGATATCTCCGTCTGGAATTAACCTTCAGGATACCTCCTGCCTCCCGACTGGTTACAGGATCGAGGTCCTTTACGCGGTCTTTCCCCTTATGAAGCGGTGATACGGTGTCTACCGAATTAATCGCGGACCACGGCATCCTTTGCCCGGCTGATTCACCCGAGATCGGTTGGCCGAATGGTCGTTTCAAGGGCAGTTGCCATAAGGAAAGTACAATCTAAATCAATCACAGTGATAGCAGCCAATGCTGAAAAGCGAAATCGTCTAATGATAATGATGTCCATGAAAGGTTTTTAAAGCCGCATACACAGTAATTCCTCAAGATATTCTAAATAGTATTCTGATAAACCCACAAAGCGGTGATAGAATAAATGAGGGCACTAATAATTACAAACGTGTCGTCGCGGCGTCGCTTGACCGCCCGGAAAACGTGTCACAGGCCGCGTTGCCATGGATACTGTTTCGATCAACACGCGAAAGCGGTTTTTTAGCCACAAATTATTTATTACAGGACCAGCCTCGGATAATACAGAGTTTTGCGGCCAAAATTATTACTTTAGGAAGTACGTATACTACCGTAATTGCCGTAGAAGAGTCAAACAACTTACCACCGTTCATGTTTTTCTTTTTATCGTCCGCCGGTTCTCCGAAGTTGGTGTAGTTGAAACAATCTGCGGACGATAGAAAGGTTTCATTTTAGGAAATGCGGATAAAAGATGTGTTTTAAAGCTCTTACGATTCATAGTGATGTTGATTTTCTACAGCATGCACACCGGGACAGACCGACGAAGCCAAAAACACTGTGCTTATGTTGTAAGATATTGGCATGGCAACAGATTATACGATATACGATAAAGCGCGGTTACAGCAGGTGAAATCTATTTGTATCGAATTATTTTAATGCAAGTTTTTGTGAATGCAATATCGGAAAATAGTTCATGAGAATGAGACAAAGCAGTCCGTTAGAGCGGAATGTAAAATAAACGATCGTATCTTTTCCCCACAAAAATTACCTGCCAAACATGAAGCCAACTAAATTACATTGAAAACATTGCGTCCGGTCTTAAATTATGCCGCTTTGAAATTGATAGTTCTATTCTGGAAAAGTGACAACCGTTCATTTTATATTCCGCTCTAACGTATTGCTCTGTCTCGATTGCTTGAACTAATTTCGATTTTAGTTCACGAAGAAACGCATTCGAGCCCAATGAGGTACATGGTAGAATGTCCTAAAAGAGATAACGAGGAGATAGATAACGATAGATAACGATGAGATAAGATAACGAGGAAAAGAAGATTAACGAAATGAATGATTATTTTGGCCACTATTTCAATACATCATTGTCCATCGGCCACTTTAATATGCTTTCTGGTGCTCTAGTATGCTACTCCTCCCTATTCAGAATGACTGTGTTCTTTCAGACACGTTTCTCTTCCATAATAGAACAGAATAACTGTATTGTGCTAAAAAGAAAATTAAATAAGAAATATAAAGCGGTTTTAAAATTTAATATGCACAAATGGCGGACTTATCACGACAGCGATATCTTACAATCGTTATAAATAGGATAAACACGAATTTACCGCGTAAAGTTTGTAGCGAACGATGTTGCAACCGCCGTTGCCCAGAGTTCAGAGTAAACGCTGTCTACCATATCAGCTATGCAGTCTACCCTGGACAAAGGACGTTGAAACATCGCCGAAACGTCGGGTGCTACAGATTTCACGCAGTAAATTCGTTTTTATCCTATTTATAACGGCAAACAACCGCGACAATCATACAGTCGACCATTTGATAACCAAGTTTTAATTGTCTTCTTACAGAATGAAGTTGTCATCGTACATAATGAAGTTAAATTTATAATTAATACGTGTATGCCATTTTACTTTACCGGCCTACCAACCGACGAGGAGGAAAAGTATTGTGAATGCGCAAATTCTTTTTTGTAGATGAAGACGAATATATACATATTAAACACCCCCCCCCCCCCCCCCCCCTTCCGAGTCGATTAATACCACTACCAGACTGAAGTCTGTCTGTGTGTCTGACTGTGTGTATGTATTTCTTCTAGCACCCAAATGCTCATCCGATTGAGCTGAAATGCAGGCATGCAGGCACCATTTAGTCACGGCAAGAGTTGAAAAGATGGTTGAAATCGGCCCACCAGAGGGCGCGCTAGGTACACAGGTACCAGGAAACAGGAAGCGCTAGGACACAGAAAATTGGTACACAGGTGCCTCGTTGGGCCGAAATCACACTGTGAAATTTTGGTTGGAATATTCTATACACAAGTGACACAAATAATATACCGTAATATAATAATATAATATATAATACAATAATATAACGGACATCTAGATGAACAACGACGTAACTGTAAAATTTTGATTCTTCAGATAACGTAATTGTAGTTTTTTTTTATTTTGCAATAGAAAAAAATATTTATTAACATGCTAATAATGAAACTAGATTTTATATTTATACTAGTTTTAGATAGTTTAGTTAATTTCAAGAATTTTCAGAGTCATAAACAGTCCTTACAACCCAACAATCTTTCAGCTGCGTCATTATTATTCCCAAGGTTCGAACGAAATAGAACCCAAAGAACATTTATGCCACTGGGAGAAATTAAAAATGTAGATAAACAATGACAATGAACATACAGGTCGTTGTTCCACTTAACCCGAACCTATAAAGTACCGACTCGTGCTTAAGCAATGCTCGTACATTTTCGGAAAAATACCAGTTTAATACTACAGATATACTACGAATTGGCGCGCGGAGAGGAGGTTGGGTTGGCGCGGGGTGGGGGCGGTGGAAGAGGGGGGGGGAGGGACGGACTTGACTATTTGCCGGAAAAGTCTTGGGGCCAGACAACCGACTTTTTACTATTTTGACCCAGTGAAGGATAGGATAATGTGGGGTAAAGGATAGGATAAGCTGTTTGAAAGCAAAAGTCGCTTTACCAATGTTTTGAAGGTGAGCAACGAATGCGCATGCGTGATGGAAAATAGGAGCTGATATTTTATGACAAGAGGAAGCTGCCTAGGTTTTTTTCATAATTTCGACTGTTTTCTTGTCCAATATAGAAATGGCTGTGATATATTCTCGTGTATTTCTTCCTTCAACACTTGTAAAACATTAGTCTACTTTCTGGATCCATGATGTTGATCTTCTGAAGATTCAACTGTCTTTAAGTATCGAGAAAACCTACTCGATGCGTAGACACTAGTTTTGATTATATAGGGTGTTCATAATCAATAATACTAGACTCACGGACTCACCGCCGCCGCGCCGTTGTCACTGACGAAACCGCCCTAGCCGCCCACAAATCCCTAACTGTCTCGTCGCTTTCCATAGTAGGCAAAACAGTATGACATCATTTAAAACGTCGCGTGTCAGTCAACTACATCGACCTAAACGAAATAACCATTATGGGCGCTAATAAAACGGTATATACGGGTGCGTTAACATTGCCTGAATTGCGTCTCTTTCCAACCCATAATACGGCGAAATTCCTCATTGCGATCACGCAGGTTTTATTTCGGGCATATTAAGGGGGTGCTTGGTCAGTTTCCGTTCTGCGAATCGCCGCGTTTAGATCATAATCGACGATGTGAAATGGTTTTTCGCCTTTTTAAGCCGCAGAAATTGATTGCCCTGAGATTTTCCCGACACTTGATTATATACAAAATGATATCATTGTTTTTTTACAGCCTAAAGACGCGTACAGATATTGACAGATAAAATGAAAGGCAACAAATTTCCATAGTCTGCAGTGGGCGGCCATCACATTAGGACCACCGTACAACTTCAGTACTAATTGAATTTTTCAATAACTTTTAAACTGCATACAGAATTTAAAATACTGTCTGGTGTCTACATTATTAATTTTATTAAATAAATACTAAAAGATAAATTTTCTCTAATTTAACATTCTATATAGTGTCCTATAAATAGTGTGAGCCAAGTCATTATTTAAGTATTTTTTTTACTCAAAAATATATTTTTGTTATATTTTATAAATATTTGATAGTCAAAAGAAAGTTGTATATGGATAGAAGTCTACTTGTCTATGTATTATATATCTAAAAATATCAAAGTTGATAAATAGTAAACTATCTCTTTTTGAATATATCAAATTAAATATTTACATTATTAATAAATGTAACTCACGCTATTTATTGGATAATATATTGAATGTTGAATTAGAGAAAAAATATCTATTTTCCATTCCATTTATTGAAATAATTGAAAGAATGTTCCCTTAACTAAAAAATCGGTTGTGACACCCTAAGACTTTCCCGGCATGTAAACAACCCCCCCCCCCCCCCCCGTCCCCCCGTGCAAACCCGACCTCGATTCGTAGTATTTTTCTAAAATTTTCCATGGTATTAAAATGGTACTTTTACAAATATGATGTAGTATTATAGTATATAGCGGACTTAAAATATTAATTGCGTCGCTCGTTTACAAAATATTTCAAGTAAAATTTAACAACGTGATTTCGGTCCAACAAGACGTCTGCGTACCGTACTTCGAGATTGAAGTATGACCAGCGTGCCCCCTTGGAAGACCAATTTCAACCACAGTTTTCAACTCTTGCATCGCATGATGCCTGCATGCAAAATTTCAGCTCAATCGGATGAAGAGTTTGGGCACTATCGAGAAGGAATACACACACGTTTTTGAATAAATTTTTATGAATTATTTTTTAATAAAAAATCGTTTATAAAAACATTAAGTGAAATATGGAATGGTCCTTTGTTATATAATTGTAATTGACTCATCCGGATACGATATATATTTGCCAATTTATCTGAACTTAATATTAGCAATGTTATGCATAATTATATTTAAGATGTGCGATGTGAATTATGTCCTATTGATAAATGACACTATTTTTTACATTATATGTATATAAATAAGTTAATATTTGGGAAACCAATTTTAATCCATTCATTGTGGCCAACGAACTCTTTAAATGCCGCCAAATGATGCCTGCATGCCGAATTTCAGCTCAATCGGATGAAACGTTGGGCGATATTGTAGAGAGATACACACTCACACACACAAACACACAGAGTGACAGACACACTTCAGTCTGGAAATGGTCCTAATCTACTCGGGGGGAGAGAGGGGGGGTCAATTTTTGCGCGTTCACAATACTTTCCCTCTGCCGGGAAAGCAAAATGATCGATTTTTCTATAAATTTAAAAATAATAAGAACTGTCGATATTAAAATTTTTGTCGAAAATATTTCTCAACCAGCACCCTATACGATACTGTAATTCATGACACCGTGTTTCATGACACTGTATGTTATATTCGAGAGTAATTTGCATTCACATTTTATTTGAATAACCACCCCTATGGGTTGTTCGTAGTAAAATGTCCAAACGATTACGAACATAGAATCTGAAATTGAGTGGACTGAAGAAAAACGTTCATGCTAATAAAAGTATATAAATAACAACCAATATTGATATTTATACAGTTCAGCATACTCTTACAATGGCGATGTTTTAATGTCACCTCACTATATTCACCCATCGATATACAAGGTCCTTATATATCGATGTATTCACCACACTGACATCTTAGGTCCATCTCTATCAATTAACGAGATATAAGCGTTTAAAAGGGTCAAACACCTATATGGCAGTAGTTTTAGTTTTAAAAAAAACGATTCATAAACACGTTAATGGCGGTTGGTTAGTAAGTTTTCTTTAAATGTTCATTTAATAAACACTATAACGAATTTCGTTAAATTTATATCTTTTTGTTTTAAATTTCTTTTCTATGGCTCCTTTTTTGTTTTATAAAATGTTAATCCAGCTTTGTTTCTTGGCTGAAACAAATGCCTATTGATTCCACTAGAGCTCCATAGTGGGAGAAATGATTTAATTGTCGAGAGAGAGAGAGAGCACTTCATCTAATTGTACGTACGGGCTGAGGCATTTTAATTGGATAAATCGGTTTTTGCATAAAATCGGGGAATAACTGCAGTATAGGAACCTCTCACCAAAAAAATAATATATATATAGACTAATAGATTGTAGCATTTTAATGCTAAATCTGGAAGAAAATTGTGTCGGTCGCTATAAATAAGCGAGATAGGCATTCAAAGTTTAAATTTTATATGTAAACAAATAGGCCAAAATGGGCCAAAATAAAATTCACCACGCTGTATTCACCACGCTGATTCCGAATCTTCCATAATTTTTATTCGATCTCAATAAATAAGCGAGATATAGGCGTTCAAATTTGTCATCCCAATGTCAACAAAGTTGCGGCCATTTTGTTTGTACGTACCGTGTTGGACACTTTCGAGTATATGGTAATATCGATAACAATTAGCGATATTACAGAAATTATGACAATTTGGAGAGTTTTTAGATTAATCGAAATATGTTGAAAAAAAACGATTGGAAAAATACATATTTTCGCGAAACTTAAAAAAGGGCACTATTTTCGATGTCTTTTCAATGACTTTGCATATTGATGACAGAAGATATCCTAAAATAGTCATTTCGTAAAATCTACGAAAATTGTCCAATTGTTTTAAATGATCGCTAACACATGGTGTTAATTTGATAATGAAGAAATTTAGTTTGTTTCAGTTTACCTTTTGTCATCATCACCAAAGTAGATTTGTAAAAACCTCGAAAAAAATCCGAATTATCGCTAACAAATTGTCATGTTAACATCATTAGCGCCTGCTGGCAAAAATTTTTTTTCGAATTTCGCGCGAAATTCGAAGAAAACTTTTTGCCTGCGGTGGTAATTTGATATTAAAGACATTTCGTTTGTTTAAGGTTACCTTTTGTCATTATCACCAAAGTCATTTAGTAAAAACCTTGCAAAAGAAATGGGTATAACTGCAGTATAGGAACCTCTCCTGGATTTTTGATTTTTAAACGTCACCGAACTATATTAGCCACGCAGATTCCGAATCTGCAATAATCTTTTGTCGCTCTCAATAAATAAGCGAGATATAGGCATTTAAAATTTGCATACTAAACGTCAAAAAGACGGCCATATTGCTTCAGAAGTAGTGTCGGAATATAGTCGATATATCGCGAGTTCTCTAATATCGATAACAATTCGCGATATTACAAAAATGATGGCATGTTCGTGAAAAAAGATGTGCAATATAAAAAAAAAGGACTATTTTCGAGGGTTTTTTGAATGACTGCGTTTTGATAACAAAAGGTATCCTGAAACAATAGAAAATTCCTAAATATCTGAATATCCCCGAAAGCAAATTTTTTTTTTCGAATTTCGTGTGAAATTCGAAAAAAAATTTTTGCCTGCGGCGCTATGAATGGTAACATGACAATGAGTTTGCGATATTTCGTTTTTTTCCGAGGTTTTTACAAATCGACTTTGATGATGATGACAAAAGGTAACCTAAATTTCTTCAATATCAAATTAACATCATGTATTAGTGCCATGTGTTAGCGATCATCTAAAACAATTGGACAATTTTCGAAGTTTTTACGAAATGACTAAAGGTAACCCGAAACAAACGACATTTCAGGATATCTTCTCTCATCAATATGCAAAGTCATTGAAAACACATCGAAAATAGCGGCCTTTTTTTAAGTTTCGCGAAAATATGTATTTTTCCAATCGTTTTTTTTCACAATATTTCGATTAATCTAAAAACTCTGCAAATTGTCATAATTTCTGTAATATCGCTTATTGTTATCGATATTACGATATACTCGAAAGTGCCCAACACGGTATGTACAAACAAAATGGCCGCAACTTTCTTGACATTGGGATGAAAAAAATTTAACGCCTATATCTCGCTTATTTATTGAGATCGAATAAAAATTATGGAAGATTCAGAATCAGCGTGGTGAATTTTATTTTGGCCTATTTTGGCCTATTTGTTTACATATAAAATTTCAACTTTGAATGCCTATATCTCGCTTATTTATAGCGACCGAAACAATTTTCTTCCAGATGTAGCATTAAAATGGTATAATCTATTAGTCTATATTTTTATTTTTTTTGGAGAGAGGTTCCTATAGGAGAGAGGTTCCTATTGCAGTTATAAGTTTTTTTAATAAAAACCAGATGGAAACACTGATTGCTTATAATTTACCTTTTTCACGACCCGTGTATTTGCTTGTCTTATTGCTCAAGCTAGTTTATAGTCTTTCCGGAGCCCAATCCTAAATTTATATTGTTTTTTAAAAATCGTAACCCTTGCAGTTATCCTGCAAGAAGGCTACAACACCTATGTTTTAGTTAGTTTTTGTTAACAAAATATATGGCAGAGTTAGCTAAACTGCATAAATTCCCAAGGGATCCAAAACATGAATATTTTTTTGAAAAATTACTCTGTGTGGCGAGAGCTTGATGGGAATTCGGACTCCATGATGCAACGAGTGCTCGCGCTAAACTGTTCTCAGTAGATGCTTCGTTTCGTGCGCGCGATGCATCTACATAGCACGAATGTTGCATTCCATGTTGTGTTGCTAATGTCTGTACGCGGCTTTATGATTACGAAGCCCTTAATCGGGAGTCCCATAAATCGATGCCAAACGATGTCTATCATTTATCAAACATGTGAATGTTCCTAATTAATTGCTGTAATAGTCAATTTCAATAAACTACCATGTATTAGGCCCAGATTACATGGCTTTGAGTTTTTAGAGCTCCGGTCCGTTTTGTGGATCACTTCTTCAAATTAAAATAGAAATTATTTCGGTTTCTTACAATTAAAAACTAAATTATTCGTTGTAACAATTTATTTCTTAATTCTAAGAAAACGAAATGCAAACCTACTTTTCCCAATGTGACACAAGTTGAACCGAAATTAACATTAGGAAAAATAGACTAGAATATACAGATGTAACTGTTTTACGGGAGTAGCATAAGACTTCAAATTATATTAATACTCTTTATTGTGAAAGATCCTAATGGGTGGGTTTAATATCTTACGACAATCTCTTACGACCAATCCTATCATAAAATATGTATACGTATTTTGCTTGTAAATGTTGTGTAAGTGTTTACTGAATTCGATCGACAGAATTAAAATATGATTCCGTTAATTTTATCTCAACCGAAAATCGTGACCTATCCGGGACAAGATCCACTGTGCCACCCATTACATGGGTCCTCATATATCTAATTTAGCTAGTAGACTTAGCACTTTTGCTGTAAGAAAAACGAGGCAACTGGCTAACGTGCAGCATTCCGATTCTATTATGGCTGCTGATGTTGAAACCACCTTCCTGCTGCAAAAAGAGCTATTCGTTCGTTATTTATGGACTGGGATAGACTTCTAGAGACACCGAGGAAACTTTTCAAGGGAATTAATATCCTCACCGTCTCTGTAAGTTTGTTTTTGCAAATATAATGTATATAAAAATCTAAAGCTGTTCAATAAAATCAGGTTAAAAATTAGAAATAGAAATAAGCCTTCATTTTCCAAGTTTTCATTTTACAAAATCGAAACTTCTTTTATGGGGGGGCAATGCATAAAAAAGAGAATTCCTCACGAAATTTTAAAGTTGTCAGTAAAACAATATTTAAAAAGCATACTATAAGATTAACGACTACTTGAATGATTAAACTTATGTTTCAGATTCACTTCACTGCTTATCTATTATAATTATACGATTTTCCGAATTTCTAACATTAATATATCGGAAAAAACAATTTTACTAGCTCCCTACCTTTGCCTTAGTTTAGATAGCTTGCTTTATTAGATCCTTTCAATCGTTGCATAATATATATAATTACCGGATCCGGTCTGTATAGTGTCATGTAGTCAGGGCCTAACCGTACCTACCTATTTCTTTAAACGTTTCATATGTATTTATCCTAATTGCCCAAATTTAGGGGCACAAATATTGTAAAGCTCTATCGATGACAAAGAGGCGTCACGCACTTCAGTCATCGGAATCAATAATAAATATCGAGCAGCCAAATGTATGAAATTATGGTCAATAGATTACCAGTACGATAAGGCTTATTTGTATCTACAATTTGAATGAGACATTATGAGGTTATTTGGAGCGTCGTATGATGATGATGATAGTTTCCGTAGGGTTTGTTAACTTATTTACCGACTTCCGGAAATGCTTTGGATAGAGTTAGACATAACTGATAGGAATCTTTCAAAGTGGGAATACATAGCAAAGACTTGCTTAGCTTTACAAAGTCATCTCCGCTAGCACTAAAGAGTGCACAAAGGTTTGGCGAGAATGTTCCTGAAGAGGTGGAGATATAACGCAGAGACCGACATACGAGTATACTGCACTAATTGCCCGCTGCTCAGAAGAATATGGGCAGAAGCTAAGAACCACAAAGACCAAGTAGACGAGAGTCGGCATAGTGCCGTAAACACATCTACAGTTCAGCTTATGGAATTCGACTGGGTTGTGATCTAGTCGAATTCCATAAGCTGAGCTGTAGATGTAAAGCTTTAATTTTAACGACAATGCTGGGATATAGCAAGGAGATTAAAAGCAGCATCCAAAAATCAGAAATATGTGACTTTTTTACGACATAAACCTGTACCTTATTTAAGATCAGACTTTTTATAATTAATTATGCTATATAGGAACTTATAATGGGCCCGATTGCGTTTCTTTGTGAACTAAAACTAAAATTAGTCCAAGCGAACGAGACAGAGCAATACGTTAGAGCGGGATATGAAACGAACAATCGTCGATAAATACTACCTGCCGAACTTATACTCGTCCGAATAAATTCGAGCATATTTCGTGCGGTGTAAGATTTGATCTTGGCGAACAAATTTAATGCGAAAAAGTGACAACTGGTCATCTCACACTCCGCTCTAGCGTATTGCCCTGTCTCGTTCACACGGATTAATTTCCGATGTTAGTTCACGAAGAAACGCAATCGAACACAATATGTATATAAGTATCATTCTTTCAGCTGTGGGATGAGCGTAGAAGACTTAGAGACAAGACAATCTACTGTCTAGCTCGCCAGGAACCCGTTAGAAGCCGACGCCGGCGAGGCACCGGGAAAGATACCGCGGGCAGCCTCGCCCCCTAACTACCAGTTTTGGTAGTATATCTCCGTCTGGTTCATTCCAGACGGAGATACCCTGCCAAAACTGGTAATCAAAGGGCGAGGCTGCCCGCTGTTTCACCTCCCCGGTGCCTCGCCGTACGGCATTGGCCTCTGACGGGCATGTTGGCTTTGCTGGCCGGTAGCTTTGTATCGTCCCCGACCCCTCTATATACGCTCACCTCACGGGAGACAGAACAATCATTATCGTTAAAACTTCCTGAGGTGACAGGTTCGCGCCCCAGTTGTAGACGACACCTCCAAGTGTACCAGGAGTCAAAAGAGTAAAAAATCATTTTTTTTGCAAAACATCCCACTGAATTTACATTCGCTCTAAGTTTTCTATATAAGCAAGTACACAAATGAAATTTCGAACACAAGCTCCAATCTAAATCCAATTCTACCGCCATTAATATTGATAAATCATTAAATAATAAATTACCTCAGTATAATTTACGATTAATTGGGTCAAGGAAATGTACGTTGCTCATACTGATACCAAAAAACAGCCTAATATAAGTGAAGGCCTCGGGCTATTCTTATTACCTAGTCTAGATTTGTAGGAAATTAACGAAAATTGTTTCAAATATGTTTGCTTAGGCAATTCCTAATGTAAAGTTTTTTATTGGCTATACGACAAGTTTTTTCATGAATTGGGTTAGGTGGTTAGGTGATTAAATCAAATTAGATGATTAAAAATTGGAGACTAGACATTTTTCAGCTTGAGTTGTCAGTAAAAAAGCAAACACAATTTATTTGTACAGAATACAAAAAAAAAACGGTTGTGCTGCCACAAGACTTTCTCGGCAAGTAGCCAAGGTTCGTTTCTCAGCTAAAGGCGGGTTTGGGCCAAGTAGACATCATGTGGTCATGGCAAGAGTTGAAAAGATTGTGGTTGAAGTCGGTCCACCAGAAGGCGCACTAGTCATACATCAATCACGAAATATTGGAGTTAGAGACTTGAAATTCGGTACACAGATGCATTGTTGGGCCGAAATCACGTCGTGAAATTTTAGTTGCAATATCTCATATATAAGCTGCACAAATAATATTTAAATTTCGCCATACAAATATCAAATATTAACGCCGACCGCGCGAGATAGAACCGCGCCGCCTGAGCCGGTGTTTGTTATAGAACCCAAACGGGTTCATTCACCGGCTGAGAGAGGGCGCACATCGAATTTATTTTTGATATTAATATATAGATGAAATCAGTCGTTGCCCACTTGGCGGGAAATCTTGGGGATTTTTTGGGTAAACAACCGATTGGCCCGATTACGTATGTACGTGAACTAAAATAGGAACTTAGTTCAACCGAGAGAGACAGAGGGCTCGATTGCGCTTCTTCGTGAACTAAAATCGGAAATTAGTCCGTGTGAACGAGACAGGGCAATAAGCTAGAGCGGAGTGTAAGATGACCGGTTGTCACTTTTCGCATTAAAACTGCCCGCCAAGGTCAAATCTTACACCGCACGAAATATGCTCGAATTTATTCGGACGAGTATAAGTTCGGCAGGTAGTATTTATCGACGATCGTTCGTTTCATATTCTGCTCTAACGTATTGCTCTGTCTCGTTCGCTTGGACTAATTTTAGTTTTAGTTCACAAAGAAACGCAATCGGGCCCAGAGCAATACGTTAGAACGTAATATGAAATGAACTATCGTCGATTTTCTCTCACCAAAACTACCTGTCGAACTCAAACACGCCCGAATAAGTTTGAACACATTTCGTGCGGTGTTAGATTTAGCTGCATTATCTTCGGTGGGTAGTTTTAATGCGAAAAAGTGACAACCGTTTATTTCACATTCTGCTCTGACGTACCTACTGCTCTGTCTCGTGCACATGAACTAATTTCCGATCTTAGTTCAAAAGAAACGCAATCGAGCCCAAATGAGAACATAATAACTCGGATTTAAAAGGCAGGAGAGTGATTGGAATAAACCGCCAAAGTAGTCTACGTCGAAGATATTTTAATATTATCCCACTATATTCATCACACTGATTCCGAATTTCTAAAAATCTTTTCTCTATAAATAAGCGAGATATACCTTAGGCGTTTGAAGACGCATCAAATACTTATTTGGCAGTATCATTGATTTTATATTATAAAATCAATGGCAGTATGTTAATATAGTTTTTAAAAACACAATTCATAACACCTATATGGCGGTAGTCTAAGTTAGTGTTGTTTTAAGGAGCTTCTACACCTATTTAGAGGTAGGTTAGGTTAGTTTTTTTTAAATATATGGCAGAGTTAGCTAAACTGCATTATAGAGATAGAGCAAAGATTTTTATAGATTCAGAATCAGTGTGATAAATATAGTGGAGTGACAATAAAACATCATCAATGTTTGTACAAGAGTTTGCGAAACTACATAATTTTCTCCATGCCTACTGCAGGCCTGACCTAGGAGAAATTATCACTTGTCCAGGCCTGACAATAATCAAAATGGCGGATACTCGTTTTGAAAATTCAAACCACAAACGGTAAAAATTCAAACCGCCCACGCATCTTCGCAGATATTATTATCTAAGTAGACAGACGATCCCTATCAGTGCTCTAATAAATACGGATGTCGTACAAGAACAAAGACTTTAAACAAGCAATGATGCGTAGAGCAAATTGGAACTAGTCGAGCGGAACTCATTATAGGAAATGGATAGGAAAAAATCAAGATTGCGACGAATTTCCGGCGATCCCTGTAAACGCATAAAAATTATTTAATTAAAACAGAGAACAAACCCGTCATATCGCTGCTGGCCATGGTTAGTTTTCAATTTTTTCAATCACGAAAATTAAAACCGCACGAGAAAAAATGACATGCAAAATTGTGACGACAAAAATTTGAATTTCGAACGTTTTTCTTCTGTTTATGGGCTGTGGGGTGAAGATGGCAGCACTGTACTTTTTAATATTAAAATATTTAAATCGATAAATGACGGAAAACTGCGGAAAACTCACCCAGCGTCTGAGCTCGATGCGGCAGAGCGACTGCAGACGAAACATTTATCCCAAGGCGTAATATGCTGTGTGGTGCGGAGACGGCGGTTAAAGGATCATACATGCTAATATAAAATAATCGGCTTATAAAATAGATACATATTACGCATTTATAAATTTAATGAAAATTAAATGGTTTTTATTATATTATTTAAAACGTTGAAAGACATGGTCATCTGTTATTTATTAGCGTACTACTACATAAATAGTTTTACGTAGTTGGACAACAAGCGGATAGATGTCGCTTATTTTTATAATGTTGGCAGCAGTGGCGGCGAGTGGCCGAAACAGTTCCGCCACACAAGCGGCGAACATGACAGTGACATCTGATTTTTTTTACTTTACTCTATTCGCGAAGTTTCTCGTGCGGGTTGAGGTCGTGTCGGCGGTTGTCGTTTCGTAATAATATTTTACAAACTGATTTTGACAGGACGCGCGAAATAATATTGTGTTTAGTTTTGTAACTTCTTAGAATTCGCTCGCTAGAAGCCGATCCGGCGTTTACAAAATGAGTGGAAAAACCTGTTTTATCGCTTTCCTGCTAGTCGGTGAGTGTTTTTTCGCTCTTTAGACCCTTGGTCATTAGTGTAGAAGCTGTTTTTATAGTTTTTCGCGCTTGGTTATTTTTGGTTTAGCGTCTTGGCAGATTTTGAAAAATGTTTTTTTTTCGCAGCGTCCGCGGCGGCTCAGTTTGACGCCGATGTGGATAAGCTGCAGAAGGACTTCAACCTCAATCGACCTGCAGGAATTCCTGAGATCAATTCAACCGCAGCTCTCGATCAAGCGCAGAGCGTGCTGAAGAAGAAATGCATCAAGAACGCCGATATCGAAGCTTACAACAAAGCCATGGTGAGTCCTCATTATTTACGTGATTCTGCTTAGGAACACGGCACCTCCTTATGTAATTTTTGGGAGTCGAATCGCCTGATAGGTTAATAGGTGACCTTTTCGGAAGCGGAAAGCCTAAAAGCCCTAATGAATTGGTTGTCTTTTGGTAGGTAATTGCCGCTTAATAGGTGTGCTGCGTGAGTTGTTTATCCCATTATAGAAACGAAGCTGTTTATCCCATTATCAGGGCCGCATTTAGGGGAGGGCATCCGGGGCTACAGCCCCGGGGCCTCCACAAAAGAGCCCCCCCCCCACAATAGAGATTTCGGAAAAAAAATCTTTCAAATTCCGACGAGTAAACTAATAAACAAATTTTCCTTTGATATTTTTTTCGCTGTTTTAAACCTACAGTACTTTGTGCAAACATGATTATATTGTTCTTAAATATTTTAAAAACCGATTCATCTATATTTGTTCACTCCAATCAGAAGCAATGGAATGTTAAAATTTGTTTCAACCGTTATCTTTCTTTCTCAACAAGGGGGCCTCCACTTGGGGCAACAAGGGGGCCTCTACTCCTTTGTTGCCCCAAGGCCTCCAGACCTCTAAATTTGGCCCTGCCCATTATAGATGGAGAAGCTAGAAAAATCTACTCGAACAACTTTCGGCTTTCAGTATTAACATTATATAGGTACCTACTAGTAATGCAATAAAACAAACAAAAACAGGTCTCAGAAATGCATTTATTTCTAAATGAAATTAGTCTCAACTTTGTAGTGATCCACAAAAGTACCAGGATTACATGTTTTATAAGGAGTGTCACCCGAACTTCCATAGGTATCAAAGTGTTGAGGCTAATTTTCAAATCAACCGGTCTTCCCTACGCGGTTTCAAGTGGTTGAAGGCTGGTTTTCAAATTTTGAACATTCTTCACCGTCTCTTTCGTGTTTTTAATTATCTCCCCTCTCTCTCTCTTGCAAGATTCGAAGGCTGGCTGGCATGAGCCGTACTTCGCTGCATCTCATTGTGCTCATAGGTATACTCCTAATGACATGTATCTTTTCGGGGCTCTGCAGGAAACTCTGCACTTCTTTTGTGATTTATCCGAAACCTTTTTCACATCCAAAAAAATACTACTAGATTCGATTATTTTAATTCTAAAGCTGATTGGAAATAAGCCTCGGACACGCAATCATGCGTGAAAAAATATTTTTTTCGTTCGATTTTAAGATCTATAAAAAAAATAACAACCTACTGATATAGGTGTATATAAATTGTTTTTTTTATAAACTAACAACCCACCGAAATCCTACCTGTTGACGCTTCTTTAAATGCCTACATCTCGCTTATTTATTTAGACCGAATAAAGATTATTGCAGATTCGGAATCAGCGTGATGAATATAGTCGAGTGACGTTACATAAAATATCAACAATGTAGTTTAGGTTTCTATTATGCATGATAACCCTTCTTTTCTGCACCAATTTCGAGCTGGGCTTCAAGCAAGATTCATCATTCGCACTAAGGCTAGTAAATGATTATTTTTTACAAGAACTGATCAGGGCGGCCACAGGAGAAACTCCGGACGCATGAATGAAACGAATTTTAATCGATGTACTTGCGGCCAGTTTCACTAATGTACCGACTACGATGTCGGTAATCGTAAAACGAAGTTTGTCCGACATATTCGGATTTACGAGGATTTCGCCAAATAAAAGCGCAAATATTTCGCACTCGTAAATGTTGTTCGCGAGTGTAAATACAGTCGTAAATACACTCGTGAATTGTTTGTCCAGACATGAAAGTTGGTCACAAAATCACAGCAAACGCTTCGTCATATTTATTATCAAACTCTGTGTTATCTCATGCTCTCTGACCTCTGTTGGTTATTCGAAAAAAAACAGATACTGATAAATAAGTACGTACCGATATTCAATTTTATATTAAAACTCCGTTGTTTTAGGACAATGGGGATTTTTGAATGAAAGGCGAACCCAGAGTGTACAACAAGGGACTTATAACAATTAATTGTGCTTGTGTAAAGAAGAAAAAATATCAAAGATCAACTTCTTAATCCATGTCATATTAGAATTATAGACATCCAAATTTTTGTATATCTGAATGATTTTCTGAAATAAACTAGTTATTAAAGCTTGGGTTTATTATATAGAACTGGCTATAGCTTAAAAACTAAAGTCGTTATTTGAATCAACAGTTCAACTATAATTAAATCTTAATGCAAAATCAAGTCCAGTATCATAGCCGAAATCACAAGAAAACAGAAAACTTACGTCACATCACAACGTAAAACAGAAGAATAACGACGGCCCATGCGCAAAATCTTACCTGACACCAGCACACAGATCGTATATCTCTATCTCTCTCTCTCTATCTCCTCTTTCATCCATAAACTTATTTACCGTTTTAGCTTTCGAAGTAAACTATACTTTTATCTTATTTCGAAAGCTAAAGCTCACTCGGTACTGTGTAGTTATTTTTACTATTAATACTTGATATTGATATAAGTTTATAGTTTGTGATACAGTCTATATATTTATCTATATACCTTGTATATAAATAATATAAGCAACTGTATTGTTTAAATAAAACGAACTAAATAAGTTATTTTACTGAAACATGTATGTATAATTACTGAATTAAATATTTTGGAATTTCAACATTTCAGCTACATAACTTTTGTCAGCGACGTACTTCAGCTTAGCTGCTATACTTAGAATGTTACACTTGTAATAAGCTTTCGTTTGGTGTATGTGGCAAAGTGTTACAACAAACTTCGCAAGTGGGTACGAAATTACCAATTCTCTTTTAATCAACTAAATTATACTTTGCTTTAGGTGCAACATGTTCATATTATATTAATTAGTATTTGAAGGCTTAGGCATTCAAAACTGTCTAATATTCTGCTAAAATAAAAGTAGGCCACGCCTTATAAATAGTTAAACGATCTAATCAATAGTGGATGTGGATCGCCGTCATAGTTTTTGACTAAAGCGAAACTTTTGATTCTCTGGACCATTCACTTCTGCTGGCGATACTTCTGCACCTTGGATTTTCCGTGTCGTCCTGCAAATTGCTTTCGAGCTGTCTATGGTATCGTCATGAAAAAGTTGTGTTAAAAGATTTGTCTGGCCGACAATCTTTCTCCTCTCTCTTCAGCAGTTCCACGGGGATCCATTCGTGGCCCCGTCTTGTTTTCGTTATATACATTGGATATATCAGCAAATTTTGACCGCTGTTTGTATGACGTGTATGCAGTAGACGCAGCTCATGTACCCCAGAAATCCTGAACAACCCGATTCTGCCGAGAGACAAATAAACTAAGATATTCAAAAACTCTCCACTAGGTCCAATCAACATGGTTTAGTAATTAATCCGACCAAATCTTCTAATCGACTAGTGTATCTTGCTTAATTAAAACCCTGCTCGAAATTGGTGAGAAGTTCCCGCGGAGCCCCGAGAAGATTTCATGTTATTAGGAGTTGACCTTCGGGCGCTGCTGGGCGGTTTACGCATCGTGCGGCGTCAGCCAATCGACAGTGCACTCCGGTTAATAACCGTGGGGGTCTGGAAATGGTTCTATGTGTTTGCTAAGAAGCGGGGGTGGTTTATGACCTGGTGTCTGCCACCCGATCCCGTGCGAAAGACGGGCAATGGGCGCCACGGTCAGCGATAAATTCGAACTGAACTACCGCTGACGCCAGGTAGAGGCCGCGCGAGCGACTTCGAACCTAAGACCAGACTGGAGGACGGAGAAATCCGGCCAGAACTGGTAGTGAAGAAGCGAGGCTGCCCGCTCGTTTCACTTCCCAGTGCCTCGCGGTGTTGTGTTGTATCTATTTCCAGTGTTGTGATTATTTTAAATACATACATGTGTTTTCCATTTCCTTATCTGTAGGTAGATACAAACGTTTTCCGCATCCTTTTCTGTATTATCTATTTCTGTATGGAATCGAATTTCAATAGCAAAGTTTCAAATTATATGGTAACTTTCATAGGAGCTTTCTTTTTGCCACGACGCGGCGCTAAATGTGTCGTGATAATTTTGACAAATATTTAATAAATACATGGCTGGCTATCTAATCAGTTGCTTTTCAATCATGCCAAATGTGGAAAGTCTGAAATGGTTACAAATATGAAATATCAGCTGACTGAGTGTTGCAACGGGACACAATTTTCATATTTATTGTGTCAAGTGAACTGATACATATGACCTTTAATTGATTAAGTGTGAATAACAATCCATATGTGTCAAGTGGTCACCTGGCTTACTGCTATATTTTTAAAAACTATAGAGGCAAATAAATTCCGCGCGTACAGCACTAATTATTCCAAATGACAATTTTAAAAAGTGACATATGGATGTATTTTTTTCAGGTTAAATATTCTTTCGTTTTACCTAAAACTAAACACAATAATGGATTCTTGCTCAATATTATTTAAGTAAAAGATCCCGAATTAATGGAAATCGATATTAATCAGAATATGAAAAACAAAATTAGAAAGATGTATAGAAAGATGTGCAGAAATATTAGGACCTTGCATTGAAAATATCGATTTCCTAAGAAATACCGTAACTTATATTTCTAGTCATTTACCAAATTGCAAAATACTTCATGTCAAAGCGTCATCATTAGGCTTCAATTATCAGTCTGTGTCATTTCGTAGAAGTGTCAACAACGGTAATTTTGTTAGCTTCGAAGATGTCGAAATTTGAGCCGACAAAACGTCATTCACGGGAAGCAATGCTTTTCTGCTTTCATCTTAAGAAAACTGCCGCATAATGTCATAGATTGCTGCTGGAGGCTTACGGGAATTTACTCCGACAGAAAGGACTGTTGAGACTTGGTTTCTCCGATTCAAAAGTGGTGATTTCGACGTGCAAGACAAAGAGCGCCCAAACCAGGAGCAAAAATTTGAAGAAGCCGAATTGGAGTCCATACTCCATGAAGATCCGAGTCGGACGCTGCTCATGCTTCAACCGTTTCGAGGCGTTTAAAATCTATGGAAGTCATTCAAAAGGAAGGGCATTAGTTTCCTCACGAGTTGAAGCCAAGAGACATCGAAAGACGTTTCATGTTTTGTGAAATGCTCCTTTGCCGTAAAAAAAGAAAAGGTTTTCTCCACCGAATAATCACCGGCGACGAAAAGTGGATCTTTTACGAGAACCCTAAACGCAAAAAAATATCGCTCGTATCCCGGTGAATCGCTTCCATCGACCTCAACAGCCACGCCGAAGAGACATCCACGGATCCAAGGTAATGCTTTGCATTTGGTGGGACCAAAAGGGTGTCATCTATTACGAGCTGCTGAAACCGGGAGAAACCATCACGGGCGATCGCTATCGAGCTCAGCTCAAGAATCTGAGCGATGCTGTGAAGATAAAACGTCTGGAATACGCTAAAAGGCACGACAAGGTAATTTTCCAGCATGACCATGCTCGAACACACGCCGCGATGCAGGTCAAGAACTTCCTGGAAACGCTTCGCTGGGACATCCTACCTCACCCGGCGTACTCCCCAGATATTGCGCCATCCGACTACTATTTGTTCCGGTCAATGGCTCATGGCCTTTCCGAGCAGCGCTTCCAGTCTTTCGAGGATATTGAAAAATGGCTGGCTTCGTGGATAGCCTCCAGGGACGAAGACTTCTTCCGCAGGGGAATCTGTTTCTTGCCAGAAAGATAGAAGAACGTCATAGCCAGTGATCGACGATACATTGAATGAAGTGCACTTTTCAATTTGCTTCGAAGTAAATGTTCAATATTACAAAAAAATCGAAGTTTTCAATTCAAAGACCTAATATTATACTAAATGTACTTCCCTACTAATTGGTCCCATTTTTATCAAAATCCTGTTCTGATGATGGGATCCATTAGGAATTGAGGGAACTCCTCAAATATTATCATTTGCAATTGAAAATGTACATGTTGGTTTAATTCCGATGACAATTCATTTATTTTTATGGTAAGCATGACAAGATTCTACACCCTGGGTTGGCTCTCGACGAGGAAACACCTCAACGGTCAACAGCACAGACACAAAATTTTGTATATGTATTCAATTACGACAGCCCGTTCTAAGTTCTACCAAGGACTGCGGCACCTAGGGTTGGCTTCTAACGAGGGAACTCCTCAACGGTCAACAGCACATACATACAATTTTGTATAGGCATTCAATTATGATAGCCCGTTCTAACACATAACATGGCTGTTGTAAATTTTGGAGTCTCAACTAGTATGTTGGAATATTATTAAAGTTTCAACTCGTCCACCATTTTAGATTTGTGGAAACTAATAAGTGGACCTAAATACTAACCTAAAGCTAGATAAGTGAAGATATCGAGTTCTTGCGTTACGATAGCAGACAGTGCTGCGAACTTTCAGCTAGATAAGTCTACAAATCTATTTTTAGTATTATATCTGGAGCTGATTTTTAACTTATCAACCACCGTTTTTTTTTTTCTTTTTTAACTGACAACTTTTTGTGGAACCCACCTTGTTGCCTATTGGCACCATCTTCTAGGTGGGCATTTGTAGCATCACGCGGTCAAACACTCAGACGGTCACGTATCCCAGTATTGATCGCGCCCGTTGCTGCTTAACTTCGGTAACAACGAGGAGAACCGGTGTCAACGGGGCTACAGACGCTACAACCGTTAATTCTTAAGGGTTGGGTAATTTCAGTTATCTGGTTTCAAGGGAATATAAAGTTGATATTTTTACATCTTCTGACATATTCAGAAATGCCAATTATTGTCGATTTATCAAGTTATAAAATAGCGATTTTATGACCACGGAAATACTATAAAAATACCAGAAACATACTGCATTTGCGATCATAATCACGATACAATCACTAACGGAAGGGAGGGTGGGGGGGTTTGCAGGATTTGCGCGGGGGGGGGGGGGGGGGGATGTCTGCATGCAACCGTTTTTTTTATATATAAAGAAGATGTGCAGTTCTAATCCATTTTCACTAAAAGTTATCACATAATTTAACTTTCTTTGTCCTGATTTCACAGTGGAATTCCATCCCGCCCACTCCACGCCCTAATTTTAGTTGGAATTAGTCATGTGTAATGATTAGGGTGCGATTTGATAACAGTATCGCGTTCCCCGTCGCCGTTTTGGATAAGAGGGTGCGGTTCCCCTTGGATACAATTAATTAGCATAGAATTTGACTTGAAAACCTATAAATCCGACTTGGACGTCGACAGGCATAACATGATTGACAACACTCACGCAAGCAATGACTCAATAGCAAGTATATCAGTAGCCTATTGCAAGTATTGCTGCTTAAAATATGCGAGTGCCACCTGTATAATTGCTGGGTATTGTGACCGACAATCTCGGTAATTACTATTCGAATAAGGTGTCGATATCTGCGGGCGATTTGTGAAATATGTCGTACATAGATAATTTACAAACATAAATTCTCCAGGATATACAAAAACTTGATTAAATACTTAGTTTTAAAAAACTAAAAAATCACGAGTTTTCCTCCTGGTCACAATATGTAATCACAGGATTCATTGAGACTTTTCAAACGAGCCCATACTTGATAGGCTTGTTGTTCACTAGTTATAATAATAATAACTCTTTTTGAACAAAAAATACGGTTTTTCACAATTGCAGAATTATTAAACTACGGCAATCTCTTACAGTCAACTGTAGTGTTGTTGAGAGAGTTGCCGGGCTTTACTATACATAAACACTGGAAGACCTGAGAAAAATATCTGAAACGGAAGACTCGCGAAGAAATACGCGGGGTCACTTTTGTAGGGTTTGACCAATAAAAATCCAGCGTTGATGAAGCGTCAGGTACAGATTACACATGCGTACGCGCCGGCAAGCAAGCGGATACTAAACGCTCGATCGCACCGCTCACACAGTAAAACTGTCTTTCCGCAGTGGTGATATAAGGGTGTTAATGGTAAAGCATATCAAGCGTAACTCTCAAAGCGCTCTCACGTTTTAATTAATTGTAATTAATTTAGAACCTAAATAAAAAATGTGGCTAAGCGCGACGCTAGAGAATTAATCAGTCAATATAATTAAATTAAAATAAACACACTCACTGCTTACATTGTAGGAGTAATCGCGCCTGAAAGTTTTCGAAATCAGTTTAAAGTATGAATGTCCAAGGCAATGTCCAACTTTTTTGAGTCTAAATTATAAATTGGTTCTTTATCAAAACTTTTTTAATTAGTGCTTATATTTTTCAAAGAAATCCTGAAACAAAAGTTTTTCAGATATGGTCGTTCCCAGGTATCATGTAACCTTAACGGTTCCTGTGCAGTTAAGCCAGTAAAACCTGCTCGCTATTTCTTATTGACTCAAATCACGGTTTAACTCCTATCAAGTAGCCTAGAAGAAGGTCGACTTTGGTAAGGCCTCTGTTTCCCCTGCCATAGTACGGTGGATCAGTTCCCCTGGTGGATATCCTTCGGGCGCTCCTGGGTTGTTTGCGTGCCGTGCGTCAGCCTATCGACTGTGCACTACTGCGAATAACTGGAGGGGGTCTAGAAATGATCTTATACGTTTTCTAAGAAGCGAGGGTGGATTGAAACGACCAGTTGGCCACTCGATTCCGAGTGGTAGACGGGCAAAGGACACCATGGTCCAAGATAAATTCAAACTGAATTACCGCTTAAATCACGTAGAGACCGCGCAAGCGACCTCGCTACTCTATAAGTGCTGCATTTGGGGATATTCTCAAGCCAACTAGGGGATGTTGTTTGACCTACAGAATATATCCTTAAAATACTGAAAAATACTACATTAAAAAAAAACACTGGCCATCGCGCATATGGATTTCCTTGTATTGCCTTATATAGTAGAGAAGCTACTACTAACACCAGTGGCCTTGCGGCACTCTCTTTGGTTCATAATAGATCAGTGCAGCTTTGGTGGTGTTGGCCAAACTCTCTTGTCATCTGGCCTGCCAAACTCAAGGTTCAACTCCTATGTGGTAGCCTCCTCGAAGAGGGGCTTACCCTGTCAGGGCCTGTGAGCTTCTGCCACGGCTGTAATCCTGCAGTCGGAGGCGGTTGGGATCGGAAGATCGCGGAATTGGGCGGCTGGTGTTTGCTCGATCCGGTTTGCTAGGTGGTTAATGCCTAGCCGGCTGATAACTAGAGGGGGGTCTGGAGAAGTATGTTTACTATGATAGCGGTGAGTATTCGTCGAGCTGACGTCTTCAACCCTTGAATTGATCCGTTGGCTACCCGATCCCGAGTGATCTTCGATCCGCAAAATATTTAAACTGAATAACCGCTTACGTCAGGTAGAGACCGCGAAAGCTACGTCGAACCCAGACTGGGGGACAGAGAAATCCAGCCAAATCTGATAGTCAGGGGTGAGGCGTAAGGCGTTGGCGTTGGCTTCTGAAGGGTCGTTGGCTTCTGAGTTGGCATAGCTAGACATTGGACTGCGTTTCCCTAAGTCTCTACGCTTACTACAGTTTGAAATAACAATTACATATCGTTATAACCTCCTGGGGTGACGGGTTCGCCCGTTGTAGATGACACCTCGACACGCCAGCAAGGATGTCAACCAGATTAGTAGTCGTGTCGGGTATTTTAATACCGCTTGCGCCCTCTGCTTTAATACAAAGCCATTGAGGAGTCCACATGACAGTCGATGGAATTATATTATTGTACTGTCACTAGAAGTGTACTAATATAAGTTTCAAATCGATACAACAATAGAAGTGGGTGAACAGCAAAGAGTTTAGAAGGGTCTTCCGCGGTTCTCCAGCCAAGCGGCGTCCAAATATAATTGGTGAAAAGTGAGTGTAACAGTGTTGCAGGTCAAGCTACAATAATAAAAGCGTGTTAAAAAGAAAATGATCCTTCGTGTGTCGGTAATTAATTGCTCATCCTATGCGGGCTCGCCTTGCTTTTGCCATGCAATACCGCAAATTCATTAGCGAAATGAAAACAAAAACTCCGAACCCATTTTATTGTCACATCCTACGGCACCGCCGTAATTGCTACAACTCAGTTCTAAGATACTGTAACGGGAAATAACAACATGTCAATGATGAACAATGAAACGTGGATACTTTCAGAGGCACAATAATAAAATTTCTCTGAGGTTAAACAAGTCGCTTGCGAGCAAACACGTGACGTATTTGCTCATGAATTGTGAATTTGTGTAGGGCGTCCTAAAAGCCTTTTACATTCTTGAAAGTTTGATGAAACTGAACAATAATGTGTTGATACCATACTAATTAGAAATATTATAGAAAAATATGAAGTCAAATCATATCAATTCCTTTATTCTTTCGATCATAGTTATCATAGTTACAGATACATATTAATAAAACCTAACCTAACTGGATCTAACAAGGCGTCCGCACTAAATAGGCTCAGATACGTTTACTTGAATACTGTCTAATGGTAAAATAAAATTAAAAAGTCATGAAACTAATTTAAAATATATAATGTTACGACAATATATTATAATTACAAACCCTAGAATCAATAAACTAAGTATACTAATAAAAGTTGATTAAAAACTATAAAATTATATAGAAATATTTATGGAAATAAAATAAAATAAAATTTCAATAAGAAATAAAAATTAAAACTATCCTAAAATGTACAAATGTTAATAATAATAAAATAATCAGTACGCATGCCAATAATCAATGTTAGGTTAATAATAATAATAGTAAAAATGTTAATAGAATAAAAGTTTAATGTTAATAGAAGTGTTGGTAGACGTATCGTCACTACTGGTTGATCCAATTACTACTATTCCAATCCTTTTAGTATAACTTTATTCTCGATTTCACGAGCGTAAAAATCAAGTTTCAAGTGTTGAAACCTGTATATTATATGAGATAAAATTCACTAATTTCAAATAAGAAAGTAGATTCCATAAAGAACCCTCCTGATTTTTTCTTTGACTTGCAGCTTTGCCTGCGGGAACAAGGTTGGTGAACCTCGGTCCTAAAGTCTGAAATAAAGTTAGCCGAAGGCAATTTTGGTAATATATAGAGGGAAAACCTTTTTACGCTGTTGCAATTTTGTATTTTGTCGTAAATAAAGGTGTAGTAAAGCCACAATCGCATGCCAGCGTCTACAAAATAAATGAGCAAATCAATTACCTGCTAAAGTATCTTTAAATGTGCACAAAACGTCGGTGGATTTTTCGCCGAAGTGACTTGTTAATCTTTCTCTCTATTAAGTAACAAATTGATGGCTAATCTTTCTCTATATTTAACAATGGTTAAGTAACAAATCTATGCCATTACTGATACATACTACGCTGTTGAAAAAGTATCCAACCTTAGTAGCAAAAATACAATCCTAGCAGAAATACATTTTTAAATACTTAATTATTGAAAAATATTCTTTTTCATTTCAAATAAATGTACTCTAATCGCGAAATTGCGCATATTGTCTTCTCTTGATTCGAATCGGTTTCTTTCAGCGGCATTTTGGGGATCAACTTGAGGGATTACCTAAATCCGTGATTTTCAAGCAGTGGGTCGCGACCTTCTGGGGGGTCACGAAAAGACCCCCGAGGGGTCGCAGACTATCTAAAAATAAAAGTCGAAAATATCACAAAATCTTAATTTAGGTATATAATATGCAAACATTTACAGCGTCCGAAGAGAAACATATTTATTATGGTGTTTTGCTATTGCTTTTATAAAACGTTATGTTGATCTAAAATTGAAACAGGTAGGTACAGCTTCAAAGGAAAAAGCAGTTAAAATTAATAATAATATAGTTTTCGCCATTGTTTTTACAGCTGTGGGAGAGAAAACAGTCTAAATGCATAACGCAGAATTTACGGATCCTTTTACGAAGTTCGTCAATAACTTCCGGCAAGAAAATAATCGTGTACCGGTCAGCATTCAGGGTACGATGATTCTTTAAAGCAACAGTAGTCATGTATCCTGTAGTTCCAAAAAAAAAGCAGCGAGCATCCCCTTCGCGGCACTTTGCACGCGCGCCACTTTGGTTTGGTTCGGCTCATTGGTTGATTACTGCTTTGTTTTGGAGTCATAGCTGTAAATTCATGTTTCGTTACCTGTTACTATGCTCCACACCAAATTGACGCCCCTACGTTGAATCTGGTAAGCATGGCATTGCACTAAGTAACACGTCCCGTTTTTTGAGACTCAGACAGATGTGGGATCCACCGCGAGCACAGCTTTCCCACAGCCATAGTTTTTATAAGATTGATTTTACCTGACTCTTGCCTATGCCTAAGGATGCCCGAATATTATTTATGGTCATATGCCTGTCCGTTTCGAACATACGGCATACGATGTTTTTATTGCTGACAACGATAGACGGGTGACCTTCGCGAAATTTATCACTGAGATTGACATGACCGCGTTTGAATTCTGCAAACCATCTATAAATTGTGGTCTTGCATGGTGCTTTATCGCCGAAAGCAGTTTGAAGCCGAACGCTCTGCTGAGCTGTCAAATTACACTTAAACCCGTAGAAAATAGTCAGGAGTTAAATTCATCGATGCAGACACGCAATTTTTAAAATGACGCCACAATAAAAACAAATGACATTTAGTTGAAATAAACTTTAGTCTACAGCGAGTTCCATTTCCAAATGTTATAATTAGTTCCATTTTCAAATGTTTTAATTATTATTTTTTATTATTCAAGTGGCCAGTTCCGGAAACAATCAGTGTGACCTATGTATATAATTCTGAATTTCGTTTAATAAAAACCTTAGATAATTTTTTTTCTAATTTTTTTGCCTATGGTAGGTAACTAGAGAGACTCCACCCCACCACCCTAATACCTGATAAACTTGGGAGGTGGTCCGTGACCTAAGAAATTATTGCTAAGTGGTCCTAGCTGCTATAAAGATTAAGAACCAGAATTTCCAGAATTTAGAATGAGTTAATTATAACAAAATCTTCAAGGTTTTTTTCAAACTTATTTTAGTCATGTTGTTCTTTTATTCCGTTTGGAAGCAAGTTGTAGTATTATTGTATTATTTTCTTTGTCTATAAACATTATTACTGTTTAAAATATTGGCCGGCTTGTTTCTATTGATTCTGCTCTGGCTATTATCCATGAAGCATTTTTTGCGGCGTAAATACTGGTAATTCAAGGTATTTATAGCAAGGACGGCAGCCAAATCATTTTAGATTTTGCGGTAACCAAATCAGTATATTTTGCTTATTTTTACACTTTAATGACTTATGGACTTCTATTTTGGGGTCATTAGGACAATTATGTTGCGGCATTCCGCAACCAGTAATAACATATGTCTTTTTCAAAAGAGAGCACTGCGCAGCATGTTTAAAAAAATGAACAGGACCTCATGCAGAGATTATTTCAGTAAGGCAAAGATAATGACTGTGCTCGGCGTTCATATACCAGTGTGACAGCAACTCGCAGAAACTGCAACTAATGCTGACGTCTACTCTTCATACCGCGGTAGCTCCCTTTTATGCGTACCCCGAATAAGACTGACAAAAGTACAGAAAAGCTACGTATACCTTAGCATTAAATTCTGTAATCTACTCCCTACCACTGTTAAACAGCTGGAGGACGTGAAATTAAAAAAAACTTTAAGGAGATTCTGATAGGCCACCCTTTCTATGATCTGGCCGAATTTGAGAGCCATGACTTTTCAAATATTATACCCATTTAAATGACTTATAAAAGCAGAGCCTTATTGTCTGATTATTTCATTTGATCTTATATTTGTGCTTTTTGTTTTGAAATGTATGACGTAGCTTTAATTTATTTTTTAACATTTTATTGATTGATTACGATGAAAAACTTTTAGTACCTACGTATCTTTTCGAATTATTGACTATTTCTAGTATTAGGTTTCTATAGATTATTTATATTTATATTTATATTTTGACACCCAATCTAATAGTTACATTCTTGACTACCTGTGTGTGTTAAGTAAAGAGTAGTAACGAGACTTACTACCTAACAGTACATTTACACTAAACGAACGTAGAGCTAGAGCAAAAGCATTCTAGTCTTGCTCTTGCTCTTCCAGTGTAAATGATTTTTAACCATTCTTGTTCGTCGAGGTAAAAAAACATTTACACTTAAAGAGCCAGAACATAGAACCTGTTAGAGCAAGAACGGCACAACCATTTCGCATTCTAGCTGTTTTTCATCCCTTGAATGTAGCGAATGAATGCTCAGAAAGTTATCAACTTCGCCGAGACCGCACGCAATCGCACGGACGATGTCTGACGACGATTGTGTAATAGCAAGTGCTTCTTTCATCGTAATGCACCAGTTAATTAAAAAGAAAAAGAAACGAAAAGAGCGCCGTTGGTGGGTGACAGCTCTAGTGGACAGCAAACCAAGAGTGCAACATGTAGAGCAGAGCAAAGGCTAGAACGCTTTGAAAGACCGCCTAGTCGAGCGAGCGCGTCTGAACACTAACGAATGCTCTAGGCCAGTGTGTCCCAATTAGTGGTAAGCGTACCCCCAGGTGTACGCGAAGTTGCATCAAGGGGTACGCGTAACAATCTCTTCACTAAGTTCTTTCAAAGTTGTGCAAAAAAAACGTACACATTTATCACATTAAACTGATTTTCACCGTCACCGACTGTATTTTGATGGTACTAAATATTAATAAAAAAACTGATTTCATTTTTTATTTATCCTTCCTGCAATAAGGGGTACGCAAGTTTGAGGTCTTTCTTGAAGTGGTACGCAGGAAAAACTAATTGGGAACCACTGCTCTAGGCCCTACTAGGCTATACTGTTCGCGCGCTCTAGCGTCATTTACACTAAACGAATGAGCAATCTTTGTTTTATAGATCATTCTATGTCGTTACCACCGAACGGCGCGGCGGCGGTTAGAATGCTTTTGAGCTTCCGCCGCTCTAGTTAAAATCATGTGATTTTGGCAGAGGGGTAAATGAGCATTTGCTCGCTTGGTGTAAATGTACAGAAATACAATTATTTTGGCACGTCCAAGAGCGGTTTCTAGCCGTCAATTGGACACGACGAAAATGTAATGTAATCCCCAATGTGTAATACCATAACCAAATATCGACTTAAAATAACTGTTAAACTATTTTATCATCATTAAGAACTCGTCTTATGACTCTAAACATGTAGCACGCACTACTTAATTTGTTTGCAATAACTCGCAATGTTTATTCCACTTCATTCAATTTTGTATCACCTCATTTAATTTAATCTATTTGTACATGTGCTTGATTTTTAAAGGTATTTTCTACATTCAGAAATATGGTATATTGTGTTTTGCTCATATTTAATTCAAAGTACTTACCATCGAACCAGTGCTTCAATATTGGCCTTTAGATCTATCTCAACTCGATTTTACCAGAAATTAACACAATGGCATTATCGGCCAACATGTTTACGTGACTGTTAAACAAATTAGAACAAATATCGTTGATATATAATGAAACAAAACAGGACTAATACAGAACCCTGAGAAACCCTATGAAAATCTTAAAGAACCGTTTGGATATCTTTTTTGAACTTTTATTGTAATCGCTTAATTCAAATGTCTGATATCGACCGTTTAAACAAGTGTTCTTTGCATGTTCTGTTATTCCGTAATGTTCTACTTCGGCGAGTAATGCATAATATAATCCGTATGTTGTTTACTAAATGAAATGTGTTTCTACAGATGTGTCCTGGAAACCAGGTAACTATTCTGAGAATACTGCTATTTTGCAGCGTTTGTAGTTTAAGTACATATTCTTTGTGTTCTCATGATATCAATACACTTTTGTGATTTTTTCATTGTATAATTTAACTCATTAATCACCTAATTTTTAAATGCCTTACGGCAGCGCTACACTGGTCCTACGTACGCAACGTTCCCAACGCATTATGACATGTAGACCCTTGAATTTGTATAAACACAAATGACTTAGAAATACACGTCTTATCCTGCACAACGTTGCGTATGATGTGTCTCTAAGTCATCTGTTTCCATTACAATTCATATTGCGTTGCGTATATGGAACAAGTGTGTCTACGGAAATAGGTTGCGGACCACCGCTGTAGGAACTCTTTCAAATGATTCAAATGACACCATGTGAAGGTACATCACATAGCGGATTTTAGTTTTGTATAGCTCTTTGCTAGGTCATCTAAAAATAGTCACTTTTTGGGAATGCATATTATTGCACAAAGCGGATTTCGGCATTTAGTCGATGAGTCAGTCACAACGGGTTAAATTAAAATGATAAGTGGTTTTTGTCGCTCCTGTAAATTTGTCGAAAATCACATGGCAGTTGCAGGCGCAGCGATGATATTTTATATCAACATCAGACGAATGGAACTATAATATGGATAAAGGCCACATTCATGGATAGATTTTTCCAATTACGAACGTCATGCGTCAGACTTCTTTGCGATGTAGCGACTGACACATAAAATATCTATCCAACCATATCTTAGATATTTTCATATCTTTATATTTTTTTAACCTAACTTACATTCCCATCGGAGAAAAGGATAAGGTAAATATTATAGAAGGTAAATATTATAATACAAATATAGTACAAAAATACTACTAAAATACTACGAAAACACTAATTAAAGAGTACAAAAATCTTAGAAATACATTCGCGATTTTAATCTAACACATTCACTATCGAGGGGGGAAAAGGGAATTGGCGCGGGGGGAGGGGGTGGCCTAAAGGGGGGGCTAGTCTACTTGCCGGGAAAGTCTTGGAGTGACCCAATCGATTTTTTTTATTGTCTGACAAAGCTACTATATTATTCAGGACATTCCATTTTCATTAGGAGAACGTTTTATATCTGTCTCTATAATTTTGTTATGTTTATTGCTGTTTTTGGGTATTCACATATTAGTAGACTTTTATAAATTCACTTTTTGCATTTTGTCCTAAAAGAAACTTCTATTTTTACCTTCGTATTAAATAACGGCAGAGGAACTCGGTGGTGAAGGTGAGAGCATTGGAATAAATAGTGAGAGAATCGATAATATCACATGTGCGAGTGGTACTGTCCTAATAAAAAATAATGTTAACAGGCTGTAACGATCACACGTGTAAATACATGTTTACTCATGTGGTAACGATCAGCAGGATCTACAAGGTTAATTCATACTGATTGTTAAAATAGCAGATTGAAATTGAACAGCAGTTTACCAAAATTATGATTAATCAATAGACGTTTCGAATATCAATAGCGATAATCGTTTATTACTTGACAATGTGACTTTGGAACAGGTCAAACATTATAAATACCTGGGATGCTACCTAAATAAGCAGTGATACTGCATCCAAAAAGTATAAAACCGAACTAAACTTATTAGAGCTACCTTCTTCAAGATGGTGAAAGTTTTCTGCAAACGTAATATATTACTGCATCTATAATACGAATGGCAACACCCTCTTCTGTGCTATGCGAGGCTGGATCGTCTGTCAGAATCTGTGCAAGAAGCTGGAGGTCTTCGAAATATAGGTTTACAGCAAAATGCTTTGCATTTCGTGGACGAACAGAGTGTTGAATAAAGACTTGTCAGAGCAGTTCAGACTCCCAACTCTTCGATAGACGTAGCTTTTTGTGCTGTTGGCTCTTCTCCAAGCTGAAAATGGCCCGTTTCTAATAAAAAGTTCGCAAGAAGCTGCCCTCCAGATTTTTTTCAAACCAGTGTCTGAGACTTCTGAGAGAAGTATGCATTACCAAGCATATTTTAGAGATCTCCAGAGCTCAATAGTCCGATATTTCTTGGATACGCCTCGACTGTCTGCTCGAGTGTCTGAGACTTCTAAGAGAAGTATACATTACCAAGGATATTTTAGACATCTCCAGAGCTCAGAGGTCCGATATTTGTTGGATACACCTTGACTGTCTGCTTCTCGAAAGTTCCACCTGGTCCAAGTCCTTATTTTACCACTTCTATACAACGGTGATACCGTCTATCACGGCACAAAGGCAGACTACGAGTCTTTGGACTTTAGGACTTTATAGTTCCATGCAGCTTGGGCCGCAAAGCCAGCTGGTTTTGCAGCCGGCCCAACTCATGGTTCAGCTCTCATCCTGCAGCCTCCTGGAAGAGGTGAATTTAATTAAAGAATACCCTCGGGCGAGCCCTATGCGTGCACACTGCAAAAGCAGTGTTGTCGGGAGTCTGGAAACGTGATTTTCTTAGTAAGATAGATGTTGACCTGGGGCCATCTACCTTTCAAATGGCTAGATTACCTTTAAATTTTCTAAAACGAAGATGCTTGTCAATTATTTACTCTTTTCTTCTAGAAAAGTCCTATTTTGGCATCAGTTTTCCGTAGAATCAAGATTTTAAAAATCTGGAACGTAAGGGAATTCAAGCTTTGGCTAAAAATCTTCGGCTAAAAGAGAACCTGTTCATCAAAGCGGAGGCCGAGGTTTCGGCGATAGGAACCTGATCGATAGCGATACAAGGAAGTTTAAACGAGTTAAATTTAGTCAGATTTTGTTTTAGTCAATTATTGACCAGGTATGACAATTTAGCAGGGCTGAGCATTACACACTCAAACAATCCCCAAACACACGTCCCATCAATCAAATCAATCCTTTAATCGTAATCGGTATTCATCTGTGGAGTGACCTTTCAGTAAGTAGACATAAAAGAAGCAAAAACGCCGGAACTAGGTATTTGCTTGATGCTTCGAACGACTGAATAAAACAGCTATCATTTCAATATAATTGAAATAACCAATACCAACATTATTTCTGTTAAAAACGTTATATGGTGGTAATAAATTCTGTTTATAATTCTTTTTATAATTACCTATATAGTTTTATGTGAATATAATAATATTGCATCATCCATATTTGTATAAATTTAATTAAAATACATAATTAATCTATTTTGGACAGTCTTTTTATTTTCTTCGTAAACTTTAGTTATTTACTTATTAACTAAAAATATAGGTAGGCCATAGCTACAGATCAAGATCGTTTAGTCGCCGTAACGTCGCAACTGTGTCCCTTACGTGAGGAAAAACCCACGCAGGCGCACTCACCTCGCGCGTCGAGCGGTAAATACCTAAAACCCGAGTGCCTAAATTTGGGACAACGCTCTTAAAGCTATACATGTGTATTTCATGCGAGTATCTTTGTTCACAATTTTAATTAATCTTCCTGAATTTAAAGTTGCTTTGATTTTTATTGTTTATTCTATTTAGAATAACTAGTTATAGAATATTATAATTACAATGACTAGTCAATAATATTTAGTCATAACTAATAATACTTAGTGGTTTGTTGTTTTGAATATAGTTAGGTATTTAGTTTGGTCTATTTTTATTTAATTTTTGATTTGTATATATTAGGTTCGTGATATACAAACTTGTCCTGGTTCCAAGGAGTCGTCGATAAGTACTAAGCACGTATATAAGTATGTAGGTACTAGCGTCGGTAAGCACAATGCTCACACAGTAAATATAAAGAACATTATGAAGAAAGATTATAAAGAAAATTCGAAATATGTTAATGAAGATGGTCATCACTATGATTAGTGCACTTTCAGATATATTTCTTGAGGAGTCACGCTAGGCCCTGAAGAAGCAACAACACAATACTTGTGTCGTAGCTATGTATGGAGAACATAAAAATCCTAATGCTTCTGCAGCATTAGGATTTTTAGCGATTTGGCTTGTTGTATGTGTATGAATGGCTGAAGTATTCCCTGAAGTATTGCTGAAGTATTCATCTATCAAGAAATACTCCAGTATTATCCTATTTCTAAACTCAAAAACTCTGAATGCTTTGCAATATTTAAAAACCGCAAGTTTTGTACTTCAATTGTAAAATTATTTTTAGGGGCAATGAATACGGGTCACCAACATAAACCCTAATATTTCGGAAACTAAGAATGCTAGCTTGATCAAATGGAAATTATTTTTATAGACTATTTAATACCACTCAAATCAAATCAACATAACTGCTGGTTTGATGTAAAGTAATGCCATCAAAAAGGCTGAAAACATAAGAAATGTTTTTTTTTCAATCAAACTACGAATTAACTGCTTTGTTTCTATACTGTCACAAAAAAAATAGAAGCATTTTCTGGAATTTAAAATTTAATATTAACCGCCCTACCTTTGGGTTATTATTCAACAAGTAGTTAAATCCATGTTCATTTTTTATTAGATTTCTCAATAACAATATACGGAAATAGGTTGCGGACCGTATAAAATATACGAGACAAAATATATAGCGGTTTATATAAGCGTTTTATATATAAAAAAGATAGTTTCATATAAAATTATATATATTATATTAATTTTTTTATATATTTTTTTTCTATATTATAATACAGCTTCAGGCTGGCGCTTGTGACTTTCTGCGGTCTCTCTTGTTTGTCTCATGTAATTTAAAAATTCAGAATCTGTGAGTGTTGTCGTCGCTGCAACTAGTAAACACCGTAAATGACGGCCCTTGCACCGCGGTTATTCGCTTTTGAGCGGTTCTCCTTGAAGTGGTCAGGCAATGACGCTTGAACGCGTCATAATTTTGCCACCATCTCGACCTTTGTGCTACCGACTCATTAAATCCTATTAGTCCCCCGGACGATGTTACTTGACTTGATTATTTATCGATGCCGGATAGCAAAGACGCCTATCTACATGTTATCCGACGTTAGAGATAAGAAAATAACAGTTTTGTAATTAAGTAGGTATTATTACAGTTGACTAAAATCATCGATGAGTAGGGCCTATGTACGGCACTTCCAATCAAAATGTACACATCACTTCTAAGTTTACTTAGAATTACTTTCAATCAAACATACATTACTTTCAATTAAAATACATCTTACATTACTTTCAATCAAAATAAACATCTCTTCTAAGTTTACAGAAGACGCCCCCAACTAAAAACTATGTTTTTTAAATAGCATAGGATGAGTCAAATGTATACAAGTGAGTTTTTTATTAGCGGCATCCTTGAAGTGGGTAAATCAGTACGAGCAACAAAGCAAAATAAAGAAAGTGTGGGAAAACAGAATAAAAATATATTTTTTCAACTTTAAATTATTTATTTTTTGAAAAGAAGTACCTACCTATAACGTGTTGAGCGCTTTCGGGGTATGGCTATTTTGCACAGCATTTGTCCTTACCACTTTTGGTGGATATTAAATGTCACATGATAAGTAAATCCATCAAACGGTTTGGAATTTACCACATTTTGTCGGTCAAATTGCCACTTTTTTATGTTCACATATGGTCAGGCAATTAGAATTGTATAAACATCAACCCAGTTCTTTACTAATTTAATGGGTAGAAATACAGAGGAGGACTACTAGTTCTAGATTAGTGTTGATTTAAAAATAATTCCGGATTTCTTGATATAATTTGACATGTATTGCGCTTGGGCATTGCTATAGTAAAACTGCCTTTAAGTCTACTTTTGTCAAAGATATGCCTGGTTTTAAAATATACCGGGTTAGTTTTTATTGGTGGGCACCAGACGAGTGGGGGATTCCACACATAAAACTAAACCAAAAAATATTTTTTATGAACTCGTAATTTACAAAAAACATTTTTTTTTGTAAATGTATATGACATTATTCTACAAAAAAACCAATCGAAAAATACGCATTGGGTTTTTTTTATTTAGGCATTCGTTGCTGAGAAAAAATAAAATAATGAATATCCGAAAGTTGAACATAAAAGGTGCTTTTCTCGCTAACGAAGACCTAAATATAAAAAGTTTTTTTAACATTTTAACTTTTTATGTAGAATAATCTACCATATAAACTCCTAAACCGCCAAACTTATAACGCTGAAACTTCGTCTATAAAAGCATCTACTTATCCAATATTTACTTTCATTCACACTAGAGGTAAGGCTGTCTAACCCTTTTGACCGCAAAACAGGTTTTTAGCTCTCCTGTAATAAATACTCTCATAGCTGTACCTACTGACATGACGTGTTCTTTGAAAATACCCATAACTATGCTGATTCCGGTTATGATTTATTGCTTCATATCAATAATTTCAAAGAATACGTCAATTGGAGGTGATGAGTTAAAAGTTGATAAGATCTAAGTCCAGAACACTCGATTTTGAGTAAATCCTAAAAACAACCTCCTATAAAAAAGTATATGAAAATGATTCATTTTATTTGGCTCTTTTATGGACTTGGATTAAAGTTTGTATTGTTTCTGGCATTTTTTTATAAATAGGATTAGTTTTTTTAGCAAGTTTGGAATATTAGGATAACAATACAAATAATTATTCGTGACAGGTGATAGTTGTTATTTCTAAAATCAACATAATTTTGAAAAAGGAATGTTATCTATCTATCTATATAAATAAAAATGAAATGCTGTTCATTGGTAATAGCTTATTAAGTTGAACGGCTGAACCGTTTTGGCTAATTATTTTTTATGTTCATAATAGTCCAAATAAGGTCCTAACAAAAAATAAAATTTGAAAAATTGCCTGGAAAATTGGAAAATCCGGGAAAAGCTGAAAGTGTTTTTTTTTTAGTCACGATTCGAACGATGGATATCCGTAATTATTTTTTGAATAGGAACGACATATTAGGTTAATACTATTTTAATTTTGATCGCTATGCTCACGGGATGGAAATATTTCAATCGAATGCATTCTATTGAAAAGAAATCTGGAAGATCTTGAGAAAAATCCGGATAAACGCATTTCCAGCCTAAATTATAATAAAATCCTATTTTTCTACTTTTGTGTTGTTTTGCGATATGTCCGTTATTAAATTAAATGTAGTTATATTTATATTACAATTTATTTATTTCGGCATTGATCTGTATTTTGAAATCTGCCAGAATGATGACTTCGCCCAGACGCTGCTATACTTCAAAATGCCAAGATATCTTACTTGGAATCGACTGTAAAAAAAATTACGACGGAAACAACGAAACCCAACTTCGCGTTACCCACATGTATGATTGCCGGGAAAGTCTTGGGGAGACACAACTGAGTTTTTCCTTTGTTTACATATTCCATTAGCTTTTCACAAATTCACAAAAAGACCACAAATTTATTGAAATGTAGACAGGACAGCGTCTGTCGGGTCAGTTAGTTTTCAATATAACTATTGAAACCTAAATTAAAGTAATAATTTTGGGGACAAGTTGTCGTCAGTTTTGATAAAAGTTATTGAAAAATCTTGATATTCTTTTGAGATGTACCTACTGAATAATCTGTTTTATCTGCGGCTTTGATCAACAGGAACCATTTGGATGCAAATGGTTGCTAGTTGGGGGGATTTCTGACAACTATATCAAAGCCCCTACTAGGTATATGTGATTATATAAAGCTATATATATAAAAACATATTGAAATCAATCATCGAATAAAACCATAAAACTGATGATAGAGTATGCCAAAATGTTTTTTCTCGTTATGTATATTTCTGACTAGTTTCTATCCAAACAGCAGTTTTCATACAATATTCGACCGACTACTAAATATTTCGAGTCTTTAATTTTTCTGATGCATTCCATAGTAAATGGGTGTTTTTCCATGGAATTAGATCCGTTCAGCAAGAAACATGATAAAAACATATATTTGAATGGCTACAACTCTTTGCACTTAGTTCCTTTTGATGTAATTCGAATATATGTGATAATGATATGCAGAATATATGGCTCGATGTATGGTTTTTCTGGCAAATTAGATATTTGGCTCTATATATGTTCGAATATATGGTTTTTACAACTAAATGCCATCCATAACTCCTATCATCCAAAAATATGACAGACTATTCAACATAAAGCAATTCAATTATGCATTACGTTATTAATTGCTTATTAATTTAGACGCTCTTCATTTAGACACTTCCAAGTCGGCTGGACCTGATAATATCAGTCCAATATTTCTAATTGGCTGCGCTAAAACTGTTTGTGTTCCAATATCCCTGTTGTTTCGCAAATCCTTAGCTAATTGTGAATTCCCCAGTATCTGGAAGTCGGCTTTTGTTTCACCCATACATAAGAAGGGCTCGAAAACAGAAATTACTAATTATAGACCCATTTCGAAATTATGCGTTATTGCCAAAATATTCGAACGAGTCGTCTATAACCAAGTATATGCCGCTCTCCAAAACTCTATCAATCCGTCGCAACATGGTTTTATCAGGGGTCGCTCGACGGTGTCCAATCTTATCCTTTTTAATGACTTCTTGACTGAAGCTATGGATCACGGTTATCAAGTAGACGTAGTCTACACTGATTACAGTAAAGCCTTTGACAGGATTGACCACAGACTACTCTTGAACAAGCTTAAGTTTATGGGTATACAAGGGGACCTCCTCCGATGGTTCTCCTCCTATATCAATAATCGCTCCCAAGCTATCGTCATCAAAAACTATATTTCTAGTTGGGTTGCTATCCCTAGCGGTGTACCGCAGGGCTCACTACTTGGTCCATTGCTGTTCTTAATTTTCATCAATGATATAGCTAGCTGTTTTCTAAATAGTCACTTACTATGTTTTGCTGATGACATGAAGATTTTCAAAATAATTAAATCGGTCGGTGATGTCGCCGACCTTCAGGCGGACCTTTCAAGATTGGACAGTTACTACTACTTACTCTAATAAAATTGACCTCAATCCATCCAAGTGCACCGTTGTCACCTACACCCGTAAAAAAATATTTACTCTAGCCTCATACTCATTAAAATTTCATAACTTGCAGAGGTGCAGCGTGGTTAAAGATCTTGGTGTCATTCATGATTCTCATCTACTGTTCGATAATCACGTTCAATCTATTGTTTCTAAAGCTTCCAAAGCTTTAGGTTTTGTTATGAGGAGTGCAGCTTGCTTTCACCGTGCTAAAACTTTCAAGATCCTTTACTGCACTTTTGTCAGAAGCATCTTGGAATATGCATCTCAAGTATGGAACCCTTGTTATGACAAATATATAAACAGAATCGAGCGCATTCAAATGAAGTTCATGAAATATCTCTGCTTCCGTCTGAAAATCCCATACAGCTCATCTAACTATTTCAATTTATGCAAGAAATTTCATATCCTCCCCTTGATTAAGCGGCGTGAAACCGCAGACTTAACCTTTTTGCTAAAAATTACCTCCAATAATATTAACTGTCCTGACTTACTAAATAAAATTAATCTCCATGTTCCTTCCAAACTCAATAGATTTAACCCTGCTCTTCATGTTCCTCATGCTGGTACCAAATATAGGCAAAATGCATTTCTGTGGCGAACAAGTGACAATTTCAATGACATGATTAAACGCTTTGACTTTGATCTATTCTGTACGAGTGTTAACTCAGCTAGGCAGCGGCTGAACAGTGAATTTTTTAGCATTGTTGAATAATTTTTGATGCATTCTTAATCGATAGCTTTAATTGAAAGAACACATATGTTTCTACAACGTTATTTAAACGTGAAAACCTTTAATTGGCTCTCTGCTATGTTACTCCGGCATTGTTAAATTATAATTAGCTGTTGGTTTTCCTGAAAATAAATAAATAAAATAAATAAATAAATAAATAAATAAATTTATTTATAAATCCGGCTTTCATCATAGATGTGTGTTACAAGCATGTCATGAGTTTTGTAAAATAGATTTTGCATTCGATATGTCCTAATCGTGTATTTGTATAATCGATAAGGACACTGGTATCTTTGAACTTCAGATAAGTTATTGTAACCACAAAATAACGTCCTCACGACAAATATGCGAAGGTCATGAATATATTGGTTATATGGAAAATAACAAAACAGCGGTTTGTTCTGAGCGCAACCCGAGGGAGAATCCATAAACATAATAACATTGATTATATACGGTATTTGACTGCTCAACTCCATAGTACGATTTAGTAACCCTTTTAAAACGGCGAAAATGCAGGTGGCGGTGATAACATTGACGGCCAAACAAATAGCAATTTATTCGCCCATCTATAATAATTCATAATTATTATAATATTTAAAAAAAAAAGACTAGTTGATTATACAAACCCAATAATTTAGCCAATGATAACAATAGCATTCAATTATTAGAGCCATCTATCGCATTTTTTATATAGACTTATTTCATTCCAGAAATAAGGCTGACTGCGATGCGTTTTATTTCCGGAGAATTAGTGTACTATGACGTCCATGAACCGCGCGCACTACGGGAAAAAATCGGACCGGATTTAAATTCTGTGGAGTGTTGCAATTTTTTTGCTGTGAGAAAGCGAAAAGTGACAGTGCAAGGATTGCCATTACAAAAAATCGTAATGGAAATGTACTTCATTATCAAATATTACATCAAATGACACGTAATTTCCTTTTGAAAAATTCAAATTTTAATTTCAATGATTTTTGATTTAGAATTTCTTTTATAATAAAGAAAAAATGTGAGAAGCATACTAGATGTTGCTGTGACTGCTTGCTCTTTATGGTTCGTTTAATGATATGAAATGAAACGATATCTTGGAAATGACTTATTACGAAATATAATAAAAAACGTATTTGGATTATTGAGCGTTATTTTTTAGTTTCTGAAAGAAAAATGTTTTTAAGTGCTGCCAGCGCAGTGCCGGAACAAAAACGCTGTGCGCGTACCGCAAAAATGCGGAGTTTTTTTTATTCTTCGCAAAAAAAGTACCGCATCGCAGTGCGCGCCTAGCCTAATACGGAGAGATAGAATGCCATCTATTAGTCTTATCTGAATTTAAAGTGCGTAATTATTACGTATTGAAACCTGTGTACCAAATTAAAAATTGGCATACAATCTTTATGTAAATAATGTTAAAATGATAAGAGCTATGATTTGAAAATTCTTTTGTTATTATATTATTATTTTATATCGTATGTAGATGTGTTAAGAGTGCGATCTAAAGTGCATCGCTATACGAGTACACCACGAAAGTTACCATATTCAATAGCATAAGAGAAGATAATCAATTTTTGGAACTATAAATGCCATTTACACGTTGCGTTTCCTAGTAAAATCTAATACGCTATAAGTAATAATAAAGTCTCCAAAGAAATGTGTAAAATCGGTGTGTTTAACCACAATTATCACAGATCCGGGTGATTGTACACAAGTTCCGTTACATTATAACGGGAGGAAGCCCTTTAAAGCCGGGCAATTGGATTTTCTCGCGTCGCTGGGGTGAAATATGGTCTATTATTACGCAAATGGTCAACCACCCGCACGAAACCTTCAATAATAATTTACTTAGTTTGTCAAACAGCCAAAGGGCATGAACTCATACCGATTGTTGGGCCATTAAACATGTCGTGTACTCGCCCTTCTACGCTAATAATTCTTCCTTATTACTTACTCGTGTCGATGATCTCGATTGCGTTGTTAAAAGTTGATGTTGATGAAAGATGAATTTCAAAGTTCGTAGTTTCAAATTTTATTATAAAATTAAAAAAACTTCGCAAGGGTATATATATATATAGAAAAAATAAATTGAATGTTTATAAAAAAGCTTTATGTATAAGAAATTAGATTGCAATCGAAAAAAAACATAAAAAAATGAAATCAGAATTTGCCATTTTTGTAATCTTCGGTTGGTTTTTTAAATTGTGCATTTATTGTATCTTTTTTTATTCTTCTGGCAGCTTGTTATAAAATGTCATACTTCTATATTGTGTTGTCCTTTAAAAATGTCAAGCTGTCGGTATCGATTTATGGGGTATACATTGATATGTGCCGTGTCGTTGGGATTGTATGCGTGCTTTTCTTTGAGTTTGGTCCTTTCTCTGAGTTTAGTGCTTTTATTTATTTTTATGGAATTCGCACAGGCTTTCATTAATAAGTATGGCATTAACGCAGTTGCCCATAGGAATATTCTGTCGGTAATTTTTGAACGGAAGCTAGAATGATCATAAACTTCATCATCATCGTTACTGCTGCAACTTTTTGGGAGCTAATGTGCCCAGTGCAGTTGGGCTATAATGACCCATGTGTTAGGGTCGGCCCAACTCACAGGTCATCACCCATCCGGTAGCCTCCACGTAGAAGTGCAAGCCTGGGTAGGACTCTGTGCCTACGTGCTAGTTCCCCTGAGAATCGTGCTAGTTCCCCTGAGAATTCCATTTTGGGCGCTCCTGGACGGTTTGCGCACCGTGCGGCGTCAGCCAATCGACTGTGCATTCCGACAGATAGCAGAGGTAGTCTGGAAACGGCTTTTTTCCTATAGAGCGGGGGTGGTTGTTAACCTTATGACAGCCACTTTTGAAACGACCAATTAGCTACCCGATCCCGGGCGAGAACAGCCGGGAAATGGACGGTGTGGTCCGCGATCAGTGCCGGATTAGCCACGTAGCAAGAGTAGCAAATGCTACGGGCCCCGCGCATTGAGGGGCCCCGCGCACCCACGCCTGCCTGAGCGTAAAATTATCGGTGCAGCCTGCAACAGGTCAATGGAAAAACGTTGGTATCAAAATCTACAGCGATTTTTTAAAAATGTATCACTTTCCTAAAAGTGAGCGCTGGCCACACGACAAATTATGTATCGCACCACAAACACACGTAAGTTGGCAACCTAGCAAAACTAACAGGGGAAGTACCCACAATCCCACGTAGCGGCGGCGGAGCCGTCCGTGATTTGCAATACAACTTTGGCATTCGGCAGAAAAGTTTATTTGTAACAGTTCTGAGCGTTTAAAAAATTCATAAAAATAGAATATTTAGTCAAATAAATAGGAATCGATACTTATCTTGATTCAGTAATATCTCAACTTATCCTGAAATATTTCCCACAGTAACAACACACTTGATTATCAATTGATTGTCTGAATGTAATAATTTCTCATCAGTTTTAATTGTATAAGTTTGACATAATTATGAGCGGAAGCCTACTCGCTTGGCTGACTACTCGCTTTTCTAAAGCAATGGAATTTTTAGACTTTATAGAAAAATCATAAATCGATTCGTCAGTAATGTCACGGTATAACGAACGCGCCCATGATTGTATTAGAGAAAATATACTAAATAAATTATTTAATAGTCTGGCTATATAAATATGTGTATCTGGGCTTTTTGTTGCTTATAAAAAGTTTTAAAAATATAGGTAATATAGGTCTATTGTAAGAGAATATTAAACAATATTACGAAGTGAATTGCTCAATAAGGCGAAAAATATTGGGCACTGTTTACTTACTTTTGTTAAGCGGTGCATTTCCTTTTTTGTAATTATTATGAGTAAAGTAGGAGTTTTTATTGTATTTTATTTCGTATTCGTTAATAAAGGTGCGCCGTACAATAATGGCTAATCTGTCGGTGTGAATTATATAAAAAACGGTCTGATTTTACTTAGATTGTAGTTTTTGTCCACATTGTAAAATTTCACACAGTTTGTTGAAAAAGAAAATTGTACATATGTGTATATTTTTTAAATAACAGTGCCGCTGTTGTAAATATATTTTATTTTTGTATTTATATTGTCGATTATGATTGAAACTGTGATAGTTGAATAATTCCTCAATTTAATTTTTATGCGGAGTTTTGGTCATAGCTGTGGCGCCGATTTTTTTTATTTCTCTTTGTAAACATTTTTGGATTACACGGTACCTGCAAAAATTATATTTTATTACCTTGTTTTAGCAATAAAAGGGATCTATCAAAAAGTTCTACTTTATTTTACACCCTAAACTTAAGAACCTAAAGCAAACCTAGGGCCTTTTGAGAGAATTTGCTACGGGCCCCGCGCTGGCTTAATCCGGCCCTGTCCGCGATAGATTCGAATCAGCGTTAACATAAGGGAGAGGACCGCGCAAGCGACCTCGAACCTGTAATCACTCGGGAAACCGGAGAAATCTGGCCGAAACTAGTAGTAAGGGCGCGAGGTCGGCCCGCTGGTTGCACACCCGGTGTCCCGCGGTAAGGCGTTGACTTCTTAAGAACGAGTGGCGTAACTAGACTGGACTGTTTCGTCCTAAAGTCTTCTATATATACGCTCACATCACGGGATTCGAGACAGATCGATAATTATCGTTAAAACTTCCTGAGGTGACGGGTTCGCCCGTTGTAGTCGAGTTGGTGTCGACGCTGCAACTGTTTGTGGGTCAAGAAACTTATTTTTTCATCTCTATCCTGGGCTTTGATTTTCTAAATGTTCACTTCAAGTGCATTTTATTTAACCGCAGAATAAAGCCATCGCAGTTTTACTTTTACGATGTCTTTTATTTTTTCTATAAAAATGCGTTTCATCGGCTGTTCATCTCCCATCCTTTCTACAAGCTCTAACAGCTGAGACTTCCGATTTTCAGTAATCTCACAAAATGCACATCATTACACAGTTTATTTAGTTCTTTGTTTGTTCGTTTTCTTTACGCGCCATCCTCTGCACGGCGCCGAAGATCCTGCGAGCACTTGGAGTTCAAATCTAGTGGATATATATTACTTCAGACTGAAAAATGCATATTTTGATTCCACTTAGACTTAAAATCCGTTTTGAATCTGAACTATTTTATTTTTCATCTAAACAACTATGATTTACTGTCGTACTACTTTGGGCCCTTAATAGGTCATAGGTCACTAGATTTCTAATCCTGCTATAAGTTAGTGGGCGTGATGGCTTGACCCGCGAAAGTGATGATTACAAGCGACTATTAAATTGATGACTGCATCGTTTCAAGCTGAATCATCCCACATGATTTTGATGTTTACTAATTTCTGCTCTGTTTTTTTCGTGACAAACAGATGGAGATAGTGTTTCGTTATAAATGGTATGTATCGCATTTCGTGTGTTTTTAACATATAATCTGGTATGCGATAAAGTATCTCTAATTCTTAATGTAACGTCCGTACGGCTACGGAAACACTGGTTCCCGTCAGATCACCGAAGTTAAACAGCGTTGGGCGCGGTCAGTACTTAGGTGGGTGACCGCCTGAGCACTGCCACGTGATGTTATAAAAGCCGGCCGCCTGTAAGATAATTGTCAATAGACATTTAGTCGGGGTATAAAGCGCAAAAGAAGTGAGAGTGCCAGTGACAAGTGAGAAGCAAAAGGTACTTCCTGAGATGGTTATATTAGCATTCTTACAAATGATTCTGCTATGAATTGTATATGGATATATAGCTAAAGATCCAAGGTACGAGGTAAACAAACATTTATACTGCAATATGTTCTATGTACCGAACAATCCATGGAGGAAATTCGGTGTAAATGCTCAAAAAGGCCTCCTTTAAAGGAGATATTCGTTAATTTCAGAGTCATAGTTGAAGAATACTCTAAATACATAAATTAAAAATATTTCGAAGATTACTGGTTTCTTACTAAAATTGGGCAAGACATCACTTAGTTGATTTTTGTATAGTTTTTATTTATTGCTGAATTTTACTCAAGAGCTTTGGCAGATCTAGAAAAAGAATTTTCAATTTTTAAAAAGATTTGAAAAAGATTTTGACAGATTTCTAACCCCTATAGAGAAGAACAACGTAAACCACCGTATCTATATCCACTCGGATAGTACAAGAACTGGGAAGTCTGGTGGAATAGACTTACCTAAAAATGCTACACATGTTCAACGAGTTCCGTGTGTCATCGCAAATATGTGCCGCCAGTAAATAAGCACACCCATCCCTGCAGTGGGCAACTGCGCATGCAGTAGACCCAAGAGTGGAGGTCAAGGAGTTCAGTTTAGTCGAGGATCACAATTTTTACCTCGGTAACAAACGGCGATGCGGAAGGCGAAGGGAAAACCACCGCATAACCCCTTCCCAGGAAAATCATTATGGCTGAGTACGATAAAACCATGACTCTCAATCCCCGGCAGACCTTAGATGGTCTAAGGGTGCGAAGAATCCCCGGGGGGTTAGCTATTAAGATTATAAAAGGTCTCCGAAGACCTGGCCGAAGAAGAACCCACTGACTACAAAGCCTCGTTGAATGGTTCAATACACGAACCGCCGAGTTGTTCCGCGCAGCAACATCACGGGCCCAAGTGGCCATAATGACCGCCTACTTCCGATAGGAGATAACACTTTAAGAAGAAGAATTACTGATTTGGTTTTTATTACTTTCTCAGAAAAAAATACATTGTGTTACACTAAGTATGTAAACAGGGAAGTCTTGTTTTTGAGCGAAATTTAGAATTCGAGTTTTCGCCGGTTCTCCACGTTTTGAGATCCCGGGAATCAAAAAAAAATGGGTGTGCGTGTGTGTGTTTGTTTAAAGGTGTATCTACCCATTGTATCAGAAACTACATGACCAATTAGGACCCAGTTACGTACAATAATCAACAATTTTAACAACAAAGAAAACGACTCCATTTTGTTAATAATTACAGCAGACATGTCATGGTGAAACTTAGAACGGGCTATCATAATTGAATGCTTTTACAAAATTTCGGGTTTGTACTGTTGACCGTTGAGGAGTCCCCTCGTCGGGAGCCAACACTGGGTGTAGAATCAGGTCATGCTTACATGCTTACCATAAAAATTGCATTGTCATCGGAACTGAACCAACATGTACATTTTTAACTTCATATGATGATATTTAAGGTGTTTCCTTATTTCCTCATGGATCCCATCATCAGAACAGTATTTTGATAAAAATGGGATTAATCTGGAAGTAGGTATATCCTTTGGAATAGAAAAAGAATTTTCCAAATCTGTTCATAAATGACGGAGTTCTGAGGTAACAAACATTTTTTTAAAAATGCAACCGAATTGATAACCTTCTCCTTTTTTTGAAGTCTTTTAAAAATAGTTTATTCTAATACAGAGATTAGAAAAGCAGATGAGAGATAACCGCCATTTTGTTTAAAAATGGCGGCCATCTCAAAACAATAAAAATCATTAATCCGTTAATACTGGTTTTAAATAAATAAATGTTCTGAGGACATGAAATAAATAAGAAAACAGGACATAAATAAGAATTCTGAGATCATGCCTACAACTCTTGCTTACGTCACTTTTCGACTTCTTTCTTTAGCAGAAGTTTATAATCTTATTTCTTTTTCAAAATTTTATAATCTGTAAATTGTATACCTACTTCATAAGTCTTTTTTTGGTTTAAGATTTTAACCTTTAAAATAGGAAATAAAGATTTCGAAAATCTAACCTAAAAATCGCAGTTGTTATAGCCGTTAAAAAATAGTTTAATCGAAAAGAAGAAAAAATAAAACTTTGAAAATCAAATGCAAATATAATATCGCACTTATTATATAGCTAACACCTAGAACAGAGACGCCTTGTATGCCGCTTCGTCGTTTGGGAGACATTTGGGAGAATATATGATACCGTGTATCAACCAGATTTTTTTTATTATGCATTATGATCTTACACGTGGTAACCCTCCTTCACAAATTAATAGCAGCCACAGCGATTTTGTTATGTGTTATCTTTCTATTCCATCTTGTCCGAAAATTAATATCATTAGTGTGAAACTTTCGTATTTTCGTGCGTTTCACTTGCGTGTCTCTTCCCACTTTTTCCACACCCTAACAAAAGTCGCCTTAATTGGTAATTGAACGTAATTTCCAAAGTAATGTTTTACTCTTTGTTGTTGCAAATAAAAGGACGTTACTGCTAGTATATTTCGAGTGTGTCAGAGTTTATTGTCGTCCAAATTATGGATAATTTTATTTTATTGAATGGCTGGTATTATAAATCGATTATAATGCAATTTTCTATTGTCGCAGGTTGCCAAAGATGAAACCACCGATTGCCTCAAGGGCCTCATCGATCTCGAAGAGGTAAAAAAAGAGACTGAAGAAGCCAAACCGACTGGGGATCTGGACAGAGTTTTTAAAAAGTAAGTAACGAAACATCATCATCATCATGTATTCAAAAACGGTTTATACGTCATCTGCATTTCCGCTCATTTTCCTCCGCCTATTCATACGCAGAAGGACTGCAACGCGGACTGCAACTATGGTTTAAAGACATTGGAGGACCGGCGAATAGCATCAGATATGTCGCTCTTATATAAAATAGTTCATTCTGGTTGGACAGTTCATATCTCCTGAGTAGGAAGAGTTAGGTATACGAGTGCCTTCCCGACGCGCGATCCATTTACTTTTCACGTACCAATTTGTGTTGACAAAATTAAATTATGATGCCAATTCGTTATTGTCACGTGCTATGCATGCATACAATGGGCCCGATTGCGTTTCTTCGTGAACTAAAATAGGTACGTAGTTCAACCGAGACTATCGTCGATTTCCCCGCACCAAAACTACCTGTCGAACTTATAGACGCCCGAATAAGTTTGAACACGTTTCGTTCGGTGTTAGATTTATCTGTTTTAACTTCGGTGGGTAGTGTGAATGCGGAAGTGAAAACCGTTCATTTCACATTCCTCTCTGACGTACTTCTCTGTCTCGTTCATATGAACTAATTTCCGATTTTAGTTCAGGAGAAACGCAATCGAGCCCAATGTAGGCTTTAACGATATTGACATACCATATTTAACCGCAACAGTTGTCTGTCTTTTGTTAAGGAGGTACGTAAAAAGCTGGAGATTGAATTGAGTGCATCCTGCGTTCCTACATGCACTCACATGCACATACACCTTAAAGATACCCCTCCCCCCCCCCCCTCCCCCCTCCCCCGACACAGCCACATACACATACGCTCTCTTTATCACATAAATTCGCTCGTAACACCCACATACACACACATAGCGAACTTCTAAATTTAAAATATTTTCTGTTTGCTTTGGTATTATGTAGATAATTTGGATTCCTTAAGCCTAACCTGGTTTAGAAAGCCAAAAAAAGATGTGGTTTATGGTTTTTTAATAAAGTTGAAATCTATTCATGAATCTTTTACCTCTGGAATAGCTGATAATGTCAAGATTGCTGTAAATGAAAAAAACACATTTTTTGGCCGTCTAAACCAGGCTATATTTTATTATTGTTATGCTGTTTGTTTTTAATAAAAATTAAAATTATTGCGGCTTCTGTATGGTTCATTCCTGGACATGCCTCCGCCAATGCCTTGCACGCTCACCGATCTTGAACCCTCGTCATCCAGTCTCCTTATCGTCTGACGTCATCCAACCCGGCGTAGAGGTGTACGGCCTCGCGGTCTCATATTCAGGCGCGGTCGCTATTCGAACATTTTGCTAGTCCACCGGATCCATTCGTTGTATTTTCAGTCACGCAAGCTGATTCCGAGCATGATTCTTTTCGATTCTCTTTGGACATCTCTAATCTCGGCTAACTATTGAATAAGAGTCATGGTCTCCGATCCTTAGCGAAACAAGACAAATTGCTCGAACGCTTTAATCTTTCGTATGATTAGGAGTTCTGCGCGTATTATGTTATCATTGGCGCCAAAAGTTGATCCAGGCTTGGGAAATCCGCCTCTCGATCTCAGCCGTTTGGTTTTTGCTACCGAGAACCCGGAACCTTACATTGTAAGGTTCCGGGTTCGATTCGCGGCTTAGTCACCATTTCCGTTGGGATAGAATTAACGGAATTGCATTTTGAATTGTGTCGATCGAATGCAATAACAACTCACACGTACACACATGTTACACGCACATGTAGGTACATACAAACACTTCATAGTACGGTTGGTTGTAAGAGATTGTCGTATGATAATAAACCCGCTCATTGTGAAATTCCACAATAAAGAGTAGAAACAAACAAACTAAGACAGGTACTGAAAGACGGCTTTGGCATTCTCATGCAATGTTTTATCCAGCGAATGTACCGCTAGACAACCTGGCAATTTTCTAGGGCTTCTTCAATCGCTCAAACTTCTACGGACTCGCGTCCACGAAGGAATGTATAACGGGCTTTTTATACGCATGGCATTTCTTTTCCAGGGTATAATTAATAAATTGCTATTGGAGTTGGGGCGTTCTGGGACGGAAAAGAACTGACGTAGTCTAATTTGTTTAAAACATAGACGGGTTGAGAAATCCTAAATTATGACTTCTAACGGCAAATCATGAGACATTTGGTTTCTAGGCGTTTTTAGACTAATTAGAGCTTCCTGAATCCGAATCTGTCCAGTGTCAAGTCAGATTTTTCCTATAATTCAAGATGGCGTCCAAGATGGCGTGTTACCTCGGATTTAAGGGTGGCTTTTGTTACTTTCACTTCAAAATTCTGGTTCAGGTGTAAATTTTGAGGGTTTTAGGGTTCCCGCGTGCAATAGATCTGGTTTCAGTACAAATTTTAACTGAAAGTGTTGTTTTCAAGATGGCGGCGTCATTTATGACCGAAATTTTGCTGTATTTCCACTCTTTGTGTTGTAAAATGATTATTTAAACATATTGGATGGGTTTTTAAGGTCACTGACTACAATACGAAGATCCGCAGAGATATCGAGATACCGGAAGTAGTAATTTTAGGATCTCGATAACCGGAAGTGGATTTTTTTAGCGCTAAAGAGCTTTATTATTTTATCTTCAGTGCTAGCACTAGAGCAACTTCTGAGGTGCCTTGCTATGTGTTTTTCGAGTTGCCAATCACCATATCCAGAATACCAGCGGAGCGGAATTCGTCAACCGTGGAGACATAGCAACTAGTTATTTTATTATTACATGTATGTAGTGTGAATGTAGTGTGAAATGTGCGGTAGACGGACTTTTCGTAAAATAACCAAACCGCTTCTGTGGTAACAGAATTTTAATTTTAATGTTTTAAAAATGCAGTTAAAATATATGTAAAATTAATAAATTAATAAATAAAATGTGGTGCCTGCAAGTGGTCACAAGTGCTAACTCGTTAAGCTTCCATTATATGTTATCAGTATATCTTGTAAGTATAACGAAGCATATCCTTCACAAAACGCACGTATTTTATAACGCTTTTTTTTAAATATTTCTGTTACGATTTTTCCCTTCAAACGCAATCACTTATTTTATTGTATTATATATTTACTGTATTTAGGTACATGCTATGTAAAAGGGGGTTCTCAACAATGGAATAACCTTCGGCGCTTGCAAATTCGACTCGTTCATTCAATTGGAGTCCAATAAGCCGGCAGCTGCAACGGGCGGCGGCCAAGTTGTGTAACGGTCTCGCAAATTCTGGCGCGACCAAAAATTATCAAACGGGCGATTTATTAAAATCGACCCTTTTTAATCGGAATCTGTGGTAATGTTAGTCCGAGCAGAAGGACATTTTTGGGCGCTCATTTTTAGGATTCCATGCTAATGTGTAGATATATCTGTTTGTATGACTATATGTATGCTCTCATTGATTTAATAGCGTATTAGCTTGATCAACGTCGTAGGGATCTAATGGGCCCCTGTTGAGTTGGCCACGAAGACCCATTTGTTCGGGTCGGTCACACTCACGGGTCAACACCCATCCGGCGGCCTCAACGTATGAAGTGCGAGTCCGGGTAGGACTCTGGCTTGAGTGCTAGTTTTCCCCAGGAGTCAATCTTCTGGCGCTCCATGCGGCGCAAGCCAATCGATTGTTCATTCCGACTAACAGTCGGGGGAGTCTGGAAACAGTAATGTCTCCTACAGAGCGGGGGTAGTTGTTGACCTTACGACGACTGCTCTTGAAACGACCATCGGCTACCCGATTCCGGGTGCGAACAGCCGGGCAAAGGATGCCGTGGTCCCTGATAGATTCGGTTGTCACCGTTTCGCCGCTACGTAGGGGAGAGGACCGCGCAAGCAACCTCGAACTCGTAACCAGTCGGGAGACCGGAGTAATCGGGTTGCAACTGGAAGTAAGGGCGCGAGTGTCGGCCCTCTGGTTAACATCCTGGCTATCTCACGGATATGGCGTTAACCTCTTACGGGCAAGTGGCGGAGCTTGACGGTGGTCTGTTTAGTCCTAAGTCCTCGGCGCTCACCTCACAGGAGACAGAACGATCAAATGTCGTTAAAACCTCCTGAGGCGACGGGTTCGCCCGTTGTAGTTGACAGCTCTAGTTGATCAACGTCGTACTACAATTTGGCAACCAGGATTTTACCACGAAACGCAACTCTGTTCTAAAATTTTATTAATCATTGCATCTATTATTATGTTCAATATGGCGATTTTCGTGATATAAACGTATGGCAGCGCACTGTAGTTTGCGCTCTGAACACACCTATACGGTATAAAATAATATCAATGTCAATTATTAATTTGTTATACCTATTTTTTTAAATTCTTGAAAAAAAAACATGCTAAATTTGTCTGTAATAATTTGATGATTTTCTTTATTTATGAAGTTTTTGTTACAGAAACTCCATTTTGCCCCAGAAATTTCCCCCTTAAGAGATTTTTTTTAAAACATGAGGAAAAATTATCTCATTCTGATATTACGAAAGGAATGTAACAAACCAGCAATGTTTAATTATATTCACCTAATTCAACAAATACACTGTAGAATTTAAATTGCCCACAAAATTTTAAGGTATTTTTTTTGTGATCCATTTAATGGGTCTACCCATTAAATAGATCATAAAAATATATTTTCATTTTTATTATTCGATAAAAAAGTCAAAAAGAAACAATTAAAATAATAAAGCATGGCACACAAATAGATTTGGATTATTGTGGGACTTTGTTTTATCGAATTAAAAAAAACATGATCTATTTAATGGGTTAGGTTAGGTTTAAATTTAAATTCAACTGTGTACAGTACTTTCCCAAACAATTAGACTTAACATAAAAGCGTCTAATAACTTAGTGGCATCAGTTCGCGTCTACACTTCATATTTAGTTGACTTAATTATCATTTTCAATGCTGAGCAAAACCACATTGAGCCTGTTTTCTAAAATAGATGTTCGATGCTTGTTTTTGATCCTCTTCAATTTTGAAAATGACTTGTCCACTGATGTTTGTGACCATAAGTGGTTAGTCTTAGAGCGACCCCGATATTAGAAAACCAACCTTTAGGATTTGTCTTAGTAACAAAATGGTGGTCCTTATTGTGCAGACCTGAAAATTAGTCAGATGACACTTAACATTATAATGATAGCTTCGGATAACATCTGGTTGTGATTTGCGATCGCCAAAGCCTTGCCAGACTCATTTAAAGCATGTCAGAGTAGGTAATGCATTAAACGGGTTTGACGAGCATTAACCCTATAAGGACCATGGGACATGAGTCCCATAATTTCAAAATCATTTTATAAATTATCGAATACGAATAATGTATAAATTATATTTTTGCCATGTTAATTAGAATCTTAATATCAGAAAACAACAAAATATCGTTTAAAAATATAGGTACTGTATTTTTTTTTAATTATCGCAAATGACCAACAAACTACTCTAGTGATTTTAAATAAATATTTTTTTTATCTTTCAGTACGTTTTTAGTACGTATGATTGCTGAGTTAAATAATAAAAGACAATCAACTGTTCGAAAAAAGTTGTAACTTTGCATCTTTATGGACCACAGGGGACACTTATGTCCCATCAATTTATACTAAATCTATTCAACCAATTTTCACAAAACTTGACATATGTACCTACATGTTATTTACATCGCCCTTTTTAGTTATCAAAAATCACAGTTTTAGTTATCAAAAATTTCCATACTCTACCGCAAAGCTTATGGTCCTCAAAGGGTTAAACAAATTAAGCGCATAAAACAGTGTGCACTGCCTTAAACTTGAGTAGTCTGGCGAGGCTTTAATTGTTATGAAGATCAGCTAGATGTGTTTTTTTTGTGGAATATTAAGATCAATTTTAAGACTGAGAATAAGAGCAATGAGTTTGTATTTTTGTCTAACTTATAAATCCCGCCAGACACATTCCGCAACCTTAAATTAGCCAGACTTCTTATATATGACGATCTGTGATGATATAAATTTGTATTATAAGTTTTAAACGTGTAAAAATAAGGGCGACGTATCCGTAAAACACATAGATTTTTTCAGTTTTGAAATATTTCCGACAGGCTAACTTCGCTCAACTGTAAATAAGCCAGACTGCTTTTGTTGTGTATTTAATGATCTCGGAATTGTGCATTTTATGAGACTCGGAATTTCTTGATTAGCATCGATAATAGACTGGATTTAATTACTTTTACAAACTGGGAAAATAAGTCCTGAAAAATTCATTACCTCCCCGACTAACATAATTGTCGTAATTGCGTAATTATTAACCTTTCCTAGATATTTACCCTCTTACATAAAAACTATTTTCTTCTTACGCTGTAACAGTATGTCTAGTTTAATTGTGAAAATTGTGTTTTATTATTAGTATTAAGTATAAAACGCTGTAAGTTTTCTTTTTTTCCGAATTGTAGGTACTGCGGCAAGACCCCTCAAATGAAAGCCTGTATTGCGAAGTTCACGGACGCCGTAGAGCCGTGTCTCGAGGAGAAAGAACGCGCCAGCAAGCGCATCGTCCATAACATCACCGACAGCCTCGCCAACTTCATCTGCTTCAAAGAAGGCGACAGAATCGCGCGTAAGTTAACTTTCAGATGGAAGAAGTAAATTTCTTCAATAATTCTAATTTTAGGTGGGCGCCAGTAGAATTGATTTTATCGTGAAAGAAGAATCGTAAAAGCCAAACAGACTTAAGCCCCGTATTCATGGTAAATTTTGTTGAGCAACAGTTGATCAACATTGTTGATGAGCAAAGGTAGCGTTGCTGGAAACAATGTTTATATCAATATGTCCTGTCCACACGCCAGTCTGCGTCAAAATGTTGCCCGAGGAATTAGTGATGTTGTGTTTTTTGTATCTGACTATAGACTTTCTATTAAAAAGAGGAAAAAAAGGTGGTGGGTACAAAATTAGTTGTTGCAAAGAGAAAATTTGATAAGTGATCTTCGTACGACAGATGGGTCATTTAGTAACTTTACAAGAATGTTGAAAAGTGTTTAGAAACAAATTTTCGAAACGATTGGTCTGTCAATAGCCAAATTCGAAACAAATAATCGTCAGCCAATTTCACCTCCAACAGCTCGTTACGTTATCTGGCAACTGGAGATTCATACAGTTCTCTTTCATACATGTTCAGAGTATCAAAACAATTGATTTGTCAAATCATACCACATGTATGTCAAGAACTAATTAACTCATTATCAGACTATATCAAAGTAAGTATAATAACAATATGTATTTACCTAATCATATTGCTTTTGATTGAAATAGTTCGATTAAATGTATTTTGACTGCTCCAAACTACTGCCATGTTAATAACTTGTTGCAAATGCGTCCACACACAGCAACATTTGTTGCGAAACTGATGTTTTCGCTCGAAGAGTGGCAACTTCGCAACACGTAATGTTGCGAAAAACATGTTTCAGCAACTCAGCAACATGTTGATTCAACTTTGTTGATAAACAAAAGTTTACTGTGAATACAGGGCTTTAAGTCACACCAACATCTTAAAGAAACACCACACATATTACCAATAAACCTCAAGATCCGTTTAGTCGAAACCACTTTTTCCTATTAGTATGTTTTTTTACAGCGTGGAAAAAATATTATTCAAGCCAGAGAAAAGAAACTTTGGAGGCAAGCGCTCTGAATCCTCTAAAGCGAGCGGTTCCCAAAAGCTGGGTAGCCAAAAGTTTTACCAGCGCTCAGCCCATTCTACCGATATAACGATGTAACACGTTCATTGTATGATTTTCATTCAATTTCAAAATAACAGAGTGTCCACACAACAAGAACACCGAACAAGGCGATCCATAGCGAATATGAGACGTCCGACAAATGAAAACAACCTTTGGCCAGAGACACCTGATGAGTATAGGCCCCAGGCCCCAACAAATTGGATGAGTCTATAAGGAACGTACACGATAAAGGCCAATTCAAAAAACGATGTCACAGGTGGCCCATGAATGAAGGTCGGCATGTCAGCCACCAAATTATGTAGATTTATTTAATTTTTTTTATTTATTTATTATTAAAAATTTTTATCGCTGTTGGTGAGTTTATTATTTAAATTAATTTTTAATTCGATTACATTCAACATTGTATTATAACTAGTAATATGCACATTTTATGTATAATTGACTATTTCAATTTGATAATCCTCTGACCATTTCAATTAGATTTTTTGACTATTTATTAAAATTCCTTTTACCATCTATAATTATTTCAATTTGATTATTTCACTATTCATTGCAATTCCTATTTATTATTTACCTTTTTCGTGTTATTGAAATTAATTTTATTGTGTTCTATGATAGGTATTTTACAAATATAATTTGCAGACTGACAGACGCATTGACATATCAATGACCTAGTTTTTAGAGTAATGATTAATTTCTACATACATTGTTTATTGCCTTAAGTTAAGTCCTATCATTAGATACTATTTTTATATATTTTTTCTCTTTTAACATATGTAGTTTAAAGTATGCACAAGCCACTATTTTCTTGGTACGCTTGCCTTAGTACGGGCCTAGGCCTAGTTAGGCAGCGTTGATCTAAAGATGGACTGGGCTGCGGTACTCTCTTTTTTGCTACTATTTACATCGGAGCCTCTAATGATAATATGTAATGTACTGTAGTTTTAAAAAATGCGCATTTCTTTAAATAAATAAATTTAAAAAAAAATAAAAAATAAATTGCCAACTACGAAATAGGTCGTAGCAAGAAGCTTTTTGTCACATAATTACGAGACAATTCACAATTACTTTATTAAAAAGGCACATTCTTTATGCTTTTTAATGATCAATATTTACTTTTAACCCTTTGTACTCAAGCGATGTCGCTATGGCGCCCGGGCAGGTTATTGCGTCCACTTGAGCGGCGCCGCTATGGCGCCCGGGCAGTTTATATTGCGTCCTTTCGATTGGCGCCGCTTTGGTGTATACAAGGAGAGGCTGCGAGCTTTAGGCCTCGGAAGCGAGGGAACTTAATAAGAGACCTACAAGATACTTTCGGGATACTACAACCGTATTGATATTGAACGAATGAATCTGCAGAAACATATTCTGTCTAATGAGAGTTGTGGATGAGTGGAATAAACTCCCAAAACAGTGTTGAGTGTGCTAAAACAATGATATTTGTAGAAACAGACTGGATAGTTTCATCAGTGCAAAAAGGACTTACTAAAATAAAATATGGATTCGGCCACATCAGTTTATGCTGCTCGATCGTTTGTGAATAATATTTTTTACTCTTAAATCGAATATTTATATCTCTTTTAAACATGTATTTGTTGGCAATGCTGGTCTGTGTATGAGTGACTGGCCTCTCTATAAGGAGTAAAAAAAAGTGAGCGAGCCAAAAAAGGAGACGGCTCTTATCAGTCGGTGTGATAGTCGCATTTAAAATTCATAGTAGAACCCGATTTGCAGACTACTCACGATTTGATGAGACAGGACTTCAAGAGCAAGAATGAACTATCGCTAGCGGGCACACTTTTATTTTGTGTTATGTTTTTATCAATGTCTTTTTTTTTGCAGTTTTTATCGCCGAAGGCGGTCCTGAGTGCCTGACGGAAAAGCAAGAAGCGATTTCAGACTGTGTGAACAAGACTCTCGGCACATCGGTCAATTTCGACAATCCCAGCCTGGAGGATCTGCCCACTCTCGTGTTCGAGGCCGAACAATGCGAAAGCCTAACCGCTCTGCAGAACTGCGTCGTCACAGAGCTAGAAAAATGCTCCGAGCCGACGCCCGCAAACATTGCTGAGTCGCTGTTCAAGTTTGTCCATCAAGTCACCCCTTGCAACGACCTCCAAACCAAGTCCAAGGCTCTGGAGGGCGACAAACCGAAGAGCGGAGCAATGTCGGCTGCGAACCTGGCCGGCACAACTCTTCTTATGATCTCGGCTGCGGTCTATCTATTGTGATTTGCATAATTAAATTCATACAGTAGTTAAACCATTGATTATATATGGCATTAGATTGCTCAGCTCCATAGGACATTTTGGCAACCTTATTTTGATGGCGAAATGTAGGTGGCGCTAGTAGCATTAACGGCGAAAGTAATAGCAATTTATTTGGCCATCTACAAAACCATTGCTAATGAATGGTTCTTTCTAAAGGACCGATTGATCATTAAAACGCAATAATTCAATCACCGATAACAATAACATTAAATTATTAGTGCCATCTATCTCTTTTTTTTTATATAGGGTAGAATGCCATAATAGATGGCTTTTTATCTAGACAGACTATTTGAGTCTATGAGAGAAGTATATGTAGACATTAAAAAGCATAATAAATACACATTAAACCTCTACACCAAATCAAAAATTGACATATATAAGTAAATAATCTTGAAATTATAAGATTTTATTATTTTATATCTTATAGGCGTGTTTAGAGCACCATCTACAGTGCGCCTCCACAATGTTATATCACGAAAGTGGCCATATTTAAAATAATAATCAATTTTAGGAACTATAGGTGCCATCTACATGTTCCGTTTCGTAGTAAAATACTGGTTTTCATATCGTAGTAACTCAATGAGCAATCTAATACAATGTATTATAATGAATGGTTAAACATAGAAGACGAAGAGGCAATATCCAGCTGGCTTCAACCGGGCCGCGGTTTGTTCGCACCGATGTGTGATATTCAAAATATCTCTCAAACGTATTTTTGTATGTTATAAATTAGAATATGCACTCCAAACTATAGGTGCTCTGATATTATAGTCATACGTCAGGGACTGAGTGATGCTCCAGCGAAGTTGCCTTGTAGCTTTTAAGGCATTATAGAACAATATAAGTTGTTATTTCTATTCCAAAGACATTAGATGATTCCACTTTAATGTTTTAACTTCTTGCGCTCTACTAAATTTAAAAGTGATATTAGTTTGTTAAGTATTAACATGCACATTTCGTCAATTTCCAAAATGTTTTGTGTGGGCTTTGCTATAAAAACTACATAATGTAAAAAACACCGAGCACTCTTGATTTTCGTATGGTTGGATGATGCTCATTCTGTGTACTTATTCTTGATAATAAATGTATTTTACGGTTTAAGGAAAAAAGGGTTTTGTTTTTAATCTCCCCAAATAACAGTCCATACACATGTTGACATTTTTAATATCAGTAATATGTGAAACATCAATTATGCGGTAGTAGTTGTTAGATTTTGAATGCGATCATTCAAAAACTTAGGAAACGCAGTACATCAAACTAGGGATAAATAATTTTCAGCACATTATATACACAAGCTCCGCGGACACTCTCGGTATAAATGCTCGCGAATGCCAGTTTAGTGGGCTATAATTTCAAGGGATAAAATGGGAGAGATGTGCGTTTAAATTCCACTAATTTAGTACGCCCCGGCAATCCAATAAACGGCAGGGATAATAAAACGACTAGAAATAAATGTTTACGGAGACTGTTAAAACTTTTAAAAAGCTTGAAATCGTTTTTCAAAAACCCACAAAACTGCATTACACCGAAGAGACAAGAATCGATGCATCTTCGAAGGATATTTTTCTTACTAAAAGTATATATTTTTTAAACTATGATACAAAATTATCGTTAAAACGACCATTCCTACGAGATTACTAACTCATGTAAACGTAAAAATTACTCTATAATCTATTATCGTATAATGTAAAGTTATTCTCATGCAATTCATACGTGTTTAATTTGACAGTGACGAATATCTACAGGAATATTATGTCGAGGGCTATCGCCTAGTTCACAATAAGTAAATACAAATAATACTTCAATAACTTATCGATTACGGAGACCGGCCACGAAACGAAACTACTATTTACAAATATAAACGTCGCGAAGAAACAGTCTTATAATAATAGCCCCTCGACGCTTATCGAATTTTGTAAAACGCAAGGTAAACGACGCTCGCAATTTTTTTGAAAATAAATATCTCTCCGCACAATATTATCACATGCGCAATTCGAAATGCGCGTAAAACGCACTAGTCTATTCGCTAATTGTACAATCGTCGCTCTCCGCTTAAAATAAACACTATTAGAGAACTAACTCAGTCGCTCGCGAAGCCGCGGGTTTCGCGATTCGCCGCTGCGCTCCAGCGCGAGGAAGTCGAGAAAAGAAAAATGGCGCGAGCGGCGGACGCCCCCCGCGCCGGAAACGCCTTTCTCGTCTCGACCCTCTCTCTACCACTGCTGCGGCGGGTAGGCGGAATAGCCCTGCTCGGCGTTGGGCGGGTAGCCCTCGTAGGGCGGGTAGCGCGGGTAGCCCGCCGGGGCGAGCGGGGCGGGCGCGAACGGGGGGTAGGCGGGGCCGGCCGCCGCCGGGGGGTAGTAGCCGCCAGAGGGGTACGGTGCCGCCGGGTAAGGCTGATTCGCCGCCGGAGGGTACCCTGAAAAAAACAATCCTTTAGTAACTTTCCTATTTCGGAGAAAAGAGACCTAGGAGAAATCGTGTCATTCTCGAACCGGCACTCGGCTCGGTTATCGGTCGATGATCAAATTGTGTCAATATACCCAAAAACCGCTACTTCACTAATGCCTCGTTTACACACGACGCCATTAACGAGCATTTCATTTTTTTTTTTAAATCACGGTATTTGTAGTTTATTTATAAAATCGATTATAACAATAATTTTCTCAACAATATATCTAACAATAATGAAGTACTTGTTAAGTAAGACACTTTTTACAATAAAAATTGAGCTTTTCTTCTTTCAATACTTTTGATTGGTTTGATTTTTGGCATAGTCGCACAAAGCAGAGATTTAGCTGGCAGGACACGAAGCACCATTTTCCCCCGCAGAAGATAAACAGTAAAACCTATGATGTATGTTATTTTTCTGAGCCGTTATTTATTTAATTAGGACCCTGGAACTTATTATAATTAGTATGGAATTATTTCTAAATTACTTTTATAAAAAGACAAAAACCTAACATTGGCAGATATATATTGAAAATTGGAGCACAAAAAAGGCATGAAAAAGTTGTCTCACGATTTTTATGACTTTTTTAATATACTATAAGATAATGCAACAAAGGGATTCCCATTAAACCTAAAAAATAGCACAGTCGAAAGTTAAGCACATCCTTGAACATATATCTATTTAAATATAAGCATTTTCAATCCAATCAGGAAAGTCCTTCGCTGCCATATGGGTAGCTTTTGTTATTTATATTACTACAATAAAAACATCAACCTCTGAATGAATTATTTCAAAAGATTTTACCAAAACTTCTTAAAATAATAGGGATTGCACAGTAAACCTAAAAGAATGAAATAAACAATCTTTTAAATAAAATAGGAAATTTTCTCATTTTTTTTGGGTTTTCTTTCAAAAAAGGTTGAGGTATTAAAAATAATGGCCAAATTACCATATATTTTCTATATTATAATCCACATTTCATTAGCTCCTAAAAATTTCAATTCAATTTAACCGGATTGTAATGTCTGATCTCCGAAAAATTGATTATCGTCTGCAAATGTCTTTTCAGACGATACAGTAATGAGATACAGTCATGAAGGTCTTCAATATACATAATGAACAAGACCAGTCCCGGGACAAAGCCCTGGGGCACACCCCTAAATACCCTTTGCTTGGCTGCTAAGTCATCACCGATTCAGACTCGAGCAGATTCGGATTCGGTTAGATAAAATTCAGCTACTAAAGTGGCAATGGCAAACAAAGCTCCCCATCTGCTAAGTGCCAAGTTCAGGCAACTAAATAAAAATAACTGGGCGACTAAGGAAATTATTTTTTGTGGCAATGTTGTCTGCCCTCATTATCTGAGTTAACCAACCTAAAAATAAACTTGTCTTGAGTGAAATAACTCCTTTTTATTACCGTTTTTAGTAAACATTGTATGAGAACTTTTCATAGATTCGTCTGCAGCCTAGGCAATTTTTGCAAAAACTCTCCAAAGAGTCTTCTGCCCCTAAGCGGTTAATAGATACAAAAAAATACTTAAGTTCTTCCATGATGGTTTATTTTAATTTTTTTTAATGTATACACTCAACTATAACAATCTGAATTTTAAAACAAATACAGCTCATAAAATTTTACTCAAAAAGTCATTGTTACCTAAAAACTGTAGCTTTGCGGATTTAACAGAATTCAGCAATATATTATCATGTAATAGTTACTTTTTTGACATTTGTGGCAACTGGAAATCATTATAAAAGACTTCAGAAGTATTTTATATTGTTTTTCGAAACTGGCTATTACATCAAAATTCATACCAGACGTAGGTAAAATAAATGAAATTTATTAGTCATTCAAGATTTTGACAAATTTGACTAAAAGCCAACTGACGGACTATTTATTGCTTCGCTACTCACACCTTGCTATGTCTCAGGGATAAGTCAAATGTGGCGACGTTAGTGATTTCACACACTTACATAGAAATACATGTCAGAGATAAAACAAAAAGAAGCGATAGCATGATAATCCCTTCAAGGGATAACTTGTAAGTGAAACTAAACAAGTTTTAATTTTGTTATAAAAAAATGTGTTTGAATATTAGGAGATTGTCAAAACATTATTCTACGTTAAAAAGTAAGTTGAAAATCATGTATAACCTTTTTTAATATATGTCTTTGTTGATGAGAAAAAATACTGAATATGCAAAAGTTAAACATAAAAAACTTTAGGAAGCTATAAAACTCAAAAGTCAAATTCAGATGAGCTACCATAGTGTGAAACATTCCACTTAAAAAGACGTATATAATATATTGTTTATTCCTATTGCAGGATGCTTTGTTCAGTAGATTTCATTTGTTATAAAACGATTTTAATTACAGTTTATTAAATCCGATAGTCTATATTTTATCCAAGACGTTTTAAAACTGCATGATGAACAACTATGCATAATAATAAATGTCTCCTTGTTGCAGATAGAAGAAAAGGCACGAATGTCTAAATTTATGTAAATCTGTAAACATTCTGGAAAAAAAATAAGAACAGAATTTCTTCAAGACATCACAGATTACCGCAATCCTTAGAAACGAGTTACAACTATGTACATTATTGAAAAATCTTACCAGGATAAGCTTGGGGATATGGCTGAGAATTTGGTTGAATGTTAGGATTCACTGCGGCAGGATTTGACTGGGCAGGCATATGACCATAGGGATTTTCTCCATAAGCGGCGGGCTGTGCTACCGCTTGAGAATACGGTTGCGCGTAACCAGCGGTTTGCAAGGGCGAGCTTTGCGGAATCGCCGCCACGTTCGGGACCTGTTTGTTCACGTTCGGGACCATCTGCCCGCTGTGATTCGACGAATCGTCAGAGAAGTTGTCGATCTTAACCGGCTGCTTCTTCTTACGCGATTTGGGGCAGGGCTTTTGAGTTACTACGGGCTCGGATCCAGCTTCTTGCGGTGGCGGAGGAGAGTAAGATCGGGTAATGTCGTTCAGACTCTGTCGGAAATCGGAAATTCCGCTTTTCTGGGCGCCTGCAATGGCCGATGTCGTTTTCTCCAGGCAGCTCAGGCTCGATTCGAACGATACTGGACGTGCAGTCGAACGACTATTCGAAGCGTGCGGCGGCGTAACCATTTCCGGAGACGCCGACGATGATGCGGGCGAGTAACTCATGAGATTAGGACTAGCTTTAGGGCCAGGGCGTTGGTGTCTATAATTTTTGAGTGCACTTAATTTCGGTTTCATGTCGACCGATGGCGGTCTCGACATGTTCTCCTCTTCAATATCCATCATGTCATCGAGTCGTTCGGTCGATTGTGACTTCGATTGCCCATCGGACAATACCGCTTCGGTTGGGAATTTTTCATTAGCGAATAAGCTTACGGCCGAGTGATCCGTGACTGGGTTTGCAGTTAGCATGGATGTTGAGGATGCCGGGACCACTTTTTTAACTGTTACATCACCAAAGTGTTTGATTATATCGGCGGTCGATTTTGGGGCATCGGTGGCTTTTGCAGAGTCTCCATTGTTCGATAGGTCTACGTAAGTCTTCTCCTGGCTCGAATCTTCCGAAATCGATTCTTCACGAAGATTCTTTAACGGTTTTAAAACTTTATTCGAGGGGGCAGTGCTCGGGTCGAATTCGTCGTTGCTATCGACGGTTTCGGGCGCATCTTCTTTCGGCGTCGCTTTATTCGCCTCGTTTTCATTGCTCTCTGTCGACATGTTACTGTTCGTGCTCTGCTCTGCGTTGAAATCGGAATCCTTGGTGTCGTTGTCCGACACGTTCTCCTGCTTGACTTTCATTTGAGGGTTGAAGAGGGCGTCTTTGTGGCCTTGGTTGAAGGGAACGGGTCGCCTGATCTGCATGCCTCCGCGGCCTCGCATCATGGCGAGCGCTCGCATCTGATTGGAGCCCGGGCGGACGGACGAAGCGGGGCGGACGTTATTTCTCATAATATTTGGCCGCGTGAACACACGCTGCATTCCGCCGCGTGAATTCTTTGAAAACACTGTAATGGCCGAATTGTTCTTCAGGGCACTGGGCAAATTGGCTGGTTTCACAGGAACTGGAAATAAAAGCGTAAGGTATGAAATGATAACTATGAGAATGTTCGCTAGTAAGTAATAAAAAACTTGCAAAATTTTATGCAAGATGCAATTAAAAAACCACACAAGATTTAAAGTGAAGCAAACACATATATGCACTGGGGAAAGACAAATTCAACAGGATAAATCATCCACAAAACCTTTCAGTTTTCAAAACAACCTTTCAACCCAAAAGTTTTCTGCACCTTGTACAAAACATATTATTATTATTACATTTTACAGACAGGCAGCATAATTGCAGATATGTCTGAATTTAACACTCAGTTTAATTACAATATATTTTTTTAAATGTAGTCTGGTCTATTTTTAAATAAGTTGACACATTTAACCACTTTAGCAGTTAAACTGACTTATCAGATATGTAAGTATCAGACCTGGAACCATGGTTTGAATTCCTTCCAAATAGTATTATTATTATAGTTGATAGGCAGGTAGCATAGCTAATTTTGCCTATATGTGATTGTGAACTTGTCCAGACGGTTTTTAAACACATTTACTGTTTTTAATTCCACCACACTGTCAAGTAGTTTGTTCCACAAACCAACCACTCTGCTGATGTAGAATTTCTTGGGGTTGCAGGTGAATTTTTCCTTGTCCAGCTTAAAAATGCCACTCAGATTGTGGTTCTGGTTGAAGTAGACAATGGATGGCAGCAATTCACAGTTTTAATAGCCGTTGAGTATTTTAAATATTTCTAAGAGATATGAAAATTTCCATGGGCAGGAAAGAAGATACCGATGTTGAATAATTATAGGTAAATATGAAGTTAATAAGATGGCCATAAAAGTGAGGAGAGGATTATTAAGCTTTAGGGGATATTTTGATATCGTCTTTTATTGTTATCTAGGGAGTGATTGTTGAGAAATATTCATGCAAAATTTCTTTATGGTTCATTTGATTTATATAGGCCATAGACAAATTTAGCATTCTATTTTTTTCAAGAATAGGCCTGGTTTAATTATATGTGAAATTAAAAAAAAAAGCAAACAAAAATAAAATAGGTACTGTTGTTTTTGATAAAGCTGCTATCGACTCAGCACCGTTGCTTGCGAATTATGGCTCTTTAAGTGATAAAAAAGGAGTGATTCTATTAGGGCATTTTTGTAATGAAAAGTGTATGTTTTGTTATGAAAAGTGGCATTACAAAGAAAAGTGGTATGTTTCAATATTAGCAGATTTCTGTTTGATGATCCAGAGAGATGCTCCGGACATTTCCCACAAGCGACAGGCAAAAAGACGGCATGTATAAAAAGGAAAGTATGTCAACTTATATTAGTACTATTGTATTCCCATATAAAATGTAAACAGCAAAATTACTCAGCAACCTGAGCCAGGAGGCAATTTTTATGTTCAGCAACGGATTCTATTTGAATAACATGATATAGATATATCAGTAAAAATAACTGCTTGTCTATTAAAATACAACAATAATAAATAATAAACAAAATATAAGCTTACCTTTCTTGTTCATAATTGCCTCTTTTGCAGAGGCATCATTTCCTTTCTGCCCGACTTTAAATGATGTTTTGATGGCTATGATTTTGCCAGACTCCAACTGCATGTATATTCCTTTCGGAGACTTTAATACCATTACTCTCTGGCCAGCCTTCAGCACAATGTTCGATTTCTCCGCTGAGTTTGTAGGAATTACCACATCTGTGAAAGTAATAAAATTATGAAATTTAAGATCGATTAGATAGAGTAATTCAGGATCTTGCAGATCTTCTTGCTGTGGTTTTGCATTATTCCTAATTGCTTGATTTAAAGTCAGTTTTCAGATTTCTTTTAATTTCCATGAATACAGTATGTAAAGGTTGTTTTCATGAGATTGTTTGTTGTTTTATGAGAAGGTTGTTTTTATGAGAACGGACAGTTTTTGTTTTGTTTTTATCTTTGTTTTTGTTTTTTTTGTTTTGTTTTTATCCTACTCCGAAAAACGCCTAAAATTTAGGCCTCTAGACCAGAATACCCTCTTAACAAAATAATGAATTTATTAAAATTTTACGCAACTGAGCAACTATTAGTATGAATTGATATCGCCCACCATTTCCTTCAGCAACAATGTGTATTTTGTATTTTGTTTCTTTTTAAGACGCTGCATAGTTATATAAACTGAAGAGGCAGAGCGCTGTCACTGTAACAATTTCGTGCTCCATTGCTGGGAGTCAATGTAAACACTCACTGCTTAAGGCACTGCCGCATAAGTAATTTGGGAAGTAAATACAGCAGTGGGATTAGAATTGACAGTGGCTAAATGTAAACCGGCTTTAAGATAATGGTCTATAGTTAAGTCATTTTACTTTTACAACAGTTATTTATAGTTTGTTTAAATAAAGATTTCCTTACTATGGTACTCAAACAATATTTTGATTAAACAGGTTGGTGTCATTTAAGGAAAAACAAAGGAAGCTGGAACCCTCGTCTGATTTATCTCTTTTCTCGATTCATCGAGGAAATTTCAGTACAACTGCAATTATCTCAGAATTCTGTTAATTGTACTTGGTCACTTTACCAGCATACCTACAATATAATATTTGTATCAAAAATGATAAAATGTAATTACCAAGCGGTAAGGTCATCTCCTGCGCGGTCATCCCTTGCCTGCGCCAGACGTCGGCGGGAATCCAGCGGGGCGAAGCGGAGCCGCCGCCCCGCTGCATGGGCCGCACCGTCCCCACCGGGCGGCCCTCGCCCCGAGTCGCCTTCACCGCCGCCTTCTTCTCCAGCTCATACCTGGGGATGCACAATATATGAAACGACGACAAAACTAACAGATACCGCTACTTAAAGGTTTCCAACTGCGTATAATGAGACATACTGTGGAAAGTCCCGCTAGAAATACAGTTCCCGGACACCTGCAGCCCTATCGACACTCTCATGAATCAACAGCTCTCGCAATTTCTCCATTCGGTGTTATGAAATCCTCCTTTTGTTGCCTCTTCTGGAGAATATGTGGACTTCTGACTTTCTCAACGAGAGTTGCTGCAATTTGTTACTTCCTATGTCAATTTTTATCACTAAAGTGACATGTTGCAATGATAGCATATTCTATCTTAAGCTGTGATCATTATTTGAACTTTGGGGGATCAATTATCATAACTAATTGGGGGAAACACCCACGTTTATTAGAGTATCGATGTTTTGGAATAATCGTGGATGTGGAATCGTGGTCGTGGAATAAACGTGGATGTTTTGGAATGGAATTTGAAAAATCAGATACACTTTCCAACAAAACTATTCGTTGTTAATGAAAGACAGCATTTTTGTTGATATAGAGACATGTAAAAAAGTACATAATCATTATGTATACATTTAACCCGCTAGGCACTTAACATCCCTTGCGGGATATGTATGGCGGCCGCCTCAAATCCGAAACATCCCATACGGGATATCGCGCTCGCCGCTGCGAAAAATGCAATTTACGATTCGAATCGTCGTACTTTAATGCTTTCTGACCGCGGGACGACATGGCCAAATAATCTTTCATTCGCCGGCCAACGACGATAACATCGACCGCCGAATTAAAAACTCAGCATTAGACGTCAAAACAGCAGTGTCGATCGGCCCCCCCGCGGCGGCGTATAGGTTCCGCGAAGTGTTTGTTTTGTGATTTGTTTTGTGGATATAAGTGCAGTGTATACCGGATAAAAGTAAGTAATTTCCCTTTTTAAGTAGTTTAGCCATTAGGATTATTCAATTTAGACAATCAATTTGCTGTTTTTCACGAATTTTCGAAGAAAACACTTTGTCAACAATGGCCAACAATGTGAAAAAATGGCCGTTTTTATTTTGTAATGTTTGTGAAATATCCCTATATATCGCGAAACATGACGTAATGTCGCTTTAATTTACTAATAAAATAGGTATTGCTTCATTTACATCCTAAGTTATCACATAATTAGGCGTATTTTGAACATTATATGTTGTTTTTCTAATATGGCTCGCGAAAATGAAACTTGTTTTGATAATTACTATGAGAGAAAAAAGTGCGATTTTCCATAGTTTTTCGATGAAATGTGACTCTTTGGAGTATAGTAATTAGTTATTAGACATATAATAAGTCTATGATAAGACAATATAATTGAAAAAATCTAACGAATTTTATATTATGGGCATTCAAAGTTTATTATTAGGTTCGGACCCGGAAACTCTCAAAACTTTAGATTTTTCTATAATATCAGACAAAGGTCAAAGTTCTGGTGTGATTTCTAAGAAGAAGTGATGTAGTAATAAAGTTATTTTGAAAGAATTTCATATAAAAAAATACCATAAGTAGTCACAAATTAAAAATTAAAAAAATTTTTTTTTACGAGAATAAATAAAATTTTTCTTGGCTGAATAAATAAATATTTTTTACGTATTTTTGTATGCAAATAAGTAAAAAAAAAATATCGTTTTGGTAAAGCATTTAATAAAGAACATAACTGTATTTACAATTTTTGATATTTAAAAAAACTGTATTTACAAAAAAATCGAAATGATTTTATAGGCGAGTTTTTTTCAGTTTGCCAATTTTGTAATATTTATTCATTATTATCTTAATTGTTTTACGAGATAAGGTTATAATGTTTTATATGTCAAATTTCAATGCGATCATTTTTCTCTTTATCTTTTTTTATTCCGTTTAGTGGTTTATAAGTTATGATCGTTTTTCTCAAGGCCGTTGACTCGCGTCGATTTTTTGCGCGAATATGTCGCGCGCAAAAGTGACAGGTGAGTTTTTACCTCGCAACGTGAGGGGTTAAAAAAGCAAAATCTGTCAAATTTTTAAATTAAAACAGCTAAATATCGTTCAGATAATAGGTGTTCAGATAATCGGTGTTCAATTGTAATAGCATTAGTCCATGGAAATTTTGCAATGTCGTGTAATCCCTTTGTCGCTTGTGTCGTAAAATATGTTTGGAAAGATGTGTTTGTTTTGTGCCCATAGAACCGCGGTTCCCAACCTTTTTGGGGCTTTTACCCATAAAACGGATTAGATATTAGCAAATACCCCTAAAAAAGTTTAGTTTAGAAAACAAATTAGCCATAGCATTTTTTTTCTTTAATATACCAACATAATATTACCTAAATTTTCTATTCTACTAACTATTCCTTAATGATTAAAAATTAGTTATGGGAAATAGATAATGGGAAGTTAGGCCTGATAAAAATGTTTGGTGAAAAATTTATTTTGTGATTGAACAATGATCCAATCCATGTCTATCTTTACCCCTTTGGGGGTAATCACCCCCAAGTTGGAAATTGCTGCCATAGAATATGTTATACTATCCGCATTACAAAGTGGCGAGTCAGGTAATTTATCATCGAAATCGAGCCATCTCTTTCGCACTTGCACGGCCTTATGGAGCGATACCTGTAACCGTAGTGTAGGTAGTTTACGCATACAAAAGGAATGTCGATAAAGTAATGAAACGAGGGAAATAAATATTATTTCAGTAATATAAAATCGAAGACTATCGCGGTTTTTTGACATTATAAATAGGATAGAAAACGAATTTACCGCATCATTTTCTATCCTATTTATATTTCAGTATTGTTTCATTACGATAAATATTAAATAAGTTAAACATATAAATATTGATATTGAATTATTAAAATAAAAATATAAAAGTATCAAATTTATAATAGTTGACAATAAAATAATTGTTATACAAAAAAAAATAAAACTGAACAAAGAAAGTCAGCAAGCTATTCATATTAGTGTTCACTGTCACTATCGTCTTATAGATTAATAACATGAGAATGGGTGTCAATTATATTATGTGCTTTGGCCAGGTCTTCGTTCTGGAGATTTTTGAATCGATTCCGAATTCGATCTAGAGTTCGTTCGCTCGTTCCACAAACTAATGCTGCCAACTTTCTTGGTTGTTGAAAATCAATTTTCCTTATGACATCAGGGTCTTCTTTCAACTTATGAAACCACTTATAAATGTTGAGAATGACATGCCGGCTTTGCTGGTTAACATCACTTCTTAACTTGGTCAAATTAGTTTTGCAAAAATCTTCCATCATGATGTAGATTCACAAATAGAGTTCGTATAACGAATGAGTTATGCTCTTTGACATTAAGCCTTTTATAGCAGAATATTTTGTTATCAATAATGCCTAATGACCTACACAGTACGCACAATAATTAAAGTAGACGAAAACTAATTTGGCAAAAGCGTCGTTAAAATGTCATAAAATGTCGAAATCGAACTGTTACGGTTACTACAATTAATAGTCCTAATCGGTTAGCTACTTACCACCTATTACGGTATTTACTCACCGCTTTTGGCTAAATCTAGGAATTTTATCTATCTAATTTTAGCAGGTAAAGTCTTTTCAATTTTAGGATTAATATATAGCCTATGACACTCACAAATAATGTGGCTTTCTATTGGTAAAAGAATTTTCAAAATCGGTTCAGTAGATCCAGAGATTACTTCCTACAACGTCACAAACTTTACCTCTTTATAATATTAGTATAGAAGTACAGATTACGATACGGTTCCATACCTATGTCGTATTATCTCTTTAATTATTTATGCAGTAAAAGGGAAAAGTCTTTTGTTTTAAACACTTGAGACGATAAATTTACTTATTTTGATAAGAATTCATAATTAATATAATATAAAAGTTACACATATGCTGTCGCTGACTTTTTTGTAGGCATTATCAAGCTCTACAACTTTTCTCTAGAACTTTATCATATATCTCTCATCGTTTAGGCAGTGTTAGTTAGAAACGTTTTTGTTCGACCGCTTATTCTCCGACTTACTTTGCAAATCCGACTACCACGAAAATGTCTTTTCATTTTTCGGATTAATATATAACTTATGACACTCACAAATAATGTGGCTTTCTATTGGTAAAAGAATTTTCAAAATCGGTTCAGTAGATCCAGAGATTACTTCCTACAACATCACAAACTTTACCTCTTTATAATATTAGTATAGATAAATATTTTATCGACATGGTACCATTCCTATGTTAACTGTCTCTATTTGCCCCAGTCGCCAGTTTGTACTGCGGATACTATAGTGTTATAATGTTTTGTGTGAGAAATTGTATTTTTAAATAAGAATTGTATACTACATTTTTTTATAATCAATAATCTATTTATTAGATAAACTTCAACCGCCCTTACCCATATTATCGGTTGCTATTTTATCCCCCGAACGCAACAAGCTGTATCCCGTACGTTCAAGCAAAAAAAAAAAACAAAACCCACAAAGTGTACGGTGATACCTCAAATTGTTCCGATTCTAAAATACATCATCTCGTTTAGTATTTTGAGGTCTGTCAAAGCTAATGCAGAGATTAGATAGATTGATATATTACATTCAATACAAAATATAATTGAAAAAATATTCAATAGAATATTATTACAAAAAATATTCAGCGATATTTCATGTTGACAACCTCTGATTTGCAAAGGATACACAAAAGGCTCTATTGCGTTAAAAAAATGTCTGGTATATTGTAAACAAGTATCGTTACTAAAAAATGTAATGAAAAAAAGCCAAGGATTTTTTACCAACTTTTTAAATAATAACCCAAAGGTAAGGCGTTTAATCCTAGACAGTGCAGGCGACGATAGCCGCTTTTATAATGTGGAATACTCAAACAGCGATATGTCAAAAATATGTTTATCCTTAGCGCACGAGGCCACGCAACCGCTTGCCAGACTTAGGTGCGATCCTGTGTTATAAAAAACTAATTTTTTCGTCAGAACACTCTTCAGATTTAGAAGTGATATGTGTCGTTTATAGCTTTTCACTAGCCAAAAGCGATTGGATTGCATGAGTGTTAATAATAGGGCTGCTGGTTGATTTTATCAGTAACTTACGACAATAATATCCAATCTTATGCAAGAGTTGAAACCGATTGCTCAAAGGTGTTTACGATTAAAAAAAAAGGGTGTGTGACAGGAGGCATACTCTCGCTCACCCTCTTTAATATCTACAGAATACTCTGTGTATTCGATTTCATATTGTGGATTTCAATATGAAATCGAAGATTATAGCGATTGTCAGACATTATAGATACGACAAAACAGATTTTACCACAAAAAAGCACACATAACTGCCGTTGTAACATCGCCGAAACGTTGGGTGTCACCAAATTTATGCGATAAAACTCATTTTTGTATAATAATCCGTAAGACTCTAGAGAACTAAAAAGGAGGGTTTTCAATTGATAGCATGTGAATTGCCAACTCGCTAAGTTGTAGTCACACAATGTAACTAAGAATAATAGTATGGTGATTTCCTTTACCCTCGACACTGTTGTTGGAATGCCAGACAGTGGATTCCACTACATCATTCCATGTCCAGACTAGATTCGAGGATCCCGCGATTTAGTCAGCACCCCCGTCGCTTATAAATGGTATCGAGGAGACAGTTGCTACTTACCCAACTTGGGTTGTCGACTACAGCGGGCGAGCCCGTCACCTCAGGAAGTTTTAACGATTAGTAGTTCTATCTCCCTGGAGTGAGCGTAGAAGACTTGGGGACAAAACAGTCCACCATCTAGCTACATCACAAGCCCGTAAGAGGCCAGCGCCTTAACCGCGAGATAGCCAGGAATGTTACCTGGCGGGCCGACACTCACGCCCTTACTTTCAATTGAGACCAGATTACTCCGGTCTCTGGATTGGTTACGAGTTCGAGGTCGCTTGTGTGGTCCTCTCCCTTACGAAGCGGTGAAACAGTGTATACCAAATCTATCGCGGACCACAGCGTCCTTTGCCCGGCTGTTCACCCAGGATCGGATGGCCGATGGTCGTTACAAAAGCAGTCGCTGTAAGGTCTGCAACCACCCCCGCTCTATAGGAAACAGTACTGCTTCCAGACTACCCCGACTGTTAGTCAGAGTTTTGGGGAGCTAATGGTCCCATGATGAGGTGGCCACAATGACCCATGTGTTCAGGGTCGGTCACACTCACGGGTCAACACCCATCCGATGGCCTCCACGCATGGGGTGCGAGCCTGGGTAGGACACTGGGTCAACCAGTCTCCCCTGGGAATCAAACCTCTGGCGCTCCTGGACGCTCTGCTCACCGAGCGGCGCAAGCCAATCGACTGTGCTCTCCGACTAACAATCGGGGGAGTCTGGGAACTGTATTGTTTCCTATAGAGCGGGGGTGGTTGTCTACCTTACGGCGACTGCTCTTGAAATGACCATTGGCCATCCGATCCCGATTCAGAGTCGGGCAAAGGACGCCTTGGTCCGCGATAGATTTGGTTCACACCGTTTCACCGCTTCGTAAGGGAGAGGATCGCGCAAGCGACCTCGAACTCGGAACCAATCGAGAGACCGGTCTTCTCCGGAGAAATCTGGTCACAATTGGAAGCAAGGGCGCGAGAGTCGGCCCGCCAGGTAACTCTGGCTATCTCGCGGTAAGGCGTTGGCTTCTTGCGGGTTGTGACGTAGCTAGACGTTGGATTTGTTCTGTCCAAAGTCTTCTACGTTCACTGCAGGGCGATAGAACGAGAAAATCGTTAAAACGTCCTGTGGTGACGGGCTCGCCCGTTGTAGTTGACACCGCAAGTTGTTAGTCAGAGTGCAAAGTCGATTGGCTTACGCCGCACGGTGCGCAGACCGTCCAGGAGCGCCAGAAGTTTGATTCCCAGGGGAAACTGACCATAAGGCCAGAGTCCTACCCAGGCTTGTACTTCATGCGTGGAGGCCGTCAGATAGGTGTTAACCCGTGAGTGTGACCAACCCTGAACAGAATGGGTCTTCATGGCCAACTCAGCAAGGGCCCTTTAACGCTACTTACCCAGATGGGTTCAAGTGGGATTTAATCCACTAAGCACTGTCTCAATTATCCCACCACGGTGAGCTCCTCCATCCTAAACCGTTGGCTCCCTGAGGGGTGTCAAGTTAACAGCCTGGCACTCACCATTAAGTCACTGCCAGTATAATATACTGTATATAAATAATTTATAATTTCTCATAATTCAATACCAATATACATCAGATAAATTTTTGAACCCTTGTTTAAAATAATTAAAACGGTAAGTAAATAAAAAAAGGAGTTCACCCCCTCTGCGCTAGTCTCTTCTCGGCGCTGGATAACTTCTTCTCCTTTCTGTCCACGAGAAGAGATTCATGTTGGAATGGCTCCTTGCTCATTGTTTGCCCGTGCTCCGATATGATCTTCTGCATTATTAAATCTATATATTTGTCCTTATAAGCGCTCAAATCTTTAAGCTCATTTTCCTAAAAAATAATATTAAAAGTTTGAATGATGACAGAAGACTGAATTGCAAACGAGTTTCAATAAAATTAAATGAGACCTTTTCATCGTTATCCCAGCATAAATTAGTAATTTCCTTCATCGATAAAACGGCGTCCGGATTGCATTCATCGACAATACGATCCGACATTCCCTGTTTATTAATTTGTCTATCGTAGATCTTCTTTTCCAGGCAAAAATCTGTTACCAGCCTATATACGAAACATGGCTTCTTTTGGCCATATCTGAAAATTTAATGTTTTTTCTTGACTTTATTGCACGAGCTCCCGGGCATTGAAGTCTATTATATTTTTCTTACCTATAAACCCTGCAAACGGCTTGAGTGTCATGACATGGATTCCAGCTCGCGTCAAAGACAATCACTCGATTTGCACCGACCAGATTTATGCCGAGGGAACCGGCCCTCGTGGAAACCAGGAAAAGATGAACATTTGGGTTTGAATTAAATTCGTTAATGAGCTTCTCTCGCTCTAATGCACTCGTCGAACCATCGAGACCTGCAATGAAATACGCAAATAATCAATCGTTTCAAAATGTTGATGTTTGAATACTCAAATGAGGAATACTCACGATAGTAACTCTTGTTTTTTGCCCATAGGCAATCGGTCCCCGGGATCGTGTGCCTCGTCAAGAAGTCTTCGATCAGATTCAGAGTGAACAAACTCTGGCTGAAAAGCAGAATCCGATCCCCGAGCTTCAAGCTCTCCGTCAGAATACAGAAGAATATCTCCATTTTTCCAGAATTCTCAATGATTCCCGATACATAGTTCTGAAGCAGTTCCATCGCCCAATCGTACGTCATCTCCTCCGACTTTTTTGCCTGCAGGGCTTCTTCCTCTTTATCTTTCCTCTCCTTGTCGCTGTCTTTGTCGCTTTCGGAACCGTCTTTCTTTTTATCCTTCCCCGTTTTCGCCTTTTCTTTCGCCTGTTTCGATTTCGGCCGCGGTTTCGGTCGCTTCGAAGCGACCTTCGCCGGCGGAGATTCTTTCTCCGACGGTTTCTCTTTGTCATTGTCCGGCAACTTGGAATCTGTCGCCGGTTTGGTGGCTTCGGCCGGCTGAGGATCCGCCTGAGGCGGTTTCTGTTCGGCGATTTCGCTCTTTTCAATCTCCATTTTCAACTCGCGCTTCGGCTCCTCGTGTATGATCTTTTTCGTATCGAGATCTTCGATCTTCACTTCGTTGTCCGAATCGTTTTTCGTTTCGACCTTCAAATCGTCCAGCGCCCGGTTGACCGCTTTCATTTCGGGGGATTCGGGTTTATTTTCGACTTTAACGATGGCGGAAGCGTCCGACCACGGTCGGGCGGCGTTCTCTTCGAAAAACGGCTTCGGTTCGGGTACGGGAACGACGGCATTGTAAGGAGGATAAGAGTTTTGTTCGGGTCGTTGGGGGAACGGCTGCGCACTTTCCGCATTGTCGTAAGCGGGAGCCGCAGGGGCAACCGCAGGAGCAACCGCAGGAGCGACCGGCTCGTTCCGCGCCGCTGCTTCCGTATCGGCCCTCGAAGCTGTGTAATTTTGTCCGTATCCTGAATTTTCATACCCCGGATACTGCCCGTTACCGCGATTTGCATAATCGTAACTATTATTAGGGTACGGCTGCTGAGCAGGCGGATTTTGTGGATATTGATTGTTATAGTACGGATCGGGATAGTAATTGTTGTCGGCGCCCCAGTAGCCGCGCTGTGGATAATTCTGATTCTGCGGATGCGAATACTCGCCGCTCGGCGCGGCAGCGGCGGGCGGCGCCGGGTGGCTCTGCTGCGGATACTGGTTGTAATCGGAGGGATACTGCTGCGGATAATATCCAGCATTGTAACCCTGATTGTAAGAATCGGGACCGTAGTAGTTGCTCTGCGGTGGGTAGCCCTGATAACCTTGATAGGGGGGGTACGCGTTGTATTGCTGATTGCCGTCGGGCGGTGGGTACGCCGGTCGCGAGGGGTCGGCCGGGTACGGGGCGGGATGGGGAGGGTACTGGTTGTACGTCCCGGGGGGGTACTGAGCGTTGTCGTACCGAGGAGGTTCCGGTTTGGCCGGATCGTGCGCTCCTGGAGCGTTGAGGTTACTCGTATTCGGAGGAATAGTGGCGGCCGGTTTTGTGTTTTTCGCTTTGCCAGTCTAGAAAAGATATGTATAAAAAATCAACTTAAAACGAAACCGTCAACAGGACCGCTGAAGTGGCAGAGGTCTAAAATCGAAAAACCATTATATATCACATTGCATTCAGACCGCTGTTTTTGCTTATAACAGTTAGCCGCTTCAACGTTTTTTAATTCATTTTGATGCGAGGGAGTGTATTTGAAGTGCGCTACATTGCTAATGTGTCAAAAATGCACAAAAATCATAATATTTCGTATTTTCGGAAATTTGCCACCATCCATGACATGACTTGATATGAAGCTAGGACTGAGCCATCGCTCTGTCGTCACAGAAAATACTCATCTAGGCGATAATCTTTATTTTTGTATAGGAAAATGCCTCATGAGTATGTAGACTGTCTATTCTGATCGCTAAAAATAAAAATAAGGTTGGCAGAGACGGCCGGCTCTCGCATTTATTTCAAGAATTGGAAACGCAAGGTGTTCATTACGTTATGTTTGAAGATTTATTTAATTTTCGAGTTAAATTCGGAACACAACAGAAGTGCTAATCAAGATCCCTTCTAAAATGATTAAGCACACAATCGTCCTTTCCCCCTCTTGGATTTTATTTTCTGACTATATTTTATTTTCCTGTAATTAATATTTTTCTGTGTAAAATATATAAATACAGTTGAACCTCTCATAACGAGCATAATTCGCTCCAGACTCTTACTCGTTAAACGAAACAATCGTTAAGTGAAACAATTTTCCCCATACTCGTTATGAGAGGTGCGAAATACTTGTTATGGGGAATTACTGCAAATTACTCGTTATGAGAGGTTCCACTGCATAGTCAAAAGTTAGTAAAAATGTGAATCATTTTCTGGCACTTAATGTTGTCTTTCTTCGAATATGCTGGTTCCAAGTGAGGACAATAATGCAGTAAAATGTTTACCTTTTCCTTATTTTTGGAACCGACCGGTCTGCCCTTCTTTCCTCCGGTGGGTCTCTTGCGACCTCCGGTGGTGGTAGTGGCACCGGTTAACGCAGCAGCGCCCGCCTCTTCCAGATCCAGATCCAGATCTAGAATGGCCGCTGTCTCGCTGCGCTTTTTCAAAAAGAAGTATAAAACATCGGGGTGGTTCCATATCTGGAAATCGAGACAAATATCAATCATATTCTACCTTTTAAAATATCACAAATTGAACAGACAGTAGAATGACATACTTTGCAGCAAATCGCGAAAGCTTTCAGGGGGTTCGGTACGGCCCTCTTCCGGACGACTTCGTTCATGAATGTGTCGTAAAGCTGTCTTTGGAGGGAGGTCATTCTGACGAGTATAACGTATTCCTCCTTCTGGGGTAGAGTTGACTGAAGAACGGCATGCGATCTCCTAATTTTGAAAATACATTGGTTATCAACAAAAAAAAAAGAACCCATCTGGGATATATTCTTAATTACTCTTTCTTACATTCTCAATTATCACTGAGAAAGTTTTTGTCTGGATTATTAAAATCTCTTCAGCTTCTAAACAGTATAATTCTCTTCTGGAGTGCACAGTAGTACATCCAAATATAAAAACCGGCATTTCCCAAGGTAATCGACGAGACATGACTAAATTAGACTGACAGACACAGACAGACAATGAAGTCTCACCCAATAGGCTTGTGTTTGTAAGCTTTATGATAGTAAGTAATTGAAATGTCTCAAAAAGAAAATAGTTTTTGAAAATCCGAATTTTAATACTTATAATCACCTCAACATATTCCAAAATAGAATGAAAGCAAAAGCTGCATTTTTTCCCCCCATCACAGTAAACCTAGGCGTATGTCTTATTTAGTGGATTATGTAAATAGACATTGGTGCAGGGTGCGAGCGGCCGCAAAATAATTGAACCAATCATTTGTGACCAATGTACCGGTTGCGAAATCTCGTTTCAGGTAGCCAATTTTTCCAATAACGGTAGGTCCATTATTTACAAATTTATCTCTGCTTGTGGGTCAGACTTTAGTTGCAAACATTAGGTATGAACATGCTAGATATGAATATAAACCACCTAGTAAGGTCTCTAAGACCACAAGTACTAACTGTCTCCAATTACAGTTACCTTCACACTGTGAAATATGACGCTTGAAATTAAATAAAAAAATATTTATCAGAAATTGAAATATTTCTATATATAATGTACTTATATATCAAATAATGGCAATTATATATAATATATTAAATTAACATAGAACCAATATTAAATTTGACAATATTAATTAATGGCGAATGACAATATTTACATAGTGAGAATATTTAAAACAAAAACTCACCTCTGCACGAAACCAAGCAATAATGAGTGCAAAACATGCGCTCTGTATCTCATGAGGCGAATATCTTGCGGAGTCGAGTCTATGCATTGGCCGTTTTGAATCGGTCGTTCAAACATGTTGCTAAACTCTGTTCGAGTGCCGAGATAATTCGGACGTACAAAGTCAACCATGCACCAGTATTCGAGCAGATTGTTTTGCAACGGATATCCTAAAAGATAATTGGTTTTTATAACTTACTTATTATTAAAAAGTTAGGTGCTGTTTGGACGTGGATTTAGGGAAACAAGATTAAATGGCTTATTCGTTTGAATTTCAGGAATCAATCAGCGATGATGTTGAGTTGTCAACTCAGTCAGTGATCGTTGCCCATCCATATATTTTAATTTGCCATCGTCAACTCTACCTCCCGCTATATCGCCAGTTTTACAGCCACCACCGAGGATGAAGGAGCTCGGTCCCTGAGCTCAGTTTGAAAAAGAGGCACACATAATCGGCAGGTACCCTATAGAAATGGTTGACTGTAAGATATCGCTAAAGCGATAAGTCCGCCATTTGTGCATAAATTGTCTTTTTTATAAAACCAGTGTAATATTCATTAAGTTATGTTTTCATAGCACAATAAAGTTATTCTATTCTATTCTATACCCTATCTCTTCACCGGTGAGTTTTTAATGGTGAGGTGAATCTTTTAAATGCATATTGAATTACTAGCTAATTTCGCCATAGTCAAATTGCAGAAAAAACCAAACCCAATTGCCAAGAGCGGGCGGTACCGCCGATCTGTGAAATAGAAAGCTTCCGTCCCACAAGTGCATGCAATAAATTTTACCTGTTAAAACGATTCTTCGCTTCGTTCTCATTTGTTTTAGTGCATACGATATATTCGAGTGCGAATTTTTTATTCTGTGACCTTCATCGCAGATTACCAAATCAGGACCGGGTTTTACCAGAGCCTCATACATATCTGTAAAGAACAATTCGAAAGGAAAGGTGGTTTTATACTATCTTTTAATTTAAAGCAATTCACAAATAAGCAATTCGCAAATAAGTTACAATTTGGTGTATTCCATGTCAATTCAGGCAAGATATAGAAAAAAGTAAGATAAATATAGAAAAAAGAAAGATATACGTATATTTTTGTTTTTCTCAAAAAAAATCCTGGCTTGAAATACAGGTCGCTAAAAATGGCATTTCGGAACCATTTTCTCACTTGAGAATGTCAACAAAAAATTTAAAATGCTCTATCTCTGGAATGGGGTAAGATATTTCGATGCGGTTTGTTTAATTTTTATTGCTAGTATTTTTGTGTTTAGTATGATGTACTGGACTTCGAAATGTGTGCCTAACTTTTCTTGCTGCAGCTTTCTAAAAAAAAATTTTATATTTTTAAAAAAAACTCCTTTTTAAGAAATGTAGTACTCAGTAGTATAGATCAATAGTGAAAAAATAAAAAAGTTGGGATTGGTGTTCTTAGAAAAAAAATTTTTTTTGAATAAAATCATTTTTTTAGAAAGCTGCAGCAAGAAAAGTAAGACACATATTTCAAAGTCGAGTACATCTTTCTAAACACAAAAATTCTAGCAATAACATAAAAAAACTGCAATGAAATATCTTACCCCATTCTAGAGATGCGACCTGTATCACAGACCAGGATTTATTTTTGGGCAAAACAAAAATATATGTATATCTTACTTTTTTCTATATTTCAACATATGTTTAATTGAAAAACTTCTGAGACTATGAAGGTACCCCTGCCTGAATTGACATGGAATAACATTACATTACATTTTAATAAGAATTTACAACTTACATAAAATAACATATTATTTAACTAAATTACTTAATCCAAGGTGAGAAATTAAAGTCAATTATTAAATGATGTTTACAGCCCGATGTTGCTAACTAAGCAAAGCTTGTGCTTGGGCAGACACTCTATAAACATAGGTTAATATTTTTTTGTGAGTGCCTAAGATGACTATTAATATTCTTATAATAATTATCTATTTTATATGTATACTCATGTACATGGATTCAGTTCTATTTTTAAGTTATTGCATAGCTTTTATCGCGGGCCTAGTAGGCCAGCGCGGCGACCGAATGAAGAAATTTCTAAACGAAAATTAATGATTTTAAACTGATAATTACGTCTAAACGAGTACTGCTTACGATTCAAAAAAAATATATGTTAAACAAGAACATTTTCCTAATATTCTTAGCTTTGAATATTTTAGATTTTGTTTATATTACATAGTGTAATTAATTTGTGAAATTAGGTCTAACTGAACACAAAAACGACTACTACGCAAATACTATCTGGCGTATTATTATGAAACCTGCACCATTTTAAAGATAATTTAATTATTTATCTTTTTATCTACGATTTTTTTCGAATAGTCAAAGAATAATATCCGTTTTTTTTGCTTTATTGAATAAAATTCGTGCGCGACGCTCTATCGGAAGACGTTTAAATTATTCCGAATCATTTGCTTCCGCAGCCGCACATGATTTGGAATAATTTCAACGTTTTCCGATAGAGCGCAGTTATCTATCAGAAAAAATAAAATAAATAAAATAAATAAATAATTATAATTGCATAAGTTGTTAAAAATGCTATGCAATAGCTTTACCGTGGCAGTCCCCGAGTGCCACACGTATATATTTTTTTATTTTATTTGTCTGCCATGTAAAGCCGACTTAAGTCAACGCTATTGTCGAATTAATATTTATGCTTTAATAGTTTACTAGCAACTGACAAATTCTAATATGCGATAATTAGCTTTAATTGATATTTCATGCTTTTATTGTATATTCTGAATGAACAAATTGAATACTGAATACTGAATATATTAGTTAGAATATATTAGTTACATATATTAGTGTGAGAATATGTTTAAAAAATTCTAAAAAGCTTAAAAAGTTAAAAATTAATAAAAAGATGATTACAGCAATAGAAAAATACAAAATCACAGAAAAAACCTTCAAATAATTACTCAAAATAGAGCAGTTAAAAATAGTCATAGTTATAAAATAATTAAATGTGTTTACATTCTAAAGTTGATATACTATATGAATAGTAAAAGCAATTTATTATTTGGCAAAATTGTTACAAAAAGCGATACAACAATAAGGAATTCTTAATAGTAAAATAAAGTTGCTTTAAAAGTATGGAATATCTGCTGGGCCACATAATCGAATTTTAATGTTTACGAGGGGCATTCAAATAAAAAAGAGAATGTGTTACATACTCCTGTATCGCAAAAAAAGCACAGGACTTATATTAGAAAAGGACAGGGGCGAAGCTTTGCATGTCCAGCACTGCTTGCAAGGAGAGAGAGGTTCACAGGCAAATATGCGATAGATATGACTGAGATACGTGGAAACCGGCCATCATGGATCCTGTGCATGTTATCCTCTGTGACTTGGCTGCAAGATTTGTAATCACCCAGAAAATTCAGAAATTAGTTAATATGAGGTCACATACCATCTAAATGTTTCTTTTCTTCGTCCGTCGGCTCATCCTCCTTCTTCTCCTCGGGTGACTTATCAGCACCTCCTTCCACCTCCTCAGATCTAGGATCTTTATCAGTGACCGCCTCACTAGAATTAGGTGTTTCCTCTCCACCCTTGTCCTTTCCTTCTTTCGAACCCTCCTTTGCTTCTTTGTCCTTATCTGCCTTCTTCTTCCTGCGCGGTTTCTTATCTTTCTTCATACTCAGCAGTCTGTATAGCTCGTAACCGATCATTAAAACACCGCCCGACTTGTTCCAGTCCTAAATAAATAGAAATTGGAGGATTGATTACTATATTACCATGAAAATTCTAAACTGAATGTGTAAGCACCCTCAGTTGATTATCGGCATTCGATGATGACTTTGATAACAATGCAATATGTTTAAAATAATGAAAGTTATAAAATTCACTAAAGCACATGGGATTACTAAATCAATTAATCGATGATTTAGAAAACCTCCCAGCCGCCGTTTATTAATATTATGGTTTGTGGAAAAAGTGCTTGGGGCGCAGATTACTTTATATGGAATTTTGATACCTAGTGTACTAAAATGGCAATAAGAAGAAATTATTCCACTGACTGATTTTATTGGGTCGGTAAATGAATCGCTTATTTACCAAAGAACACATGTTCAAAAAAAAAATTTATATATACGATAAAAAACTCTAGTTAATATAGGCTTTAGCAATGTTGCATTTTATTGCAACAGCTTATATTTTCTCTTAATATATTTTCTCTTATTTCTATAACAAAACATATTTTCTCTTATTACCCTAGATAAACTTAGAAACCTTTTTTTGTGTCTCCTGTAAAGTTGTATATTTGGACATATGTTCTTTAGTAAATAAGCGATTCAAATATTGATAATAAAGGTAGTAACTATTATCATGCGAAACAGATGGAGTTATAATTTGTTTTTTTTTAATATGGCTGCTGGAACTTTCGACTACTGCTTGGTGGACAGGTATCGGTTGCTGCTGTCAATTTAAAACCTTTTTTTATCAATTTTGCAGATTATTCTACAATAAAAAGTCTTTTTTTATTTCATAGTATTAATTGTGAGAGTAAATATTAGTTACTTCATTTTACATTTATTTTTTGATGAAATAAAGACGAGTTCTTGTAAAACACGAAAATGGTGGCGGCCTTGGAACTATTAGAACACAAGCTTATCTTAAACATTAAAAGCCATAGAACGTAATAATTTATAATATATAATAATTTATAATATAGTTATAAATGTTCAAAGAATAATAAACGTATTACAGAGCTCAATGGAGTTTTTATGGAATTTTATAAGCAAATCCGAGCTGCAGCTGCTAGGAATTGTTTTTAGCCACTGGATTAAAGATAAAAATTACAATCTTTTCATATAAGAGTGTTGGTTCTGATGTGTCATTCAGGTGATTTGATCATTGACGGTTTTTGTGGATTATCTTGAACCAATCTTTAATTTTATTAAAAATATGACAATTAAATAAGCGCGAAGGATTCGAGCATACTACAATTCTAGATAAAAAGTAAACAGAACGTTTTCTCGTTTAAAGAAAGAATATCTTGTTTTGCACTTACGTTAACTACTTTGGCCCGAGCCGCCAATGTCTTGTGACTATCGTTGAGTACGTAAATTGGAAAATTTCTCGATCGGACTTCACCTCCAGTCGATAATGGAGTGGTAGCACCTTCTTGCGGTAGCCACTTGTTAAACTCTGCCACCTGCACGAAAAATAAGAATTGACAATTTTAACATTGAAATATACGAGAAATTCCGGTAAAATTCGTTAGTAAGAAAGAATTCTCACCCAATTCTGTAAAGTGTTGATGGGCATTATGCAAAGCACGGTTTTGGAAGAGGTGTGCCGGAGAAATATGTCGCAGAAACAGACGATCTGCAAGGTTTTGCCCAAGCCCATAGAGTGTGCCAAGATGCAGCCAAAACCAGTAGACGTAGAGAATCTCTCTACAGATTCTATGATGTTGTCAAAGAGGAAACGTACTCCGCCAATCTGTAAAGTAATCAAATTATTTCAAAACATTCTGCATTTATGTACATTCAAGATACACTTACAGAGATTACATGTGAAAGAAAGAAAAAAAGAAGAAAACTGTACATTATCATTACAGCAGGTAGGTATAGAATAAAATAAAACTAATATATCAGATGATTTTCACAGATGTTGCCAACTTACTGTATGGCAGATATTTGGTGTTTATGATTCGTTAAATTGCATGTACTGAAAAGGTGACAAGAGTTGGGTCATCATCATGTCAGATATAGTCCCAATAAATTGATTTTATTTTATTTTTATTTATTTATTATAAAAGGTACACAAACAATACTCTAATATTACATGGCTATCGCTAACATTTTTACTTTGTTTCTAATTAGGGTATAATATTATATGCGTACTCCGCATGCTTAATTTATAATTGCGTATGTGCCGTATCTCATGATTTACAAAATTATCAAAATTATCAAAAATTATCAGCACAAAAATTAATATCCTTAAAAATTATCAAAACAAAAATTAAAAATTTTAGAAATAAGTTTACAGTGAATTCTGAAAAACAATTAAACAATGAAATGGTAAAAAATAGATCAAATATTGTCTGGAATAAAATAATAAAAACATAAAAATTATCAAAACAAAAATTAAAAATTTTAGAAATAAGTTTATAGTGAATTCTGAAAAACAGTTAAACAATTAAATGGTAAAAAAAAATAGATCGAATAATGTCTGGAATAAAAATACTAAAAACATACGGTAAATTATCAATTTGTTTCATAATACGTTATTTATAATGGACTTAACTACTAATGGTCCCAGGTTGAAGAAATCAATGTTATCGGTTATAGTGTTGTATAACCGGCATGTACGTGAGATAGGATTGTGGAAAGACTGATTTGTCTGCGAAGTGGGAAGGTGAAATGTTAAGTGCTGCCTCAGTCGCCTGGATGGTACGTTGAAATTTAACGCTTCTAATAAATCTGGTGAGTCTATCCCGCCGTTAAGAAGTTTATGCAGAAACATTAGACTTCCGCACTCTCTCCTCTTTCTAAGAGTAAAAATCTTAAAATAATTTAAACGCTCTTCATAAGAGTAGAGAGTGCGTGATAGGCCGGTTTTATAGGTTACCATATGCATATACTTCCTCTGCACAGACTCTATCGCTTCCGAATGCACCTCATAGTATGGATTCCAAATTATGGAACCAAACTCCAGTTGGCTGCGTACAAGAGAATTATAGAGCAAGTTAAAAGAGTTAATATTTTTAAACGGTTTAGTAACCCTATATATAAAACCCAGTGTTCGCTCGCTCTTACTTACTACATTGTTGATATGCTCTCTAAAAGTCAGGTGCTCGTCGTGAAGTATTCCTAGATCTCTTACACTTTTTGTAGATTTTAGTGTTGAATTGCCGATAGAGTAAGGGTAGTCTTTAATTTGCTTATTTCTAGTGAAACGAATAATTTGACATTTTTCAACATTCAGTTCCATTCTATTAGATTCACACCATTTTTTCAATTCGCAAAGATCTTTCTGTAGTGCATTGCAATCCTCCATTGTCAGTATTTCTTTGAATATTTTTAAATCATCTGCATACATTAGATGCCGACAGCGTAGACTCTTAGAGATCATCAATGAATATTAAAAATAGAAGTGGTCCGAGATTTGATCCCTGAGGCACACCAGATTTAACTAAGGCAGGGATCGATGTATATCCTTTCACACGAACAATTTGTGTCCTATTTGATAGGTACGACTTCATCCATCTAAGTAGGTTACCGTGAATACCGTTATTTGCAAGTTTCATATGTAATATGTCATGATTAACTTTGTCAAAAGCTTTAGCGAAGTCGGTATACACGGCATCCACCTGTTGTTTCCTATTAAACGCGGATGAAATGTACTGGTTGTACTCCAACAGGTTAGTTTCCACCGATCGGTTTTTGGTGAATCCATGCTGGTACGGACAGATTATATGTTTAAAATGTCGTGTAACATGATCACAGACAAGAGATTCGAATATCTTTCCGAAACAGGAGAGTATGCTTATTGGTCTGTAGTTAGATACTGAATTCCTGTCTCCGGATTTATGAATCGGTATGATATTAGCAATCTTCCACTGCGATGGAAATACTCCTATCTCAAGACATTTATTATATATAATGTGCAATGGCTGTACGATTTCTGCTGAACATTTTTTAATGAATAAGGGAGGGATTTCATCATGACCTGGACCTTTACTATCATCTAACATTTTTAACTTAGTTCTAATATCTATTTTATTAATAATAATATTGCATAGCGAGTAATTAGCACTCGAAACACACACACTTTGTTGAGTCAGCTGCACTGGGTTAGCATCAAAAACTGAGGAAAAGTATTCCGAGAACAACTCGCTTATTCCGGATCCATCGTTGGCAGTTTTGGATTGAAAATACATAGTATCCGGTATTGCTGGTTTTGCTTTTTTTGCTTTTACGAATGACCAGAATGGTTTACTTGTCTTATTTAGAGACTCTTCAATTGTCTTAATATAGTCATTATAGCTTTCTTTTATCATTTTTTTACCTCTTTTTCTCAGCAAAGAAAATGTTTCGTAGTCGACCGCGTTGCCGTACCTTTTTGCCTTTTTTCTGAATTTTTCTTTTTCCTTCAGCAACTTTATACAGGATGTATTTAACCATGCAGGATATTTTGAGGGTCTTTTGCTCTTGAATGGTATTGCTATTTTAATTATTTCCCACAGCTTGGAATAGAATGTTTCGACTAATAAATCTGGGTCATCACCCGTTAGGCATGTATACCAGTTAATTAGTGATAATAATTCAGTACATTTTTTGTAGTCGCCCTTAAAGAAATCATATCGAGCTGTTGCAGTATTTTGAACCAGCTCGACGTTATATGCAAGTTTCAGATATATGTCTAGCGGTGGATGATGAGCGTCGACTCGGCTTATTGCTGTGGAACTTTTAACACATATATTGTCTTTGTCAGACAATATTAAATCTAAAATTCGATCGAAAGGGTTCTTGACATAGTTAGATTGGGTGAGGTTACCGGTCGACATAAGTTCCTGTAGGGCTATGGATTTTTGCCCTGAAAAATGTATTTCGCCTATATCCCCTCCATTTTCACAGATCCTGTTCCAATTGATATGCGGTAGATTGAAATCTCCAATGATGACGTTTTGATTTTGTATTTCTGAGTTTATACAGATTTCTTGACATTTTGAAGTAAAACATTGAAATTTATTAATCGGGATGTTAGGTGGTAAATAGACTGTACATATATTTAGAACCTTCTTTTTAGAATTATTCGGCTCTATTTGTATCCATAGATCTTCATTTTCCGTTTCCCATAATGGCATTCTTCTAGACTTGATTGTATTCAGTACAGCCACCAGAACTCCGCCCCCGTTGTTATATTCGGATGCACTGGATTCCCGATCTCGCCGATATATGACATAACGTGAATCAAATATTTCGCCATCGTATACACCAGAGTTCAGATTAGTAAGACAAATTATATGATAGTTGTTGTTTAACACCTCTAGGTTTATTTCTTGTAGTTTAGATCGCATCCCCCGAATATTTTGGTAATAGATGTTATAGCAATTGAATTTTATATCTTAACTTAATTAAGGCTTGCGTTGTGGTAGTAATATTGCTATTTCAAAGTGTGTAGCATCGTAATATTTTTAATGTTGATTGCTGGAGTGTTGTTATTTTTCCGCATAAATATAAGGCCATTTCGGATCCAGACGAATTCCCATTTGTTATTTTTAGCCCATATTCTGGATGCGGCATGTATCGCCTTTCTTTCAGGAGATAGGTGTTCGCAGACATAAACTGGAGTGCTATGGTCTCCTAGGATTCCAAGGTGAGAAGTGTTTATTTTATTATTTCTATATTTCTTTCTATATTTGTGGGCGTTTGAGAATTTTATGGGGACCGATAAGATGCGTTTGCGGCAAGTAATGCTATACGAATTTAGGAAAGGTGAAAGAGTTCGGAGTGCGCAGAAAATCCTTCACAGTGTTTATTTGGACCATTCTCCTACTCTCTGGACCGTTAACAAGTCATTTGACAGATTCCGCATTAAGGATTTTAACTTAGACAATCAGCCGCGGTCTAGACAACCTTTTGGTATTAATGACGATGTTGTGTGTTTGATAGTGGAAGAAACTCCAAGGCTGTTGTTTAAGTGTAAGTTTAATGGCACAGATATTAAACATTCCAAAAAGCACTACTTATGAGATTGTGATAAATAATCTGACAACACGCCAGTCCACACTGCCTTCCTTGTGACCCTCTTTCTGACCGATTGGAAGGTGCCAACGGCTCTCCAGCCGCCCCATTGTCCACATGTGGCTCCCCAAGCCTTCTTCTTGTTCCTGCGATTTAACCCTTGGAGTAAATGGGTATTTTCATGGATGCATCTGTCTCTTTTGCAGGATTTTCGGCGACATCGACCTTAAAGTACTATAACTACGAAACTACTACACCAATCATAAAAAGAACAACTGCACAATGATTGCATTGAAATTTCGAATATAGAATATTGAAATATCATTTTGTAAAACAATTAGATAATTATGAATAAATATGAGAACGTCAAAGAAGTGAAAAAAACGCGGAACCAGATCTGGTCGTATCATACTCAACGGATAATTGTTTCAGAACCAGATTTGGTCGTATCATACTCAAGGGGTTAAAATTACCATGAAAGGACATCATTTCGGGCCAGTTGACAAGTCAAAAATGCATGCACCAGGGCTCTAAAGGACCTTCCGGAAAAGGCGTACCATGATTCCTTCAATAACTGGAAAAATGTCGCAGGAAGCCATGAGTCGATGCAGGAGGAGCCTTTTTTTAAATCTTTTAATGTATTTTACCGATCGGGTCAATAAATGTTATTTAATCGCCTCAGTGACATTACTTTTTAGACACACTATGTATGTAATCCCTGGTTGTTGTTATTTGGCACCTAGCAACATCCAGTATTTGTACAAACATAACTTAGTAGCCAGAATTACTCGTTGACTTTAGAGGGCCACATTATTATTATAAGTACTCACCGGAAGTTGTTTTAGAACACAACGGTGCTAAACTCTACTGGGCTATAACACCTATAACAACCAACAGAACAATAGGTCTGATATGATATTAATCAATAAAAATGTGCAGCACTTATTTGATCGACATAACTCTGTTGTGTCATGACTAAACACTGTAAATTGAGATACAGTGTTTTGTGATAAAGACTTTAAACAAATTAAAAATATATGTTTCATGTATCTGCTTCAAAATATATCACAGAAACCTTACCAGCTATCTTGTATAACAAAAGCAAAAATAGACCTATACAATGGTGCCTAGATAAAAAAAACTTTGAATCCCATTTACTCAAATAGCCATTTTCAATTTGCAGTGTTTTGTCATAACACAACATGGTAGTGATGGGTGTGATCACGAATAGCAATAACAATAACAGGTGATATTTGCAATCACGAAGAACGCGTTACGAGAATTTGAAAGAACATGCTATTTGAATCACGGCTACGAACAGCACCGCGTTGCCATCACTCGGCGCCGCTACGACGCGACCGATCACGCGTGATTATATGATCAGTGATTGGCCGTTCTCACTGAACGCCGTCGAACGACCGCGCGGCGCGCCACTGAACGATGATCGGTGAATTGAACCGTTCATTTGGTTTCGTTCATTCTTGATGTGATCGGCGATCAGTGGATCAGTGATTTGCCGTTCGTTCTGGGCGAACGCCCGCGCCGGCTGGACGATGACTGATGAGTGGCGCGTTCATTTCGTACGTAACGTGAATTTGGACACTGTTGTCGCATGAATTTGGACACTGTTATCGCTCGTGTCGTAATCGTTCGTGTAAATGAGTTTGCTCATGATTTGTTAAAGCAATAAAATAACATTATTTCAGAAAGACGAACTCGGCTTAGCACCAAAAGAGCAAGAGAGATAATCTTTCTGAACGCTAATTCTTCTAATTACTAATAAATATTAAGCAAATATAATGCGCGTTTCTGTTATCAGTTATCACATTGACGAAACTTTGTTACTTAACGTTTCACAGTACATTTCAGTACAATCACGAAAATCACGAGTAGCAGTTATTATCACGCGTAAAAAAATACCAGTAACGTGATTGTTGCGTGATTTAAAATTGAGAATCACGCCCATCACTACAACATGGTACCAACAATCTTATCCGCAATCGGTGTTGTCCCTAAGAGCCTCACTAGAGATCTCAGGAGACTGTCTCTCGGCACGGGGCTCAAACGGGTAATGCAGAAAGCGGTAATACTGGCCGCAACGAGAAATGTGACAAGTTTCTGCATTTGCACTTCTTGACCACCAAGGCACAGTATACAGACAGTAGCTTCTCTTAGAACAAAATTTAAATTGAAGGGAGCAACGTCACGAGTATTAAGGGTTACCACAAATCCAGCTTCTGTTGAACGAAAGTCGTATATGGCCACCTTTCCGCCGATGCCAATATTCAAACATTCGAGAAATTTGACAACCCTCGCCCGCGTGTAATGCTAACTGTAGGCGTTTGCTGTAACGTATATCCCTCTAATCACTTCCCTCGCACCCTATCCCCATAACGACCTGCCATTCGAGAGTGCGCCTACTATTCTAACTCCGTATACTGTAGCCTAGGCATGGTTTGATAATGTAGTGCCTACCTTGTTGGTCTAATCTGGTCTAAATGGCCAAGTTTCTAATTTACATATGAAAATTATAATTTTACTTACCTGATGTGGTTTAATAATTCGGGCTATCTGCGGTGCCAGAAAGATGTCTTGCTCATTTTCGGGATGACCAATGTTTATAACGACACGGCCTTGTTCATCCAGAACATTGTAAGCGTCATTGACATGAAGACCTAGTAAAAAACAAAAATTAGTGGATTGAACTTTAGGACCTTTACTATAAAGTTGCCTTTCTACAAAGAAAATAAAAACCAAAAATTGTGTTTTAAAAATATACATAATAGCATTGTTTATATAGGGTATTAGATCGCTCAATGCCATAGTATGTTTTGGCCGCTAGGATTTTACTTCCAAAAATTCATTATTCATCTCTAATATTAAGGTACGGTAGTATTGTAGTCCACTATATATGGCGCTCTAAGCACGCCTATACAGTATCCTATCTCAAAATAAAATAAGAATCTAAAACATTTTTTTTAATCATAGCTCTTATTATGTCAATGTTATTTACATAAAGATGTTAACTTTTAATTTGTTTTATATGCAATAATTAAGCACTTTAAAGTTTAGATAGACTAATAGATGGCATTCTATCTCTCCATATTATTTCTGTGATGTAATCACAGAAAAGAATCAACTATAAAGAAATGCGACCGATAAGTTAAATTATTCGGTTTTTATATTCAATCAGTCCTTTATAAAAAAAACATTATCAATGTTATAATAGATGGCCAAATAAATTTCTATTAGTTTCGCCGAACAACGATTGTTCTATCAGCGCCACCAGCATATTGCCTGCGTATAAGGGTTGCCAAAACGGTTGCGTAAAGTATCGAGCAAACTAATACCCTATTATATACATAATCAATAATAATATTAAAAGAAATATTGACCCTTATCATCTATAAAGTTTGACATTTTAACCCCTCGCGTACCAGACGGCCCGAAACGTCCAGAATTGATATTTACCGTCGAACCCCAGACGGCCCGAAATGGCCAGGCGAGGCCGACCGCTAATTATGGATTATTTAATCGACTAATAATTATGAATAATCTTTATTGCTTTACATAACGACGTTACAAATATCTAATAGCAAATTTCAATAGGAACATAAAACAGGTCTTTTTTAGACGATCGGTGTGACAGTTTCGGAGTAATCGTTTTTTTTCTGAAACGCCATCTTTTTTTTGAGACTCGCGAATTTCTTACGGGCCGTAAGGCACACATTAAAATTCAAACCGCGGGCCGCAAGGGGTTAAAGAGAGTTAGTTAATGCCTCTGTCGTAGAAGTCTCAAGGACAGGAGTGAATGAATGCTTTGGGAGTGTTTTTTCACTGCCTCCGGAGGTGAATCTTTCCCCTGTAAAAAATCCGAAAAAAAGTGGAAATCTGTTGGAGCAAGGTCTGGCGAGTACGGTGCTTGACGAAGAATCTCCAGTCGCAACTTTACGACTGTTTGCTGTGAAATGTAAGGTCGTGCTTTGATACGCCAATGCAGTGGCAAAGAGCAATTGACCAGACTCGGTTGTTTAATTGCGAGCTTTTCCATAATTGTTTGCAGATCTCGATAGCAAAAAGTTGACATGAATAACACGGGCACTGGACCACCAAGAGCTTTCTCTGACTGATTTTACATTTTGGACAGTGTCTATAGCTGCATCTCCTGGATTCATACAAGATCATACAAGATCCATTTGTCATATAAAAGAAAATAGAATTCCGAAAACCTTCATTTTGGTGTTAGTTCAGTAAAGAAATGCAAGAGGTGAACCGTTTTTGCAGCAGGCATTAATTTAGCTCGTATAGAATTCATACAACTTTAATATGCCGATTTCACTCGATGCTCAATATTGTTTTGTTGTTAAACTGCTGCCAGCTCAACCATAGTTTGCAACGGATCTGCTTTCACTATTGCCCTTAATTAATCATCATCATCAACCTTACTATCACATCGTCCACAGGGCTCTTTCTCAAGGTCGAAATTACTAGAACGGAAGCGATTAAACCATTAACGCACGTTTAAGACGTTCTTGGTGTTTGGTCCATAAGCATTATTGATATTGCATTCTGTCTCTGCAGCGTTATAACCAATTTCCGATTCGAAAATAATGTGATTTTTCAACTTTCCATGTTTGAACACACAAAAACCTCCAATAACAAACGATGACATAAAGACAAATGAATAATTGATTTTGAGAAATGAATAAGATCGCTTTGAATTAAAATTCATTTGAATTTGGAATTCTAACTCAAACCGTAGCTATCAAAGTACTAAGTGACCAGCCTGAAAAAAGGCAATTACATATGTAAGAATGTAATATTGTATGAAAATATCATAGCACTCTTTGACTGTATATACCTGAATTCTGAGGATCGTCATCGACGGGCTCAGGGCTCGGCGGCACTTCAGAATCTGACAGCATTATGCAATCGTCAGAATCAGACGACTGACTGCTCTCCTCCGATTGTTCGCTGCTGCTTGTGCTGTCCACTATTTCCACGACCTGACACAAAAAGGAGATTATGCAGTCATCTCGCAAAGAGGTATATGTGAAGGCGAAGAGAGGAAAATACCTCTTTCTTTCCGTCGTCTCTCTTCATTCTCATGTGCGGTGGGATCTTGTGAGACGATACCGGAGTGAGAGTGGCGCCCCCTTTCTGCAACTTCATCATATCCACTTGGCCGGGCTTCGCGCTGGTCTTTTTCACCTCGCCCGATGGCAGCTTCACTAATACTGTGTTTGGTAAGCTAGAATGAGAAAACATTGAAGTATAATCTTCTGATCTTATGAAATCTAAGTCTAGATTTACATTGAGTCAGTTACAGGCGTCAGTGCTGGCGTTAGTGTTTACACATAGTCAATCAGTTAAAGTTATTTCTTCGGGATGTACGCATGTTATTAAAATCAGTCGGGGAACATGTGTCATTTTCCACGCAATGCGACGTCACCCTACAAGGCAGTCCCCGTGACTGAACAACTACTGACTTCGGCGTTAAGACATGGTCAGTACCGTGGCGCGTGTGGTAGAGGGAGCAGACTGACTTCAAAATATGAAACGGAAATATTGAAGTCAGCACTGACGAGACAGCGCTGTACTGACTCGAAATCAATTTACACGACGGCAGTACCGGGTCAACATTGACTTGTTTTGAATTTAAAGCCAGTAACTGGCTCAATGTAAATCAGCCTTAAGAAATAATGAATCTTACTTCAATTTAGGTGTCCCGCTGGCTCCCTTTCTCAGCAAGGACACTCCACCGGAGCCTTGAAGCAATTGCAGATTGCGAGCCTGTAGTTTGTTTTGTCGATTGATTGCAATTTGTCTCTGAACCTAATGTAATATAAAAAAATGTAAAGTACATCGATAGAAAGCTCATGAAAATACTCATCCATTATAGAATTTCCTCATTACTTTCCCAAATTCATATTTCGCATCAAAACAAATATAATGTTGATGAGATTTTTTTATAATAAATGATTGCTACTCATGGTGATTACAGTAAATTAACAAGCGTCAAATCAATTCTATATTTTATTGGCTATAAATATCTTAGTCATGAATAAAAGTGCACTGTGATAAAATTATTACTATTTCCGTATTTCATATGTAGTATGTTCGAAAAGTATTCAACCATTTTCAATTTAGAATACAATTTATTACATGTTATACAATCTATTACAATTTAGAATACCTCAAGGGTTGCAGAAACATACTGTGGCATGGAGCAATCTAATACCCTATATAATCAATGCCAGTATTTAAAACTTAATTAGTAATAAAAAATATACTTATATTCATTTGTAAACGATTTTAGGTAAATTCCTAAATTATTTTAATTAATTTCATTGCAGAAGCTTTGAAAATGGTGCATTTTTTTATCTCCAACTTTTATTTGCAAGTAGTTGCAATTGAGGAAAAGGGTTCATGTGTAAATATTTTTAGAATAGAATTATACAATAACTACAAAATTCTGTTTCTAAACTTAATTTAATGTAATTTATAGTTTATTTATAATAATTTCTCAAAATAAATACTAACTTAATTACAAAAGTAAACCAAATATGAGTCTCCTGTAAATATTTCAAATTGAAAGATGCGCCCTTCTACAATCCATCAATTCAATTGCGATAGTAAGCCTCTGAGCCACAGATATAGGCTGTTATAAATGAGCTGAAATGATGCCAACTAAATGATAGATACAGCAATTGCACAGATAGAAGGTATTTTTTTAATAACATAGAATCCCAGTAAGTCTGGCGATTATCTGCGTGACCCGGGACGGTCATGCGTACTCTTCTGATGAAAAGATCTCTACAGTGAAGCCACATTCAAACTGAAGCTCCAGGAAATGAAAGATCCCATAACAATAGAGATGTAAGACAATGTGGTACAATTTTGCCTAAGCTACACAATTCGGACAAGAAAAGACATAAATATTGACGGGGTTTATCTGTCGCCTTTAATTTTTTTTTAATATTCTGTTAATCTGTCCAACTAAATGAGATGCTAAGAGTTGAATGCGGTTTCACATAAGGTCAAACTTGAAATGAACCTCTCCAGGATAAAAGTCCGCTCAAAAGAACCAACACAACCAGGATTTTCCTTCATTTACAATATTACAATAGAAGTGAAACAATTCCATATATCCAGATCACACAATGAAATGTAAACCAAACCAGATTACTAAAATTAACAGGTGAGAGAAGAAGCTTTTGGCAAGCTATTGAATGTCATGGAGCGAGAGAAGCCGAAACGTGGACCCTCACGCGACAAGCTATACACAAGCTACAAGTAGATGGAAAGAGCAATGTCGGGCATTTTGATCCAAGACCCTGTATGAAATAGTACAATCCGATAGCATAAGATCACGGAAATCGCCCGATGAGTAGCAAAGCTTAAATAGCAGGATCCTGCAGCGGCAATCGAGAACGGAAAGAAGAAATGTTAAAAGGCAGTTGGTGCGATGGACAAATGAAATTAGACAGATTTCGGGTCAATATGGCTGATAAGAAATTAAGATTAAAATTAATTTAGAAGATTGTTCTTACCTCTCGGATGATTCTCTGTTGCTCTTGCACGCGGGCCAATCTCTCCAACTCTTGTCTTTGCGCTGCCAGCGTGCTCGCGTCCAGTTGCTTCTCATCCATCACCTCGCGGATATTTCGTCTCACGTTCAGCGCTCCGGATGACATTGTGTTCTTTTTCTGAAAGCGCAAATATAAAGTGAAGCCACTGAAGATAAATCTATATTAAGCATTGCGAAACACACCTCATCCTCGAGTTCTTTGCTTTCTTGCTTCTGTTCAGAGTCTGCACTGTTCTCATCATCCTTGCTCACAGGTTTAAAATCGATTTCGCCCATTTCTTTCAATCGTTCTCGAATGTCAAAGTCGGCTTGTCTCTCTGGATTGTCCGAACTATCTGCGTTTTTATCGAGGGATACTTCACTCCCTTCGATTATATCGGTTATTTCCACATTTTTAGTAAGGTCGAGATCGTTATCATCTATTATATCGCCGATTGTGAGCGTTTTTGGCGGCGGGGGCTCACTAGCCTCCTCCGTGTTTTCGATTACGGGTGGCTTTTTTGGCGGTTCAACTATATCACCCGTCACCGGGTCTATATAACTCTCGTCGGCCTCGTTTAATTCTAACACTGCATTCGGATTCACTTCGAAGTTTTCCTCGGAAACGCCATCGCTGGATTCGGACTGATCGTCGCTGTCACTATCACTGTAATACTCGTCCAGCTCGCCGCCCTTGAGGCTGCGGATGCTGATGCCAGTGTCCGCTTTGAGCTTTTTCGTGAAATCATGGAACGTCTTCACCGCTTCGATTTTCCTCTTCTGGCTCATAGTGAGCTTCTTGGAGGGGTTGGGCCGGGCCCTGCCGCGTTGGTTCATGAGGCGGGCGTATTGGAGTTGTCGTAGTTTGGCGATGGGCAGCTCCGGAATGTCCTCCTCCGACGATTCCTCCCCGGAAAATTCTTCATCTTCGTCTGTGTCAATAAACTCACCGGGGTCGAACGAGTTGAGCTCCACCTCTTCACTTTTGAGTTTCGCTCTTGGCGTTTCGATACTCTGTGCCGCATTATCCATTTCTCTCCTTTAACCTGAAAATAACACTATAAATACGTATTCAAGTAACGCCGCATCCGTCATCAGAGAAGCGAACAAAAACCTCCATTGACACCGAAAAATGCTCATTATTTAAACGTAATTAAATCCGATACGATTCCGCAAATCAGCGGAAACGATTATTTACCGGAAAATCGCTTTCTGACAGATTTTTATTTATAAATTTCCGGATACAATACAGCGATGTTAGGCACGCCGCAAGACATCTAGGCTAAAAACAAAACGCTCACTCACCAGAAATTTAGTAGAACGATTTTCAAATAGTTTAATCCATCGTGTTTACTTTTAAATTATTAATTGTGCCGTCGACATTTTATTGTTTGCAATAATTAAGCATTCGGGCGACCAATAGCAGCCATTTCTACAAATGGCATTTTTCGACATGCGCCTGTTTACAAAATCTGTCAATAGATGTCAGCCGCGGATGGCCGCCAAAAATCATTGCCAGCACGAAAAAACAGCCCCCCTTCCCGAAATAAAAAATCAATAAAATGAACTAGGCGAACAATCAATTTATTTATATTTTGATGAAATTGTACATTAATATTTCGATTACTAAATTTGTTTCTCGAGAATGCGAGCCTGTCTCTCGCGAAGACGACGATCGCGCTCAAATTCCTTCATGCGAATAACGTAGCTGAAACAATTAAAATACATTAATAATAGGTCATTTGCATAAAGGATTATATAATCTTAGACATTATATACTCACTCATCGTATTGGCAGTCCAAATATACGTGTTTCTCGTGTTTGCACTTTATAATCCACGGAAAATTGCGTCTTCTGCAAGCTAAATATTCAAGAGCGTGATGCGCACAATAATCCCTGTACTCAAGATCCAATTTTGAGGATATCATCTCGGCCTCCGTGGCGATCATAGCTGTTAAATCAAAGAATACAAAACAGAATCACAAAACTAACCTAAAAACTAGTCGATTATATAACTTCAGAGATGTATAAATGAAGCAATTGAGTAGGAAATCCGTAACCTCTTTCTTTTCTGCCATGTTCGAACCCGTAATTCGCATCAAAAGCTGGTGGTTCATCTTGATTTGGCATCAATTTAAAAGGTTTCGCCTCAGCAGCCCCCATCTTGCCCCGGTGACCCTTTGCTTTGCGACAGATGTAGGATAAACACAATAGAACTACGTATTTAAATAATGCAGAAAGTCGCCCAAATTAGTAATTCTGAACGATTTTTGCATATAATCTAATACTTTCGGTCGCAAAAACGCCACCGAATAAAAAAAACAGTCAGCTGTCAACTTTGACGTTCCAATCCGCTTTTTTTAAATTGGTTTTTCGGCTGTTTGTGTCGGCCAGTCCAGCACAGAACAAGATAACCGCGGGTAGTCATATATAAATATATTAATTTTGCAGTAAGAATAGTAGTCACAGATTTAATACAAAGTTTTAAAATGTCTGCGAGAAGCTTTCACGTGAATGGATTAATTTACAATTTTTTGACGACGATCGGAAAAGGAACTTATGGGTAAACATTCATTTCATTTCATATCAACTAATGCAACATATCTAATAATTTTCAAATCAATTTTAGGACCGTGTATTTGTGCACTGGCGAAAACAACGACAAGAAAATTGTTAAGGAACTCCCAAAAAATGTCAATGATCAAAATAATAAGGTAGGTAAAAAAAATATAGGTATTAGGTACTGCATTATAGTAATATTTTCTACATTGCTGATTTTTTATGTGACCTGACTATTCATCACGCTGATTCCGAATCTGCAATAATCTATATTCGGCCTCAATTAAAAAGCGAGATATACCTAGGCATCCTAAGAAGCGTTAAACTATACATTTTGGTAGGTTGTTAGTTTTACCATGTTTTACTTAAAATAATGCATAAACAACTATATTATGGTGGTAAGTTGAGTTAGTTTTATAAAATCTGAGTAAAAAAATCATTTTTTTTGTATGTAAATTAGTTTTTTTGTTTTGAAATATATAAGGACAGAGGCTTTTTTCTATCACATTTAGCATTACAATTATCGAATCTAGTAGTATTTCTTTTTTTTTTTTTGTGAATAGTTCCTATTATGCATATATTCCAAAATATATTGCAGTTACGGGGTATAATTTTACCTTATTTGGCTCTAAAGGTAAAAAACATTTCACTACAAAACCTTTCTCATTAACATGAGTACAAATATAATAAATACTATCATCTCGCAAATGCCATCACTTAGAACGGCATCACTTTTCACCTTCACGCGGTGGAAGTTGGCAGTCGTGGCCTGCTAGCCAAATCTCTATATCACCTCTTTCAAGACCTTTGTCTCTCCAGGAAAATAATCAACTCCTTCCTAAAACAAATATCTAAAACCGAAGGGGGCGTGAATGGATGGTAAGGTGAACGTTCACATGTGACAGGATAGCTGTCCTAAACCTACCACAGCCGGTCGTTAGTCCGGAATCCACCGCTCACACCCCAGAAGTGTAATAATAGTATTATGATGGGCCTGACTCCAGTCGTTACATTCCATGGCAGCTCTATTTGTAGTTTATTTTATTTTAGGAAGCCGAGAACGAAATAAAAATAATTTCGAAATTGAATCATCCATTCATAATTCAGTACTGTCACAGTTGGCATGACGATAAAGGAGCCTACATTTTGATGGAGTATGCGACTCATGGTAATCTCGCAGAATTAATGTTTAAAAAACAGCCGTACCCCATACCACAAAAGGTAAACAAAAGTCATCTAATCTCAGCGATATAATATAATACGTGATATTTCTTTTTCTCTAGGAAATTCTATTTTACTTTGCACAAATCCTTTTGGGAGTTCAGCATATACATTCCAAAGATATTATACATAGAGATTTGAAAGCTGAGAACATTTTACTGACCGGGCCGGAAGGCATCGTCATAAAAGTCGGAGATTTTGGAATCGCACGAATACTCGAGTAATATTAAATTTTTAAAAAACTCGTTTAAATATTAACTTTTAAATAATATTTTGTTTATTTTAGAGGAAATAAAGCGATGACCGTTATTGGGACACCATATTACATAGCGCCCGAACTATGCGATAATGAACCATACGACACGAAAACAGACATCTGGGCGCTCGGTTGTCTCTTCTATGAAATGTGTACCCATAAGAGAGCGTTTGAGGCTGTGACGTTGGCTGGACTGATAAAGCAAATAACGACAGGAAACGTACAGCCGATCGACAAGTTGAAGTACGAACGAGACATTCAAGAGGCGATCGATGGGATGCTTTCCGTCGACCCGGTAAAACGGTCGACGGTCACCGAAATTATAGCAAAAAAAGTGCTCATTCCATTTGTTTATAATGTACATGTGAATGCAGGAAACTCGAAATACCTCCTAAAATATTATCAATCGATTATGTAATTTTTAAAGCAATTTTATTTGAAAGACGGTAAATAAAACGACATTGTGTAATTAATGTTTTTTAATAAATTAAAATTTGTTCTTACCGCCTGCCAGTTTTGAACGCAAGCTCCACCTGAAATTTAACACAACCATTGTTTTATAAACTCAAACAAAATTTGTAATCATAACCAAATGAAATCACTTCTTGACCTTACAAAACTAAGTCGAATAAAAAACACATTGTAGTTTAGTAGTATATTACTCATGACAGTGTTTGTATCAGTTCATACCATAGCTTAACAACTATATTCTTTTATATTTAAAAAATATTGTACGGAAAACATGGTCTTTCAATGGCCGTTTGTTGGTTCCATTTCTTTATCTTCATCGACTGTTCGGCTTGATTCGGGAGCCATACTGGAAGCTGGCAACGGCTTATGCCCAGGTATTTGTCCAGCTTGGAGCATCCGCGTCAGCCTTTCCACCACTTGCAGCGTCGTCGCATTATTGATGGCATCACGGATCTTGTAGATCTCTTGAGGAGTGAGATCTATAAATAAAATAAAATATGTAATAAAATCATAACAAATGAGGAACAGTCTTCACCTATGAGAAAGTGTTGGACTCGCTGGAACATTGGGTATTATAACACCTCTATATTATATAGTGTTCAAAAAGAGTAACGGTACCTTATGCTATATTGTAAGAATTCACATTAAATATAAATGCAAACGGAGCTGCCATGCAATTCACCGACCGAAGCCGGGACCTATCATCTAACTACATCTGGTGTCTAAATCTGGTGTTCCGTAAGTTTCACAAATTGGTCAACTAGTCCGACTTTCACATAGACAAAAATTCATTATTGCCCGTTTGCAAATACAGGTGTAATCCGTAACTGTTTTTTAAATTGTCGCCGCACCCAGTGTTAAAGCATGATTTACATCTTTGGTGTACAAAATTCAAGTAAAGTCAAAATTGAAGGAGACAGATAATATAAATTATTTGAATTTCCAAAGTTTCCTGATAGGGTAATTTCAAGAGATAAAATTAACTGCACATACGGGTAAATATTAGGTCCTTACATTGTATATGAAATTGGTGTTTTATATAAAAAAAAATATCAAAGTAAGAGCATTATCTATGCTTGTTTGCCATTTCATAGATAGTTCATTGATTCCTCTGCTGAAAAAATTGTGGGAACGAGAATCAATACAATCTTTGAAGGCGGTTTGGACTGCCTCATCAAAATTATTTTTTTTCCTTGCAAGAAATTTTCCAAATTCTGGAAAAAGTGGTAATCTGTTGGAGCAATGTCCGGGGAGTATGGTGGATGTCGGAGACATTCCAATCGCAACTCCTCTGATTTAGCGACCTTCTTTTGTGCAGTGTGTGGTCTAGCGTTGTTCTGAAGCAGCAGTGGGCTAGAGCAATGCACCAGTCTCCATTTTTAATGGCTAGCTTTTCCATCATGGTTTGCAATTTTTGACAATACAGATCTGCCGTAATCGTTTGGCCAGATTTTAGGAAGCTGTAGTGGATGACACCAGCACTGGTCCACCAGACACTCAACTGTACCTTTCACTTAGGACAGGATTTGGCCGGTTCTCCTGGGTTCAACCATTGTGATGAGCGTTTCCGATTATTGCACAGGATCCATTTTTCATCACAAGTAACGATATGATTTAAAATTCCATCGTTATTGCGACAGTTGAGTAATGTAACACAACATTTGTTGGTGTGCTTCACTCAATTTATGCGGTACCCATTTTTTGAGCTTTTTCACTTTTCCAATTTGTTTCTAGTAAATTAAAATTGTTTTATCAATCACACTGAAGCCTGCCGCTAACTCCGATGTGGTATGCGAAGGATGCGCTTCCACAATCACTTTTAATTCTTCATTGTCAACTGGGGTTTGCGGCCGCCCATGGGGTTTGTTTTGTAGGTCAAAATTTCGAGAACGAAAATGTTGGAACCAAAAACGTACCGTGTTTTTTTTACAGTAGCTTCCCCATACACATCATTAATCCTTCGAGCTGTTTCTGAAGCACTGGTGCCATGGTGGAACTTGTATTCGTAAATAATGCGATATTTTAAGTTTTCCATATTGTGAACAAAACGATGTCAAAAAACCATCAAATGGTGTGAAAACAAATGACTCAGTTAATTCGAGTACACAAATACACAAGAATGAATTTGAAATAAATTTGAATTTGGAATTCCTAACCAAACGTCAGATATTTGAGATCAAAATGGCCAGTTCGAGAAAACGCCAATTTCATATGTAAGAACCCAATATCTAAACAGGTGCGGAAATCAACAGTGCCCAAGTTTATCTGCGCAAATATTTATTAGCTATGCGTGGAATAGTAATTGATATACCGTGAATATTTAAACAGAATATCTGACCAAATATCCAGTAAAAAGGAATAGTTCATTTATTTGAAAAAAAAATACAATTCAAAAGGCAGAAAGAGGCTACGCGGACCAGAAAACCATTTCTAGGTGTGGGAAATGAGCGAAAACAGAGGCTAGGCGGTTTCCGTGCTTGTGTTGTTTTCATTAGATCGCAAATCGGTTATAAAAAAAATTGTTGCGTAAGAGGTTGTGGCTATGGATATTATTGGACGGCATTGCAAATTGTGTGTTGATTTATTGTGTGTACTAGCTATAATTTTGTACGCAACTGAACACTCGGTTTGTAAACCGGATATCCACCGGATAACGAATACCAGATTTAACCGAAACTATTCGGTTCATCGCCAATATTTATTGTAGTATTTTACGCAAACGAAATAACTCGGCCAAATAACGGAGTAGTTAACTCCACCCCAAGATCTTGGATTTAAGTCCACTTGATTAATTATTGTGAAGTTGCATAAAAAAATGAGTTTATGATAGCAATCCGATCACTACTACGCAATTTAAAGTTAATATTGCAAACGAAATAGTGATGACCTTAAAAGTAAAATATACACATTGCTTACAAATGAGGCTACCTGGCCAATGTTGCAATCGAGAGACGTATGCCTGTCAGACCCTTGAAATCTTTCAACTGCAAAATATATTCGAAAAGTCGACTGGAGCAACCTCTATATAAAAAGCAGTAAAACTTAAACAGGGAAAACTTATCCGATTACATGCTTATTACAAGATAGAAATAAAATGATCATACTGGCAGTTTTGCTGGTATCCGGTATATTCCCCCCTGGCACAAACGTCTTAGCCCGCTTCATAATTTCCTTCTGCAATTCCTTGCCTTTCTTGCTCTTGAAAAGCACAATGGCGTTTTCTCTTTCTTTCAGCTTTATTTTTCTAAAATCGAGCAGACGCAGCTCGGGAAACTTAAACGCAACATATGCCCTATAAAAAAAATATGTCAATAAAGGTAAAGTAACGAGCGAAAAAAAAATAAAGTCTGCTATTACCTATAGTGCGGCCTGCTCGATACAGGATTATGCATCAAAGAGAGCGTGCACAGCTTCGTCAGTGTATTTAGAGGATCCAAATCGCCGAGCTCTTGCATGTGATTTCCGGTTAAAATCAACGACTCAAGATTGGGAATGTACTGCTCCAAATTTTCACTAATACGCCTGAAAAAAAAGAGCAAAATAGAAAATTAAGAATGAACCATCAAGCAGATGGATCCAAAACAAAGAATTTATGTAGAATCGGCACTTCAATCAAATCTCAAAAAAACAAAAAACCACTACTACGTAGATTCGATCATATTAATGCTAAATGTGATAGGAAATAGCCTCCATGCGCAATACAATTTTGTTTGTTTGTTTATACTCTATTGTGAAATTTTACAATGGGCAGGTTTATTGTCATATGGCAATCTCTTCCAACCAACCCTACTATGAAGGGTTTATATATATGTGCGCGTGTAATATGTGTGTAAGTGTGTCTTGATATTGCATTTGATCGACAGATTAGAAAAAGCGATTCCGTTAATTTTATCCCAACGATAAATGGTAACCCAGCCGGGAATCAAACAATGTGGGAATCGGGAGACTTACAATGTAAGGCTCTCGATTCCCACATTGTATACTATGCCATCCCCATATCCACTATAACCACTATGCCATCCCCATATTCGGCAGTTGCATATTGGTTAGGTTTTGCGACCTAACCACTATGCCGTCGTTGATTTTCACCGCCGTCAAACTTACATAGTTTTTAAGATAGTTTTTTTTTAAATAGTTTAGCCTACTGCTATATTGAATTGTTTATGAATTGTTTTTAAAAAATTAACAACCTACTGAAATTTAGGTGTTTGAAGCTTCTTTAAATGCCTCTGGGCTCGATTGCGTTTCTTCGTGAACTAAAATCAGAAATTAGTCCGTGTGAACGAGACAGGGCAATAACGCTAGAGCGAAGTGTGAGATGACCGGTTGTCACTTTTTGCATTAAAACTGCCCGCCAAGGTTCTCTTACACCGCACGAAATATGCTCGAATTTATTCGGACGAGTATAAGTTCGGCAGGTAGTATTTATCGACGATCGTTCGTTTCATATACCGCTCTAACGTATTGCTCTGTCTCGTTCGCTTGGACTAATTTTAGTTTTAGTTCACAAAGAAACGCAATCGGGCCCTATATCTCGCTTATTTATTGAGGCCAAATAAAATTATTGAAATTTCAGAATCTGCATGATGAATATAATCGGGTGACGTAAAAACATCAACAATGTAGAATAAATAGGTGCCAATTTCGGCCAAAACACTCACACTATTCTGTTGTTGTTCAAAAGCAAGCATTTGAGGCGCGGAAGCAGCGGAAATCCGTCCAACTTCCTGATGTCGTTGTCTGACATATCTATAGTGTCGAATTGATCAAGAGTAGCGCCCATATTCTCAATTTGCGGAATTTTAAAACCTAAAATATAGAGAAAAGTGAAAATAAAATCGACACATAACCTATAAAAAAATATATTTTGCGTTATACCTCTCAAATCCAGTTCTCTGTCCTTGCAAGCGTTTATAAACTGCATGGACTGCTGAATTAAGTCTGGCGTGAGTTTCACCATTTTAAATGTGTATTTATTGGCGTTTTAATCGGAAAAGGACAACCGGGCAAAAGCGTCGATACAGCAAAAAACATGGATGCGTTCAAGGTAGATTAGTCAGCAGCATCTCTCTTCCACCATCTTGCCATATGCGCTTATCCGATTGGCTAGGTAATGAACTCTTGCGAAAATACGACCAATCGCATTTTCTGCTTTATTCATAAAGGGGGCTACACAGGGTTTGAAATTGGTAGCAATATTGGAGAGTGAAATCGGGGGTGAAGGGGTGAAATCGTCCGTACTCTACACACGTCCCAACAGAAATAAGGACCAAACCCTGGTTCCACCACCTACCTTTCACCCGTAAGGAAATCTCCACCCTCTGCAGGATGCGCATCGGTCATTGCTGCACTCCCGCTCACCTCAACCGAATACATGTCCTCCCTTCTCCTCAGTGCGACTGCGGTCATGCGTTTTGCACTCTGGACCATCTCTTCTTTAATTGTCCCATTGTTAATAACTATCCTAACTTCATTTCGGACCTCTTAAATATCAAAATTCAGCTCCCTATTAGTATAGACTTTTTATTATCTCTCAACTCCCCCAATGTCTACAAAATCATCTGTAAATTTATTAAACTCAACAGTATGTCCCTTTAATAATAATTAATGAATGTTCCTCCATAGAGTGTTTGTGTGTTAAACATATATATGTATTTCACTATATCTATTATTATTCGATTTTGTGTTCCCGACGGAGTGATGTCTTAATTGTTTCAGTGACGTAAACGTGATGAGACATTTGGAACCAGCCGATTTGAAAAACTTCATAAGAATAGATATAGAATGTTTTGAAGAGCTCCTCAATATAGTAACACCATCAATACACAAACAGGATACCATAATGCGAGAAACTAGAAGTCCAAGAGAATGACTTACAGTTAGGTATGTACTTTACGTTTCTTAGCTACTGGACAAAGCTATGAAGATTTAAAATTTAATGCTGTAATATCGCCGCAACCAATGTCCAAAATTATCGAGGCCTCTCGCTTCTCCTTCGCTACCTATGTCTCCGCACAAAATGAAAATACACAAAAATACGACCTGTCACCACCAGTGGGCGGCCACTTCCATAGAAAGAAAATTTGTATGGAGCCAGCGACTATCAAGGTGGCAACTTAACTATGCCACAATAACACGAAATGCGGTTGTCAGCCTGCGAGACGCGTCTGCCTACTTTTCCGCGAGCTGTATATTGTCTTTGCTCTGTCTGACCATCACACATACTGCGCATTTTGCTGCGCATACGCACGCATAGCGTCCGCACACCGCTTCCGCTCTGCTGTCAGTCGTGCGTGTGATCAATGGTGCGTCTTATGTGCGTTGTTTGCTTACCGTTTGCTGCGTCACTTGTGTTTTACGTCTTACCGGCTTCATTTTGGGTTTTTCGAGTTTTGTGCCGCCTCTCGGGAAGTGACGATGTATAAGAAATGTGTACATAGTTTGCGGACTAATTAGGCGCAAGAGAGGAGAACCTGAGGGTGTGAGTGTCTTTTATGGCAGTATTTTTAATGGCACATTTTTTCATAGTAGGTATTAATATTTATTTTAATACGAGACATCAATAAACCGTATGCTTGATTCGTAAATTTGTTTTTATTTCTATCGATTTATGTATCCGGTAAGGGTGGGCTACACTGGCTTGTGGCGTTTTTATCGATATCGATAGGTGGGCTGCGCTGGCTTGTGGCGTTTTTATCGATATCGATAAATAGGCTGGTTAATGATTAACTATTGCATTGGTCAGATGTTGCCATTTCGCAAGACCAGAGGGTTGCCATTCTGCTAAAACCAGAGTGTTGAAAAAGAGTGTGACAGACACATTCTACAAGAAATTGCGACGGTTGGCTGCAATGCGGTTTTTGTGCTGTTGGCTATATTATAGTCGCTGGTACTAACAAAAGTGAATTTCGATTCAAATGTACTGAGTTCCGCATCTTATTTATATGATCAGTGGTCACCACTGCACTCGCAGACATACTGCGATATCTGCGAGAAGTTTTCACGTGAATGGATTAATTTACAATTTTTTGACGACGATCGGAAAAGGAACTTATGGGTAAACATTGATTTCATTTCATATCAACTAATGCAACATATCTAATAATGTTCAAATCAATTTTAGGACAGTGTATTTGTGCACTGGCGAAAATAACGACAAGAAAATTGTTAAGGAACTCCCAAAAAATCTCAATGATCAAAATAATAAGGTAGGTAAAAAAATATAGATAGGTATTACTGCATTATAGTAATATTTTCTACATTGCTGATTTTTTATGTGACCTGACTATATTCATCACGCTGATTTCGAATCTGCAATAATCTATATTCGGCCTCAATTAAAAAGCGAGATCCTAGGCATCCAAAGAAGCGTTAAACTATACATTTCGGTATGTTGTTAGTTTTACTTAAAATAATACATAAACACCTATATGGCGGTAGGTTAAGTTAGTTTTTAAACAAACTAGTTTAAAAACTGATTAAAAAAAGTTTTTTTTTGTATGTAAATTATTTTAATTTTTTGTTTTGAAATATATAAGGACATAGGCTTTTTTCTATCACATTTAGCATTACAATTATCGAATCTAGTTTTTTTTTTTGACTTTTGAGAATGGTTTCTATTATGCATATATTCCAAAATACATATATTGCAGTTACGGGGTATAATTCTACCTTATTTGGCTCTAAAGGTAAAAAACATTTCACTAAGTGAGAAAGCTTCAGATTGGATTCTGGAGGTCGATTTGGTTTCTAAGCAGAATAATTTTCCTGAAAGTCTCGTATGCACAGCCCTCTGTCCAGATATAACTCTTTACTGTCTATCTCGTAAGATGGCCCTTATTGTAGAATTAATTGTTCCACGGGAATCAAATATCCCAAAAGACCTCGAGTACAAATTAAATAAATACCATGATCTCGCAAATGCCATCACCCGGAACGGCATCACTTTTCACCTTCACGCGGTGGAAGTTGGCAGTCGTGGCCTGCTAGCCAAATCTCTATATCACCTCTTTCAAGATCATTGTCTCTCCAGGAAAATAATCAATTCCTTCCTAAAACAAATATCTAAAACCGCAATTTCTGCCTCTCAAATTATATGGCTCCGAAGGGGGCGTGAATGGATGGTAAGGTGCACGTTCACATGTGATAGGATAGCTGTCCTAAACCTACTAGTCCGGAATCCACTGCTCAACCCCCAGAATTGTAATAATAGTATTATGATGGGCCTGACTCCAGTCATTACAGTCCATGGCAGCTCTGTTTGTATTTTATTTTATTTTAGGAAGCTGAGAACGAAATAAAAATCATTTCAAAATTGAATCATCCATTCATAATTCAGTACTGTCACAGTTGGCATGACGATAAAGGAGCCTACATTTTGATGGAGTATGCGACTCATGGTAACCTTGCAGAATTAATGTTTAAAAAACAGCCGTACCTCATACCACAAAAGGTAAACAATCAAGTCATCTAATCTCACCGATATAATATAATACATGATAATTCTTTTTCTCTAGGAAATTCTATTTTACTTTGCACAAATCCTTTTGGGAGTTCAGCATATACATTCCAAAGATATTATACATAGAGATTTGAAAGCAGAAAATATTTTACTGACCGGGCCGGAAGGCATTGTCATAAAAGTTGGAGATTTTGGAATCGCACGAATACTCGAGTAATATTAAAATTTAAAAAACTCATTTAAATATCAACTTTTAAATAATATTTTGTTTATTTTAGAGGAAATAAAGCGATGACCGTTATTGGGACACCATATTACATAGCGCCCGAACTATGCGATAATGAACCATACGACACGAAAACAGACGTCTGGGCGCTCGGTTGTCTCTTCTATGAAATGTGTACCCATAAGAGAGCGTTTGAGGCTGTGACGTTGGCTGGACTGATAAAGCAAATAACGACAGGAAACGTACAGCCGATCGACAAGTTGAAGTACGAACGAGACATTCAAGAGGCGATCGATGGTATGCTTTCCGTCGACCCGGTAAAACGGTCGACGGTCACCGAAATTATAGCAAAAAAAGTGCTCATTCCATTTGTTTATAATGTACATGTGAATGCAGGAAACTCGAAGTACCTCCTAAAATATTATCAATCGATTATGTAATTTTTAAAGCAATTTTATTTGAAAGACGGTAAATAAAACGACATTGTGTAATTAATGTTTTTTAATAAATTAAAATTTGTTCTTACCGCCTGCCAGTTTTGAACGCAAGCTCCACCTGAAATTTAACACAACCATTGTTTTATAAACTCAAACAAAATTTGTAATCATAACCAAATGAAATCGCTTCTTGACCTTACAAAACTAAGTCGAATAAAAAACACATTGTAGTTTAGTAGTATATTACTCATAACAGTGTTTGTATCAGTTCATACCATAGCTTAACAACTATATTCTTTAATATTTAAAAAATATTGTACGGAAAACATGGTCTTTCAATGGCCGTTTGTTGGTTCCATTTCTTCATCTTCATCGACTGTTCGGCTTGATTCGGGAGCCATACTGGAAGCTGGCAACGGCTTATGCCCAGGTATTTGTCCAGCTTGGAGCATCCGCGTCAGCCTTTCCACCTCTTGCAGCGTCGTCGCATTCTTGATGGCATCACGGATCTTGTAGATCTCTTGAGGAGTGAGATCTATAAATAAAATAAAATATGTAATAAAATCATAACAAATGAGGAACAGTCTTCACCTATGAGAAAGTGTTGGACTCGCTGGAACATTGGGTATATACCTCTATATTATATGGTGTTCAAAAAGAGTAACGGTACCTTATGCTATATTGTAAGAATTCACATTAAATATAAATGCAAACGGAGCTGCCATGCAATTCACCGACCGAAGCCGGGACCTATCATCTAACTACATCTGGTGTTCCATAAGTTTCACAAATTGGTCAACTAGTCCGACTTTCACATAGACAAAAAATTCATTATTGCCCGTTTGCAAATACAGGTGTAATCCGTAACTGTTTTTTAAATTGTCGCCGCACCCAGTGTTAAAGCATGATTTACATCTTTGGTGTACAAAATTCAAGTAAAGTCAAAATTGAAGGAGACAGATAATATAAATTATTTGAATTTCCAAAGTTTCCTGATAGGGTAATTTCAAGAGATAAAATTAACTGCACATACGGGTAAATATTAGGTCCTTACATTGTATATGAAATTGGTGTTTTATATAAAAAAAAATATCAAAGTAAGAGCATTATCTATGCTTGTTTGCCATTTTATAGATAGTTCATTGATTCCTCTGCTGAAAAAATTGTGGGAGCGAGAATCAATACAATCTTTGAAGGCGGTTTGGACTGCCTCATCAAAATTATTTTTTTCCTTGCAAGAAATTTTACAAATTCTGGAAAAAGTGGTAATCTGTTGGAGCAATGTCCGGGGAGTATGGTGGATGTCGGAGACATTCCAATCGCAGCTCCTCTGATTTAGCGACCTTCTTTTGTGCAGTGTGTGGTCTAGCGTTGTTCTGAAGCAGCAGTGGGCTAGAGCAATGCACCAGTCTCCGTTTTTAATGGCTAGCTTTTCCATCATGGTTTGCAATTTTTGACAATACAGATCTGCCGTAATCGTTTGGCCAGATTTTAGGAAGCTGTAGTGGATGACACCAGCACTGGTCCACCAGACACTCAACTGTACCTTTCACTTAGGACAGGATTTGGCCGGTTCTCCTGGGTTCAACCATTGTGATGAGCGTTTCCGATTATTGCACAGGATCCATTTTTCATCACAAGTAACGATATGATTTAAAATTCCATCGTTATTGCGACAGTTGAGTAATGTAACACAACATTTGTTGGTGTGCTTCACTCAATTTATGCGGTACCCATTTTTTGAGCTTTTTCACTTTTCCAATTTGTTTCTAGTAAATTAAAATTGTTTTATCAATCACACTGAAGCCTGCCGCTAACTCCGATGTGGTATGCGAAGGATGCGCTTCCACAATCACTTTTAATTCTTCATTGTCAACTGGGGTTTGCGGCCGCCCATGGGGTTTGTTTTGTAGGTCAAAATTTCGAGAACGAAAATGTTGGAACCAAAAACGTACCGTGTTTTTTTTACAGTAGCTTCCCCATACACATCATTAATCCTTCGAGCTGTTTCTGAAGCACTGGTGCCATGGTGGAACTTGTATTCGTAAATAATGCGATATTTTAAGTTTTCCATATTGTGAACAAAACGATGTCAAAAAACCATCAAATGGTGTGAAAACAAATGACTCAGTTAATTCGAGTACACAAATACACAAGAATGAATTTGAAATAAATTTGAATTTGGAATTCCTAACCAAACGTCAGATATTTGAGATCAAAATGGCCAGTTCGAGAAAACGCCAATTTCATATGTAAGAACCCAATATCTAAACAGGTGCGGAAATCAACAGTGCCCAAGTTTATCTGCGCAAATATTTATTAGCTATGCGTGGAATAGTAATTGATATACCGTGAATATTTAAACAGAATATCTGACCAAATATCCAGTAAAAAGGAATAGTTCATTTATTTGAAAAAAAAATACAATTCAAAAGGCAGAAAGAGGCTACGCGGACCAGAAAACCATTTCTAGGTGTGGGAAATGAGCGAAAACAGAGGCTAGGCGGTTTCCGTGCTTGTGTTGTTTTCATTAGATCGCAAATCGGTTATAAAAAAAATTGTTGCGTAAGAGGTTGTGGCTATGGATATTATTGGACGGCATTGCAAATTGTGTGTTGATTTATTGTGTGTACTAGCTATAATTTTGTACGCAACTGAACACTCGGTTTGTAAACCGGATATCCACCGGATAACGAATACCAGATTTAACCGAAACTATTCGGTTCATCGCCAATATTTATTGTAGTATTTTACGCAAACGAAATAACTCGGCCAAATAACGGAGTAGTTAACTCCACCCCAAGATCTTGAATTTAAGTCCACTTGATTAATTATTGTGAAGTTGCATAAAAAAATGAGTTTATGATAGCAATCCGATCACTACTACGCAATTTAAAGTTAATATTGCAAACGAAATAGTGATGACCTTAAAAGTAAAATATACACATTGCTTACAAATGAGGCTACCTGGCCAATGTTGCAATCGAGAGACGTATGCCTGTCAGACCCTTGAAATCTTTCAACTGCAAAATATATTCGAAAAGTCGACTGGAGCAACCTCTATATAAAAAGCAGTAAAACTTAAACAGGGAAAACTTATCCGATTACATGCTTATTACAAGATAGAAATAAAATGATCATACTGGCAGTTTTGCTGGTATCCGGTATATTCCCCCCTGGCACAAACGTCTTAGCCCGCTTCATAATTTCCTTCTGCAATTCCTTGCCTTTCTTGCTCTTGAAAAGCACAATGGCGTTTTCTCTTTCTTTCAGCTTTATTTTTCTAAAATCGAGCAGACGCAGCTCGGGAAACTTAAACGCAACATATGCCCTATAAAAAAAATATGTCAATAAAGGTAAAGTAACGAGCGAAAAAAAAATAAAGTCTGCTATTACCTATAGTGCGGCCTGCTCGATACAGGATTATGCATCAAAGAGAGCGTGCGCAGCTTCGTCAGTGTATTTAGAGGATCCAAATCGCCGAGCTCTTGCATGTGATTTCCGGTTAAAATCAACGACTCAAGATTGGGAATGTACTGCTCCAAATTTTCACTAATACGCCTGAAAAAAAAGAGCAAAATAGAAAATTAAGAATGAACCATCAAGCAGATGGATCCAAAACAAAGAATTTATGTAGAATCGGCACTTCAATCAAATCTCAAAAAAACAAAAAACCACTACTACGTAGATTCGATCATATTAATGCTAAATGTGATAGGAAATAGCCTCCATGCGCAATACAATTTTGTTTGTTTGTTTATACTCTGTTGTGAAATTTTACAATGGGCAGGTTTATTGTCATATGGCAATCTCTTCCAACCAACCCTACTATGAAGGGTTTATATATATGTGCGCGTGTAATATGTGTGTAAGTGTGTCTTGATATTGCATTTGATCGACAGATTAGAAAAAGCGATTCCGTTAATTTTATCCCAACGATAAATGGTAACCCAGCCGGGAATCAAACAATGTGGGAATCGGGAGACTTACAATGTAAGGCTCTCGATTCCCACATTGTATACTATGCCATCCCCATATCCACTATAACCACTATGCCATCCCCATATTCGGCAGTTGCATATTGGTTAGGTTTTGCGACCTAACCACTATGCCGTCGTTGATTTTCACCGCCGTCAAACTTACATAGTTTTTAAGATAGTTTTTTTTTAAATAGTTTAGCCTACTGCTATATTGAATTGTTTATGAATTGTTTTTAAAAAATTAACAACCTACTGAAATTTAGGTGTTTGAAGCTTCTTTAAATGCCTCTGGGCTCGATTGCGTTTCTTCGTGAACTAAAATCAGAAATTAGTCCGTGTGAACGAGACAGGGCAATAACGCTAGAGCGAAGTGTGAGATGACCGGTTGTCACTTTTTGCATTAAAACTGCCCGCCAAGGTTCTCTTACACCGCACGAAATATGCTCGAATTTATTCGGACGAGTATAAGTTCGGCAGGTAGTATTTATCGACGATCGTTCGTTTCATATACCGCTCTAACGTATTGCTCTGTCTCGTTCGCTTGGACTAATTTTAGTTTTAGTTCACAAAGAAACGCAATCGGGCCCTATATCTCGCTTATTTATTGAGGCCAAATAAAATTATTGAAATTTCAGAATCTGCATGATGAATATAATCGGGTGAGGTAAAAACATCAACAATGTAGAATAAATAGGTGCCAATTTCGGCCAAAACACTCACACTATTCTGTTGTTGTTCAAAAGCAAGCATTTGAGGCGCGGAAGCAGCGGAAATCCGTCCAACTTCCTGATGTCGTTGTCTGACATATCTATAGTGTCGAATTGATCAAGAGTAGCGCCCATATTCTCAATTTGCGGAATTTTAAAACCTAAAATATAGAGAAAAGTGAAAATAAAATCGACACATAACCTATAAAAAAATATATTTTGCGTTATACCTCTCAAATCCAGTTCTCTGTCCTTGCAAGCGTTTATAAACTGCATGGACTGCTGAATTAAGTCTGGCGTGAGTTTCACCATTTTAAATGTGTATTTATTGGCGTTTTAATCGGAAAAGGACAACCGGGCAAAAGCGTCGATACAGCAAAAAACATGGATGCGTTCAAGGTAGATTAGTCAGCAGCATCTCTCTTCCACCATCTTGCCATATGCGCTTATCCGATTGGCTAGGTAATGAACTCTTGCGAAAATACGACCAATCGCATTTTCTGCTTTATTCATAAAGGGGGCTACACAGGGTTTGAAATTGGTAGCAATATTGGAGAGTGAAATCGGGGGTGAAGGGGTGAAATCGTCCGTACTCTACACACGTCCCAACAGAAATAAGGACCAAACCCTGGTTCCACCACCTACCTTTCACCCGTAAGGAAATCTCCACCCTCTGCAGGATGCGCATCGGTCATTGCTGCACTCCCGCTCACCTCAACCGAATACATGTCCTCCCTTCTCCTCAGTGCGACTGCGGTCATGCGTTTTGCACTCTGGACCATCTCTTCTTTAATTGTCCCATTGTTAATAACTATCCTAACTTCATTTCGGACCTCTTAAATATCAAAATTCAGCTCCCTATTAGTATAGACTTTTTATTATCTCTCAACTCCCCCAATGTCTACAAAATCATCTGTAAATTTATTAAACTCAACAGTATGTCCCTTTAATAATAATTAATGAATGTTCCTCCATAGAGTGTTTGTGTGTTAAACATATATATGTATTTCACTATATCTATTATTATTCGATTTTGTGTTCCCGACGGAGTGATGTCTTAATTGTTTCAGTGACGTCCACTAACACAAAAAAAGTTTCCTCCTATTTCAACGGCACACTTGGCAGAAATCACCCTCTTTGGGTGGAGCCATCAAACAAAAAAGAAGAAGAAGTACACACGACCCTGCCTCACCAACACTCTCAAAACATCAAAAAATAGGCATCGCTCTGGCACTTTCTACGGTGCGACCAAATCAGAAACAAAAAAGAAAGACCTGGGTTAAGGACTGGTTGATGAAACGCCATGAATTGAGCCACATAAACGTGACGAGACATTTGGAACCAGCCGATTTGAAAAACTTCATAAGAATAGATATAGAATGTTTTGAAGAGCTCCTCAATATAGTGACACCATCAATACAAAAACAGGATACCATAATGCGAGAATCTAGAAGTCCAAGAGAATGACTTACAGTTAGGTACTTTACGTTTCTTAGCTACTGGACAAAGCTATGAAGATTTAAAATTTAATGCTGTAATATCGCCGCAACCAATGTCCAAAATTATCGAGGCCTCTCGCTTCTCCTTCGCTACCTATGTCTCCGCACAAAATAAAAATACACAAAAATACGACCTGTCACCACTGCACTCGCAGACATACTGCGATGCGACAACGCTCCCTAGACGATAATTGCCCCCTAAATCGGGGGTTCGCCCGAACCGATTTCTGTTAGGGGGAATTATAATAATAATCAGTCAGTGATTATAATAATAATACTTACTACAATTTGCCTGCACACGAGGCGATCTACGGCGCATCACCGATATTGCCACCAATTTGACTTCACTGTTCCGATATTGCCACCAATCTATAGCCGTGTGTAGCCGCCTTAAGCTAACGCAGGAATCAGGAAATGAGACGTGTGTACGCGCCAAAAATTCGAATCTGCGCTTTTTATAGTTATGTATCTTCGGATCTTTCTGCTATGTCTCGAGGGCTCAAATTGCTTAGTTTTCTTGTAATTCTCATTGCAATGGCATCTTGTAGTCATGAGTTGATGATTTTATCGGGTAATATCTATTATGTTCTTAATAGTAATTTCTCACAGTAAACTGATATTTTTTTTAAATTTTGGTCCCATTTACAACTAAAAAAAACATCTCAAAGTTATTCAGGTTTTTCCATGCCCTGAAGTTTCCATGCCCTGTCTGTGAAATAGCAATAACAAGAAGTAAGCCGCATCAGTCTGTTATTTTTTTATTATGCATATTATAACAATATTGATAAATTAACTTTAAAAATCGGATAATGTGATGTTGCTACAGGAAAACTATATTTTTTTAAGTAGAGCTAGCTTCCTTCGGGGGGAAATATTCGAAACGATAGCGCATGTAAAATACTTTCATCCGGTCCCACCAGTTGTCAAACGAGTCTAAAGCCGGTCGGACATCCAAGAGAGCGAACTGAAATTTGTTATCGACGTTGCCGCCGTCGTAGTAATCGATGACATATCTGACTTCTTTGCCGCAGCGATCTACGATCCAGTCGTGGCGATCGAACGGAAGCTCGTAGCCCATGAGCTGCCTGATGCGAGCTCTGGGACTGAATTTGGTCGCTAGGCCGCCGAAGCTCTTCAATCGGGGGTGACTGCACTCCCTAGCATGGAGAGCCTCCCATTTCAACACCTCCTGCCATGCCTGAAAAAAAATACAATTTTATTATAAAAGACAATAAGACAAAATTCTTTGTAACACTTTGCCACATATACCGATTGAAAGCTGTGAAATTGATACCAATTGAAAAATGTTACAAGTGTAACATTTCATTCGATAGAAGGTAAGCTACAATGGCTGAAAGAAGTAGTGTTGAAATTGCAAAACATTCCATAAATACAGTTATTTTGGAAAAATACCTTATTTGCTTCTATTTATTTAAACAATACAGTTGTTTATATTATTTATATACAAGGTATATAGATAAAATACTATATTAATATCAACTATTAACCCTTAGAAGGCCAGCCATGGGAATGAAACTCACGACGGCATGTTTTTAACCTTCGAAAATTTATTTGTAGGGGGTGTTAGTGCTTGCTTACTAATATATAATGGTGGCTGATTCAATGAAGCCGAGTTTTACCGCATATAAATGCATAATTTCACGAATACGGAGATCGACCGCCTGCGAATTGTCACAACTAAAAACCACCGATCGGTGGTATTGGAATCCAAGCGGTTAAAAGTAAAAATAACTGCATAGTGAGTGACTACTTTTATCTTATCCCGGAAGCTAAAGCGGTAAATAAGTTTATGCATGAAAGAGAAACAGCCAATAAGTAAGAGAGATAAATGATCAGTGTGCGGGTGTCGTAAAATTTTGCACCTGAGCCAGTGTAATTCCTCCCTTGTACGCTGGGGTGTTCAAAGTGTTTTCCGTTTTCATGTGAATTCGTTTTCACTTTCTGGCTGTAATACTGGACTTTATTGATTATGGCATTACGATTGGATTTTAGTTTAACTGTTGGTTCAAATAATGACTTATAATAAACCTCATTTACATAATAAACCCTATTTAACAAGATTTAGTAACTAGTTTATTTCACAAACTCAATCCAGATATACAAAACAAATAAATTCTTTAATTCCGATGCCACATGGATTAATGAGTTGAACTTTGATATCATTACTTCTTTCACAAGCACTATTAATTGCTTCAAGTACCTAGTTGTTACACACTAGATACAGCTTTGATACCAAAATGCCCAAACTCCTTTCTAAAATAAAAAATAAAATTGATTAATTTAATACTAACCTGCTCGTTGTTTGCGTTATGTATCTTAATAATATCGTCCATGTCCTTCTGTTGGATCTGCTCGTCCTTCCAGCGCCATCCTTTCCTCAGCATAGCGTTCCAAAACATCTGCTGGCTCGGGTACACCCAGAATTCTGTGGTTCCATCAGGCATAGCGCGGGGGATACTCGACACTTGTCGTTCTTTGGGCAAAGTGAACGGCTGATCGGGTGCGGGTTGCTGGTTAGCAGGGGGCATCTAAAATACAACATTTTGCATAATTATTGAAGAGATAGAGCAATCGTTTTATTATTACAATTTATAAAATCGAACGCAGCTGTGATTTAGCCTACGTTGAACAAATGCATTGGCCCATAGCGTGACCAAAACGTTTAGCGAGAAAAATCAGCGATCTGCGATCACGTCATATTGGATAGCGGAACTAACTACTGAGTGCAGTTTCAAAATCACGTTGTGCTATCCTAATAACAATTTTACTTTCCCCGCTTGATCCGGGAAGCCATTTAAATAAGAACCCCAAACTTCAATAGAGGCGACGGTTACAAACTATCTACTAAGTGGAACCCTCTTCTTAAAATGATCTCAATGCCCAACGCCGAGTGCAAGGACGTAACACAAGATATAGTGAGTGATATATACAGGGCAGATCTTCAAAATTCGCACGAGCCAGACCCGCAGCACCACCACCGTCATAATCTGCAAAGAAACAGCAGCAGTGCCGCAGATAATAACTGACAGCACTCCAGTCTAAAGTGGACAACGACGGTTGCAACATCGCCGAAACATCGGGCGCTGCAAACTTCACGCGGTAAGCTCGTTTTTATCCTATTTATAAACATAATGAAGCTAATTTACCATGTTGTAAGGGTTAACATCGCCGTCTTTGTGTGGAATCGGGCATCCGGAGGCAATCTTGGGCTCTTCTTTCTTGTGTACGGGACATTCGGCAGGAGGAGATAGCCCTTTAGCCATATCAGAGGCAGAAACAGTATTCCCCATTTTAGGTTATAATTACGTAAGGTCCGTCTACTAACTAACGAAAAAATCAAAATAATTAATTACGAATGTTCCATGCAGATTTTGAGGAGACTAAAACTTCTACATTTTATAATAAAATTGATACATAAATAGACAGAATTTCAACGTAAAACACGGCCGACATACGATCCCAGGCCCAAAAAAATTGAACTGTCAGACTTCTTCTTCTCTTTATTTTGTGGCAACTCCCGCAGCTTGGTTGCTGGCGATTAATGCCAGAATGGTTCTCCGTTTTGGGTCCCATCAAACTTGCAGAAGGCAAATTTGCAGACGGCAATCTTGCAGGCGGCATTCTTGAAGGCGGCAGTTTTGCAGAAGGCAATCTTGCAGAAGGCAGTTTTGCAAATGTCAAAATGACCTAACCTAACCTAACAGAAAAACTTAAAACATTTTTTTTAATGTTTAGTTTGATGTATAAAAGTCATCCACTACAAGGATGCCGGTAATTAATGTCACTTCGATTTTAGGGAAAGAAAAACCTAACCTAACAGAAAAACTTAAAAACTGTACTGAAGGTTGCCGCCTGCAAGGTTGCTTCCTGCAAGGTTGCCTCCTGCAAATCTGCCCTCAACAAATTTGGACCTGTCAAAAGTGACATTTGTGCAAAATTGCCGCATGAAAAACTGGCGCCCCCCTTCCTGTACTGCCCCTTTTGGGGGGCGCCAGTTTTGCATGCGGCAGTCTTGCACAAATGTCACTTTTGACAGTTCCAAATCTGTTGAGGGCAGATTTGCAGGAGGCAACCTTGCAGGCGGCAACCTTGCAGGCGGCAACCTTGCAGGCGGCATTTTTGCAGACGGCATTCTTGCAGAAAGCAAACTTGCATACAAACCCGAAGTTAGCAACGTTTGAGAATGGCGCATTAGGACATGATTACATGAATAAAATAATTTTATATTATTTTACAAACCAAAAATAAAGCAGTAAAGCGGTCATATGTTATTAATTTTAAATTTAGAAAAAGAAGTAGCAAATTATCATGTCAGGGTAAATTAAAGTGGTGAATATTTTTACCTCTCCACATTTAATTACCGGCATCCTTGTAGTGGATGATTCAGTACATCAAACTAAACATTAAAAAAAATGTTTTAAGTTTTTCTGTTAGGTTAGGTTAGGTTTTTCTTTCCCTAAAATCGAAGTGACATTAATTACCGGCATCCTTGTAGTGGATGATTCAGTACATCAAACTAAACATTTAAAAAAATGTTTTAAGTTTTTCTGTTAGGTTAGGTTAGGTTTTCCTTTCCCTAAAATCGAAAGTTGATTGCTGAGATCCGCGATGGAGAGGACACTCAAAGAAGTGGACTGGTTTCCGTACCCTGACATATGAAAACGCGGCTTTTGTCGATTTCTACTCTGGTAACACTAAATTTTAAATACGATGTTTTGCTTCTAACTTCATTTTCTGCAAAAATGCCGTCTGCAAAAATGCCGACCCTCGAAACGTCAGTTTGACATTTGCAAAACTGCCTTCTGCAAGATTGCCTTCTGCAAAACTGCCGCCTGCAAGAATGCCGTCTGCAAGATTGCCGTCTGCAAATCTGCCTTCTGCAAGTTTGATGGGACCCCCACTTTTGCTGCCATTGTCGAAAATTCAGCGCGGGGCTGTCAGCTGTCAACTCAAAAGTCGAATAGTAGATGAAGCTAGCAAAATTAGAAACTATATGAGATTCAATAAAATTTATTTTTAAAAAAACTATAGATTTTAGAATTTATCGGTGGTAACATTTATAGCTATTTCATACCAAAATAACAAAACACGGAAAAAAGTGTAATGAATTTTAGGAATAGCAAAGGGTACTTGGTACATTTGTAATATTTTATAGTCATCATTAATTGTAGTGAAAATCAATAGATTAAAATAACAATAATCACTGATATAGTCAGTATACTAGTTAAATAGTCAGTACATACGACTATTTTTACAAACATAACAATTAGCTAATTAAGTGAAATCAGTGGCGTAACAAAAAAATGGTCTCCAGTTACTTATTTACATTCGTTATGGCATATAGGATGTAGCTACGCCATAAATCGCCGTTTTTATTTGGGGTTCAACAAGTTCCCAAAAATTTCAGCTGGACACGCGGGACCAAATAACATAGAAACATTGTTGCGGGAGAATGTTCGAAAAATTGGTTCCTATAGTATTACGATGGTTCTCTGTTAATTTAATTACTGAAATTTATTTCCCCACCTCCGAGTGTTAGCGAAAAATAAAAATAAATATATGTCAGTTTTTAATACTTTATTTTGGAGTAGTAGGTACTTACTACCAAGTGCGAAACTGGTAAGACAAAAAAATACCCACATTATTATAAATGTACCCTGTTTTGTATATCTATTTATTTCAATCAACTAGGTACTTAATGTATTCAAAAAAATATGAACATACGTTTCTATAAAGGTTTTCGTCTTAATTTTCACTCTACAAATCATCGATTAGTTTTGAGACATCTATTTTTTAGCTTCCTTAGCATCCTAGCAGAGATAAATGAAACATCGATCCTAGACTGAAGTTCCATTTTGGGCCCCCAACTTACCGTTTGCTCCGGTTTGTTGCACCGGCTTAGTTACGTCACTGGGTGAAATATGAATCAACAAAAAAAGAAAACGGACGACAGATAACAGTATAACTTAAAGTAATGAAGGAAATTTAATATACATCTAAAGCTAAGAGGTAAAATTAAAATAATATTATCGTTGTAAATATTTAATTGTAAAAAATAATTTAAATACCTAAAAAGTGAAAAATCACAAAAAAAACTGAACCAAACCTAGATTTTTTTTATTTGTGAAAAAACACCAAACTCGTAAAGTCGTGGCACCCTTAAGAGTATTATATTTTTCTCACGGCACCCCAGTTATAGGATATCTATGTGTCATATAATATTTATCTACCTTGAACGATAGTACTACCGTCAAGAAAACGTATATAGCAGATGAGATATGCATCCTTGTTGCTGTCCGTGGCCTCATCTGGTTGAAGTTCATATTTTTCTCTATGAATTGTTCTTTGAGATCTTGCGCCGTGTGCTGGATTCTTCGATTGATGGTGTTATTCGACAGAGGAATCTTCGAAAGAAGTTTCCCGCATTTTCTCCGATCATTATATATAAGCCATATTTCAATTTCAGTTTTTGACATGAAACGTTTTTCGGATCGGTAAGTAGGGAGTCACTTGCTATAACCACATGCAACGGAAACATTTCGCCTCTGTGATAACTGTAGGCTCTGAAACTACCTCCCATGCGCATGTATGTATTTATCATTGAGTAGATCATAGTAGCCACTATTCAGGGCCCCTGATTCATGCAGTTAGATGGCGCCGGTGCCGCGTGGCACACGTCGCAGTTTGAGCTAAATATTGAGGCTGACAAGGCTTTCGTTTGCTTATTACTCGTTAGTACGTGTACAGATTGAGACAAAAGTGGTTGCATTGGTTAGAATTCGAAGCTCTCTAAATACGTCTATTATAAATATAATTAATAATTAGTCCCTATTAATAGTTATAGTGGATTTAATAATAATTTTATTGATAAAATCAGAATACTTCGGCTATGGCGCCTTCCCTTAGCAACGGGAAGTGGCTAAAAAGAGAGAGAGGAGGCAGAGGGACCCCAACCACAGCCAGCCACCTCGACTAAACGACATAGTTAGACATTATACATCTTCCGCGAATTCTACAAGATTTCACGGGAAAGAACCGCTAAAGAAAACCAGAGTCCTCGTTCCTGGTCTTTCAGGTCCCCGGCGTTCCCGTGAATTGGAAACATGAAACATAAGGAAAAACGACAGGCAGAAAAACAAGTATGCCAACAATAAATCCTTTATGTATTGAAATGAACAATAATAAATAAATTTTCATAAATTTCGGCGTAGGAAATTAAAATAATAAATATAAATATTGCAAATATAAATATTGCAATATTAATAACGCATATTAATCCAAAGAATTCACCAAGAAATCTAGAAATGTCCACGACAAGGATAACAAGACAAACACTGAAAAAAAACTCTGAATGGACATCTAAAAATCAAAGTTATAAAAATTCCACACCTCAAACTAGAGCAACAAAACAGAATGAATTCGCAAAATACATGAGGTATCCGCATACTGGAAATGATGATTTTTCAAGCAGGAGTCACAGCAGTAACGATGACAGTGTCAACAACTCAATGGAACAGAGCATATTGTACCGCTCAGTAAGTGCTCCAAATTTATCCAGGATTCCAGATGTAGACATTTCTTCTTACATGAATAAAATCTCCTCCCTAGAATTGGAACTAGAAAGTGCTCACAATGAGATTGAAAATTTAAATCAAGAGAATCAAATTTTAAAGCATCAGCTATCCAAATCCACTGTGCTATCAAACCGATACAAGAAACTATACACAGAAAAGTTAACCTCAGGAAAAAAAATCAACAATAGCCAATTCATAGCGATTTCGGACACACCCAAATCTTCAAGAAACACCATATGCCTTGAAAACACCGATCTGAACTTCATCAAACGCAACAAGGGCAAGAAACTACAGACGTTAAAATCACAAGAGGCATCTTCGCACGATATACCATATTGCCGCCCAGCTGACACGAAGATTTATCCACGAATCGTAGTATTAGGCGACCAATCTGCCTCAGGTTTGACCACACGGCTATCAAACTTATTACACACTGAAGGGTACAAGGTCCAGGGAGTCATTAAAAAGAACGCGTCACTAAAGGATGTAATTATCAATAATAATTATTACTATCGTTATTAACACTATCGGCCAAAACATGACAAAAAAAGACCACATAATTATTTCTGCAGGAAGCAATGATAAAAATCCTCTCTTGTTTTCCTATGAACTGTCAAATCTTTTGAAGGTTACATCTAACACCAACATCCATTTTATTAGTATTGATTATGGATTTTACTTAAATACAACTATGTTGAACCGGGAGATTAAAAAATATATACCATATTTTCAAAATTCGTCCTTTATAGAAGTTAACAGATCGTCACTCGTCAAAAATATAAATTATATTGCTGATAGCATCATAAAATCGATAAAGACAAAAGATTACCACAATAAATATTTATCCTATAATAACATTGAATTAAGTAAGATCAAGAAAAGTAACTTCAAGAAAAGTGCATCATTATTTAGTTCTATAGTAAACAAAATGGCAGCCGCCGAACAAACCACGACAGGTTGTCTAATTACCAAAAATACAATTTATCACTATTTTAAGCCAAAAGAGATCCCACAATCACAAAAGAATAGTAATACTTTTGAAAATAAACCAATCAAGCAGCTTAAAGGCAAAATCGACTATTACTTCAAAAAACAAACCTCTTTTTTATGAGAATCAAGCCTAGCAACTGCAAAAAAACATATATTGATAAAAATATTTTTAATGTTGTTCATCCCAAATGTAATAATAGAAACTTGAAATTGCTTTATCTGAACATACAATGCTTAAACACGGGGCGGAATGAATTAGAGGTGTATTTAAATGAAAAAACGGACGTACAAATAGTTTGCATATGCGAACATTGGGTTTCAGAAGGATGCGAATTACAAAATATAAGTAACGATTTCAGTTTAGCATCTAAATTCTGTCGTAGTCAATATTCACGCGGCGGTGTAGCTATTTACATAAAAAAAGGAGCGCTATTTGATGATATTGCAGCCTACCATGAAGTTTTTCAAAACATTTCTGTAGAAAGACATTTCGAATGTTACGGAATAAAATTGAAAAGAAATAAATTAATAATTATTTGTATATATAGAGTTCCAAACGGCAACTTAGATATATTTTTTGATAAATTTAGACAAATTTTAAATACACTGATTTTAGATAAAGTGATTATAGCAACGGACCATAACATAAATCTTTTAGATAATAACCCAAATGTAAGAAAATTTAAGTCAATTCTTGCGGAATACAACATGAAAATTACAATCACCTCGCCAACACGAGTCACTTCTACCTCAAGTACACTCATCGACAACATTTTTAAAAATTTACAAAGTTCCTTATTTGACAACAATATCGAGTCTCTGGGGATTTCAGACCATGAGGCAATATCAATGAATATTTTCAATGAAAACATCACGCAAAATAGTAGCTGCCTAACAAACCGGAAAAGAATATTTAATGACAAGTCCCAACTAGTCTTCAATAAACATTTATCTGAAATGGACTGGATAACATTTTTTGCATGTGAGAAGGATAACTCCAAATGGTTCACAATTTTTCTAAATAATATAAAAGATAAATTCAATATCTCATTTCCATATAAATATGTGAAGATGAAGCCTCGTAAAGGAGTTCAATGGATATCAAAGGGTATCAGGGTATCGTGCAGAAAAAAAAGACATTTATACCTCAAGTCACAGCAAAATAAAAGGGATCAACATCTTAGAGTTTTCTATAGGAATTATACCTCTAGACTAAAAATGGTTATCAAACAGGCACGGAGAATATCAACCAAACATTACATAGATAATCAAAACAATAAAATAAAAGCAATTTGGGAAGTAGTGAAGGACAAAACTAATAGAGACAACAGTTTTAAAGCCAACTTAGAAATAATTTCCGATGATAAAAAGATAGACAATCCTAAGACAGTAGCAACTATATTCAACGAATATTTTATAAATAGTACAACGAAAGTTAATAGCATTCCAAAAAACAACAAAGAATATCGGCGATACTTGAATAAGACATGCAAAGTAATTGATTCTATATTCTTAAAGCCAACTACCAGCGACGAAATAGAAAAGGTAGTAAACAATCTCAAAAATAGTCAATCAGCCGGAATGGATGAAATTCCAATATCGGTGATAAAAAAAGCAATTGTGTTCCTGAAAGATCTACTTGCACAGGTTATCAATGCTTCTATGGAAAGTGGAGTATTTCCAGAAGACTCGAAGCTCTCTAAAATAATTCCTCTTCATAAAAAAGGACCAAAAACCGAACTAGGTAATTATAGGCCAATTTCAATCTTATCAACTTTTTCCAAAATAATAGAAACGGTAGTAAAAAAAAGACTCATACTTTTTTTTGATTCCTATAATGTGTTAAGCAATAGACAATTTGGTTACAGACAAAAAATGACGACTAATAAGGCAATCAAGGACTTCATATCTTTCATTAGCGAAAAAATGATGGAAAAAATTTATACTTTAGGCATTTTCTGCGATTTAACAAAGGCATTTGATTGTGTCAACCACGATATTTTACTCCACAAGCTAGAACACTACGGAGTTAGGGGAAACAGCTTAAGATGGATGGAGACTTATCTAAGGAATCGACATCAACTAGTGGAAATAACGCATTACTTAAATGGTACTTCACAGAAACACCATTCTGCTCCATTAAACATCACTATTGGAGTTCCACAGGGTTCTATATTAGGACCCATTTTGTTCTTAATATATGTCAATGACTTGCCTAATAATTTCGAGGACAAAAAAATCACAATGTTCGCAGATGATACTAGTCTAATCTTAACAGATAAAAGTGAGGAAAAACTAATGATTAATGCTAATATTACTCTAAATAAGCTACACACGTGGTTTCATTCAAACAACCTTCTTCTTAACGCAACAAAGAGTAACTTTATGGTATTTTCAAGCACACAAAATTCCAATACGGGCACTCAAGTAACCTTGCACATCAATAAGAACGTCATTCCCCAGACTAAATGCGTCAAATTCCTAGGTGTACACGTCGACGATAACTTGAAATGGAATAGACACTGCGAGGCACTAGAGATTAAATTAAGTAGAGCTCGTTATGCATTGCGTATAGTTAGGAAAACTCTGAGTGAATTAGAAACGAGGAGTATTTATTTTTCCTACTTTGAATCGATACTGAGCTACGCCATTACGATCTGGGGAAACTGTTACGCTTGTCACAAGGAACCCTTATTTATCCTTCGGAAAAGAGCATTACGGATTATTGCCAGAGCTAAACATATAGAAACATGTAGACCTATTTTTAAAAGATTGAAAATCATGACTCTCACATCACTTTACTTATATAGGCTATTATTAGATTTTTACACCGAAAAGGAAAGTTACGTAAAATTTAAAGATACACATAATAAAAACACCAGATACAAGAATAATTTCATTCTACCATGCGTGGTTTTAAACGCTGCTAGGCAAAGTACCCAATTCTCAGGGCCTTATTATTTTAACCGCCTACCAGTTAGCATAAAAGACAATAGCAATCTCAGAACGTTCCAAAAACTTTTAAAGGATTTTTTTACAACCAATACTTTTTACTCTATTGAGGAATTTATAAATTTTACAAAATGACTTTTTTTTACAAAATACTGATTATTTCATTTGTTGATTGTTTTAACTTGAATTAATAATTTTATTGATTGTTTTAGTTATATGGTATCTTATATTTAAATGTAATTACAATGTATTTAGATTCTTCTTGGACAAAACATTATAAAAATTAATTTGATTGATTATGTGATTATTGATGATTATTGCTTGTGTTTGATCATTTCTGATATTGAATATTTTAATTGTTGATAGTTTTAGTTTTACTGATTGCGCCTTATATAGCTTCTTCTTTATGAAGTTTCTTCTGAAACAAAATGTTGTATGCTCTCTGGGCAGTTTGTTAATTAAACATTGTATGTTATTTAATAATTCCCACAATAAAGAACTTGAACTTGAACATTTGGGTGTAGGTATTTCAGTATTTGTACAGTTTAGAAAAAAATCCGTTGAGACACCCCAATACTTTCCCGGCAAGTGGATAAACCCCAACCCCGAGCCAACCCCCCCCCCACCACCAACCCCCCCCCCCCCCCCACCAACCCCCCCCCCCCCCCGATTGTGAATATGTTCGATTTAATGTATGCATTAAATATATATATCGCAAATGTATGTAAGCTTATTATACAACACCCATTTCTGACATTTGAGCACATAGGTACAGGAGGGCTACACTGTAAGCTTCCAGAATGAATAACAAAAAAATACAATGAATGACCAAAATATCAATCTACTCGTGTTGCGCCTCATAGTTCTGATAGTGTGTTTGAGAACGATTTACTCAGTTTGTCATTTTAAATGTTTCCGCACCACAGAAATACAAAAAAAAAAGTTAAGTAAAGAAGATATTGGAGTTATGAGATATGTAAATAAACAAAGATGAAAAGTTTGTAGAATACATATTATTATCTTCTTTTCCTATCTTTTTTTTTGTCGCGCGGTCGTTGCACATGTGGCACAAGCGTGCACACCAACGTGGTAGCGTTGCATGGTATACATTGCGTACGTGGGCTCAGCCTGTTCCTTCCCTAATAGGGCGTTTACACTCTCGCGCGAGGCGCGAGGCGAGACGCAAAACCATGTGAGTAAAGAAACGGAACAAAGTAATTTAAACGGAACAGAGGCAAAGCTTCTAGCAAGTAGGTAAACATTTTGTACGCTCGTTAGAAGCTTTGCCTCTGTTCCATTTGTTTACTGATATGGTTTTGCGTCTCGCCTCGCGCCTCGCGCGAGAGTGTAAATGCCCTATTATAGTTTATGCATGACTTTTCATTGGCTGATGTGTAGTACCCCAAATGTCATATTTATAAAAAACTGAAATATGTTGCTATATTTCGATAATTTAAATCGTTTGTGGTCGTGCAGTGGTCGTGTTTGTTTTGCTTTTCGTCATTTCGTTTTGTTTTTATTAGAGCGATAATAACTAATTGATCGCAAGCGATGCCAGTGGAGATGAGCAACGACATGTTAATTAATCTGATTTCGCCGTCCTTTAGACATTTCGTAAAAGGATTGTGGCACGATTTGAATTTTGGTAAGGCGCCGATTTTGCGAGGCGAGTGAATCAGTGAACATTTTATCTTTCTGTTTTTAAGGTTTGTGCCGAAGCCGGATCGAAATCGACCGAGTGAAGAGTTCCACGGGCAACAAGAACGCGCTCGCCGATCAATTCACGTTGAGTTTTCCGTACGGGGGTAAATCGCTGAAATGGGAGATACTCTTCGATATATCAGCGCCTTGCTTCCCGCCCGACTTCGTGTTCGACGACGATATGTTTCTAGAAGGCGACGGCGTCGATGATGTCTTCATCGAGAAGAATGTTCCGAGTCTGGCGAGCTGGAACGATGCGGACCCGGGTTCTTTGAGCCGGGTTATCAGCGAGTTGATGACGCTGTTTCGCGCTCATCAGGTTTGTAACAGGATGTAAACATAGTTCAAAAGGTTGATCAGTAGAAACAGGTAGTCCAAGTTTCTCTGAACTGATAAGCAAAATACCTAGGCTTATTAGCAAAAAGGACTAAAATATGGATATGCTAAAAAATTCATCCTTCTTCTTCTAATTAGTGCAGTCTCCTACCGAAGTCTGACGATTACCAAAGCCCACATTTGTATTTATTATTTATTTATACTGACTGATATGCTGACTTCTGGCATTCAGGACATAGGCTTAACATCTTAGATTTAAGCGATTTAATTTTTTTGTAACAAGAGATAGATATTTCATGAAAAACGATATTCACAAAATCGACTAAAAAGTTGCGCTGCAATTTTTTGCGCTAGGAGACTAGGTTCTGAACGGTTTAGAGTGTAATAGTAATATTATGCTGGGCCTGACTCCGGTAGGTGAGTTCCACGGCAGCTTCGTTTCTAATTATTGATCATTTAAATTGCCATCAGTGGAGTCGCTAAGGATTACTTTGTCCAGCATAAGCTAAGTTACTCACTTTCGGCAACCACCCCGCTCGCCCCGTCCTAACAACGACGACGATGCACCATTTATCCACACAACGAACACTAAAACACATTCACCCTTCATTTATAGAGAAAGATGCTGGCAGAAGACGAAAACTCGCGAGCCTTCTTCGAATATACGGCGCTCCTAGGAGACTGCGCCGTCAAAGAAACGGACATTGAAGTATTAGTAACTGGCAACGATTGCGTAAATTTTTTGATCAAGCTCGACGTCAACATGACTCATTTGCCGCTGCTGTTCTCGGAAAGGTTTGTTCGGCAAAACAGTTGAAAGTCCGAACGGGGTTGTGAATTTTGTCTTAATTTTTCAGCTTTTATCACAATCCTGGAGGAGAGTGTGCATTGTTACTCGTCAAATACCCGAATCCATCAAACGCCGAGCTTATTTTATCACCGTTAGTCAAGAAAGCAGTTGGGAATCTTCAGCTACCACCGTAAGCAGTAATATATTGTTTTAAAGCATGTATCATCGGTTGGGTTGGATTGCACAGAAAACAAAAACCATTTTGCAAAACCCCAAAACGGCTTCGCTGTCTGTCTCTGAGCTGCAGAGATGGCGCTCACGGCTTACTCATCTCCAGGTTTAGAAATTCCAAATCGATGTACAAAATTAAATAGAAATAACTACAAAAAATGAACTCTACAGGAGGATGCGACAAAATACCCCCACCACCAATAACTACCAGACATATGTCTTGGAAAGCTATTTTCATGACTGTTATTTGTTACTATAGCAGCTAATGGCACATTGCAGTTATGTCACTAAGTCCCATATTTCGTTTTTAGGGCTGACTCAACTCACAATGCATCTCCTATCCAGTGGCCTTCTCAAATGAGTTCCTGCCCCAGGAAGGACTGTGTCCCAGGCTATCATGCTGGTGGATCGGTTTTCCCTAAGGTATCCGCCCTCGGGCGCTGCTGGGCAGTGTGCGCACCGTGCGGCGTCAGTCGACTGCCAGCCGACTTCTGCCAATCGAATGTTGCACTCTGACTGACAACTGAAGGAGTCAGGAAATGACATACGGTTTCCTAACCAGCGGCGGCTGGATGTTGACCTGTCGTCTTCCACTCTTGAAATGACCACTTGGATACCTAATCTTGAATTCAGAGCCAGGCAAAAGATGCCATGGTCCGCGATAGATTTAAACCGAATCACCGCTGAACATACGGCATGTAGAGGACCGCGAAAGAGACCTCAAACCCGAAACCAGTCGGGAGGCCGGAATCCGTCCATAACTGGTAGCAAGGGCGCTTGGTCTGCCCGCTGGTTTAACTACCCGTTGCCGGGCGCTAAGGGTTGGACTCTCGCAGGCGTTGGCAGAGCTAGATAGTTGATTGTCATTTTCTGAAATCTTCTACGCTCATCCCATGGCTGAAAGAACATTAATATATCGTTGTACCAGACTGGGGTGTGACGGGTTAGCCCGTTGTAGTCGAAACCTCTCAACAACTGTTACTATAGCGGTCAGCCTCAAATCATTGTGGGTAAAAAGTTACAGCTAAAACTAAAATCTATGTCATTGTATCTAAAAAATAACTTTTATTACAGTAAAACATTGTTATTTCAGACTGGTGTTAGAATAACAATAACCGTCATATATTAAAACTGATAATGCATCACAATTGTTGCTTTGAAAGTTGCTTACAGCAAGAAAAAGGTATGACGACGCGAAACATGGCGGCGTGGCGTGGTTCCGCATTCCTAGTCGTGATAAGCAATCGATTTTTCATATAGTGACGCAGGTTTTTTCCTTTAGCTGTTACTTTTTTCTCACAATGATTTAAGCCGGACTGCCTTAGTGACAAATTACAGTAATGTAAAGAGCTTTCCGAAGACATAATATGTCTGATCGTTATTGGTTGTGGGGACGCATCTCATGCATTTTGCCCATCCTCCTTTCGAGAGTTATAATTGGAAGAAACAACAGAGTTTAAACAATAAATTATTAATTATTCAATCGTTTATAATTGATCATATCTTTTGTGTACTTTGCAGCATGCATCAGTCGGCGGTATTGATGGATTACGTGCCCATGGTTACGGAATTACTCAACAAAAAGGTAATACATAAAAAATAATTACATATTATAAACTTCTTCTCAACATCGACAAGACGCAAGAGTTGCATTTTTGTATTGTCGCAAACACTGATGGGTCGAACAATTTCTTCATCCAACTTCTTTGAGTTCGCAATCAATTCTGGATCGCGATGGGATCTTTCAAAATCAACATTGATTATATAGCATATTACATTGCTCAATGTTGTACTACGATTTGGCAACTAGGTATTTACTACGAAACGCAACAAGTAGATAGCACTCACAGTTCCAAAAATTGATTAATCTTCTTGTATTATGTTCTATATGGCGACTTTTGTGGTATAACAGTATAACGGCGCATTGTAGGTGGTGCTCTATACGGTATAAAATAATATAATAAACGAATTTTTAAATCATAGCTCTTATTATTTTAATATTATTTACATAAAAATGACAATTTTTAATTTGATATCTTTCTGCGCCAGCGTAATGCAGGTGGCGCTGATAGTATTGACGGCCAAACTAATAGCAATTTATTTGGCCATCTATACCTATTCATTGATAATGAATGTTTTTTTTTATAAAGCACAGATTGATTACAAAAACTTATAATTTAACCAATGATGACAATAATAATGTTCAATTTATTAGTGCAGTCTATTGCATTTTTTATACAAGCTGATTTCATCAAAGAAATAATACAGAGGTATAATGCTATCTATTTGTCCATACGAACTTTAAAGTGCATAATTATTACTTATTGAAACCTGTATACCAAATTTAAAATTGACATCTTTATGTAAAATGATATTAAAATAACGAGTGCTATGATTTAAAAAATTGTTGGTTATTATATTACTATTTTTAAACCGTATAGGCGCGTTTACAGCACCATCTACAGTATGCGGCCATACTGTTGTATCGTGAAAGTCACCATATTAAATATAATAATCATTTTTTGGAACTAGGAAAGCCATGTTGTATTTCGTAGTAAAATAGTGGTTGCCAAATCGTAGTACGTTGAGCACGTACATTGAGCAATCTAATACGCCATATAACAATGGTCTTATTTAAATATAAGAAGCGACTTAGGTCATTGGGCAATTGATGGGCATCCAGAACTGTGCTGTAATGTTTGTGCATTTGCTATCTCAATCAAGTATGGCAGCATCTTTAGAATAAATCGAAAGAATCAAAAACTTGTTTCGGAAATTCCTATTTAGGACATAAATCTAATATTCACGTCTCATTTACAGATATCCCTCCTGCTTCAAAATGATAAACTTCGGAAGGAGCTCCTCTCCCAGCTGGTGGTAAAGTATGAAGGAGCCTTGCTGGAGCACGATATGAACTCTGCGTCGTTTCTATTCGATGTCAATAATTTTCACTGGATAATGCACATCGACATAGGTCCAAACTTCCCTGAAAAACCACCCTGCATCACCCTCAAATCCGTCCTCCACTCTTTTAAGGGCAAAGCGAGAGTGAAGACGCTGCCCGCTTGCCCTTACAGCCAATTTGAGGATTACATCAAGGAACAAGTGGAAATATTCAAATTGGAGTGCATCGGTAGCACAAGTATGTCGACCAGTTTACCCATAGATATATAAATATTCATTTAATCACAAATATATTACAAAAACAGTCACATTTTTTATTTGCGTTAACCTTTCGGAGCCAGTCAAAATTTTAGTCAATAACAATGCAAAATTTTCAAAGCCCTCGAAAATTTGTTTGTAGAAGGTGTGTGCAAGCATACTAATATATAACAGTGGCTTATTCAATGGCAGGCTACAATGACAGGCTTTTACCGCAGTGGAGGGAGAAATAGAGTCGATAATAGAATAAATACGGATAGAACGAAAAACGCCCATCAGCATGCATGGCCACCCAGGAGTTAAGAGTAAGCTGAAGCAGTTATGCGGAGAAACATCAGTCTAAACCTGAAAATCCATCTGAAATATATACCTGTGTAATATTTATTTATTTATTCATTCATTATTTATTTATTTTAAATGTTACTCAGGAGCTTCACTACAAATTCAATTCGCCCTTTTCATCTAGAGTAGCGGGCGCTGAAATCTTTCCATCTATTAGAAAGGGCTACTGCGGGTATAAATTAGTTCTAAAACCAATTACCCCCACCCTTTATTTTTTTACTACCTGAATAGGGTCCTACTCAAATAATGAGACCAGTTTTATTGTTACTTTCAAAGTGTTGACATCAAGTATTAATATTTTTGTGAATTATGGCAAAATTTAAGCAATTAAGCGTTTTACAAAAAAATACAATTTTAACTTTGGCGATGCAAAAAGTGAGTTTCAGAGCTATAGCAGTTCAGATTGGATGCAGTCACAGTGTTAGATTATATATACAAAAATAAAGATTCTGCAAGTCTAGAGCGAAAAAAAGGTACTGGGCATAAAAAAAGACAACACATGCTGAGGATCGACTGCTGAAGCGAATCTGTTTGCAGAATCGATTCAAAAGTGCTGTGGATATAAAGACAGAGTTCATAAAGGCTGGTGGTTCTGAAGTGGGTATTCACACCGTACGCCGAAGACTCCTGGAGAGTGGCGTTTTGGTAGGAGGCCTACAAAAAAGCTACTACTGACCAAAGAAATGTGCATTGCCCCGCTTAGAATGGGCTAAAAAATATAAACCTTGGACTTAAATCGATTGCCGGCGAGTTATTTCCTCCGATGTGAGTAAATTTAAATTATTTGGTTCGGATGGAATTCAGTACGTGAGACGAAGATCTGGAGAACGTTTAAGCGATGAGTGTCTTAGACCAACAGTGAAGCATCCTGCAGGACAAATGGTCTGGCGATGTTTCTCCTTTTATGAAGTGGGGCAATTAGCATTCATAAAAGGAACTGTGAATGCAGAAGTTTACAAAAAAAAATTGGAAGAGTATCTATTCCCGTCACTTAAAATGCACTATTCCTATATTTCTGAGTGCATTTTCCAAGATGACTGCACCTTGTCTACAATCAAAAACTGTAAGTATTTTTTTTTCTGACAATGATTTATGTTCAAAAAAATATAACACTATTAAAATAATTTATAGGTCAAAGAATATATAAAAAATCATGGAATTCCAACACTGGATTGGCCCGGAAATAGTCCTGACCTGAACCCTATTGAGAGCTTGTGGCATAAAACGGCAATCGAAATAAAATAAACTGAAGCCTTCGTCAAAGGAAAACCTTAAAAACATCATCGAAAAATTTGGTGAAATCCGTAGGACCCGACGTTTCGGTGACGTTGCAGCCGCCGTTGTCTAGGGTAGACTGAAGAGCTGTCAGTCCGTTGTTTTGCGGGTAGGCCGCATACCGCTGCCGCCACTGCGTAGGTTATAACGGTGGTGGGGGGCCGGGCTCGTTTTCTATCCTATTTATAATGTCAAACAACCGCGATAGTCTTCGATTTTATATTGGTGAAATCCATACCAAAACGTATTGAAGCAGTAATAAAAAAAAAAGAGGAACAACAAAGTACTGATTTTGTTGGTTTTTGATAATTGTTAGTGTTAGTACCTATGTAATTTTATTTTAAATAATTTTTGATTGATGTTTTTAAAATTATATGAGCATTTTTCATTTTTGTGCAAAAAAATCGAAAACCTCCAAAAATAACTATAAAATTATGAAAAAAAAATAAATAGGCACTTTTTTTGTATACCATCTTTAAACAGTGTTGCTTCATAATTTGGACTGAAAAGCTATCAAGAAATCACAATAAAAAATATATTATTTTAAAAAACATATTTTCATTCTGGAAAGATTTCTGTGCTCGCTTCGTTTCGATTCGTTTCTGTACTGTAGTATGTACAAGTTCATAATAATTGATTTCCGTAAGTAAGATAATGCTGACATTAAAAACATAAAAAATAACTACTATGTAAAACGAATTACCTATTGTCGCTGCTTTCTTGTGTGCTCTGTACCCTACTGGTTAATCATCCAAACCAAGTCCAATCTAACACTTTCGGGTCCTAGGGTTCAAATCGAAAGTTTTATCTTCAGACGTACGAGATCTATTATAGAAATCACTAACAGAGGGCGATATTAATAATAAAAATAATTGTTATTTAAACATTCACATCCACTGACGTTGAAGCAGAGCAGCCAATCAAAGTACAACAAAACAAACAAAAAAAAGAAGAAAAATAAACCCTCGACCCCTGAGTGACATTGATATAAAATATAATCGATAAATTTATATAAAATAAAAATCGTGGCATCCATCCTAGTATGCAAAGGATGTAGTTCCGAAATAGTGGATATATCATACCTCATCAAGTGCAACACTTGCAAAGGAACCTATCATAATAATATGCATCATACAAAATGCACATTGATCAAAAAAGTTACAAAAGCTACCAAGTTTTCTTGGTAGTGTTAAAAATGTAAAGATGGTATTTAGATAGCTATTTTGCCATCTGTGAGTGCAACCAACCAATGCAGCAGTGATCCTGACATCGCAATTCGCCATAAAACACCAACCTTGAAGCCATCAACTTACGGTACGGAAGACATCTTTATGAAGATAATGAACTCTGACCCGCCTAGATACGGGACAGTTTAGTCCTAGTTAGGTGGACACTGAGCATTTGCTGCATTTCGGTGTTCAATTTTTCCGAGTTACTTATAACATTAAAATTTGATAACAATGATAACATTTGATAACAAAAAAATAATAAATAAAGTATTAATAATATTGATGTGTTTCGAGAGTATTGTATCTTACCATTCCTGAAACAAATTGGAGGGAAATTAACACAAATAAATATTGTATTTTCTGTAATAAATATATCTAATTCATTGAATATGCTCAATAACTTGAATGTATTTGTTTTCACTTACGCCAGATGACCGAGTTATATTTAAGTATACTATAAACTTAACAAATATGAACTAGAAACATTGCGTGAATATTATAAAACTGTTTGTAAATGCGAATAACAAAACTGAGCATTTTGCTTGTGCGATTGCAAAAATTCGTTTGCACGAAAATTTTACTACGTATCAGATGTTATTCCCAGGTCCTTCCTTTCAGGTGACCCTTTAAAATTGACCCGTTTATAGTATACGGGAAAAAGCAAGGGTTTTCTTAGTGGTTGTTAAAACAGAGCACTTTTTAGTGTTGACTTCCATGTCATTGACAGAGTTCCACTTGTCTTGCTCAACTTTTTCCGCTTCTCGAGAAGCTCGAGCACCAGTTATTTGATAAAAAAAAGCACATCATCAGTGAATAACATAACCTTGATAATAACCAGGATGTCCTGAATTAACAATCCAACGCAGACAGTGCCACCTACCAATTTGAAAGAAAACAGAACACTTGCTCTTGCCATGCAATCTCCAGAATGAAACATCTTGCATCTCACTATACAAGGCTAGTCAACCGGAAGAAGGGGGGGTTCAGGACGAAGAACCGCCTGGATCCAGAATCTTCGAGAATACTTCTGAAGAAATCCACCATCCGAGCTGCAGCCAACAAAGTTATAATATCCAACGTTTGGCACCAGAAGAACTAGGATAATGACAAAAATGCAATGAATATGTAAACAATTAATTTATTTTCAATTCTTCCAGTTCATACGGCTCCAAGGATCATACATTGACTTTACAAAAAAATAAAATGAAAATTTTCCAACCGCAATAATAACTATTTGGTATAAAAAATATGACAACTTCACAAAAAGGAAAATATCCACAGCTACTTAAGATGTAATGGAAAAAAGTATGCATCAATCAGTCGATATTAACTTACAATCTAATTTTTACTCTTCCAGCGACATTTCGACAAATTCAACTAAGTCTTTAAATGCATTTTTGATGGCTAGACTTAGTAGGAAGTCAGCCTATTTTGAAAGTCGGCTATAATAACTTAAGTAAAATTATTATGTACATGTCTGGTGAAAATGGACTACAATTCGTCGTGGTCACCGTCATCGGCATCATCTATTTGATCTTCGTTTTGCGCGTTGTCTGTGGCGTTGAAGTCTTCTTCATCGGGCTGTTCATCGAGCGGAATGCCGAGTGTTTGTCTCATCATTTGTTCGACGGTTTGAGCGAAGTCTGATGTTTCTTGGAGCATGTAACCGGACCTGAAAGCACAACATAAAAAATCAGTATGCAAGAATACCGCTTGGATCGAGATGGATATAGAAAGATTATATTACCTTAAAGTGGCAGTTCTGAACATCATAAGTGCGATTTCCTTAGCTTTAACATCCTCGGGATCGTCGGCGACTCTCCTTAACAATTCTTTAATGAGCGGGTGCCTAGGGTTGATGTCTAAAGTCTTCTTCTGGTTTAAATAGTAAGTACGTTGAGCGTCATCCGATTTCTGGTGAGCGTTGCTCATGGCCAATCTCTCCATGTTGCCGGTCCAGCCGAAGACTCCGGCGACCAGGGCGCAGGGCGAGTTACTCAGCCTCTCGGAGACTTGCGCTTTCGTGATCTGATCTTTCAGAGCCTTGTCGCCGAGCCATTTCACGAGAGGTTCATAAGTCTTTTTCAGTTCCTCGAATTGCTCTTTCTGATCTTCGGAGCCGGTAAAAGAGAATCCTTCTTTGGCGACGTTCTGGAACTTCTTGCCGTCAAATTCCGGCAGAGCGGAAATCGAGTATTCGTCAACCGCTTCCACTAAGTAAAGCACTTCGTATCCGGCTTTGAGCAAACGCTCAACGAAAGGCGACTTCTCTACCTCGGCCCTGTTCGGCCCGGCGATGTAATAAATAATGTCCTGCTTGGGCTTCATTCGCGACACGTAATCGCTCAGGAATGTCATCTTGGCGCTATTGGAAGAGTGGAATTTGAGTAGTTTGGCGAGACGGGTCCTATTTGCGGGGTCTTCCATTATGCCGAGCTTGATATTCGTGGAAAACTCTTTCCAGAATTTTTCATAGTCGGCATCAGGGATCTTCTTCAGCATGTCCAGAGCTTTACGGATCAGCTTTTTCTTGATGACTTTGATGAGCTTGTGCTGCTGAAGGGTCTCACGGGAGACGTTCAGGGGAAGATCGTCCGAGTCAACGATTCCTTGGATGAATGAGAGATAGTTCGGCATCATGTCGTTGAATTCGTCGGTGATAAACACTCGACGCACGTACAGCTGCGGACAAAAAAATGTTAACCTTGAGAAAAAGACAGCGCTGGTAAAGGATGATTCATGCTACACCGGGCCGGGGCCGGGCCGGGCCCCGGCCGAGTCGTTTCCAACGTGCTCCGGCCGGGCCAGTCATTCATGCTACACCGGGCGTGACCGGGCTGTTTCCGAGTTTATTTATCCCACGGCCGTGTCCGCGATAACTAGTAGAATATAATAGAATAGAATAACTTTATTGTGCTATAAAAACATAACTTAATGAATATTACGCTGGTTTTATAAAAAAGACAATTTATGCACAAATGGCGGACTTATCTAACTAGTGTTGCGTCCATCTATTTTGGTGATAATAATATTTTTTAATTTCTATTTTCGCTTGATTGATAAGTGTGTTATTAATGCAATTTTCACAACTTGAGTTGGCAGCTATTGCAATTGCCTTTGAAGACGAAGTATTGGAAACACGAACTGAATCTAATAAAAGAAGATGGAGTGTACATCCAGCCTGGAGAAAACGACAATCGGAGGGAGAATTCGCCACGCTCTACAAGGAATTAATAGATGATGAGAGCAAATTTTACGGTTATTTTAGGATGTCTAAAGAATGCTTTAGCATATTTCTTTGAAAAATAAAACGTGATTTAACCAAACAAAATTCAAGATTTCTGAAGCATATCTCTCCCATTGAACGATTAGCAACCGGAGCCGGGAAAACAATATCCACCGTCATTTCGACGCCGTGCTCCGGACGTGGCACGACCGGTCACGGCCGGAGCACGGCCAAGCATGAATTGCTTCATACAAAAGTATACTATAGATATCTGACCGTGTCCCGGCCGGGGCCCGGCCCGGTCCCGGCCCGGTGTAGCATGAATCATCCTTAATCTGGCTACAAATCCCAGGATTTTTGAGTAAGCTCAAACCTCCGGGCATAACAGGATTTTATTTGGCATGGATCGAAGATTTTTTTGCGAATAAGCGAATGCAAGTGCGTGATACGAGATCAGCTATTAGCATCCACCGTGTCTTACACCACAAAGATCAGTTCTCGGACCAATTCTTTCCAACGTGTATGTGATGAATTTACATCTGGTAATTGAATCAACCACTACTTTATAAAACAACTGACTGCTACTCAATTACAGTAAGACAGGACAGGATTCTTGCTTGGTAAGAGCAGTGGCTGCTCACCTTTAACCGACCTATCCACTGAATGACGTATGATAGAGAGTAACTAGTTAGGAAGATCTTGGAGTGACCATTGATACCCCTAAATTTAAAATGGGAACTATACATTGTTGATATGTTAAAAGAGCAAAATCTAATGCGTAGCTTATTTGAACAGCCTTTCATAATCTATTTACACTCTTGAGGGATGATTCTGGAATAATTTAGCATGCTACATTTGTCTATGGTCCATTTGATTTACATGAGCCATAGACAAATTTAATATGCCATTTTTTTCAAGAATAGATAAGACCTATGGTCAATTGCTGTTTGGATAAATAAAATAAAACTGGAATTCACCAACCGAAGTTGGGCCCATCATAATACTATTATTACACTTCGTGTGGATTTCAAATATGGTAAGTGGTGGATTTTAAATATGGATCCCTTACTTTCAAAAAGATATTGATATACTTAAGGGCTGATTCTATATGAGCTGCAAACCATGAAGTATGAGGATTGGCTTACAATTTTAAATCATACTCGCTACAGAAGAGATGGCTAAGTAGATACGATTGAAACCAACAAGGTGCTGAACAATCCTTAGTTATTCGGCCTCACCTTAAATGTTTACCCTTAGTGCTAACATTCAAAGAAACTCCTGAACTCAAACTTTTCATTTAATCACCAAAAGTTTTTTTTTGTGAACTGTGTGAGGAATGACTGAAATGGACTGTCACAAGAAGTGTTATGTAAACAAGATCAAAACAATTATCACTGTTTTAAACAGACTTGATATAGATATGGGCATATCAGCAAATTACTGTTCGTACATTGAGAGTCAACCCTACATAAAATAAAATCATCACTTTGTAGTCTCACTTTTGCAGCAATATTTGAATTATTTAAGTTTTTTTATATAGGGACCAAAAAAATACAACTTAACACGAAGTTCAAAGGAATGGTACTGAAATAAAATACAACAAAACAAAATACTCATGTGTAAGACAATCTTCAGACCTGTATGGACATACATAAAAGAAATAGTCAACGCTCCATGGTTCACAAAAATCAGCGACATTCATTACCTCGAAATACCACTCATAAAAGCCAAAATAAAAAAAATTGCAACTTAACGAAGAAGATTTGAGAATCATGTCAATACGCTAGCCTCTAACCTCGCTGATGTCGGTGACAATATGAGAAGAATCCGTTTGACGTAATAAATTTCGGCAATGGAAGATTGCCCTTAGGACCTGCATACAGGGTGACTTATCACTGGTGGGGTCGTTTCAATACAGAACATGCGCAACCTATATTTCTATACAGAACATGCTCAACCTATCATTCAATACAGAACATGCTCAAGGATTACAGATAGACCTATCGGAAAAATATATAGATAGGTAAAAAAAGGACTAAAGTGTACTTTGATTGCACTAACACACTACACATTTCTCGGTGTTCAAGCACATTTCTCGGTGTTGTAAGCAACCAATATTACGTCCACGCTTTCAACCGTCCATGCTTTCTCAACTGAAGCTGTCCACTGTATTGAATAAGATTGGTGAAAAATTCTGTGTCTACAGCAAAGTCAGTTAGATTATTTAATTAAACTTTAATCACACAAAACTTTAGACCCTTATCTCATTATTCGTGTAGCATTTATAGTTGAAACATTCATAATCATGAATTGTATTTTGATTATGCGATGCAGTGTTTTGATCTGTATGACCTCCCCCCTCCCCTAACCAATAATAATAATAATAATTAATTAAAGAATTGACTTTTACCTTAATGTTGTCAGCTTTGGTTCCGTAGCGGCTAAAGCTTTCAGACGGCTGCACTTTAGGCACGAAAAGAAGACTCTTGAAGGTAACCTCACCTTCAGCTACAAAGTGAACTTTGCAGAGAGGATCTTCGTTGTCCTTGGTGAGTGTTTTGTAGAAGGAGTTGTATTCCTTGTCATCAACATCGGCAGGCCTGTGCAAAAGGCGAATAAATGTTTTAGATAACATTGCGCTCTGTGATATACAGGAATTAAATATAATTTAGAAACAAGATAGACTCTACACCGAGATCATAGTTTAAAGACTGATAGTAAGGTCGCTTTGACCGTTGCAAACAGCGAGGAGGGCGGCGATTTGCAAGTCGCGGGGGTGTTTTTTTATATTTATTTGTTGAGTGGGGCTTTTCTAAGGTCTTTATGAGCCTTGTAATACTGCGACCATTGCTCTATTGTCTTCACCTTCTACTATAGTTTTGCGCTAAGCCTCGTGTTATTTATGAGCCGCAACAGGCTTTTGGTGCCAGATTGTTTTACCTCCTCAGGTTGGAGGTAATGACCACCCAAGTGGGTGTATCTTTTACGCATCAGCGGACCACTCGCATATGAGGTGCGGAAGTTTCCTCTGCCCCTTGGCAGAACCTTCAAGGCGATTAGCGGTGATTTGCAAGTCGCGGGGGTGTTAGTATACCACCAGTGGTGTGTGCTTGGGCACATAGATTTAAGTTGTTGAAAACGGCAATTCACGGCTCATTTGTCAGCTAATGTGTCTCGTCGCTGCTCACCCGTATTTTTTCTTTTCGACTGCGACTCGTTTTTGTTGGACTTTTTAAATCTGTGATAACGTTACGAACGGCATGTGCTGTGGTTTTAAATTTCATATTACAAAATAAAGAATTGAGGTCAATATTTGGCCGTTTTGGGAAAAAAAAAAAAATATGGATTTAGTTTTGTTTTTTTTTTCTATGAAGTAGTTGATTATTTTTCTGAAGTGAGTAAAATGTAAAGAAAGAGATGAAACAGAGATTCGGATGGCAAAATACTATAGTTTATCTCTAATACTTACTTTCGTGTCCAAATCGGTTTATTGTCATTCATAGAGGCCCATTCCCAGATGGTCTTTTCGACTTCCTTGGTCTTGGTCTTATCGTCCCCGACGTCATCCTCAACTTGAGCATCCTCATCTTTATCCTCGTCGATCTCTTTCTCTTCGGCTTCATCTTCCACCGGTTCCTCTACCTTGACGGTCTTTGAAGACCACAGATAGATGGGGAAGTTGATGAACTGAGAGTACTTCTTGATCAGTCCCTTGATGGTGTCTGCCTCCAGGAAGTCTAGAGCTTCATCCTTCAATGTAAGACTGTGAAGAAATAAACAGTGATAAATTATCCTATATAGTAGTGTGTTTTTTATCACACATAACTCAATTATCCTTGAACGTATGGCAAAAAATAATTTGAAATTAAATGGGGGATGATGACATTGAGAGTCATCTAAATTTAAAAGTATTTTTCCTTAACCCTTGGAGTAAATGGGTATTTTCATGGATGCATCTGTCTCTTTTGCAGGATTTTCGGCGACATCGACTTAAAGTACTATAACTACGAAACCACTACACCAATCATAAAAAGAACAACTGCACAATGATTGCATTGAAATTTCGAATATAGAATATTGAAATATCATTTTGTAAAACAATTAGATAATTATGAATAAATATGACAACGTCAAAGAAGTGAAAAAAACGCGCGACCAGATTTGGTCGACTCGTACTCAACGGATAATTGTTTCGCGACCAGATTTGGTTGACTCATACTCAACGGATTAATTACATAATTGGTTATTGGAAAATTAATTACTATTCGTTCTCTTTCTCGCATAATGACGAGCATGAGAGATATAAATAGATTATGTATTATACGCTTCTGCCAGATTACATTGCCAATTGACAAATTCAGCAGTTAAAATGTATGAAGCCATTAACAGCGTCAATTCAGCAGTTAAAATGTATGAAGCCATTAACAGCGTCAACGGGATAAACTTTAATGCTCGAGCATGTTTTCTTTATACCATATTTAGGTGACTCCAGTATACGTTTCATGACAGAGGAGTTATCCACCAAAGTTGAGCGTCTCCAAAATGTTTGCATTCGGTATATCCATGGCCTCAAAAAAATTTGACCACATCACGGAGTACAGAGAGAAGCTTCACTGGCTGTCGACCCAGGAGAAAAAAGAGACATGCGATTTCTCTGTATGCTTTTCAAAATCTTGGATGGCGTCGCTCCCACTTATCTTACTGGCAGATTTACTGCACTATCGGCTCATGGACGCCCTCTGAGATCAAAAGACAACCTGCTACTCCATATCCCTAGTCACAGCAGTGACTTCTTCTCATTCTCTTTCACCGTACATGGAGTATAGGTTAGCTCTAAAATATTGCCTGCAGGCAATAAGCTCGCCTTTTCTTAAGAATAAAGCGTTTTTATTATTATTATTATTATTATTATATGCCGGTACTGCCCTATCAATGTTCAAGAATAAAAATGTATGAAACTTTCTAATAGCCTTAAGTCATATTTTAAAGTAGGCAACGTTCAGAAAAGGGAGGGGGCTCAGCACACTACTTAGCTAGTCAAATCAGTAAGTCAGCAAGCAGTAGGTTGCGCCGACAAGGTCGGATGAAAGTGTCGCTCGGAAGCTTATTTTTATGTAACACCTGTCCGTGTATAGGTGCTATTATACGCACAAACGATTTCATCCTCCTATGATGAAACAGACATTGGTGAATGGATTGTACTATGTCTCCAGAGATTCTACCGAGCGATCAATTTTTCGCATAGTTCACTTCAATAAGATTTATTATACTGTTTTCGATCGGCCAATATACTTAAATTCAGCTCCATTCATAGCAATCAGCCCACTGAACGGGTTTATTTTCTGGTCTCTACATATTTACAAACCTATGGATTCTTACTGACAAAGCACTTACGTGATTTGAGTTCCCCTCTTGAGCGTGTCTCCGCGGGGATCTTCCACAATGGTGAATTCACTGGCATCCGACTCCCAGATGTACTGTTTGTCATCATTGTGCTTAGTAATAACCGTCACTTTGTCGGCGACCAAGAAAGCACTGTAAAATCCGACGCCAAACTGACCTATCATATCGTTGAGGTCTTGTTTACCCTCATTATCCTGCAAGTGGTTAAAACATAAAATAGTAATGAGTAAATAGTAGTTACTAATCATAAGGGGCGTCGCTGTCGCCCCTTAGTAACATCAGTAACAACAATAAGTTTATTTAGTGGGTGTTGTTTGACCTATACCTTTTTAAGCTCACAAAGGGAGAAAAATCGTAATTTCTATACATTCCCAACAGAAGATGAATGTATCTATACATTATTATGAATGTTGAAAGTGAGATATATTTAGTATCTGTGGATCGATATATTGATCTAGGATTATAAAGACGCACCCAATTAAATAACTGTTTACACCAATGGTTTACAGACAAACAAAGGGACTGGTGTTGGGGTATACTTGCAATCCCTCGCACTAAATTAAGATCAAAACCCTACGATTTTCCAAGCGAGAACCGTAGGTATAATAATGGCTGCAGGAGAACTAGAAAAAAAGAAAATTAAATTAGATGCAAGATGGTGCTTCGAATGCTGCAATCTAAATGCAAAATGGTGCTTCGGGGCGGCATTTAGGAAATGCAGAAGACATCAATGGAGCGGCAGCTGAAGAGCCTTACAACAAAGGTCTTCCAAGGATCCATCCAGCAGTGGAAGCAGCAATGGCACAAGGGTATTTTTTCTCAAGGGGAGTACATTGTAAGGTTCCTGGTTGGGTTACCATTTCCATTGGGATAAAATTAACAGAATTGCATGTCAATGCTGTCAATCGAATGCAATAACAAGACACACAGTTACACAAGTTACTCGCACACATACATCTAAACACTTCATAGTAGGGTTGGTTGTAAGAGATTGTCGTACGATAATAAACCTGCCCATTGTAAAATTTCACAATAAAGAGTAATAACAATTTTGAAGGGGTCAATATTGTATTACCCATTTAAATGTATTTTTTTGGCACTTTTATACAAACTTTCCAGACAACCCTCGTATATAGGAAAGTATAGCTAGGTGATGTGCATAGTATGTGATTACAATGGCGAAAGCTCCCAGGTGACGGCGCAACCGACCGACTACATCCCAAAACAACATCGCAGAGACAAACCTTCCTCTCAATGCACACACGTATGCGCCTTCAAGTACGCAATTATAGATGTGTTAAATATAGGCATTAAGCAACGCAATCGCTCATACAATTTTGGCCGAGTGTACACCTTGATTAGGGTTTAGATGTATAATCAAAGAGTTGTCAGAAAATTAAAGAAACTGAATTAATAAATGTAGCAAGACAAACCTGCATCTTTGAGAGAAAATCAGCGGTTCCCGATTTGGCAATCGTGCCCAAGTTGTTCACTAAATCTTGCTTAGTCATACCGATTCCAGAATCAATAATATGGACCAGCTTGTTTTCCTTATCCGTCTGAACTTTGATATTCAAGTTAGGGTTCGTATCCAATACTTCTTTGAGCGTTAACGAGAGCAGGCGGATTTTGTCGAGGGCATCGGAAGCATTCGATATCAACTCTCTGAGGAAAATCTGAAAAGAAAGAATAGTTAAATTAACTACCGCTACATTGTGCTAGTATTACTTCTGGAAATAAAAATATTAAAACGACGCCGCGTGTTAAGGTTTCTTATCATACCTCTTTATTTTTGTAAAGAGAGTTGATGATGAGCTTCATCATGCGATTGACTTCGGCCTGAAAAACGTACTTTTCAGATTTGTCTCGCAGTTCCTTCAATTGTGCCACATTCAGCGAGTCTAGTTTGATGGCTTCTTCCTCCCGTCCGACCACCTCCGCATCTAAAAACAAAAGATAAAAGCATAAGAAATAGGAATGGAGACAGAAAGGGAGATAGCCCCTAACTGCAGAGCTGAACTAATAATTTAAAATAACAATAAACAGTTTATTCTTTTCCAAAAGGCGAACTTATTGTCTACAGGCAATATTCTACAGCTAACCTATACTAATTTGCAAACTTACTTTATTAATTTATAAAATGAGTTTGGCAATTAAAAAGGATAACAAGAAAACTACAAAAAACAATATTTAACTCTTTATGGGCGCCGAATGTGCCACACCAAAATAAATTAAAGCTTATAAGGATGCAAAGGTTTAAAAAGGAGAAGAATCGGAAAGGAAGGGGAATTTATGTGGAAGATTTGAAATGTTCTCTGAGTCTATTCTTAAAACATGTTATACTCGGCATTCCAAAGACAGTTCTGAAGTTAAATTTCGCACTTTGGAAAAAGTAATTAAAATGCCTCCTTCGAATGAAGTTTATTTTTAATCAAGCAATTTCTTGCAATTCAAGTATATTGGAAAAAATAATCAGAATACTTTCCTGAATGAAATTTATTTTGAATCTTCTTAAAATTATATAATTATGTCTACATAAAAAAAAAAACAATTTTAAAATCAAAATACATTAAAAATAACTCCTCATGAACAAGTGCAACTACTTTGTCATAACGGTAGACTTACTGTACCGACCTTCAGAAACTCACCTCGCAAATACCATTTTTGGTGAATTATTATGATAATAATATGCTTATCAGGAAGATAATTTTATGAACAAATACAGCAATAGCTCAGAGACTAAAGAGCATGTCTGCTAGGTTGATGAAGTTCAAAATAAATATCTTGTTTACTAAGTATACAAGCCTATATATTATTAGAACTTTTAGATATTTTTATTGGAGGTTATAAAAGCAGAGAAACACAGCTTTATTTTATTTTATGTTTTGATGGAGGATTTTGACTACACAAAGTAATTTCAGTAGCACACATGGCATATTTGTGGCTAGTTTTCATTGTTAAAAAACAGAAATGGCAAGCCGTTACAATAATCACTTCCTATCAAGTTCCAAACAATCCGTAACCAAAGCCCTATTGATTAAACACGCAGGCAAGTAAGTATACGGAAGGCAATTACTTATCAATATTATATCTAAAAACTGTAAAATAAGTCATCCTGATCAATTATAAAATTTAGTATTAATCAGATAAGATAACAATTATTCTTTTCTTCATGTTCTGGTGCTATTTCCGCCCCCGAACATTGCCTATCATTTAGGATCCATCTTCCGAAATATATGGAATAGCGGTGTAGTCCCACAGAATTTTGGCCGAGCGACAGTCATCTTAATTCCGAAGGTCCCAGTTTGCACCGGACCAAAGGACGCTCGGCCCATTGCTCTCACAGACACTGTGGCCAAAATCTTTTTTAGCATAGTCCACACGAGGATGAGCGAATTCATGCACCGGAATGAGTACCTTGGAGTATCAGTTCAAAAAGGCTTCATGCGCGGCGTCTCGGGCTGCCTCGAGCACAACTCTCTCCTGGCTGCTGCCATCAAGGATGCGAGACAGCACGAACGCCAAATCAATGTATGCTGGCTCGACCTAGAGAATGCCTTTGGGTCAGTCCGACACAGTCTCCTCCACTTTGCACTCCGCTGGTACAACTTCCCACCAGTCGTGCGTGACATTGTAGCCTCCTACTACAACTGTCTGACTTTCCATGTTAAAACGCAAGAATGGACTACCCGCTCTATACCATATTCAATTGGACTATTTCAGGGCTGTTGCCTCTCCCCGACGATTTTTAATATAGTTTTTAATATACTTCTGGAAAGCCTGAGCCAGTTTGACAGGAAGTGGGGCTACCGTTTTAAAACAGACGGCCAATACACCTCGTCGTGCCTCGCTTTTGCCGACGACCTAACTTTCATTACCAGAAGCCCCAAGCAGCTTTCCCTGCTATTACAGAAAGTGGAGCTTTTCTGCGACTGGTCAGGCTGTATAAAAGTGAAGCCCTCCAAATGTTTTTGCCTTGGACTCGCCCGCATGGGCACAAAATTTACATCCTATGACCCCAAATTGGTCTATAAGGGCTCTAATATCTCCCTTATAGACCCAAACAATCATTTCAAATTCCTCGGCAGAAAAATCACCCATCAGGGAAAAGACGTCTCGGGCGATCATGTTATAGAGCATTTCAAAAGTTGCCTGGCGAAAATAGATGCCTTGCTAATTTCTGGCCCTCGTAAGGCCTGGATCTATGACAATTATCTAACGTCACATTTGTCATGGCCCTTTCTTATTTACGATTTTACCAAAACCCAACTGTCCCGTCTAGATGCACTGGTGACAGCTAGTTTAAAATCCTGGCTGTCCTTAGCCAAACCAGCTGACCCCTCGACTCTCTTCAGGTCCAAACAAAATTTTGGGCTAGCGCTTAAACTGCCCTCTCTGCTCTACGCCAACTCCAGAATAACCAAAAATTCGATTCTGTGCAATTCCAAAGATCCGGCAATATCGAAGCACGTAATAAGTGGCTGTAGTGATTCAAATGAACTACAAGCCCGCGTAGACTTCCACAAAAGGTTCCTTACTGGAATCAGCCAGAATGGCACTGGTCTGGGGTATGGCAGTACAACCACGAGCGACGTGGACTTGAAGAAGTCTCTTTTGCGGGGAGATTACGACAGCAAGAGTATGGCTCATGCTATTGGCCTTCAATGCCAGAATGATTGGACAACAATTGGTGACTTTTGCATTCCGCCTCCAATGCACTGGAAGGTAATGCTCTATGACTGGACGCCAGAGATGCTGAAATTTTATTTGAATGCCTTTCAGCATACACTTCCAGACCCCAGTAACCTCGCTCGTTGGAGCTTTGCCGAGGATAGTTCTTGTCCCCTCTGTAGCAATACCCCTTGCACAGCTAGGCACATTCTAGCTGGCTGCAAGGTGGCCTTAGATCAAGGACGGTACACTTACCGCCATGACAAAGTTCTCGCTGTTATTCGCGAGGTAATTAGTCTCTCAGTGGCTCGTGCCAACAAGGGTTTGACAGTATCCTCCAAACCCCCAATACAGTTTGTGCGGGATGGCTCTAAAGGCAAAAAACATTTAACTACAAAACCTTTCTCAATAATCGAGAAAGCTACAGATTGGATTCTGGAGGTTGATTCGGTCTCTAAGCAGTATAAATTCCCTGAAAGTCTCGGATGCACAGCCCTCCGTCCAGATATAACTCTTTACTCTCTATCTCGGAAGGTGGCTCTTATCGTAGAATTAACTGTTCCATGGGAATCAAATATCCCAAAAGACCACGAGTACAAATTAAATAAATACCATGATCTTGCAAATGCCGTAACCCGGAACGGCTTCACTGTTCACCTTCACGCGGTGGAAGTTGGCGCTCGTGGCCTGCCAGCTAAATCTCTATTTCACCTCTTTAAAGATCTTGGCCTTTCCAGAAAAATAATCAACTCTTTCTTAGAAAAATTATCTAAAACTGCGATTTGCGCATCTCAAATTCTATGGCTTCGAAGGGGGAGTGAATGGGTGGCAAGGTGAACGCTCACATGTGGCAAGACAGCTGTCCTAAACCTACCACAGCCGGTTCGTAAGTCCGGAATCCACTGCTCACCCCCCAGAAGTGTAAAAAAAATAGTATTATGATGGGCCCGACTCCGGTCGGTGAATTCCATGGCAGCTCCGTTTGTATTTATTTATAGCTATTAAATCTTTATTGTCTGGCATTTAAAACATGGATGTGATAAATTTATAAAACTATTTTTATAGATTACGGCACAAAGTTGTTCTTCTTCAGGCCATTTTGCACTGACTTTTTAGACGCATAATTGTTGTACCTTTCAGGATGAGGCATAACACAAGCAAAGATTTTTATTATCCTCGATGTGTCGGTGTACTTGCTCAATCGATTTATATCTTCTAGCTTATACTTATATCCTCCGATAGCCCCGCTCTGATAGGCACTTAGATGTTCTGTACTTGCCCAGCTACCCATCCCATATTGAGAAAAGTTTTATATTAAGGTTTAAGTTGATGTTTCTCCCGCAATATACTTTTTCATCTTAAAAAATACTTTTCGATTTGGATTATTAACAATAATAAAATTATAGAAATGGGTGGCGAATCAGATAGCGGCAGCGGGACTCCTGGAACTTCCGCGGCACCGGGTATCCTCAAGAAGCAAAAGCAGAAGAAAGCTAACGCTTCCTCGCCAACTGTGAGGCACAAGCGGCCATTTATGCTGCGTTTTGCGCAGAAAAAGGATGCGGGGAGGTCGCACGTGTCGGCTATCAAGCCGTTAGGGCTCGGTGAGTCATTGGTTTTTTTCTTTGATTTATTAGGACCACGAAGCTAGTAAAATGGGCAGTGTGTCCCTGCACATCTTTGTGCGTAACAAATAATCCTGCCTGCCTAAAATCTACTTCAAAAACGGCCGGATATTCCGTTAAACACCCGCACTCTCTTGATTGCAGTTTCAAATTTAGAACATCACCGTCTCTTTCATGCTACATAAGTTCGTCTCTCTCGCGCGATTCTAATGATAGCTCTCTCGCCTGGAATGACCTGTCACAATATGAACTCCTAATGTCACATAATTTATCTCTATTACTTTTTGGTGGGTATTTTGTTCCACAATGGGAATGTTTAAGCAATAAATACTAGTTGTAGGTTGCGCTAGCGCTGATCACCTAGAGGCGCCCTCTGGCGGGAGAAAGAGTGGGTGTAAAGATCGATCCTATTAAAGTGGGCGGTGCGGGTGTGGAAGTTGCCGCACCATGCACTGCATTATTACCGGTATTTGGTAGCTAATGGTCCTCGTGCAGTTAGACCACTAAGACCCACTTCGTTCTTTGGGGCCGGCTCAAGTCACGGTTCAACTCCTATGCAGTAGCCTCATCGAAGAGGGTCTACCCCGGTAAGGACGCAGTTTCCCTACCTTTCATAATTGCATTCGGGCACTACTGGGCGGTTTGCATACCTTGCGGTGTCAGCCAATCGACTGTGCACTACGGTGAATAACTCAAGGAGTTTGGTAATGATATACTGTTTCCTAAGCGGTGGGGGGTGGATGCTGACCTGTTGCCACTCTTGAAACGACCAATTGGCCACCCGATTCTGAGTGGTATGGCAAGCAAAGGAAGCCATGGTCCGCGATAAATTTAAACCGAATAACCGCTGAACAAACAATAGGTAGAGACCGCAAGCGACTTCTGACCCGGAATCGAACGGGAGGATGGAGAAATCCTACCAAATTCGGTAGTGAGTGTGCGAGGCTGCCCACCGGGTCAACTACCCGGCGCTACGCCTTAACCCCTAGAGCCCCGATTGGCCGATATCAGCCAAAAAACGATTCAGCGAGACTGCCCCGTTTTAATTTTGGTTTAATTTTATTTGTTTTATTTTATTATGTTAATATGTTTTATTTTAATTATGGATACAGTGGTTTTGCAGTAATTAATGTTTTGGTGAGACAGTGTTATAATTCAATTTTTTAACTAATTTTTACTAAAATTTTTTGGGACATCAACTTGTCAATCGGCTGAGGGGCCGAGGCCTGAAGGGTTAAGGGGTTGGATTCCCATGGGCTAGTTAGTGTAACTAGACGGTGGACTGTCCTCGTCCTTAAGTCTCTACATATCATCCCAGGTTGAAAGAAAGATCAATATCTTCAAACCTTCATGGGGTGACGGGTTTGCCCGCTGTACTTACTCTCCTGCATTATTACCTTCATAATTACGGCCAAATTGTTTCATTTTAGTATCAACCATATCATCAAAGTTTTACATCAACGACGAACAAAACAACCGCGTAACGGATAAAGAAATTGAGAAAGCAACGAAAGAGTTGGAGAATCTATACATCCAAGGACCACGGGAAAAGTATGATCATCCAATATTGGACAGTCATAAGTATGTATATGTGTGCAGTGATTACCATGTAAATATTAATATTAACACATTAAATAATACATTTTCCTTATTTTAGTTACGGCTGGTTCCACGATCACGTTCTGGTCGAGCGCAACAAAGAGGTTAAGCGGTTCTCTTACGGGATTTACAACTCGCCGATGGTTTTGAATCAATTGGCCGCGTTGAAAAGGGAAAAAGGTATTGCGACAAAGAAAACCGCTAAATAAATCACCTGTTCTGGATCCTTCCCGCGAAGAGCCGTGGTCAGCGTCGATCGTGTTTGTTTCAACGTCATCTTCAGCAGCATGACAGAATCCTGAAAAATTACAACCGTTCAGCACTTAAAACTCGTGTTTTAATCGTAGATTCATGAGTGGAACGTCACTTACCCGAGAGGAATATCAGCGCGAATACGCCGATCGCTAAATATTTCATGATTTCCACAATATTCTATACGAATTAGAAGGAAAACTGCCGCGCCGGGCGTGAAACCTGTCCCGCCACTAGCGTACGCTGGCAAAGAAAAAATGGGAAATGCAAAACTGACAGCTCCTAATGCCACCGTCTCGACGAATGGGACCAATCGCGTTGACCCACGCCCGCGCTAAACCAATGACGATCTAAGCGCAATCTGATTGAACATTTGGCTACACGCGATTGGTCTAATTGGCCAGGGCTGCCATAACAGAAATTAAATTCCCTCCGGTCGGGTATCTGACTGAAAATGACAGCAGAACGTTGACCCTTCAAAGTTCAAATGCACCGGATTTGTAACGGTTCCGCGGCGGGTGCAGTGTGCAGTTAACCAGTGCAATATTATTATATTTTATGTGAGAAAAGTGCCATAGAATGTCGAGTAGCGCACCCACGAGCCCTTTTACCCCTCCAAAAAGCGCCAGAATACGAAATCCCTTCGAGAAGTCGATACTTGATAACTTGCATCGGCCGATATGCAGGTACGTCTTTTTTGCCTTATTTATTTAAGAATGGATGTTTAATCGTATTGTATTTAGCCCGGATATGTTCCGCGTGCCGCCTAGGAAAGAATCCAATGGACCTTTCGAATGGGATTTGAAAGAAGTGGCTATTTTAAAACCTGCTGATATTGATGAATCCGCTGGTCAATCTGACCCTTCTCCTGACCCTATAACGAGGCAAAAAGCGCACACAGCTATTAAAAAGTAAGCAGCTTTCTACATTTCAAAAGCAGGTATAAAAGGTCTTGTATTAAATTTGTTTTTTTTTTTAAAGATTTTTCTCACAAGGGGTGCTACCGAGTCCTATGGACCAAACTCCAAAAGTTGCGCCATTGCTCAAGCTACGTAGTGGTTCTACGCAATACCAGCGAGAGGTTACAAAGAGAGAAGGTATTATTTGATCATTCTACTTTCAGTACTTAGTCTAGATTCCAATCTACGGCTACTTTTTAATAAACTATTGATTTCAGGCTACGCACAAACCACATTGACACTTCCTCCAGTTTTGCCTCCCGAATTGGAAGCCTTACTCGAACCGTACTTTACATATACTGGAGTAAGCATATCAACTTTCAAATAAACTACATTTATAAGAAACCCTACGTATCAGTGGAGTTACATCCTGCCATAATAAGCAACAAATGTAACTATGCCGAAACGTAGGGAATTAAAATGCAGTGAGTTTTTGAGTTTCTATAACAGTCACTTTCATTATTAATTGTTTTATTTTAATTTTACTTTTTGCAGAAATTTAGCAGTTGTGATTTCGATACTTCATCCAGCGTCTCTTATATATTTGGAACGATTGAAGAGGAGGATTTCAATAAAGAACCCATTGAACCTTTGGTGGTAAGCAAACAGTTTTTGCTATCTTAATTTTGAAAGTTGTATGAACTTATAAGTCCAAAAATGGCATCTTTATGGCATCAAACAAGCATCTTTTCTGGCTTACTGGTTAATAAGAAATTATTATTATCTCAATAACTGTTTTCTTTAATGTATACATTTCAAATTATGTTTATCTGTAACCTTTCTTTTTTCGTACAGGAGATAATGAAGTTGATGTATTCATCTGATCATGGATCTGTAAGATCTTGATATTTTTTGTGTTGAATGGATAGTTAGTTCACTAAATTAGTCTAGTTTAAGTATATATTATTTTTTTATCTTTATATACCTATAAAAATTCAACCTGCGTATGTTTGTGCTCGCAAAACTCGAAAGTAGTCGATTGAGTTGAAATTTTGACACAACTTTGCATTCGAATACGCACATGCTTTTATAGTAAAACGAAATTTTGTCACAGCTTTGCATTTGAATACGCGCGACAAAAGTCGTCCCTCACCGGTCAAATCTTTGGTGTGTCTTGACATCGGTGCGTTTCCCATCAATTTCATATCTGACCGAGCCACAGCGAAGCGTGGCTGGGTTTAGCTAGTTACATATAAAACTGCTCAAAAACTAAAACTGTTTCAAAATTAGAAGTCGTTTATCTCAAAATAATGATTTTGTGATTTGAATTGATCTCCCTTGTGGTCTTCAGTTGAATTATTTAGGTCGTCACTTCAAATCCATTTTTTTCTTTCACAGCAATCAGAAAATTATTTAATCAATGGAATGTCGAGGTCATTCGGTACTCCCAAATCGAAGATCTACAGTGTCCAGCAGCCGAGTGGTGAAAAACATCATCGCCAGTTTGGCTGCCAGCCTATCAGTCCTGAGTTCAGCCCAATATTGTATGACAAGCAAGGAAGTACTCGCGAAAGAAGCAGAGGAGAAGCGGATAACTTATCACCTATCAAATTGGAGGATGAAGAGGTATGGTTGCAATTATAATATTTTATATACTAGATATATTTTAATATATTTATATGGTAATAAAAGTCTGGCACCCTTTTTGTATTCCTGTATAATCCATCCCCATTCAATAAAGTGCACATTTTTTAAAAATGTTCCACTTCTGAGTTACCTACATTCATTCGCTATCGGTACAAATATTTACGACTACATCAGTATATTGTGTACTCACAGTACAGGATTTACGTATAAGCTACACAAGCTATACTTAGATTTACGTATAAGCTACACAAGCTATAACTTAGAGCCCTACTTTCTTGGGGGTCCCCAAAAAAATGTCCGAGTGAGCAATTATCATATATACTTAAATATACTGCAGCAATAGCTCAAATAGCTTAGGGCCTTATCAAGTCTAAATCCGGCGCTGGGTACTCATACCGCATTACGCATCGTTAGCTCTTGAATTTGATATGCTATCACTTAACACTAAGGCCATTTCATGGGCGTTGTCAGTGGGCCGATCATCAGTATATTTTATATACCAAACAAAAAGGGTACCAGAGTTTTAATATCAGCCTCCAGAATACATCAGAATAGAAGGTTGTTCATTAGGTAACCTTCTTTACAGAGAATAAGTGCAATTCGGATGCCTTCATACAAGGATAATGACAATTTCTGTGGTTCAACACCGGAAAAATCCATCATGACGACATACCACGCTTCGCTCTCGCCTGTGAGGTTCAAGCAGAGGATCAGTAACTTTTCAAAAAGTGGCAAAGGAGAGCCCACCCTCAACAGAAGTAAATCCGTTGTTAAACTAGATTTTAGCATGGACATGAGCGTCGACACATCGATGACCTCCAATTCGGACAAGTCTCTTAGGAGCCACTCCGTTCCAGGTGAGTTTGAGCTCGGAAGAAAGCGACTATAGGGTGTCCAAACTCAAATTCAATATGCGGCGTCGAGTTGAATAAATATTCACCATAATTTACATATTTTGGTAAAGCCAGCTCATCTGCCACTTCTGCCAGATACAGTAATGCCAATAATCGATCAATAACAAAAGTAACATAAGTAATGACATTTTACAATAAATGAAGTCGCGGAACAAAACTAGAATTTTTTTTAGTAGAATAAAAAAATATATTTAAAGGAAATAAATATACAAATCTATTGCTTTTGCTAGCAGAGAAATATATCCTTAAAATATTAAAAATGTAACGGTTGGAAAAAAATACTATCTAGTTTTGCTCCAAAATGTGATCGCAGGCCTGGTTTTAACCCCTGGGTGGCCAAAAACGCCAATCGGTGGTTGCGGTGGTTAACAGATCCGTTCATAGCCGTTTCGGCCGGCCTCCATATATATGATATAAATATATGTTATACAAGACTAACAAGATTAATTATTAGTTAACAAGAGATAATTCATTAAAAAAAATACTGTTAGCATTCATATACAAAATTAACTAAAAACTTCAGCGCCATTTTTTGCGCACGAAGCCTATTAGGCCCTAGCTATTATTATAAAAGGCCCGGCTGTTCACCCGATACCGGGTGAACAGCTGAGCAAAGGACGCCGTGGTCCGCGATAGATTCGGTTGACACCGAATCACCGCCGCTAAGGGAGAGGACCGCGCAAGCGACCTCGAATCTGTAACCAGTCGGGAGACCGGAGTAATCTGGTTGCAAACGGAAGTGAGGGCACGACTGTCGGCCCGCTGGTTGATTAGCCTGGTTATTTCGCATTGAGGCATTGGCTTCTTACGGTGGAGTGGAGTAACTAGACAGTGGACTGTTTTCGTCCCAAGTCTTCTACGCTTACCCTCACCTCACAGAAGACAGAACGATTTAATATTGTTAAAACTTCCTGAGGTGATGGGTTCGCCTGTTGTAGTTGACACCTCCCAATAATTCAAATACAAATGGAGCTGCCTTGGAATTCACCGACTGGAGTCGGGCCCGTCATAATACTATTTTTTACACATCTTATCTTACGAAATAAGCCTCTAATTTCTAAAGATATAACAAACAGCTTGGAGTTAAGTCGAGTATCAAGCATCACAAATTGTAGCTCTGACTGGTTTTATTTTGGTTTCAAAGTTCAAGGTTTTCAAGTTGAAGAATATTTTTGCAATTTAAAAACTGATGGGTCATCAACATAAAAACTGACGGCCATGAAGGTTAAATTTATCATATTATTTTCAGGAGCAGCATCGGAGTCATGCAACTCATCACCGCTGGCAAAACAGGAATTCTGGAAGATGGACATGAGCTCCAGCATTCAAGATCTCTCAAAACAGACTGATATTGCGCGCAAATGTGACACTTTAGAATACAAATTCTCCAAACCTGACGTCGTAAAAATCAATAAGATGCCAGTCATAAGATCGGTGGATGACCATCACTACGAAATCAAAGACACGCCTATCAAAGGAAAGGCGAAGAATGTTTTGCTGCTCGACAAGGTGTTTGATCGTGTGTTTCAAGAGAAAAAATCGTTTCATCAAAATGTCGAGAGCCCCATGCAGATGTCGTTCGACAACAGCTTCGATGATAACTTTGAAAGTGTGCCCGAGCACTCGCATTTCAAATCGGAGAGTTTCTCGAGCTTGATCACTTCGCAGATCAACATACAAGCCTGCATGAGACAGAACGTCGAAAAAACGTGCGAAGCGAGCGAAAGCTATAAGCGCTTAGACAGCGGACTGGGCAACGAGACGTCATACTTTGGCAAGTCGAGCTATCAGGATGATCTCACAAAGTCGCATTGCAACATCGACGAGAATTGGCGGAGAATAGACAGCGGCTTCACGGATGATACTTCGACAGATCTCCATAAACAAAAAGAGAATGTGCATCCGTCTGCGCAGCAGCACGAGTCGTTGTCTATGTCTGATATTTTCTCAGACGGCATAATCAAATTCTCTTCGACTCCATCCAAAAGCAAATTATTGCGACACTAATAATCAGACTATTTAGATACTTAATTTTATCACACTTTAGTGTGCCCATACGCTTATAGATATTTTTATTGTGTGTTTTTTTTGCATTGTTATTTCTGTAATTCTTATGTGCCAAGACATCTGAGTGCAATTACACTTTTTTCGACTGTTTATTCACACGGATAGCACTATTGAAGTTTACTTATTTTTAGGACTATTTTTTAATAGACTGCCCACCGACCACGAGTGTTCATATAAAAAACAATTAGAAAAATATACCTTTTCAATTCGTTTGTCGTAATAAAAATAATCATGTTTCCTCTTAAATATATTTTGATATATCATGATTATATCTTGAAAAATAGTTTCTTTTTATTCACCCCTGTCCTACAAATTATATTCATAATGCGAGTCGGGATATGTTCCACTGGCAGTGAAAAAGGCAAGCAAATGTGCTTATAATATTGGTTCTGCTATCTAATTGTTGGTAACAGTAGAATATAGCGGAAGATGCTTTGCAATATATGGCAATACGAATTCCATTAAGTCATGTATGAAGGTATGTACTTCCTATATTGGACCTGTTAATTATTTATTAGTCACCAAAATATAGAAGAGAATATTAATCAGACCAATGAGCCCTTCATTATTTCTACTAAAAACTCTAAAAAGACTATGCTTTAGGCAGTGGCGGCGCTAGACCACACTTGGACGTCGGCAAAATTAGGTTCACGAGGCCTTTTTTATTTCCCAGTCAAAAAGAAAACTTTAGATTACATGAGCCGAATTATAGTTAAACCAATGTATGAGTAAACGAGTATTATTGTTACTCAAATGATGTTAAAAATTACACAAATAGAAATTAAAATAGACGAACTTTTCGGCTTTTGGCCTCACTGAACTTTTTGAGGATTATGTCATAGCTAATATTAGCCGCTATTTCAGCTTCAATTGATAGAATTGATAACGCAGATAGTCTCTCTTGGGTCGTCGTGCTTCTCAAGTAGGTCTTAATCAATTTTAACTTTGAGATGCTTCTCTCAGCGGAAACTTTTGCGAGGTCCCCTCAGGTGCGAGGCCGTCGGCGGTTGCCGACGTCGCCGACGCCTAGCGCCGCCACTGGCTTTAGGGATGTTAGAGATCCCCTACTGCCATTGCACGGAATGAATATCAATAGGCCCGATTGGGTTTCTTCGTGAATAAATAAAATAAAATACAAACGGAGCTGCCATGGAATTCACCGACCGGAGTCGGGCCCATCATAATACTTTTTTTTTTTTTTTTTACACTTCTGGGGGGTGAGCAGTGGATTCCAGACTTACGAACCGGCTGTGGTAGGTTTAGGACAGCTGTCTTGCCACATGTGAGCGTTCACCTTACCACCCATTCACTCCCCCTTCGAAGCCATAGAATTTGAGATGCAGAAATCGCGGTTTTAGATAATTTTTCTAGAAAGGAGTTGATTATTTTCCTGGAGAGACCAAGATCTTTAAAAAGGTGAAACAAAGATTTAGCTGGCAGGCCACGAGCGCCTACTTCCACCGCGTGAAGGTGAACAGTGAAGCCGTTCCGGGTGACGGCATTTGCGAGGTCATGGTATTTATTTAATTTGTACTCGTGGTCTTTTGGGATATTTGATTCCCATGGAACAGTTAATTCTACGATAAGGACCATCTTCCGAGATAGAGAGTAAAGAGTTATATCTGGACGCAGGGCTGTGCATCCGAGACTTTCAGGGAATTTATACTGCTTAGAGACCGAATCGACCTCCATAATCCAATCTGAAGCTTTCTCGATTATTGAGAAAGGTTTTGCAGTGAGATGTTTTTTGCCTTTAGAGCCAACCCGCACAAACTGTATTGGGGGTTTGGAGGATACTGTGGAATGTGGAACCCTTGTTGGCACGAGCCACTGAGAGGCTAGGCTAAGTACCTCGCGAATAACAGGAAATAGGAAAATAGGAACTTTGATCAACCGAACGGGACAGAGCAATACTACCTGTCGAACTTATAGTCACCCAAATAACTTTGAACACATTTCGTGCGGTGTTAGATTTAGCTGCTTTATCTTCGGTGGGTAGTTTTAATGTGGAAAAGTGAAAAACCTTTCATTTAACATACCGCTCTGGCGTACTGCTCTGTCTCGTTCACATGAACTAATTTCCGATTTTAGTTCAAGAGAAATGCAATCGAGCCCAATATCATTCCACTTATCCATTCCATTCCATTTTTAAATTTTACTAACCTAAAAAATTACATTAAAGCAAGGGTTTGAGTGAGAAAAAAAATTATTTTGTCTGTAAACCAAGTATATTTGAGTTTCTAAATAAAAATACATTTTACTTAAATTACACCTCGGAGAAAAAGACAAAAACTATAATATATTAATAAGAATATTTAAGTTTCTAAAAAATCATTTTACTTAAATTATAACTAACAGAAAAGGTTGAAAAGTCATTGACTTTGATCTGTATTTCCAATCACCGTTCCTCCTCCGCATTAACAGGAGGGTCATCGAGGTAGTAAAGTAATCAGAACGTAGTATCATCAACCAAATCATCGAGGCAGAAAAGTAAACCCCACCTCTGGACATGACGGAAAAGAATTATCAAGGTCCACCTTCACCGCGTGGACATTGATCAATCTTTCCTATCGCAGGTTTTTTCTCCATTTAAGGGCAGACTGTGATCTTTCTTTTAAAAATTGATTCACGCTTCGATTCGTCTGGGAACAAGCCACAAGATGGCATTAGTATCTTATTTTCATAAAAACGACATTGATCGTTTTCCCCCGTAACCCGTCATATGCCTATTGCATATCCAACATGGTAGCTTTTACGTATCTAACGTAAAATAAAATTCCAACACTAGTTTTTTTCATTGGCGGAATAGAGAGAGCCTTTGAGAATTCAGTGCATCCTCAACCAGAATTAAAAGTGCGCTGAAAACTCCCGTCATAGTTTTTTAGGATACATGTTAGCAATATACAACTTTAGCAATACAATGCTAACAGCCCTAAGATAGTTGAAGAGGGGTACAAAATTGAATCACTCTGTGAGCCATTTTAATATTAATGTTAAGAAAATAAGAAGTAAACTAACTACATAGGTCTAACTCTATATAGCAAACTAACCTGGGGAAAGCATGGCTTTGGCATCGTAGATTACCCCCTCTATACTTTGGCCGCATCGCCTATCTCTCTCTCACTATGAGAAACCATACATTTTTCACTTGTGACGAGTGATGCAAACTCGCTTACACTTTAGCAACAAGCATTAGCATTGGCCAACGTATAGAATGAGCATAATGTTGATGGATAGAGGTGCGGTCTTATTCTTAAAAATACACTACGGCTGTTCACAGATATTATTTTTTGACCGGTGGTAGTTTATGGAACTGTAGTATAGTAATTGGTATAGTGGTTGAGCCACAAGTTACTATATAACTGCTGCAGTATAGTTATATACTGTGTATACCACAGTATGTATGTATACAGTTTGATTATATACTGTGGTAGTGCCAAACTGGGACATAAAATCGGCCCATTTTATTATTTTCGACCCAGAAAATTTAATAAGCGATTGACCTTTTAAAAAAACCAAGGACATACGATTTTTTTTTGGAATAAAAACGATGTTCTTAACTTGCCACCGGTCCACCACTGCACTGTCCCTTCGGGCATTTGCCCAGCAAGCCTATAGGTATCAAACGAAATATATCAGTACTTTTGGTAATAAAACTAATTGTATTTGAAATTGTATAGAAACGAAATAATTGATAGTAGGTATAAGTATTTGCCTGAAATATTGATGCTTAAGTTATAGAGTATTTTAAAAATATGTGGACGAATGATATTTTATTTAACGGTATGCAGTATTTGTAAACATGATAGAATTTTTGCATTTGGGAACTCGATGTTGCTAGAGACAAGTCAAGATTGAGATTTTTGATAGGTAGGTGACAGAAATTCAAGCAACGGTCGTTGATCCGTGAATTGTAAAAGGCGAAAAAAAAACAGTTACACTAAAACGATAACAATTATGAAATTGAAATGGTAAACTTATTAACATTAATAAATAAATTCAAAGTAAAAATTAAGTTAGTGGACTATATAATACAGTAACCAAACCTTAAATCCAGCAATGGGCGTGGACCTGTGTATTGTAAAAAAAGGAAAAGGAAGTAGAAAATTACATTTACATTGACGCAATGTAAAAGAATTAAAAAATATATATACATATATATATATCTGAGGCTCGGACAAATACGGGCGCACGCACGCCGCAAGTGGAGCAGTGAGGCAGGTCAGACACATCTATACTAATATTATAAAGAATTTGTAAGTTTGTATGCAGTGGGTAATCTCCGAAACTACTCATCCGATTTCAAAAATTCTTTCACTAATAGAAAGCTCCATTATCGACCGAGTGATATAGGCTATGTTTTATTGTGATAATATTGGTTTTCAATACAAAACCATGATGTTTGTAAATCAAGTCGGAGAAAAATGATCTGGCGAGCTGCTTTATCGACGTAGGTACGCTGACGAAACAGTTTGATATATGTAAAAAAAATATATAACAAAAATATCGGCTTCAAAGAGTTCTATAAAAAAGTCGGTGACAGCATTCATCCAACTTTTATATTTAAGCTACAATAACTGCTTTTATGTCTCAGAAAAATAAGAAAAATAAGTAGGTAGTGTTTGTTGAAGACATTAGCAATAAAATGAGAATATTTATCAAAATAAATTGATCCGTTATCACGGGTGTTAAATAGAGATAAAATTAGCCATTTACTGTAACTTTTATGTGTTATAGTTATAGAGATATTATGAAATTAGTAACGCGTGCAAGCAAATATTTTGCTTATACCGAAATATTTTCGAAAATTTTATCGAAATATTTTATTTATTTTATTTTATTGATTTGTTACAACTTGGTAGAGTGATAAAAAAAACAATTTTCAAATCTTTCGTGTGACATTGCGTTAGAAGTATGCGGAAAACACGAGAGTAAAAAGGTTGTATTTCCAAATAAGATTTAGAACGCTGCCAAATTTTGAAATTGTCTAACCCCGCGTTCGCCAAATATAGCATCAATGATATAATTTTTCTCGCTTAGCATTTCAATGTTTTCAATCGCATTGATTTGCTAAGCGATTTTCATTGACTTTAATTTATTTTCATTTTTATTCAATTATTTCGTGAGACATTGCGTAGGAATTGAGCTGTGTCGTTTACCAAACTGTTTATATCTTGATTGTAATATGTAGGTAGTTTATTCTTTTATTTTGTCATTGTTTTTCATTTCCGATTTTTAACTGTTTTTTTTTATTTTTAGTGCAATTGGCAGTAGAATTAAACTGTGTCGATTGATTTTTATTTAAATTCCAAATGATACGTGAAACTGAATTTTCAAAGATTTCGATTTATTTATTTGATTTAATTATTTCGTCTGACTGCGTTGGAATTGAGCTTTGGCGTTTACCCAGAGCGTTAGAGCGTTTACTTCCTGAGTATAGATTTTTTTATTTTATTTTTCATTGTTTTTAAATCCATTATATTAACTTCGCCGCCAGTATTGAGGTCCTAATTGACTAAAAATCTTGGAAGTGAAAATTAAAACTTCCCGTCATCCGATCGAACTGAAATTTTGCGTATAGTTGCATATAGTAGCATTGCATATACATATTATATCATCCGTAATTAGTAATGGACTTAATGGAGAGGGCTAGGGGGCGTTTTCTTTCGTTATGTGGATCGGTCGCGTTGTGCACTAAACATAGAGCTTCGATATTAATTGTGTTCTCGCAAAGGTGTTGAAGTGCACCCTAAAGTGTTTTTTTTTTAATCGAGTAAATTTTTAATATATTATATTTTTCATTGAATCTATTCTCTTTTCTCAAAGTACTTTGTCATCACGTACTCTAATAAGTCATATTTTTAAACGTGCTTTTTTTTGCAGAAATGCGAAGATCATAGAGATTAGTTATAAAGATATCAGAAAGATAAACAATTGCTTTCGTGGTTTTAACATGAACGTGAATAAATTTGCTTTGATTTGTATGTACATATATGTCCTTTAGTTCGACCTGTCCTTTAGTTCTAAAAATGTTTTTGGGGGGTGAAAATTATATTTTAAAGGGGGAATGAATTACTTTTTGGAAGTATGCAAGTGCCTTGTAGTCTCACATATAAAAGATTTATAAAAAAACTTTGTTTTTATGGGTTAATTTATTTATATCATTTTTTAATGGTTTGAATTCATTGATAATGTCTCGATTGATGACAATATCTCGATTGATCAGCTGAGATATTCTCACATAAATTGATCGAAATTAGGGGCGAAAAGGTTGATCTGACATAAAGAAATTGCATTGCCTTATTACTTCTAAAATTTAGTAACATCAAAAGAAGTTATGTTTGAGAAAGTATTTCCCAATATTCAAACCAATTATAAGAATAAGATCAGTCGGAAGACGATCGGCTGAGTGTACGAGCCGTCTACGAAATCAATATTATCATTCACTCAAACATTCAAAGCGAGGCAGTCACATACAAATCCGTCGACACTGTTGTGGAAGCAGATGAAGCTGTTCATTATCCAACAGAATTTTTGAATTCGCTCTATCTGCCAGGGATTCCATATGCTTTCATATGAACAATTATATGTTGCGTGTTCTAGAGCCGGCAAACCAGAAAATCTCTATCTGCACAGCCAATGGATCAACAAAATATATTGTGCCTATACCAACAAGCATTGTTAAATTAAACATATTAGAAACGCGTGCTTTCTCTTTTCTTTCTTTTCCATATAACCAGACTTAGCCACAGCAACTCGTGGCCGGGTACAGCTAGTGTATTATATAAATATATGATACACATGACTAACAAGATTATTTATTAGGTAACAAGAGATAATTCATAAAAAAATGATATTGTTAGTATTTATATACAAAATCGACCAAAAATGTGCGGCGCGCTCATCGACGAGTGTCATAAACTATATTTTATTGTGATAAATTTTGGTTTTCAATACGAAATTAGGATATTTGTAAATCAAGTCGGAAGAAAATGTGCTGATGAGTTGATTTATCGGCGTGCGCTGACGAAACGGTTTTATATATGTGAAAATAATGTATGACAAAAACGTCGGCCAGAGATCTATTAAAAAGTCCGCGACAGCATATATCCAACATTTATAACTAAGCTACAATAAGTGCTTTTATGTCTTTAAACAAATAAGAAAAAGAATTAGACAATGTTTACTTGAAGACAATATGAAATATGAATGAGAATTCAATATCAATAAAATATGAATCCTCATCAAAATAAATTATTCCATGATGACGAGGGATAAATGGAGATAAAATTAGCCATATGCTGTAAGTTTTTATGTGGTATGGTATAGCTTAAGACATATCCTGAAATAAGAAACGCGTGCAAACACTTCGCAATATCTAGCGGCGACGCAGCGTCGGCTGGCCCAGCAAGGTCAGCGTTCAGTGGAAGACGGCGGGTGGTGAGGGACAAGACGCGTAGCTATGTCTACGAGATAGGTAGGGTGAATCTGAGAGGGACGTCTTAAATTATTGCACTATATACCTAAAGGTAGGGTCTCAAAAGGCAAATAAACGCCAACCTATTTAAATTAACCACTACATTCGAAACTCTAAGCGAAGCGAAGCCGCGGGCAACAGCTAGTTTTCAATAAAAAGGGGAGCTTATTGCCTTGCGTTAACATCCAGCTAACCTTTAACCTAGGTACATTACAAGTTTTGCGTCAGCTCCACAAAATTAAAATTAAAATAATAAAATAAACGGAAAACTAAAAATAAAAAAAATATAATGCCAAAGGAAATGGAAATTATTAAAATTAAATAAAGACGCAGAGGGAATGAAGGAGACGAAGGAAGGAAAGGGATGCGAGAAGGAGGGGGGGGGGGAGGGGAGGAGCGTCGGTTTATTTATTTATTTAAACACATTGATTCTGTATCATTCCTAACTAGGCAGCGCCTGTTCCAAGGAATACTCCAATTTTATAGAAATTTAAATGACATTTAAAAAAAAAGATCTCTATTGGTTTCAAACAAAATAATCAAAAATAATAATGATAAAACGTAGAATAGATAAATGTAAATTAAATAATGAAAAAAGGCGAAAATAATTATAAAATATATCCAAATATAAAATATTATATAATAAAAATATAAATCTGATTTCACTCTTCTGTATAAGGGTGTGATGTGTAAATTATGTGTGTATAATACACATACACAATCATACACATACTCGTTGCTATTTTAGAAGTGTCATGAGGATACATTCAGTTTTCATTCTTCCTTTACTAATTTGTTATTGATTATATGTTATTGGTTTTAGGTTTATGTGCCACCATATGTTTTAGGTTTATGTATACTCCTTGAGCCTAGCTTAGAATGTGGTGATGCTGGGGGTTGTCCTGACATGAATCGGTAAAGCGTTCCAGAGTCGTGCAGCTTCCACGATTCACACTTCCACTTCCACTTCACGTACACGATTTAAAACAAGAACAATCATTTAAAGAATTAAAAAACACGGCTGTCGTTGCAAAAAGTAAGCTACTGTATTTATAATTATTAAAAAAAATTGGTTCGCGCTAAAAAGCACGTTTGTTAGAGAATAAAGTTCTTCGCTGAAACAATATTTGTTGAAACAAAACTCAATTTACGGAAGCTTCGCTACGTCCCCGTTGTCCCGTGTTTTCTCTATAAACATCAAGTGCTTAAAGACGATTTCGTATTCTGTGAGCCAGTGGGCGGGCCTAGAACAAGGCCCGTCGAGCAGGGTTTCACGTGAGCCGGGCCTATTGAACTGGCTTTCAGAGTGTAACTTCGCAGGGCTGCACGCCTTGCGGCATGTATGTATCTTAAAACGATTGCTCGCCGCCGTCGCCCCTCTCAGTCGATTGCCCTCGGTGCTCAAGTAATAAAACGGTTTTTTATGAAATATTTGTGATTTTTGTATTTATCCATATTATCATTGATAAAATCAAATAAATAACAATTTTCGGAATGTACTCAATCAGGCCTTTCATTCGATACTATATTTTGGCACAGTGATATTGATATTGGACACACTCTGTAAGTACAAAAATGGGTCCCAGTGCAAAATTGAACAAAAGGCCCCTTCCCCTACTTACTTACATACATTATGGCATATAGGATGTAATTACTGTATACCTAGCTATATTACATATTTATATTGTAACTACCCACATTATTATATTGTAACTACATTGTAACGGCATATTCATTTAGGGGAATTTCCTCGAACGTGTTGCGAAACAATTTCCCATGAACTTCATCGAGACACGCGGGATCACATAGAAACAGTGTTATGGGAGAATATTCAAAACGTTTGTTTTCAATTTAATACGACGCTTTACTGTAATTTATTTACTGAATTATGTTTCTCCATCTTTGAACGTTGGTTCGAACGTTGGAACATTAGTAAAATAATGTCAGTTTTTATTACTTTATATTGAGTGGAACTATCGAGTGCAGAGTAAGACAAAAAAATACGCACATGATTAGAAATGTACCAATTTTTGAATACCTATAGGTATATTTAAATTAACTACCTAATGTATTATAAAAAATATATAGGTTCAAATACATTTCTAGAATGTTTTTCGTCTTGCAAAATCATCTTGCACTCTGCAAAATCATCGATCAGTTTTGAGACATCCATTTTTTCGACTTCCTACTTCGACTTCCAGTTGGATAAAACGTCGATCGTAGACAGAAGTTCCATTTTGGGCCTCCGAACTGCTCTGAAGCCCAGGTGGACCGCACCGACTGCACCGGCTTAGTTACGCCACTGTTTGGACATGTAGACGATCACTGATGATATTTGGACAGTTTAGGTACCTTATGACACTCGGGATGACATAACTATTCTAACAATATCACACACTTCTAAATCAGTTCAAGCGTTTAGAAGTTATGGTAGAATAAAGAAACGGAAAACATACATACATGAATCTTGAACACATTAGACTCTTTTTTGTTGGGCAGTCGTGTGAAAAGATAAACTCTGACAAAGACAGACCCTGACAAACGAACGACCCGTGCATTTTGTATCCATGCAGGTAACAAATATCACTTTTCAAGAGATATAGGGTAAATAGCTTGTCAATGGTTTTAGGTGGTAATAAGCACAATGGCTAGAGTCGTTTGGGTAGGTTAGTACTTTTAGATTAGTCACCAAATCCTGCATAACATCAGTTTAGTCTCGGTTTATTTATAGAAGCCATTTCCCAACAAAAGAGAATAACCTCGCCCTATTTTCCGTCGCTTGTCTCCCCGAAGGGTTTATCTGGCGATTGGCGGGTAACAGTTGACCCGACTACCCGACCCTGCGGGCGTGTCTGCTACGACAGACAAAGTAGTTGCAAAATAATCGATAACGGCGGCTAATTGGGTGTAAAACTACATGTTTGCTTCGCGTTTCGTTATCGGTCGGCCATTAAATAAATAATTCGCCAACTCGACCGTTCTTTTTCTGCCGACAAGAGCCGGATGCCGCCGCCATGTGCAAAATCCCGCGCCTGCGCGCAGACGACTTTTGGACTTTGTCCGCGGCCATTTGCTCTGAAAGTGATCAACATGTTTTTCCCGCTTTTTTCTAATTAAGTTTAAGATAATAAAAGTTATCCGCCAGTTTCAACAATGATTGAATATAATCAATGCTGTAATTAATACGATATCGCTATTCTTTCGCTATTTCGCAACCGTACGATAACAAATTTGGCGTCATATATTTAAGTTACTACCTAGGCTAATGCAATAAACCATCAGGCACGTATCCAGGCTTTAGTTTCGGGGAGGAACATTCATTGAAACAAATACCAAACTTGAATTGGCCCGTTCAATGATTAGAAAATGTAATGGGGGGTGGGGGGGGGGGGGTATCACAACTAACCCCTCCCCCCGGGTACGTGTCTGAACTGAATAGCACAGAATTAAAACCAGGAGTAATAATAATACTGATTTTTAATATGGTTGATTACAAAATGTCAAGAAGTTGGATCAGTATTAAAGAAAATGAGTTTTTCCGGCACTTTCCTCGTGCGCTGCCGTGCGACAAAACAGTGCAATAGTTTTGGAAAAGCTGATACTTTCAGATCAGGCAGTATTTTGGCCATAGAATGCCTACTTACAGTCAGCAGGCCGGATTCCGGGACACCTGGCGCTGGCGTATAACTAGGAAAGGTGTAATTTTAATTAGTACCCCAAAGTGTTTTAAAAAAGCTGAAAATTCATCATTAGACAGTGGATGCAATAAAGAACTCGAAACATATTGTCAGACTGATTCACAATAAAACGCGTGGCGTCAGCATCTCCATACATCGCACGCATCGGTCTATGACGCATCGGTTGTGCCGCGCAATATAATGGTATGGAGATGCGGATGCTACGCGTTCGATTATGAAGCAGTCTGGCCATATGTTTCGAGTTCTTCATTGCAACCACTGTCTAATGATGAATTTTCAACATTTCCAAAACACTTTGGGGGTACTAATTAAAATTACAACTTTGCTAGTACGCCAGCGCCAGGTGTCCCGGAATCTGGCCTGCTGACTGACTGTATGCACCTCGACATTCTATGGCCAAAATACTGTCTGATCTGAAAATATCAGCTTTTCCAAAACTCTTGCACTTTTTTGTCGCTGGCTCCTTACTATAAATTATTCATTCTTTCATAGGTAGCGTAATTTTAGATTTATCATACGTTTAGGCCAGAAGGTATTGAGATTTCTCAGAAAGTAAAACCGCGCTAGCTATGCAGTCGTCTATTTCTGGTAAGACAGAAGAATGTAGAATGGTACAAATTGAAAAAAAAAACATTCTGACGCAATTGGAAATACGCACATCTTTTGAGTTTAAAAAAATTATATATTATTATACCCATCACTATATAATTTTATTTATATTGCTTTGCAGTGGTTCATATAGTTTTATTTTGGAAGATGTGTTATCTGCATCTTATCTAAGCGCGCGCGTCCTTAATTCATTCTTCCGGTACAATCTATTTTGGTAATTATACATTGAAATGCGGGAACCAAATCAATGGCCGCAAAATGAGAACAAAACGTAATTGATTTCGTGATGAAGTGCGTACGGAATAAATTAATTGATTTTTAATGATATTGAAGGCTCACCGACACTTGCTCAGCTTCTTTCTTATTAAACGGGTGACCATTCGTTATGTACAACTAATGACATAGTCGGGGAGCTAATGATTTTTTTCGGTACTAATTTTTCCAGTCACCAAAAGTCGATAGGATTATTCAGTGACTAATTCTAATTAGCGGACATGTATTGTGTAGGGGGGTTATCCGGTGCGTTCTTCGGGGGGTTATGCGGAAAATGCTTTTGAATAACGTCATAGCGTTACTCATTTTTGGTAACTTTTCAGGAGAGAAAAAACTGTTGTTTTCCTTTAAATAGCAAAAAAAAGTTGAGAATTTTAATGCAGATATATTTAAATTAAATTAGGAAACTGATTTAAAATAAAATTGTATTATTATATATCTAGTTAGTTATCTTTTATTATTTATTTCTAGTGAGTTACTACGCTATGTTACAAATTTTGATTTAAATTTTTTATTTAGTTTCGTAGTGTTTTCCAAATACAAAAATGTTACTAAGTATGGCGGCCGACTGACATATGCTGTGTTGACACAATGAATGTGAGAATGCGGTTTACGCAGTGTTACTAAAATATAAATAAACTGCTCTCATTGGTAAGAAATACTGCGTTTTCATTGGCTCAGTCGATGCGCCTCGCGAGTATCTATCCAATGATATAAAAATCAGAAAATCGACGTTTATGAGATAAGCGACGATATACAAATGTGCTGCATTTATTTAACGCTAATGAAAATCGTTTTACTGACAAGTCGAATGCAGAATAGATTAGAAAAAAATCTGACTGATCTATAGGTATGGTAAACATGTCTGGCATATGAAAAACCTAGCAAAATGGTGGCCCTTCTTGTTCAGACCTGAAAATTGGTCAGATGCTACTTAAAATTATAACGATAGTTTAAGATAACATCTGGCTATGATTTGTGATCGCCTAAGCCTTGCCAGACTCGTTAAATTCTAGTCAGAGTGACAAGCATTAAACGGTGCTGACGCGCATTAAACAAATTACGCGCATTAAACACTGCACACTGCCACAAACTTCTTTAGAGTCTGGCGAGGCTTTAGTTATTATGAACATTAGCCAGATGTGTCTTTTCCGTAGAATTATCGGATCTCTTATCCTGTAAGTGTAATAAGGCGACGGCGGTATCGAACGGATGCCGTGTCTACTACCTTTCTGCTAATTCCAACGCGTAAACGGTTACTTCTCTCGGTCACTAAGCAGGTTAGCGTAGTGAGAAAAACTAAGCATTAGTTACTAAGCCCGTGTAAACCTAGCATTACGCTGCTACATCTTCATACGTGTGTACATATTATGGGAAAGTTTGTTCGATAGGTGTTAAATATTCGGGTGGGTGTATTGACGGGTGGGCACCCTAGCTGCGGGTAGTCTGGAGCGCCGCGTCGGTCGCTGGGTCCGGTCTGCGACGGATTGTTTACGCGTTGTCCGGTCGTCCGACTAGCCATTTGCGTCAATGATTTTTTTCGCCGCGATAAGGGAGCTCTTTTAATCTGGGCAGACGTCCCGGAACGTCCGCAGTCCTCATTCGCCTCCCGACTAATTACGGCGACTGACCGCTTTCCGCTATCCGCGCCAGGCGTCGCGCATTCTACTCTCCGAGCTGACAGCCCGCCTTATCGCCTTCACATAGCCAAACGTCTATTATTAGTCACTCGAGTACAGCAACAGTGCACGCATCACAAGCACGTCGGAATGTTCAACGTGTCCGCGGGGCTGATGGTGCAGACCATCATGCTGATGGTCGACAAGCAGAATCTCTCCACGGAGGCCACGTCCTTTACGGCAGCTTCTCAGAATCGTGAGTATGACATTTCGTCGCGTAATGTTTTTGACAGGTAGGAACCATTGGAAGTGTCAGCTGTGAAAAGCTGTCCTCTGTTTTTAGACGAGGAACGAAACAGTACGGTGGAATCCAGTTGCGATGAAAAGCATAGTAAAACCACCACACTATTGCCTGTATGTAATATGTAGTAGCTTTGATTATGTATTTGTAGTAGTTACCTACACCATGGCTACGAGTTCAAACCCAACAGATGTTCCTTCAATTGCACAGGGAAATTTAGGGAAAAGAGAATAGAATCGCAATCATGGCCGAGAAAACGACCCGTAGTCCTAAGATACGATGTGCATACAATTATTCCTTTATATTATTAGGTGATATTTATTTGTCCTGCTGCTGCTGTGACCAAATCATTCTGGAACAGGTTGACATGCTCAGCTTCCTCGCCTTGTTCTGAAATCATTATCATTAACCTATACAACGCGCATCATGGTGACCAGAAAATACGTCCTTGGGTTGTTTGAATTACACTCGAGATTTTGTATGGCTCGCAGTAAGTTCGGAAACAAATTCAATTCGTCACCAGATTTCCCGCGCAAATCTTCGCACCACAGCCGCAGCACTGCGGTCAAAGCGTTTATAACATACACGTCTTACGAGATACCGGGTACCATAGTCCAAAAGAGAATTTTAATTTCAATCAAACTGAAAACTATACAAATCAGCAAGCTACAAGGTTTGCAAATTCGTCTTAGTTGGTGCTTACTGCTTACCTTAAACTTTGAAATATGTATATAGTAATACATATTTTTTTAGTAGCGAAGCGAAGCGTATTCATCTATTGATTGTGGAAAAAATTGCATGTTTTTTGGAGAAAAGAATTCTTACGACTTTTCTGATCGCTATATCGCCCATATGTTCGTAAAGGTACTGACACACATGCTCATAAAAAAGCATTCTTGCGAGTAAGCTTAAAACTTGCATGCGCTTTAACTGTACACATTTGCTTATGTGAAGCATGCTTGTTCTAAGCATACTCTTGAATAAGTGTGTTCAAAGCAGACAGTTAAACACACGTGCTGGTTAATCGCAGGCTCTCGGCCAAAATCTAGTTCCATCAGTTCCATCCGCATAGAACTCAACATGATAATTCTAATGCTTGCAACGCAACAGTTTAAGAAACTATTAGCGAAAAAAGAAGAAAGAAACGAATGATTCCTTAATTGGATAAATAAAAGAGAATCATCGTAACAATGAATTGTTAGTAGTGATGCGAGACGAAGATGTCAACGGCTATAAAAATCATTTACTCATGCTTCCGCAGAAATTTGATGAGCTACTTTCTAAAATTGAACCGACACTAGCATGCTCATAATCAAACTGGTGATACGTGCTCAATAGCTCATCCCTTTCCAGCCTTGCCTCAGGTAACACTTTCGAAAATCAAACAACTGTTGATTTTCGACCATTGGCCATTAAATGAGCATGCTTATTACTAGCAGACAATCGCAGCAAACGCTATTACTAGCGGACGAACAGACAAGCAGAAGGACGATCACGCAATGCCATTTCTGTCACTGATTCTATCTAGCGCGGAGAACCATCCTTAGAATGAGATAATGAGACCAGTCTAAGAACCAGTGCATGCTTATCGAGGGTGGCCTAACAAAACATTATATTGTGTAATACTGATCAGTGTGTAGGTAATACCGTTTATTTCAATAAAATTAAAATAAAATAAACCAAAAAATGTCCTTAAGCAACTCGACATTTTAAATTTCCCAACCACAAAATTAGTCATCTTCCGATTTTTCTTGATATTCCCACCTAATTAGTTTCTTGACATTGTGGAAGTTTTTTTTTTGTATGTTTCCAGTAATATTTAATAGTAAATAATCGTTTTAATTATGCTATAGTATACCGAAATATATTTGGCTTTGATTTGGGTGCTTTATAGAAATAGGTAGATTATACATACTTGTAAATAAGATAAAATACGAATTTACCGCGTGTATTTTGTCTACCCTAGACAACGGCAGCTGCAACGTCGCCGAAACGTCGGGTGCTACAAAATTAGCAAACCGCGATAGTCTCCGATTTCATACATACTTGTAAGTCATACCAATATTAATTATACCAGTATAAGTCATACGTTCTAGGAAGACGTTTGTAGGTCGGATTTATTGCAATTTGCATCCTCTGCCGTTTCGTTATGTTCTATATTTGGACATGTTATACTACCAGTGGCATAGATAGCAATTTTCTACGGGGTGTCTGTCGAAAATCATGTTTTTGTATTTTTTCGACTATTCTTTCGAAGCTCTGAGGGGTTCAGAAGTCCTAACGAAAAACCGTATAAAATTAAGATTTTCACTTTTTTCCTATCAGTTTCCGAGGCTCCAAGAGTAGCTTGGAACCTTGCCCCCCCCCCCCTCCCAACCTCAAATCTACGCCACTGAGTCTTACCACTATTGAGTTTTTAGCAGATATCAGATATCAGATATGTCAAAAATTAAGTAGATAATGGGATCGATTGCGTTTCTTCGTGAGCTAATAACGGAAACTAGTTCATGCGAACGAGACAGAGCAGTGCGTTAGAGCGGAAAGTAAAATGGACGATAGTGTCTTTTCCCACACAATATCTACCTGCCAAACATAAAACCATCTGAATTAGTTCAAAGGCTTTCGTTTAGTTTGAAACAATCGTTAAGTTACTTTTAATTAATTTGAGTAAACTAATACTTGCGCCGAGCTCCAACTGACTCATAGCAGAGAAGCGGTGTCAGCTCCATAGTAGACTGTTCACGACGACTCATTTTTATATTTTTCCCATACCTTTGGAATATATTAAAGTTTTAGGTACTATTTGTTAACGAAAAAATAAGATAAATTAGCTTTTACTAAATTTGTTTAGTTTTAACTAAATTTGTCGTGGATTTAAAAAAAACCATTTTTGGCGTTCAAATTGAAACTCTTTCAAATATCGCAAGTTCACAAAATTAGTTTTGCGGAAAGCTAATATTTATTAGTATTTTATTGGTATACAAATGCTATTTATAAATTCAATATGTTAGAAACGTATGTTAGAAACGTATGTTCAATATTTTAGAAACGGAATGAAAAAAATGCGATGAACCACCTTCATATTATACTAAAAGCCGTTTTGGCCAGTGGCAGCTGACCTCAATACAAGCGTAAATAGGTGGAACTTAAGTACTGGGTGGCGCAATAGAACGTGCATATTGCATCATTTTTTTGGCGGGGTGGAAAGCGCGCGGGCGGGGGGAACCTTACCTCGTTGGTTAGGCGGGCTCATGGAGTTTTAGTTACTATGAGTCACTTCGACGGGAAGCAACGCGCATTTTGCGTGCGCGCGTTTTACCAGACCTCTCGTTCATACGTTGTTATTAGGCGACTATATTGTTCTGAATATGAACTACGGCGAATCAGTCAAGCTCCGAGTGCTAATTTAATTAAAATATGGATAAAGCGTTTCGAAGAGACTGGCTCAACGTTTAAACCCAAAGCAAAAGGTCGTCCAAGAACATCTAGGACCGAAGACAATATTGAGAGAGTTATGCAGTCGGTACAAGGAGAACCACAAATGTCTACTCGCAAGAGATCGTCCGTCTTACACTTATCGCGACGAAGTTTGCAACGAATTTTAAAGTTGGATCTTAAATTGCATCCATACAAGCTGCAATTAACACAAGAATTGAAAGAATCTGACTTCGGAGCAAGGCTCGCATTTGCTGATGAAATGCTGAATCGGTTTTCCAATTGTGACAACATCCTTTTCTCTGATGAGGCTCATTTTCACATGAATGGGTTCGTAAACCGTCAAAATTGTCGTTACTGGCATAGTGAGAATCCTAAACTTAAACATCAGAAACCACTGCATAGTCCTAAAGTGACAGTATGGGCAGCAATCTCGGGCAGAGGAATAGTGGGTCCGTTTTTCTTTGAAAATGCGCGTGGACAAAACTTCACTGTTAATACCCAACGATATGTTGCTATGTTGGAAGGCTTTTTGGCTCCAGAACTTGAAAATTCAAGAATAAGGAATTCTAGGACATGGTTTCAACAAGATGGAGCCACTTGTCACACATCTAATGACTCCATGGCGGTTGTGAAACAGATGTTCCCTGGAAAAGTGATTTCAAAGAGAGGTGATATCCCATGGCCCCCACGTAGTCCGGACTTAACGCCTCCTGACTTTTTTTTTGTGGGGGTACCTTAAACACAAAGTCTACAGCAATAATCCAAGAAACATCGACGAGCTCAAGCAGAATATCCGTGGTGAAATGGCAGCAATCACACCAGCATTACTGAACAAAGTTTTCAATAATTTCCGTTTGCGGTTAGAGGAGTGCCGTCGTAGAGAGGGTCATCATTTAGATGATGTTATTTTTAAAAAATAAACTTCAGTTCTTACTTAACAATTCCTCAGTTTTATTTTAACTATACCTGTTGTATTTATTTTTTTATATTTTTTTTAAATATGCACGTTCTATTGCGCCACCCAGTACTATATGTGTATAGTATCCCCGCTCAACAAGTTGGCCATCATCTGTGTCATTGCCCATGTCTTCCTCTCACTCTTTCCCATAGATTTTACTATCCCGGCCAACCAACGGCTAGGTTGTGAACGCACTAAAAAAAAATGTTGAGATGACGGAAATATCCAATCCGCCCCCCCCCCCTTCCGAGACGATTGAGACCATTTCAAGGTTGAAATTGTAGGTCTGTGTGTATGTGTGGGTATATTCCTCCACCATAGCGCCCAAACGCTTCATCCGATTGAGCTTAAATTTGGCATGCAGGCATCATTTGATTATGGCAAGAGTTGACATTGTTGTTGAAATCGGTCCACCTAGTCATACTACAATATCGGAAATATTGGACTTAGAGACTTGAAATTCCGTACGCAGATGCGTCGTTAGGCCGAAACCACGTTGTGAAATTTTGGTTGGAATATCTCCTATACAAGCGACAGAAATATTTTTTTAAATTTCGCCATATTTAAGAACATACTACATGATATTGGGATACAGCCATTTTAATACCACGGAAATACTTCAAATATACCTACTACATTTGCGATCATAATCGTTTAGGTTGGGTTAGGAGGTTGTCTGCTTGCCGGGAAAGTCTTGGGATGACATAACCGATGTTTTCACACGTCATTGTGTACCGACTCGCTTTCAGTAGTCTCCCAGATGTACAGTGGAACAGATGTGGCCCAACATTGGCCAACTTGTAGAGCGGGCAGTAGGCCATTAGACTATTGTTCCCAGTTGCACCGTTGTTGCGAATTCGATCAGCCTTCTTGACCGCGGGAAATCGCAGTTGTGCATCGGTCACGTCACTTTAAAAAGAAGAAACTAACCTTTAGATACCCACTTTAAATAGGTAAGCTCGATAACTTTATCACTTTTATTATTCGTCAACAGATGGCGAAACGCAGCGTTGCTACGGCCCTTACGGATGTTTTTCGATCGCTGAACCATGGGTCACTGAAACCAGACCGATTGGACTATTTCCAGACCCCCCGGAAGTTATGAACGTCAAGTGAGTAATGAGTTAGATAGGATAGGGAACAGGAGATAAGAACTTATTCTGGAATGCCTTGTTATTGTTGCGAACGTTCGCAGTTGTGAAGAGGGCGTAGGCTTAGAACTCACGACGCGGTTTTCACCCGCGCCTGCCACGGTTGCGGGCCCGCGGCCTCCAGATATGTATGCGCGCAAGTGAAAACCGCTCCGTGAGTTCTAAGACTGACCGCGGCTCGCCGCGGGCGAAAATCGTGTCGTAAAAATTGCGACTTAATTTCACATACACATCCCATACTACGGAGGCCGCGGGCCCGCAATCGCGGCAAGCGCGGGTGAACACGGCTCCGTGAGTTCTAAGCCTATAAAGCTCAAATTCAAGAGATCGCAGATTCAGTATAGTTCCTGTCGACCGAATCGGAATCGCAGTAATCTTCTCACCCCGACTTGATTAAACGTAATATAGGACGCGTAGCGTAGTATATTGATAACACAAGGAAGATGGGGTATTTATGAAACAGCCAATATCTTGGGGGCTCGGCCGTGACACAATCAACCTGAAAAGTCAGACAAAACATGCAATATCGCATATATACTTCAACAACAACGCGTCTTTCGTGTTTGTTTACAATTATCTTGCACTATCACCAGGTACGTATCCAGGATTTTAGATTCAAGGGGGACATTCATTGCAACAATGCGCGCGACACGCATCAAACTTGAATGTGCCCATAAAATTAAATGAAGAGGAAATAAATTTCTACATTATAGGAATGTATGCATTATAGGAACCTTTCTCAAACACAAAAAACAAATACTACTAGATTCGACCATTGTAATGCTAAATGTAAAAGAAAAAAGCCTCAGACACACAATATTTCGAGACAAAAAAATAAATTTTCCTGTAGAAAAAAAATGTTTTACATGGTTTTTAAGATTGTTTCAAAAAAGTAATAACTAATACTAATAAAGAAACTAACTAGCTGCTTATTTATTATTTTAAAAAAAACTAACTGAATGCCTGTAACTCGCTTATTTATTGAGGCCGAATAAAGATTATTGCAGATTTGGAATCGGCGTGTTGAATATAATCGATGACGTTAAAAAATCAACGATCTAGAACAGGTTCCTATAATGTATTAATACCAATTTATGTACCTATTATACGTTTTTTTTCATTTATCAAAAAAACACTAAGTATACTAGATTTGTTCATTGTAATACTAAATCTGATATTACGAGACTCGCAATATTACGAGACAAAAAAAACTAATTTACATACTACGTTTATTTTTGTTAGTTTTGATAATGGTTTTCAAAAAAACTAACCTAACCTACCGCCATATAAGTATTTATGACTTGTTTTTATAAACAAAATAAACAACCTACCGAAATGTAGGTAGGTGTTTTGACGCTCCTTTAAATGCCGAAATCTCATCTAAATATTGAGATAAAGTTATTACAGTTTCGAAATGAGTGTGGTGAATATAGTCGGGTAACGTTAAAACTTCAACAATGTTGAATAGGTCCCTATTACACATTAATAATAATGATAATATGCCGGATTTCTAGAAATTTATATCTGCGCAACACTCAAAATCCGCTTTTTTCTATCCGCCGCCGTATCTCTTTGTCGCATCTAAAATGTTAATAATCTACAATAAGCTTTATTGCCTTTAATTAGACATCTCATTACATTCTCGTTTCTAGGTTTAATTGAAGGACGGGATAAAAATAGAGGGTTGCTGGCTGCTAAGAATCGCGCCGAAGATCGTTTTAATTTTTTTTTTCCACTAGATTTCCAGTATTCAGCAGACGAAACTTGAATATCCCTCTCGTTCTCGATCCGACTAAGCCGGAAAGAATCGCAGCGGCGAAAATCAACCCGAGAGGACCGTTTTACGTGATTGCACACGGATATCTCGAGAGCGGCGATAAGATTTGGGTAATAAGCGCTTTTTGCTATTTGATCTATCCCGCCCTATCGGTTGTGACGTCATATCCGCCCGCCGCACGCGGAACGGAAAACGCGGGCTGTCAGTCGATATTCTTCTTTTTCCTTATTTCATTTTCACGGCCCGCCAACCGATTAGGAAGAAAAGTGTTGCGAACACGAAAAATTTTTTTTCAAGCTAAATTCGGAAATATTTATGTTGAGCCCCAGAGACCTCGAGAACCCCTCGAGCCTCAGAGGGACCGATCGGACTCAAACGTAAAAGCACAGTTGTGCCTCTTTGGGACCGATCGGACTCTAAAGTTAGTATTCTAAAGTTCTAATATGCAACAATTCTAAAGTGCAACAACGGTTTGGGAGAAATTAATATTTTGGTCGGCCGACATAATAAATATAAAGTCTTTCAAAGACATGCGCTCGCGAAATCTCGCGGCTCGAGGGGTTAAGACTATTTCCAAATTGATGTGTCTGTGTGTAACGGGGGGTTAACGGGCCCATGATGAGTTGGCCACGATGACCCATGTGTCCAGGGTCGGTCACACTCACGGGTCAACACCCATCCGACGGCCTCCTCGCATGGGGTGCGAATCCTGGGTAGGACACTGGGTCAACCAGTCTCCCCTGGGAATCAAACCTCTGGCGCCCCTGGACGGTCTGCACTCCGTGCGGCGCAAGCCAATCGATTGTGCTCTCCGACTAACAGTCGGGGGAGTCTGGGAACTGTATTGTTTCCTATAGAGCGGGGGTGGTTGCGTACCTTATGGCGACTGCTCTGGAATTGACCATTGGCCATCCGATCCCGGGTAAGAGGCGGGCAAAGGACGCCTTGGTCCGCGAAGATTCGGTGCACTCCGTTTCACCGCTTCATAAGGGAGAGGACCGCGCAAGCGACCTCGAACTCGGAACCAATCGAGAGACCGGAGAAATCTGGTCACAATTGGAAGTGAGGGCGCGAGTATCTCGAGCCCGCCGGGTTTACTCCTGGCTTACTCGCGGTAAGGCGTTGGACTCTCACGGGTTGTGACGTAGCTGGACGTAGAATGTACTGTCCAAAGTCTCTACGTTCACTGCAGGGCGATAGAACGACTAATCGTTAAAACGTCCTGTGGTGACGGGCTCGCCCGTTGTAGTTGACACCGCAAGATGTCTGTGTGTATTCCTGCACGATAGCTCCCAAACGCTTCATCCGATTGAGCTAAAATTTGGTATGCTGGCATCATTTGGTCATGGCAAGAGTTGAAAATATTGTGGTTGAAATCGGTACACATGTGGTTGAATCGCAATAATCATGTCAATCTCGAACTATTCGACTTTGAGACTTGAAATTTGGTAGGTACACAGAAGCCTTGTTGGGTCGAAACCATATTGTGACATTTTGTTTGGAATATCTTAATACAAGCTGCACTAATAATATTTAAATTCAGGCATACTTTTTAATCACATATTAACACCGAGCCTAGCCGAGAAACGAACCGCGCCACTCGAGGTCATTGTGTAATGGATCCCAAATGGGTTCGTCCGTCGGTCGAGAGAGGCGCTCATCAATTTTATTTATGAAATTAATATTTAGACAAAATCAGTCCTTGACTACTTTCCGGGAAAGTTTTGGGGTGACAAACCCTATTTTTTTTAAATGTCATGGTTGTTTTCAGATTCAAAAAATGGCCGAAGCATTGTTGTTGCAAGAAGGCAATTTCGCTGCCACTGTTATCGTTGTGGACTGGAGAGGAGGTTCAAAACCGCCTTATACGCAGTCTGTTGCTAACATTCGACTGGTCGGAACGATTACGGCGCATCTTTTGCATAGCATTTATGTATGTAGGAAAATACAGCATTTAAGTGTGTTACACTATAAATAGTAGACTAATGCATTTTTATTATAGGTACACTTGAAGTTAGAGAATCTGGATAACTTCCATTTTATCGGTCATTCTCTCGGAGCTCATCTAGCTGGTTATGCAGGATATACCTTGCAACATGTAAGTTTTTTAATTTTACTTTTTGGCCCACCAACCGACGAGGAGAGAAAGTATTGTGAACGCGCTAAAAATGTTTTTCCAGATAAAGACGGAAATATCCATTTTGATCCCTGAGATGATAATAATTATTTCCAGATGGAAGTCTGTCTGTCTGCCTATGTGTATTCTTCCTCGATAGTGCCCGAATGCTTAATCCGATTAAGCTGAAATTTGGCATGCAGGAATCATTTGGTCATGGAAAGAGTTGAATAAGTTGTGGTTAAAATTGGTCCACCAGGGGACGCTTTTAGTCATATTTTAATCTGGAAATTTGGTACACAGATGCATTGTTGCGTCGAAATCACATTGTGAAAATTTGGTTGGAATATCTTATATAAATACAAGCTAAGCTATTAAATTCCGCCTTACCAAATATTAACGCCGTTCGTTGGCACTTGCCTTAACCCCGCCCTTAGCCGAGAAAGGTACCGCACCGCCAGAGGCAGTTGCAACAGAATCCAACCGGGTTAGTCCGCTGGCCGAGAGAGGGCACCCATCGATTTTATTTATGAAATTAACATTCAGATGAAATCAACGCTAAATTTTTCATTTCAGGATTTTGGACTAACGTTAGGCAGAATTACTGGAATGGATCCAGCGGAGCCGCATTTTGCAAAGGTGGAAAATATTGTGCGACTCGAGAAAACCGATGCAAAATACGTCGACATCATTCACACTGACGCATCACCGTTCATCAGCGGAGGTAGGATTAAGCTTCTTATTTGGGTGTTGTCCCCTTACCCATGCCTTTCAGCACACATTTCCAGACCCTCGTACAGTAAGACATATTTTAGTAGATGCAAGTCGGCCTTAGATCAAACCTAATACCATGACAAAGTCCTTGCTGTTATTCGCGCTGTAATTAATCTCTCAGTGGCTTTTGCCAACAAGGGTCTGATAGTATCCTCTAAACCCCCAATACAGTTTGTGCCGTAAAAGTAAAAAACATTATACTCCAAAACCCTTCTCAATAACCGAGAAAGCATGAAACTAGATTCTGAACGAGGATTCGATCTCAAGGCAGTATCATTTTCCTGAAACTCTCAGCCCTCAATCCAGATACAATTCTTTGCTCCCTATCTCGGATGATGGTCCTTATTTCAGAATTAACAGTTCCATCGGAATCAATTATCCCCAAAGATCCTGAGTACAAACTGAATAAATACAATGATCTTGCAAATGCCACCACCCGGAACTGCATCATTGTTCACCTTCAAGCGGTCAAATCTGTTTAAAGATTTTCATCTCTTTTAAACCTTAAGCGATTCCTTTGTTGAAAATTCATAAAACTGCTATTTAATTAAGCATCTCAAAGCGAGTATGAAGGGTGTGGTCAGTCTGGAATCCATACAGTCATCCCTTAAAGTATATTCTAAGATGGAAATGACTGATGTCACAGTATACAGATGGTATCTTAGAACAACATTGAAATCGAAGCGAGCGACGTCATGAGTCCTAAGGGCTACCACAAATCGTGCTGCCATTGAACGAAATTTGCATAAGGTCGTCACTCTGCCGATTCAAATATTCAAACGTTCGAGAAATTTGATAAGCTGAGTGTATTGCCAACTACTGGCGTTTGCTGTAACGCATCGCTCTGCTCACTTTCCTCGCACCATATCCCCGCAACGCCTTGCCACTCAAGAGTTCTAACTCGGTATACTGTTCTGATGTGGTTTCTCTGTTTCACAATTTTTAAAAATATACATTTTTCAGGTCTTGGAATATCGGAGTCAATTGGTCACGTGGACTTTTATCCGAACGGTGGATCCAATCAGCCCGGATGCAACCAGGGAATGTTTGGTTACGGTTCTTCGATAATCGACGGAATAAGGAAGTTCTTGAGTTGCAATCACGTGAGGAGTTATGAGTTTTTTACTGAAACAATAGCGCCTTCGTGCCCTTTCCTGGCCATAAGGTGCTCATCTTATGAGGTAATTACCTAACAATTACAATCTCTCATATTTTACAGTAAAGTTAACACTCGATCTCTGAGAAGAAGCATTCAGTTGTAGCGCTTGAATTATATGTGTTAAACCCATTTTCAGGAATTTCTGAAAGGCTCCTGCTTCAAATGCGGAAAAGACAACCACCACTGTATCCCGTTTGGCTACCATTCACAAATCGGGTACAATCGTGTGATTGAAAATGGAGGAGCGATCGTACCTATGAATTTCTATTTAGTCACCGGGGATAAGCAGCCATTCTGCAGTAAGTCTTTGTTCTTCTTCTTTTAGTGTCATGTCCGTTACAGTAGTAGCTATTACATTTGAAGGGTTATGAGGAAGAATGATCAGTCATTTTTTTTAAAATGATATACTAATGCCATCTTGTGGATTTTTCCCAAACGAATCAAACCATGAATCGAATTTCGAAAGAATGATCATAACCTGCTCTTAAATGAAGAGAGAAGAAAGCGTACGTCGGAAAAGAACGATCAAAATCAATGTGGTGACTGTGGACAATGACTGTCTTTCCCATCACATCCATGGGCGGGGTGCCTCGATGACCCTCCGGGTAACGCTGAGAAGGAACTGTGGTGGGAAATACTGATCAAGGTCAATGACTTTTCCACATTTTTGCTTTTTCCCGGAGATATAGTTTGAGTATCATGTTTTTTTTTTTGAAACTCGCTCCTAATATTATATTATATTTTTCTTTTTGTTTCTAAGGTGGGATTTAAGTAAAAATTTTTTTTTTAGACTAAAATATGTTTGGTTTTTAGACAAAATATATAAATATTTTTTTCTGATCCAAAGGTTAGTAAACATTAAAAACGGAATTACAAAAAAAATCTAAAAGTTGACTATGATCATTTTTCCCCGTAACCCTTCAAATTTATTGGCCGCCTATTGAATCAAGGATGTGGTAGATTTTTTTAACTCTAGTTTTTGACTCTAGAGTCATCCGGCTATTTTGCTTTGAATTATTAGCTGCGAAATGTTGTATCTTACTGGATGAAGCAAGACATGAGCGAAGTATTTGAGTTTGTGAATTTGTATCGTCCTCGATATTTCTGTGTTCTGACAAACGCTTTAAGACAATCCTATCTCTGTCAATCCAGCTTATAAGTATTATGGGGCCGTCTACATATTACATAATCACCGAGGGGGAGATGGGGGTTGGAGCTAAGGCTTACGCTAGATTACCTGGGGGGGGGGGAGAGGGATGCCCCTCCTGATTACGTAATCAACTTTGGTCACCGCATTGCATTTTTTTTGGTCTAAACCTGCACTCATTTTTGGTCTAAACCAGCATTCAAAATTTTTTCTCTTTAATACCATCTTTACGGCCACTGCGGATCTGTAAAATAAACCAAAGAGTTTGAGATTTTGTAATTACTTGAATTAATAAAGTACATTTTTAAAAGCATTCTAAAATGTTTTTTCCATTTACTGTCTTCAAACACTGGGTTCATGATTCTTTATATTTTCCGCAAATTCGGTTGATTACGTAACCTTGGGGGGGGAGTCAGGCTGCTGATTACTTCTGTTCACATGGGGGAGGGGGAGGTTGAAAATCCCAAAAACGTGGTTACGTAATATATGGGTGGCCCCTAGCCTTTGATATACCAACATCTCTAGGGTTCAAGCTTTCTTGCCAGCGTGTAAAAGTGACCAGATTTGCTGTCTTTTTCATAATCAGATCCAAGTCTTTACTGCCCTTTTTCATAATCAGGCCGGATATTTACGAGTTTTTCTTTTTGCAGGGGTTCACTACCGCATCACTCTGAGTTTATCGTCGTCAGAGGAGAGCTCCACGCACGGCGGAGAAGTAGGGAGACTTTGGATTGTAATGATCTATCCAAACGGGAATAAATCCGACAAGATTCCACTCGATAGGGAAGGAGGGTAAGATACCTCTTGTTCTTAAACCAATGGGGAAGTGTGCGCACAGTGCAGGATTTACGTTTAAGCTACACAAGCTATAGCTTAGGGTTCCCATCGTCGTCAGAATGTTTGACAGCCCAAAGGGGTCCCGAAAAGTGCAAAGGGGGCCCTGAGATTTCGACGGCCTAATGGCCCTGACATGGGTTAATTCGGCACTGTGTGTGCAAAACTCTTCGTGGGTTGCTCTTTATGCCAGTGGTGACTATTCCCGAAAGGTTTAAAGAGAATAACTCGCCGCCTTAGCGTGCATCCGTAAGAACGATGTGTGAGGAGCGAAGGTGAACATAGATAAATTAGCCTATCGCCACCGAGCCTACGAAAGCTGCTGATTTTCATCAACATTACAGGAAAGACAAAAAACCACTATCACCTTAATTGAACCCATCGTGTTTTACTTTCTTACTACCGGAATTCGCTATGTATAATAATGTGCATTCCAACTGACAGCACAGTTCCATACTAAACTAAAATCCTAGCTCCTACATATGCATGGCGTTATTTGATAATAAATACAAACGGAGCTGCCATGGAATTCACCGACCGGAGTCGGGCCCATCATAATACTATTTTTTTTACACTTCAGGGGGGTGAGCAGTGGATTCCGGACTTACGAACCGGCTGTGGTAGGTTTAGGACAGCTGTCTTGCCACATGTGAGCGTTCACCTTACCACTCATTCACTCCCCCTTCGAAGCCATAGAATTTGAGATGCGCAAATCGCAGTTTTAGATATTTTTTCTAAGAAAGAGTTGATTATTTTTCTGGAAAGGCCAAGATCTTTAAAGAAGTGAAATAGAGATTTAGCTGGCAGGCCACGAGCGCCAACTTCCACCGCGTGAAGGTGAACAGTGAAGCCGTTCCGGGTTACGGCATTTGCAAGATCATGGTATTTATTTAATTTGTACTCATGGTCTTTTGGGATATTTGATTCCCATCGAACAGTTAATTCTACAATAAGAGCCACCTTCCGAGATAGAGAGTAAAGAGTTATATCTGGACGGAGGGCTGTGCATCCGAGACTTTCAGGGAATTTATACTGCTTAGAGACCGAATCAACCTCCAGAATCCAATCTGTAGCTTTCTCGATTATTGAGAAAGGTTTTGTAGTTAAATGTTTTTTGCCTTTAGCGCCATCCCGCACAAACTGTATTGGGGGTTTGGAGGATACTGTCAAACCCTTGTTGGCACGAGCCACTGAGAGACTAATTACCTCGCGAATAACAGCGAGAACTTTGTCATGGCGGTAAGTGTACCGTCCTTGATCTAAGGCCACATTGCAGCCAGCTAGAATGTGTCTAGCTGTGCAAGGGGTATTGCTACAGAGGGGACAAGAACTATCCTCGGCAAAGCTCCAACGAGCGAGGTTACTGGGGTCTGGAAGTGTATGCTGAAAGGCATTCAAATAAAATTTCAGCATCTCTGGCGTCCAGACATAGAGCATTACCTTCCAGCATTTCTTGACCTAAAACGTAAAGCTGTTTTTGGATCTCCAAGACGTAACTGAAATATTACGAAGCAGATTTTACAGACTGATAAAGCAGAAAATTTACTTGTAGAATGGGCAATAAGCCCAAAATGCCACAAATGCACAAAGCAGTTTTGCAGGTGCAACGGCGATAATAATAATGTCACAGACTTATTTGAATAATGTATATGAGGATGAAAGAAAATACGGCGGTTTGACAAACAGGCAGTGTTACCGAATGTCTAGCGCGTTTTGGAGCAATAGTGCTATTAAAACCGAAAAACAGCAGTTTCCTAGAAATCTATTCTTAAAATAATTAATGATATTGTGGTGATAGATATTTTAAGTTATCGTGGAGATATGTTATTGTGGGGATATATTTTTTTTGGTGTATGACAGCATTATTATGGTTGGCAAATGTGCCAGCCATTTGGATTTGGCAAAGCTGAATGGCTGCCCGTCAGTTTTCTTTCTTCTTCCTCAGGCACATAAAATAATTTATCTATATTCTCCCTCAATCGTCACACAGCTTCGTACGTATGATCATTCACTTCACACCTTTCAGGAACGGCCGCCCTCCAGCGGAAGTAAATAGCAGTGAACATCCCCGTTCTCTCTCTGGGTCTCAGGTGATTTTAAGGATTTATTAATTTTACAGAAAGTACCACAAACCGGGCTCGGAGCGCACCCTGGTGATATCGACCCGCGACTCCGGCTTCCCACCCAAATCAGTCCTCCTCGAGTGGGAATACGAGACGAACCTCCTGAACCCGCTGACGTGGAGGATACTGTCGTCGCCGAGGATATACGTATCGTTGCTGGAAGTCGACTCGTTGGAGTACGGCAGCAATACGCAGTTCTGCCCGCATTTAGACTCACCGGTCGTCGCCAACCTGCCGAATCAGTTCCAACCGCAGTACTGCAACCACCCGAAGCAGACCAATGGATGAATGTCGGCGACGATTGTCGGTTTGGAAAGCCGAGATAAGTCTTACAGCTCCGTTGTCTATTGTACAGAAATTAGTGGCGGTGAGATTATCTGTGAAGAACTGGTGTGGATTGGTTTAATAGTAATAGTGACATTTTATAAACTGATCTCAAGCTTCTTCGCATTTTCAGAACAAGCTTAGATATCTAGAACCATTATGAAATATAAGTATTAACAACTTTAGTGTATATGTTAAACCAGTAATATAATAAGTATTATATTAAATATAAATAGTAAGTTTGTTATAAAACTATACGTTAGATAACATTCCATATTTTTAAAATTAGAAATATTTAATAGTAATCAGCTTTAAGTAATTATACTGTTATGAAATAAAATTGTTTTCTATAATGAGCTGCCTTTCATTACGATAATAATAAAGTTATTAATTAGAAGTTGGCGCTCGTGGCCTGCCAGCTAAATCTCTATTTCACCTCTTTAAAGATCTTGGCCTTTCCAGAAAAATAATCAACTCTTTCTTAGAAAAATTATCTAAAACTGCGATTTGCGCATCTCAAATTCTATGGCTTCGAAGGGGGAGTGAATGGGTGGCAAGGTGAACGCTCACATGTGTCAAGACAGCTGTCCTAAACCTACCACAGCCGGTTCGTAAGTCCGGAATCCACTGCTCACCCCCCAGAAGTGTAAAAAAATAGTATTATGATGGGCCCGACTCCGGTCGGTGAATTCCATGGCAGCTCCGTTTGTATTTATTTATTAATTGGTACCTATTCAACATTGGTGATGTTTTAACCGTCACCCGACTATATTGACCACGCTGAATCCGAAATTGCAATCTTCATTGGGCTTCAATAAATAAGCGAGATATAGGCATTTAAAGCAGCGTCAAACACCTACATTTCGGTAGGTTGTTAGTTTTATTTTTAAAACAATTCATAAACACCTACATATATGGCGGTAGGTTGTTTTTTTAAACACTAAATAAAATAAAATGTTCTCGCATGTTCCTATTAGATTTAACATTAAAATGATTGTTTATTTTTTTATAAATGAAAAAGGCCGAGATAATACATACATTCCATAATAAATCAGTTGACCATTATTGGAAAGAAAATTATTTATTTTAAATAAACATGAAAAAATAGCAGATCTTAAGTCGACTGTGGGAGTACGATGCGATTACTCCTGCTGCTTCTCATCTGAAGCAACGCTTACTTCTACGGAATCCTTATTTTCCACCTCTGGTTGAGGCTTACCATCACCCTCCTCCTTAGTCTCGTTGTTGCATATTTCGAAGATGTTGTATTTCTTGCGCTGGAAATACTTTGGAATGATGCTCAGTAGGCAGAAGCCCTTTATAACTTCCACTATTATGGCGAGTTCAGGTGATTTGAGGTCTACTTTATTTCCGCTGTTTTTTAGAAGGACTAAATCGGCGAGCTCTTTTATGACATCGTCTCGGGTTATAACGCTGTTGTAGCGTCTGTTAAATATGACTGAGAATGACTTTGGTTCCTTTAGAAAGTGCTGGTCGAAAAGCAGTCCAGCTGCGTCGACTATGGATTTCATGTCAGCGCGGCAAGTCGTTAGAATCGGCATAAGCCGCAGCAATTGCCTAGTTTTTGCCTGTTTTTTCTCGGACAAATCGTCGAATATAAAAGACGTCAAGGCGACCGGGTCTGCAATACTCGATCGGATGAAAATGCAGTTAGCGACCCCGGTATCGACAGCCTGGAAACGTCTCTCGCCGATCTTTGAGTTCGACGTCGCTTTCAGTTGTTTAACCTCACTGGTTAAAGCGTCGCTTATGTCTTCCTCTTCGGTGGCCTCGTCGTTTGAAACATCTTCGTTCGGATGAAGAATATCCGCGTACTCGTTCAGGAGATTGTAAGACTCGCGAATGCAGTCCTTCTCCCGAAAATTGCACGTGAGGAAGAAACCGCTCAGACCGGCGTCCAAGTAGAATTTCTTTCTGTTATTTTGAGGTTTGAAGAAGCGGTTTTTGTTACTGCGAAAATTACGGCCGGAATTAGCCATATTTTATTCAAAGTAATTTAAATTCACAAATTCACGCATGCGAAAAAACAACGGCCGGGCGAACTGTCAAAATTGCGGTGCGTTCACAGCACGTTCACAGACGTAGCATACTGATCAGTCGCATCCATAAGTCGCGGCTTACGAACGCGACTGAACAGTATGCACAGTCGTTTGGGACGCGGCTTGCAGATCTCTATCGGGCGTCCAAAGCCTCAAGGTCAGGTCCGCGACTGACGTCCGATAATGACAATGTGCACTACTCAATAGAAATTCATTACACAGTATAACCTTTCAGTCGCGTCCATGAGCCGCCGCTGACGGACGCGTCCGATAATATGTTTGCCCCTTTAATGGTGCGTTCCAAGTGCGTGGAAACTGGCACATGCGAGACTGCGAGGCGAATTTGCGCCACTCTAATACTGGGTTTACACGAGCTTCGCAACTAATGACAAAACTTGTAAGACAAGACAAGGTAAGACAAATACTTAGTATTTGTCATACCTTGCGTGTAAACATGTAAATTCAGCACGTTAGCGCTTATAGCCGTAACAGCAGCTCGGATTTGGTACGGCCACAGTAGAATAAGAACAGTAGGACATCTCGAGCCCGTTTTTGAAATAACCCTTTAGCAGTCAAAGCGTTAAACCTACGCTTAAGTATTTTATGACTTAAAATGCCTTAAAAATTATAATACAAAAAGCTTAGGTCATAAAGATTCGCAAAAAATGACCGCTTTGCTTATATGGCATCTGCAACTTTAATATAACCTTTATAAAACTATAAGCTTCGTAAGTGAGGGCTTAGAGTCAAATTTACAGCTTTAACTCTTTGTAAATCAATTACTGCACTTCAATATGACTATAAGCTGTATAAGGGTGGGTCTTATAACCAATATACAGCCTTTGGTGGAGTAAGGGTAATGTAGTAGCTTTTGTTTAGTTAGTTTTATAAGGGTTATTTATTCCACTACTATACAGCTGTCAGATATAAAATGGCTATAAATTAGTATGCTTTATAGCGGTTATACCACCCTTATTCGACTAAAAGGCTTATACAGCTAATACTCTGTATAACATAGCTGAATAAGCGCTTATGAAGCAATGTCGAGAAGCCATTACTCGCTCGTTATATAAGAAAAGCTGAGTAAACCTTTATACGACAAAATTATATGACTAAAAGGTAACATACGCCTAACTGCTTTAAATGACACTTTACATAGCTGAGAGTTAATCTGAACGACTTTACATGACTTTTAATCAGCATATTCGGTATATTCGGCACTTCTTATATGGCTTTTGTGCTTGTTACGATGGGACGCTTGTGCTCATGAGCTATGAAAGACTTTCGTGATTTGAGACGATTGTACCTAGTGTGGTTCTTGTCCATGCAGCGGGTCATCTGTCACCTTTAGGCGTTCTGAATTAGTCAGCATATCACGATGTATTGCAGCCTTGCAGGGGGAGCGATACCGATGACCGGATAAAGCTTTTAGACGGGAGTAGGTTTGAGGTAGCTGGAGACAATTTTTTCAGCATCGTTTACAGCAGTGTCGACCATTTTTGCGTGTGTTGATGCATTCTACACTGGAGCTGCATATTCCGCTGCGGAGATGCATATACCCAGAGCTGAGGTTCTGAGTGTTGCTGGGTTGGCTCCTCGTGTACCTACTTCCAGTTAGTTTCCTGATGATGCTATTTCTTGAACACACCTTCTGTTTTGTGTTGCGACAATAAGATTTGTAAGTCAGAGAGCGGTCGAGGGTCACTCCCAGGTATTTTAGTGCTTCACAGTGCTGTAAGATTTCTCCTGGCCAACTGACCGTAAGTTTTCTGCTCTCTTGAAGGTTTTTTTGTTAGGTCTGAGGAGATTGTCAGAGTAGTAGCGACTCATTCATATTAGACCAGTCTCAACGGTGTGACATGAGCGGCCAAGGCGGTGTCGTCTGCGTAGATGAAATGGCCCAGATCTGTGAAAGTGGGCTGGTCGTTCGTGTAGATGTTGAAGAGTAAAGGAGCTACCACTCCGCCTTGGGGTAGGCCGTTATTTTGCCTACGCCGCCTGCTGGTTTTCCCACCGAGATAAACAGAGACATATTATACGACCAGTGTAGACAACGGACAAGCCAGACTGTACACACACCTTCGGCAATAGATGCCGTGGTCCGCGATAGATTAAGTAGACACCGTATCACCGCTACGTAAGGGAGAGGACCGCGCATGCGACCTCTATCATGTAACCAGTCAGGAGGCAGGAGGTATCCTGAAGATTAATTCCAGACGGAGATATCCTTCCAAACTGATAGTCTGGGGGCGAGGCTGCCAAGGCGTTGGCCTCTGACGGACGAGTGGCGTAACGACAGTGGATTGTTTTTCTTCTTAAGTCTTCTGCGCTCACCTCGGGAGAGTCAGAACGATCTAATATCGTTAAAACTTCCTGAGGTGACGGGTTCGCCCATTGTAGTTGACAGCTCTAGTTGTATACACACCATCAATTCTTATGTCCCAGCAAATTTTACTATCTAACATTGATACAGCTTTATACGCCGAGCTTTCCTTTTTGCGAAAGAATCCATTAGGGTAGACCGGGGACAATAGTAACTTTTTTGAAACAACGGCTTGTATATCGGAATCTACAAGTTTCTAAGAAAATCTGCATAAACCTAGCGCACTCCAGTTTTATGATGCATGCGTTTCTAGAGTTTGTTTTTATAGATTATTGGAAAACTCTCTACAAATCGACAATTTGTAAAGCGGTTGCCATTGTTACAATTGACCCCTACTAAGGGACAATTCTATCACAACTTTTGAAATTAATAAATCCCATATTTGTGTATTAATCAAAGTAGTTTTGTTGTTTATTTATTAAACATAATCAGTCTGATAAGTTACATAAGTCTTAAGTGCTAGGATTCATATTTTACCGAAAAACATAACTTCTTAATTTTAATAACATGGGACATATTTATCTCAGCTTAAAACAATTAACAACACAATAGACTCGTAATAAAAAATACAAAGCTTTAGAATACTTAACGTTTCTCTTTTTGTAACTCACTTGTATTTAAAACTACAAAGAGAACAACTTCTTTCAAAAATCACAAATTGTATGGAGTTACAGTTGACCCCTGGTACAATTGACCCCATTTCTCAAAATAAAAGTGATAATAACAACATTTTAATCTTAAGCATAATCCTGATTGCCGCAAAGTCGAGTCGAAGCCAAGCACCGCGTAGTTTTGGTGCAAAATTGTACATGTCGTATTGAACTTTATTTTCGCATTGACTCTCGAACCATGGCAAAGTGCAGTGACATCGTAGCTCGGAAAAGCAGTTGCCTCGCGAATGTATGCCTTTTTTTAAAGAGACACCGTATGTATGTATGTATGTATGTATGTATGTATGTATGTATGTATGTATGTATGTATGTATGTATGTTTTTTTTTTTTTGTGGAGGAGGAAAAATGTTTCAAAGACACCGCTATCTTGAAAGATTGATGGTCGGTAGTGTGGGATTTCCACCCACTAAAAAACCTCCTCTCCTCTTTCCCCGCACTTAGGTACGGGGAAGACTGGGTCGGAACCGCGTTAGCATTTCTTCAGCCCAGTCCGTGTTTCGCCTGCTCCTGTTTTACTGGGCGCTCTCTATTTTTTTTTCCTTTAGAAGGCGCTGCGCGTAGGCTGCGACTTCATTCCAGACCTCTTCTCGCTCCATCATGTGGCTTACCAGACTCGCAGGATTGAGCGTCTCGCCTATGACTGCCTCGGTGTTGGCTCTGTGGTTCTTCCAGCGTTCACACTCGAAAAACGTGTGCTCTACGTCATCGATTTTGTTCGGACAGTACTTGCACCTCGGGGTGTGGTGTAGGCCCATTTTGAATAGATAGGCGTTGAAAGAGCCATGGCCCGTCAGCAGTTGAGTCAGGAAGAGGTCAGTCTCACCGTGATTTCGGGTGAGCCAGGTTTTGATATTCAGGATCAAGCGAGCAGTTCATCTGGCCTTGTCACTGGTCTCCATCTGTCTTCCCATTCTTTCTGTGTTTCTGCCTTCACTCTTGCTCTGGCCTCGTTTGTGTTGTCGCCTCTGATTTTGAGGTCGTAGAGTTTCACTCTCTCTGATGCTAATAGGTCGATAGGTGGAGCCCCCGCTATCACCAGTACTGATGCTTCGGAAACCGTGCGGTAGGCACAGGTCACTCTAAGGGCCCCTCGCCGTTGGACTGCCGCTATCTTACGCCGATAGGTCTTTTGGTTCAGGATGTCTGCCCATATTTCCGCTCCATAGAGCAGTATTGAGTGGACTACTTCCAGAAGAACTCTTCTCTTCTTTGTTCGTGGGCCTATTGTGTTGGCCATGATTCTTGATAGGCTGGATACCGTCTTGCTGGCTTTTGTGCATGCCTTTTCTAGGTGTTCGCGAAACGATAGCTTTTCATCTTTCATCACTCCCAGATAGCGCAGTGCCCTTGTAGACGTCACTGTTGTCTCGCCAATATCGACATTAAAGGGTTTTGGAAACCATTTCTGGCGTGTCAGCACAACCATCTCCGTTTTATGTTTAGCTAGTTTTAGCTGGTGTTCCTCGAGCCAGTTTTCGACGGCGTCAATGGTCGACCGGACAAGGAGTTCGGCCTCCTCAACGCTGTCTGCCATTATTGTGGCCGCGACATCATCAGCAAAGCCCATTAGCTGTACTTGCTTCGGTAAAGGGATCTCCAGCAGTTCGTCGTAAGTTGCGTTCCATAGATCGGGTCCCATCACCGAACCCTGAGGTACGCCAGCCGTTATCGGGTACTCTTGGGAGCCTTCTGTGGTTTGAACAATTAGCGTTCTCGTGTCGAGGTTATCCTCAACTATGGCCAAGTTTTCTTTTGTTATGTTGAACCGGTGCTCCAGTGCACGCAGGATGTCATCCCATGTTGCGCTGTTGAAGGCATTTCTCACGTCTAGGGTGAGGAGGATGCAGGCTTTGCGCGATTTAAGAGTTCCTGACCACGCTTTTGTTGCAATCCCAATGATCTTCTTAATCGCGCCGATCGTCGATCGGCCCTTGCGGAAGCCGTGTTGATTTTCAGCGAGGCCTCCAGCGCGGTCGATATCGTTTCGAAGTCTCGCCTGTATTAGCTTATCTAGTAGTTTTCCATTCCATGCATCCATGCATCTAGCATGCAGAGTGGCCTGAAAGACGAAGGTGTTAAGGGATTTTCCTTCCCTTTGTCCAAGAGGACCAGTCTCTGGCGCTACCAGACGGTAGCAAATGTCCCAGTTTTCAGGCATGCGTTGTATGCATTCAGCAGTATGTCCGGGAATTCCTGTGTTATGATTTTGATCACCGACGTTGGAATACCATCGGGACCAGGTGCTTTTCCTGTCTTGAGGTGCTTAGCTGCTTCTTGTAGTTCCTTGACTGTAAAGAGTGTAACTTCGTCGCTGTTAGCATAGTGCCTTTTTTCTCGCAGCGGGTGTTTGGGGAACAACTCCGCTACAATGTTGTTAATTATGGCCGGGGGTTTTGGCGCTTCTGGTAAAGCCTTCCCTAGTATTTTGACAACAATTTGGTAGGCTTTGCCCCAGATATCCTTGTCAAGATCATTGCAGATTTCTTTCCACAGTGTCGCTTTGCTTGTCTTGATGGTACGGTTAAGTACCTTTTTTGCCTCCTGTACTCGCTAGAGTATACATTTTGGGCATGGGTACATTTCGCGGCTCTCGTTGCTCGGCGGCGAAGTTCGTGTCATCTCTTCCGGAGTGCCGCGATTTCTGGTTTCCACCAATATGCTGGCCTGAGTGAGCCCCGTTTTTTCAAACGTGGCATAGAGGTGTCACAGGAGGCGGCGATAGCCTTCATCGTTTCCGACACTAACCTCTCTGTCTCAATGCTGTTGTTGGGAGTCGGATGGAGTTTAAGGGTTCACCAGCTTTGCGAGAGGGACGTTCGAAGAGCTTCTGGGTCGAGCTTTTTTGCGTTCCACCTTCGTTCTTCAGGACCTTGTTGCGTTGCCGAATTGGGAGCCTCTTCCACACTAAATGTGATGTGTTGGTGATCGCTACCACTGTATTCTTCAGAGACAGTCCAGTTCTTAATCTTACTAGTAATTTTTGAGGTTCCTAGTGAGATGTCGAGGATATACTCATTGTACCCCGGTCTTCTGAAAGTCGAGGTATTTCCAGTATTCAGGACTGTGAGGTCGAGCCTAGCAGCAAAGTCTGCGACTTCGTTTCCTCTGGTGTCTGAAAAATCTGCTCCCCATTCAGCAGATTTAGCGTTGAAGTCGCCAGCTACGATGACTTCGCCATTGAATTTGTTTATGGCGTTTTCAATGCTAGCCAGCTTTTGGCGAAACACTCTAATTCCTTCATTAGGTGAAAGGTAGACGCTCATGAAATAGGTCGTAGGGGTTTTATCCAGACAAATCCTTCTCCGCATCCTCTATCGTTGGTCGTAACCTTGTTTGAGTTTACAATCCAGATGGCTGCAGTGTCGGAGTTATCGGTGTACCACGTTCTATCCCCGAGGTTTGAGTGTTGCTCGCAGATGATGCAGACGTCAATCTTGTCTTCAAAGACACGCTGGCGTAGTAAATTCTGCGCAAGCACACACCTGTTCAGATTCCCTTGGAGTATGCGCGTCATTCTGCGCTTTCGTAGCTTCGGCTAGTGCCATACGGAATGCCTTACAAGTCCCCGAGCCGGAGATGTGGCACCGGCTATCCTTAGCATCTTTGACTGGTGTGCACAGGAAGCATTTTGGCTGCTCAGTGTAGTCTACGGACTTGTGGCTTTCTCCGCCACATTTGTATCAACATTTGCTCCTATCCGGTCCTTTGCAGGAGCGTGTTTGGTGCCCATATCCAAGGCATCTGAAGCAGCGAATTACTTTCGCGACCGGCCGGATGCGACAGTTGACCCATCCGATCTTTATATGTGCCTTAACGAGGGCCTTAGTTGCGTTCGCTTCATCAATCTCGCAAAAAGCTGCCCGTTGGCCTCGACTGGTGGTCTTCGTTAGATTAACCCGTTTAATTTCCAGGCTTGCAGTAAAGTCGCGTTTGAGTGCTTCACGAACGTCACTTTCGGTAGATACTCCATCCATATCGAGGATTTCAATCGTCGTCATAGGTGTAAGGGTCTTGACTGTACCTATGCTCGTTATAGCTGACCTGATCGCGTTGGTGAAAGCGGTGCTGTCTTCTGTCTTGCGGCCCATTTCTAGTAGTATGCCCCCGTTCTTTGTTTGCTTGATAGACTTTATGTCTATGCCAGTCTCCGTGGGGTTTACTTTGGTTTTGATTTCCTTAAGGAGATCCGCATATGTTCGCCCTTCAACTGGTTGGACGAGCACCGCCTTTGTTCGTGGTTTCTTCTTCTTTGTTTTTCGGTGGGTATTATTAGGGTTCGAGCCATCTTTTATCTGTAGCTTTCAGCCTTCACTTGGTGTAGCCGCTGAGTCGTGGGGTGTTTTCTTCTCCTTGCGTCTCCGATGCACTTCTGTCCAAGTATTTTCCTTGGCTAGTTTTTTTGGTTCTCGTGCGTTGGATGCTGAACTGGGGCTAGGCGTTGATAGCAGTCTTTTTCTTGTATTGTTCATCTCCTGAGATGTGGGCTTAGGAGTGAACGGTGCCTCGGATTGTGGTGTCATCCCGGGAGATGTTTGCGTGGATGTCACTGTCCTGCTAGGCGTCCCCTTCGGGGGAGCATTAAAGCATTTGAATGCCAGGCTATATGCTGTTTCAATGGACCTGGCTAGTTTTCTAATTTCGCCATGTACATTGTTTCTATCTTTTATATAATTGACTAATTCGTCAATCTTCATACCGAGTCTCTCTACTGGTGTTTGGCGACCAGTAGCGGTAGGTACGGAGCCAATTCTTTCTCGGTTAGTGATGAAAGGAGCAATGTGGCTTCCAGGTTTTGGAGAGGCGTTGCTCGGCGTCTGCGCTACGTCTATTTGGACTTCGGTTTGAACAATTTCTTCGTTCGCTTGAGTTGGGTTTGGTTGGGTTTGGTTATTGTATAATTTGTCCATGTTGTTCCCACGAGTACCTAGGGAAATTATCGGTCCACCCCAGCAGAGCCCCGGATGCTGGAGCAAGGCGACTTGATACAATGGGGTTGCACCTGGTGCCCCAAGGTGTAAGTACGGACGTACGTACGTATGTAGGTATGTATGTATGTATGTATGTATGTATATATATATATATATATATATATATATATATATATATATATATATATATATATATATATATATATATATATATATATATATATATATATATATATATATATATATATATATATATATATATATATATATATATATATATATATATATATATATATATTTATATATATATATATATATATATATATATATATATATATATATATATATATATATATATATATATATATATATATATATATATATATATATATATATATATATATATATATATATATATATATATATATATATATATATATATATATATATATATATATATATATATATATATATATATATATATATATATATATATATAGGGGTCCGATGCTACTCGGTAAACCGGTACTGGCGAGGAGCCGGTTTAACTCCTCGCTCTGTCTATATAATGTCTATATATATATATATATATATATATATATATATATATATATATATATATATATATATATATATATATATATATATATATATATATATATATATATATATATATATATATATATATATATATATATATATATATATATATATATATATATATATATATATATATATATATATTTATATGTGTGTAAGTATTTCGCAATATTTTCAAATACATACTGCTTTTGAAGAAAGTGTGTAAAATAGAATTCATTCATAAATAATTCCTGAAATATTTTAGCTCTTAAATGGTCTAAAATGTTCATGTTGGACAATTTATCTCTCGGTAGCAGATATTTTTTGACCCAACACTTCTTGTTTCCCATTCAGATTCACGCCTACTGTTACGGCAGGGCAGTGCCAATTTTCTAATATTTTGAAAGCACGTGTGCCTTGGCCAACGTTCGATCTCCGACTGAATTAAGGTATCGATCTATTCAATCAGAACGCCCTTACTGTCGCTCGCCCCATCCTAGGGTCATGTCTTAGGGCAATAATTATCATGTAGTCTAATTGTCGCTTACCTCTTCTTTTCGCCTCACAGGAATTGATTATAACCGTTCAGCAACTTCATTCGTTTTACATGTCCCTCGGTCGTCTTCATTTGAACCATACCTACTGCTCGCATTGTTTCTTCAAACTAATAATGTAGTCTGTGAGTGTATCCACTGTTGCTGTATGTTCGCAACAAATTCAAATTCAAACAGCAGAAAAAAAATTGTATGAAAATATCGTCCCTCGGGGTCATTTGTACCATGGGGTCAAATGTAACATTACAAATGACCCCGACTATGCTGTTACTATTGCCCCTGAGCAACCAAAATCATAAAAGTTCAAAAATCTCCAGTTTTATATCAAACTGACCACAAAACTACTTCACAATTCAAACGTATATCTATCGGATCATAATTTAATGACACCAACTTTAAAGTTATTTTTGAACGAATAATAAGCAAAAAATTTAATCTCTAATACTTACACCGGTCGCTCGAAAATGAAAATTTTGAATTAACACGCCCGTTTCGCAACGCATCGAGCCACCGATGGAAGTTGTGTAGGTAGGTTGAGTAGGTGGAAGTACGCTCGAGGCACGTAGTCATACACTCACATAAGCTTAAACATTGATAATTGAGGAAATATTGACGATGGTACTATTGCCCTGTGTTATTATTGTCCCCTGTCTACTATACTACATCAACTAATAATTATAGTGACACGTTTAAAACAAGAGTTTTCAACAAAGAAAACCAACACGAATTACTCGTACATCTAATCATTCGGGTATATTCGGTTCCGATCGTGTAGCTCCATTCTCTTTCGTCTTTGGAGAGGAATATTTCTAGGTGCAACGAGAATTCCCCTGGCAGAGATATTATACATACTTACCTGAGAGAACACCTCGAAAAACTGGGACGCGCGCCAAACGTAAAGTCGCTTGGGAGTGGCAGTTTCCGCTTCTGCCCGGATGACGACGCCGAGTACCGCGTCGCGTCATCCCGGCTTACCTACACTCACTGGACAACTCCATAGCTTGGCACTTCTACACGCCACCTCCGGAGAAGGACGCAAAAATCTCGATAAGCGGCCTCCCGGAAAACACGACGCCTGATGAAGTCATCGTCGGGCTAGCCGACCGCGGTTTCGAAGCGAGCTACGTCCGGATGATCCATGGGGGGCGGTGAACCCTGTTTTACGTCGTCCCCCGGAAGACTGATAGCTGGCGCGAGGGATTCCATCTTCTGAACCTGCACTACTTGAAGGTCATCGTAGAGGCCTGACTGTCAGGCCAGAAGAGTCGGCTCATCGTGGACGCCTGAAGGTCAACGGAAAAGCCGCGAACAATGTCATCGTTGCCGAAAATTTCGCTATAGCAGCCACAACTGCTACCGGCCTTAAGTCTGTCTCTGGTGCGAGGAGGAGTCGCGGCTAAAGAACAACACCCGCCGAATAACACCCGGGCAACCTGTGACAACTGCGAACAGGAGCATCCCGCAAACAACCGACGTTGCCCAAGCTTCTTGGCGGAGATCCGCCGATCAACGCGACAGCAGCAAGGCTCTCCGCGAGCAGAGGCCGCCGCCCCTCCGTAGGTCTCCTCGCGAAGTGCCGAGCCACGCACATTGACCACCGCGCCTCCGCCGCCTCCTCCACGCCCGGCGCCGAGAAAGAAGAACCAAGAAAATAGACTGCCGCAGCTCCATAAGCACATCTGTCTTGGAGACAGAAACCGGCGCCGTAGACCACTCTGCGGTATCCACCTGTGGAAAAGAAGTCGAACCGGCGTCGTCGGTCGAAACGCTTGACGAGACCCTATCCGCAACAAGAGAGGATGGAGGTCAAAGTTAGGGCGACCCCCACCCCTACTGTTCTAGCCTCAAGTGCGCCCCCTCGTCCTCGAGGGGATTCACGAAAAGGAATTTATAACGTTGACGATGGCGGACCTGCTGGCCATCATAGAGGAAGTGGTAGCCAGGCCAAAAGATGCCGCCGATGTATTCAAGAGCCAACTACAGATGAGACCTTCCCGAGAGTAGACCTTCCTTGTGCTACGGGAGGAAGCGCCGAGTAAGTGCTGCTCGCGATATTCGCACTATTTATGCGCGAATACCTGTATTATCACTGCTTTTCGCAGCAACCCCGGTAGACACGTTGGACTGTATTTTGATAGTTTTTATTTCTTACCGGGGTTCAGTTCCACAGGTGACAACACCAAAACCGCTGCTCGACTGCCGACGAATCTAAGGCTTTTGCCCAAATAGTCCGGTTGGTTCGAAAGAGTGAAGGTCAATTTCAGTATGACGACGTTTATTCCATTAAAATTGTAACCGCTTACTTATACACTATTAGGTTACTTAAAAAATAAAGAGTCTTTTTATTCTATAATTATGTTACTTAAAAAGATTCTTTAACACTATAATCCGCCCGAAACATAAACACTATTAGAACGGGGGAAACCTCGCCGCCAAGGGAGCGACCGGTTCGAGTGTAACACTTTTAACCACTGTCAAATATTTTCAAATAATGTTTTACGAAAGGTCAGCATTTCAAAGCTCAGCCAACCATTAAAGAAACAAAAACCCTCAACCGAATTCGGCCTCCCATCGGTCCGTAGACGATGACGATTTATGACGAGCGTTCTCGAAGGTCTATTATCTTATTGACAAAGAAACGACAAGTGTTCGCGATTTTCTAGAGAATTGTCCCCTAAACTTACGCCTAAAAGTATAATTTATAACTAACAGCGTGTCCGTTTCGGAGAGTTTCAGAACAAGTCGTTTTCAAAGGCGAACCAATTATCTGAACTCTTCCCCGAGACCTTCAACGTCGCTTATAATATTATCCATTCTCCCCCGATGAACCGATCCGGTTCATCCCTAATTTTAAATTATAATTACGGTTAACTAATCTAATTATTTATCTGCTAATCTAATTGGAATCCCTGCTGTCCACTCAATTGGAATTTAACGTTGACAGCTCGAATTCTTGTTGGGTGACCTAACTTGTTTATACGAGATTCTTATTGATTTCATGCACTTTTACTTTCTTTGTTCAAGATTCTCTTTCATCGGTTGGTCCCGCCGCAGCTGTTAGATCTAATCGTACTAATTTATTTATCGACCGGCGATAGACCTTTCCGTTTGCAATCACATCGACAATTCGTACAGCGCCTTGCTTATCAGGATAAACATTTTTGATTAACGCGCGTGCCCATCGACCGCGTTCCAAAGGCGGATCTAATAACAATACTAATTCTCCAACTTGTAGAGGTATCTCGCTTTTCGTCCACTTACGTCTATTTACTAAAAGCGGGAGTACGTCTCTGTTCCACCGTCGCCAAAATGAGTCAGCTAGAGCTTGTGAACGTACCCAGAGCTCTTTTCGCAGCCTTGATCAGAGATTCCCAAACCCCTGCCATGTGAGGTGATACAGGTGTAGTGTACCTCCATTCGATTTGGTCGTTGGTCAGCCTTTCCTTGATAGTTTCATTATTTATAGCGGCTACCGCATTCCGCAGCTCGCTACTCGCTGACTTGAAATTTCCACCATTATCGCTCATAAATACCCTCGGCTACCCTCTCCTCGTAGAAGTTACGGCCTTTTATAAGGGCTCGTCTACCGAAATATGACTGGCACACTGCACATGCGTTAAAAAATCAATAAGATGCGTTCCAAAATCAAATGAACAATCGTTATTATCGGGGCAGGTACCGGGTTTGCCCCGATTGGCAATTGTTCAAAGACACTCGGATGTGTTCCAAAATCAAATGACGTACGACAAATTATAGTACGACGCGCCCTGGATGCAAGGCGCTTTAGTAAAACAAGTTTTATTCAAACACGTGAATTTGGCGCCCTAATAAATTGCCGCCCGGGGCAGGTAACCCCGGCTTGCCCCCCTCTAGATCTGGGGTGGGCTGTTAGATGGTAATACCAACTCACCCCTACTCAAAATAGCGGTGATAGATCGTAGGAGGTGGTCCTACGATTTATATGATCAGTGGTCCTACGATCTACCACCAATATCTTATCTCCCATTACCTATGTAAACCCTCATCGTCGAACTGAACTATTCCCAAACAGGCAAATTGTTATATGCTTGATACAGTAATCTTTGTCCGTAGGTTGGACACTCATCATCGTTTTCCTCTCGTTATCAAGACAACAGGAAAAACCTATAATTGGCATAAAATCGCAAGCAACCTAGCTGCGTGGAGTGCCACGAAATAAAGAGCATAAAGAGAAGAAGAAGAAATAATTCCAAATGGGGCGGCGTGTTGACGTTTGCTGGGTTTGTTGGTTTTTTGCTGCCCCGCGTGTCTGCGACTTCTGAACCGTATAGAGCCGCGTTACCGCCAAAAAAGGTTTTTATGATCTTCCTGAAGGATATCCAAAAGAAAAAAGAAATTCCGCTGAACTAATTTCGCAATGAATTTACCAATGTTGTGAAACTATTCCTGTAATTTTAATTATTGCGTAATGTTTTGTAAAATATTTTAACAAAAAGGGAGAGTTTTCGTGTTTATGCTTCAGTCGCTCTGCTCTCTATGAGCAGTGTGGTCGAGCGTGTGTGAATGGTAGATCGCGCCAGTCAAACATGTTAATCAGTTTTTCGCGAATTTTAGTAAATAATTCATGTTGGTGCGGTTGTTTCGCGATAAAAACTAATATATTGAACCCTTCTCCGTCTTGATTACACGTTAATTTAGTGAATTTTATTTTAGTGAAATCTTTATTTTTGAGTGTTTTTTTTTCTTTATTTATCGAGTTCTCACTGTAATCATGCCGAAAGATAAAAGAAAAGCCAAATTCAGACACGGTAAGCATGAATATTTCCAAATTAATATAACCTATCCGCCTTACTTGCATCGGTTTTCATCTGTCATTTTCGTTTTTGCCAATTTTTGCATTTATTATCTGAACATCTGGTTGTTGGTTACTAGTTATGTCTTATTCATTAATAATTGCCGACGTCATCTGTTTTATCTTCTATTTATATTTAACATTCACGGAAGCAAACCATGACCTTGGTAGCACACGATTTGCCCATATGTTACAAGTTTACACCCACAAGTTCTTATTTTATTGATTATTTCTACTTCTGCAATATTTACGACTGCATGGCGCAATAAAATTGTGAGTTTATGCATTCCAGTCTATTTTCAAAGGAATTCAAAATATGGCCTTGGCAAAATTGTAGGTACATAGTAATCTATTCAATGTTATGTCACAAGGAGAATGTTTTTATTTTATTTTATACTGGCTGACTCGACTGACGTTGTCCTGTCTAAATTTCAACAAATTTGTTTGTGATCGTTTTGTGAATTTGTGAAAAGCTATTGCAATATGTAAACAAAGTAAAAAGGACAAACGTATTTCTGAATTATCATTGTATCTATTGATTGCGGCCATGAATAATCAATTTGAGGAGGAGTACAATCAGAAGTACGCAAATGAAAATTTTTACATGCGAGATGAATTCTATCATCAGTACACCGCTGAGATACAGGAAATGTGTGATGTCGAATGGCATATCGGTCAGAATTATTGGGATGTGTGGTATCAAAACGTCTGTAATATTATTTAAGAATTGTTGCTTCGATGACGTTGTTCATCTGTTCCTTCACCGCAAGCTGGGTGCCATTACAATAATGTAGTTGGTTGATATTTTGCAACATTATGATTACCGATCCGACTTTTATTCGAAGATTGTGAGGCGGCAATCCAGGCAAATTCCAGCGCGTTTAAAAATGCACTTGCTTAGTTGACAACATCGTCTTGGCCAGTAATGGAATGATTTGTATGTCATTAATTCGCTAGCAATTTCTCTTTGAATCTTAAAATTCAATTCGTCGACATCAACGTTTTTTGCAACCAAATCGGTTCAGCCGTTTATTTATATTTATATAGACTAGAATTTGATTTATTTTACAGAAAGTCGGAGGGATCAGTTTGCTTCCAGCTCTGAAGAGGAATCCGTAAATGACAATGCGTCGGAGTGGTCGATGCAGTCTGATCAACGTAGCACGTTAGAGGATGGAGGAGGTAATAATCTGGAATTTATGTATTATGGAAACTTTTTTTATTTATCAAAAAAAACTACTAGATTCGATCATTATAGTGCTAAATCTGATAAGAAATAGTCTTCGGACATACAATATTTCGAGACACAAAATTTTCAAATTCATATCACTTACCACGTGTAAATTTTTTTTGTTATTTTAAAAAAAAAAAACTTATCCTTCCGCTATATGTATAGGTGTTTATGAATTGTTTTTTTTTAAACTAAGCTACTGAAATGTAGGTGCTTGACGCTTCTTTAAATGCCTATATCTCGCTTATTTATTGAGATCGAATAAAAATTATTGCAGTTTCGGAATCAGTGTGGAGAATATAGTCGGGTGACGTTTAAACATCAACAATGTAGAAAAGGTTCCGTTAATACATAAATACAAATAATTCTGAAGCTACAACAAGTACTTCACTGGTCCAATTTTATTATTCAGTATTTAGATGGTAGCCTGCAAACTTATACCATAAATTTTGTTACAATTGTTAGATACAGTACATTTAAATCAAATCATTAATTAGTGAATGGTTTTTTTTCCTATGATTTTAAATAGATGTATCAAGAAATGAAAATTGCTCTGCATAACGGAGGATATAAGCTGCTATGATTTTCCTCGGTATTAATTTCAGAATCTTGGTATCAATCGCATGTTTGTGTATCGAAAGATACACTAAACATTTCCTAAGCTAGAATCGCCGAAATCCCATAAAGAACAAACAGAATCGTTCGTAAAATGAAGATACCTACCGGATCATAGCAAGTCCTGATGTTAGGTACTTTGTAGCGTGCGATGTTACCGTTATTAGGTTGGTTGGTAGGTACATTAGCGCCGCGAAGAAAATGCACAACAATCACAGCATTTTGGATTTAAATTTGGCACCATCCACAATGCGAATTGACTCAGAGGCTGGAACTGAGCCATCGCTCTGTTATCACAGATAATACTCATCTAAGCAATAGCACTCGTTACCTTTGTATGGGGAAATATCGCATAAAATAAGTCATTGTAATGTCGGTAGCCGGGATAAGAATGGGATTTCAGATTTCATAAAGCAGTAAACAACTTGAAGAAGGAGAGTGATAGATAATTTAAAAACCAATTGACCGATAACATTACCAATATTTTTGCATAATTTCTTATTAGAGCATAATATTTTATGTGTACTGCAATCTAAATGAATGATTGCCTATGCGCCTTTTAACTGACGAATTATTTAAAGTTCAGTAGAACTCCAATTATCCGAACTCCGACTATCCAAATTGTCGATTATCTGAAATTAAAACGGAAAACAATTAGGACGGAAACGTACTGCAATTCACAAAATAATGATTCTGTCTACGCGCGCTATTGTCCTTAGGGATGATGTACATAACGATGTACAGGACATTCTAAGTATGCTTAATATGTAAAAGTATAGCCTTTACATTTGATTAATATTGATATTAATAATAAATTTTGATATTAAATAGTTTTTTCTCCCAATTTAAACATATATACAAATTTTAATGAAAATAGACCCTTTCATCGAAATAAATCCAATTATCCGAATTTTCGATTATCTCAATGGGGTCTGGTCCCAATTAATTCAGATAATTGGAGTTCTTCTGTATTAATATAAAAACTATTATTATTAAAATGATTGAGATCAATTACAATATTTAAAAAAAAATATTTTATATACATAGAGAAAATTACCTAAATTAAAAAAACTGATACCCAAATTGCAGAAGTGACCTTACATATCTTATGTAAGGTGCAAAAAAGTTTTCGGATGAGATATACTGTTGATTTTGCCTTTTCACCTATGCAATTATTTATTTGTTTCACTTAGAACCATAAGAAGATAAGCATTTTTATTTGTAAACAGAGTTGTGGGCGTACTAGGTCACAGTGATTAGTTCTGATATCCCTAGTGATTTTTACTTTATTCACTCCGCAGATGAGGATCAGGCAGTGGACACGTTCGAAGATAAGCTATCGGACGCTCTGGATGGCGCTCAACAGAAATCATCGTCCGGCCGAGCGTCCAGCATGGACGCGGTCTGTGCCGCGCTGTCGCGTCGCGCGGTGCCCGATTTCGTCACGTCGAATCGCGGCACTCTGGCCGACTGCGTGGAAAGATCGCTGCGGAAGGGACGCGGCGCCGAACAGCTGGCCGCCGCCAAACTAGCGCCCATTGTCTGCCTGCAACTGTGTGATTGTGACTTTTGCGAAGATTTTGCCAAAGAGACGATGCCGGCTTTGATGGCGGTGGCGATGGACAAATCGGCGGGACCCGCAATAAGAGCGCAGGTAACCAATTCGTTAAATTAAAGCCTCGGATACACTAAGGGACAAAATGTTGCAGAACGTGTCGCGCAACACGGAACTGCGACGCTGCAACATTGTTCAGTGTCCCGTATTATTCCGCGCAACATTTTGCGGCACATTTACGTGATGCGGGACATGTTGCAAGCCTCCGCTTCGAGAGAGAGCGCTTGTGTCCCGCGTCACTCTCGCGCGCTTTGTTGCGGAGTGTAGTCGAGTACGCGACCTGCCGGTCAACATGTCGGCAGTGTGGGGAAGTCGTGCTTCAACTTATCATTTGTTGTGATAAAGAAAAATTGAGCAGAAATTGTCAAAAAGAGAAATGGAGGTCAAAGTTTATACGCTTTGTTTTAGAATTTATTTGTGGTAAAAGAAGATGACGTCTTCAAAAACCACTGGTAGCGGACGAGACGATATGAAGTCCAGTACATGATTTGCATATGAGGCAATGAAATTTTTACCGAAGCAACTGACTTCTGGTGACATGGACACATTAGAGACATTTCTTTAATAACTGACTAGGTGGCAGCCAAGATGTTCCGCGACATTGTCCCCGGGACATTTCACATAGATCTTGAGCGACATGTTTCGCAACATGCCTCTCCATTTGTCTCCAAGTATATACTTGGAGACAGGGCTTAATAATTGTAAGATAAATGAATGGGTGAGCAGAAAAAATATCATTTTAGAAATATGCACAATTAATCTAATGATGCCATTTTGTTTGTGGCCATCCGCTGTGTATAAAAAGGTGAATGTAACTTTTGTGGAAGATTTAAATATTTACCTTTTTTTATAATCAATTGCATACTTCCACCATTCTAACTGTTAGAAAGCAAAGCCTCATTATGAAGTTATACAAACGAATGCTAAGGATCCGCTTTATTTATTTATTTAAGAATTAATTACTATAAAACATTGATTTTGCTAACAAAAATAACAAGAACCGAATGGCAAAACCTTAACCCGTTGAGTATGATACGACCAAATCTGGTTCTGAAACAAAATTATCCGTTGAGTATGATACGACCAGATCTGGTTCCGCGTTTTTTTCACTTCTTTGACGTTCTCATATTTATTCATAATTATCTAATTGTTTTACAAAATGATATTTCAATATTCTATATTTGAAATTTCAATGCAATCATTGTGCAGTTGTTCTTTTTATGATTGGTGTAGTAGTTTCGTAGTTATAGTACTTTAAGTCGATGTCGCCGAAAATCCTGCAAAAGAGACAGATGCATCCATGAAAATACCCATTTACTCCAAGGGTTAATCATATGCTTATTTGATTCTGTCACCCAACTGGGACTAGCCCGTTCTAGGGTGGACAGCTAAAGGAGTATTTCTTTATACAAAATTCCAATACAAATTATTCTCGCAATTTATTCTCGCAAACTTAGCATAGCGTTTAATCATATTGTACAGGATACTGATAAAGGATTTAAAATAAAATGTTTATTACAAAAGTTATTATGATTTAAGATTTTCATGAAAATCTTTTATTCGAGTATATTCAAGTAGCGAGAGTATTCGAGAGATTATATTCAAGAGTGATTTTTATTGATATTTTGTATGAACATCACTACTTTCTGTGTGCGGACCGCTATTGCAGTCAAGGAGCCGACACTTGGAAGACACATTCTAGAACCCAAGTGAGTTCAAATAAATTGTTCCCTCAAAGTTACTGAACTACCAAAATCGAATTTACCAAAATCATTATCTTCATGGACATCACCAAAATGGACAAGGAGAGATTCGCAACAGAGTGGTTGACTCTGTGAGTGCAACAGAGTGGTTGACTCATGGAACAACCTGCCTGCCTTATGGTGGATGCAGGATCAACGAACGTTCGTAAACGTACGAACGAGTTCACAAAAACTTATAGCCAAAATTAGCTGTGCTACAATAGTAATAATAGTTTCGTTATTAAGGTTCAGTATCACCAGTAACCGCGAAAACATCATTTTGTAGTCTCACTTTTGCATCAATATAATGAATTATTTTAGTTTCATTTATTAGTATACTTTTAAAAATCTAAAGTGCATTTTGATTAAGGGCTCATTGTGTAATACTTGTAGATACTATGAGATTTACATAGTGAGTCGGTGAAAATGTTCAAAAATGCTGGTCTCACTTTTTATTAGTTATTTAATCTCAAGTTAGTAAGTCGAGTACGTTTAAAAAAAACAAAACCTTTTAGAATGTACAAGGTTTATAATAAAAATCAGCAAAGTCACTGTTTTTAGTTTGTTTTCCGAATTTATTTTTGTTTTGCTACAATTTACTGAAAAACTAATGAAATATTGTTAATTCTTTTAGAGGATTCATCAAGTTACTGGCTTAGAAATTGACACAGGAATATGATATCCAAAAAAATGTGTTCTAAAAATCAAAATCCATTTTTGCTAGCTTTTATCGATATTTCCCCGCATCACAAGATATAGAATACAGTAGAACTCCAATTATCCGAACTCCGACTATCCGAATCGCCGATTATCCGAATCACTTTCAGAAAAAAATTTGTCCAAAAAAAGTCTTTTTTTAACAACTTTATTTACTTTTTGTTCTATTCATAAACACTTATTAATGACTTTACTAAGATTAGAAATATTGTGAAATATGTGAATATTAAAACATGTGAAAATATCATGTTTCTTTCATTTAATTCAATAAAAAAATAGTGCAATATCAAAACGTAGCTTTTTTTCTCTCCAATGGCAATTTTTTTTAAAAAACTCCGATTATCCGAATATTTGATTATCCGAATGGGTCCCGGTCCCCATTAATTCGGATAATTGGAGTTCTACTGTATTAATAAATGAAACTGTTATCACCTGAAACCTTAAATCTAACTATGCATCTAACTATGCATATAATATTTATAGCAACATTTTTAATTATACCTTTTATTTTGATTATGTAATGTGTTGTGTTGGTGCTCTTCTGCATATATCACCCCCTTGCATAGTTTTTTGTGAGTTTCCGAAAGTTGTGTTAGCTGGATCACTCTTTAAATGAATCGAGTTGTCATGGAAAAGTTAAAATCATTTCTTGTTGTATGCGAGTGTTCGCCTTATCACCCATTCCTCACCCCCCCCCCCCATTCTTAGTCTGGGAGACGACCCGACAACAGTCAATTTAAATAAATACCAAACTTCTTTCTGTCAATGTCTAGAGGATAATTATTTTTATTAACATTTTTCAGTGCTGTTCTTCACTGGCTGTGATTAGCTTCCTTGCTGGCGAGGACATGGGCAACATCTTGGAGCTGATGAAAATATGTGAAACCATTTTCTGCGGAAGCTACCTAAAGGTGAGACTTTGTCTTAAAGTAGCGGTGGCTAAACTGCGGCATGGTTGCCAGGAGGCATTTTTGTGGTATTCTAGGGTGTGTAACTTAGTAATTTGTGGTGTGTATCTAGGATCTGCAGATCTCTAGGTTCAACCTGTGGTGCTGGCCCTACTGAATGGAAATTTAAATAAAATGATCTGTAAAAATTGCATTTAGGACAATTTTTAAATATTTTTTTTAAAAAAGATCATATTTTTATTAAATTGTAGAAAATTTTAATATGCAGTATTTAGAAGTTATAGATTATGAGATCCCCCCCCCCCCCCCTACCGCACCATCCCAACCTCCCCTATGCGCGCCAATTTGTGGTATATTTGTAGTATTTTTTGCTATATTAAAATGGTATATTTCCAAAAATTATGTAGTATTTTCTTAAATATGGTGGACTTCAAATTTTATTTGTGTTGCTTGTATGCGAGATATTCTAACCAAAACGAGATATTCTAACGAGATTGCGGTCCAACAATACCTTTGTGTACCGAATTTCAAGTCTTAAGTGCAATATTTCGAGATTGAAGTTTGACTAGCGTCCTATCTGGTGGACCGATTTCAACCACAAGCTTTTCAACTCTTGCCATGACAAAATGATGCCTGCATGCCAAATTTCAGTTCAATCGAATGAAGCGTTTGGATGCTATCGTGGAGGAATACACGCACACACAGACAGACACATGGACACACTTCAGCCTGGAAATGGCCTTAGTAGTGTCAGGGAGGGTCAAAATGTATATTGTATATCTGTCTTCATCTCGAAAAAAATGCTTTTATTTAAAAAAAATAAGGTATTTAACACAATTTGTTAACGTTGCTATGAGCAACTTTATAAAATAACGCAAACTTGAGATTCATGTCTGTCCCCAAATATGCAAAAATCAGCATTTCAATTTTAAAAATAACATTGTAATTTTAAGTAAACATGTTAGGTAAATGCCATATAAAAAAGCAATGTAATTAATGTGCAAAGTCTACTTTTGTTTACCTAATTCAAACGCAGTACTTTCCCAAATAAGCAGTGGTTATATTGGTTTGCACCTGCACTTCATACTAATGGATAGGGATGCGACAAATGATTACGATTTGATAAATCAAGTGGTCATAAGTGACCAGAAGATGGGCCAGGGCATCTCCAGCTAGATGGCATGCGGAAGTTAAAAAAAACTTGTAGTAGTATGAATGTCGGAAAACTTCAGGAAAGAGAAAAGATCAGGATTTCCGCAAGACAACATATCGGCAGAGTATGAAATTTTGAAAAATGACAAACAATCTCAGAGCACTAGCGTTGTATCGAGTCTTGCCACAATCTAGAATGTACGAAATATAGTATATAACTTATGTAAAACTTTTATTGCTAAGAAATATGAAGCAATTAAATTTGCATATGTACACAAATAGGGTGCATATGTATACAATGTTTACATAATATGTATACAATAAACAAATTGAACATAGCCATAAGAATAAAAAAAATCTTGATAGTGGACATTACGGAGTTCACTACGGCTGAGAAAATAATATTTTGGAATTTATAAACTAACACTCATCATTAGAGTTGTGGTAATTAACTTTCGCGGTTGTTGTGCATTTTTTTCCTAAAGCCATATGATATGCAATGACTTTTGTTATCAGTGGCGGCGCTAGACCACACTTGGACGTCGGCGAAATTAGGTTCGCGAGGCCTTTTTTATTTCCCAGTCAAACAGAAAACGTTAGATTACATGAGCCGAATTACAGTGAAACTAATGTATGAGTAAACGAGTTTTATTGCTAATCAAATGATGTTAAAAATTACACAAATAAAAATTAAAATAGACGAACTTTTCGGCTTTTGGCCTCACTGAACTTTTTCAGGATTATGTCATAGCTAATACTAGCTAATGCTATTTCAGCTTCAATTGATAGAATTGATAACGCAGATAGTCTCTCTTGGGTCATCGTGCTTCTCAAGTAGGTCGTAATCAATTTTAACTTTGAGAAGCTTCTCTCAGCGGATTCTGTACTGACGGGAACTGTGAGCATGATTCTAATTGCTCTGTAAACATTTGGATATATTTCTTCCAAATTATTTTCTAAAATGTACTGAATGAGTTGTTTCGCGTCGTTGACAGAGTCAAGTGAATTCGCTTTTGAAAGCTGTAGCGCTTTTGAAGGCTTTATGTTGTGGCATCAAACTCGACGCTTTATGTTTAAGTAATGTTTTAAAATCCATGTAGGTACATCATCATAATTAAAGTCCAAGTTGACAACACTGTTTGGATCGTCCGCTGCGCGAAGCGGCCGCCTGGCGGCGGCGCGCACCGGGCGCCAGTGATAAATTGATCCTCCGGCGGAGCGCACGTTGCTTTGCTGCCCGCTCCGTATCTTACGTAACCGCGCCGGCTGTTCAGAAATAAATCTTACGTCGCATCCAAGGCGCCGTTGTTTCATTGTCCGACGTGGCTCATCGACCTATAATGTCACTGTTTTCACCGTCGCCTTCCCGCAGTATTGTACCTAAATCATTACAATGCTTGAGAAGGTCCTCTTTTGATATCGATTTCAAATAACTGATATTATAAATAAAACCAAATTGTTCAAAATATTAATTGAGCGCTTTAAATCGACATTCGGTGTCGACTATAATAGCATCTATCATTGTGTTAAAAAAGTTAACTCTGTAATGCATTTCAAAAGTCTGTAAATGCATTTAACCCGCTCGGCACTTAACATCCTTTGCGGGATATGTATGGCGGCCGGCTGAAATCCAAACTATCCCATACGGGATATCGCGCTCGCCGCTCAAGAAAATGTCGTTTAAATTTCGAAATGCGATTGTATATTCTATCGAATGATGCCATAATATAGCCAAATATGCAACACTATGAAATTGCTCGATTGCCGCATGCGATGTTAGAAATATGAATTACTACATCCCTTACAAAATCGGTGACCTCATTTCTGACGACAGTCGCAGATCGGCCATGGCGGCGGCGCGCGCGATGTTCGCCGAAGTGATTGTGTTGTGAAGTGTTTTCTGGATATAAGTGCAGTTTATACCGGATAAAAGTGAGTATTTCCCTTTTTAAGTAGATTAGCCAGTAGGATTATATAATTTCGACAATCCATTTGCTGTTTTTCACGAATTTTCGAAGAAAACACTTTGTCAACAAACCAAGGCTCGCGAAAAAAATGGCCGTGTTTATTTTGTAATGTTTTTGAAATATCCCGTTATATCGCGAAACATGACGTAATGTCGCTTTAATTTACTAATAAAATAGGTATTGCTTCATTTACATCCTAAGTTATCACATAATTAGGCGTATTTTGAACATTATATGTTGTGTTCTAATATTGCTCGCGAAAATGAAACTTGTTTTGATAATTACTATGAGAGAAAAAAGTGCGATTTTCCATAGTTTTTCGATGAAATGTGACTCTTTGGAGTATAGTAATTAGTTATTAGACATATAATAAGTCTATGATAAGACAATATAATTGAAAAAATCTAACGAATTTTATATTATGGGCATTCAAAGTTTATTATTAGGTTCAGACGCGGAAACTCTCAAAACTTTAGATTTTTCTATAATATCAGACAAAGCTCAAAGTTCTGGTGTGATTTCTAAGAAGAAGTGATGTAGTAATAAAGTTATTTTGAAAGAATTTCATATAAAAAAATACCATAAGTAGTCACAAATTAAAAATTAAAAAAATTTTTTTTTACGAGAATACATACAATTTTTCTTGGCTGAATAAATAAATATTTTTTCCGTATTTTTGTATGCAAATAAGTAAAAAAAAATATCGTTTTGGTAAAGCATTTAATAGAGAACATAACTGTATTTACAATTTTTGATATTTACAAAAACTGTATTTACAAAAAAATCGAAATGATTTTATAGGCGAGTTTTTTCAGTTTGCCAATTTTGTAATATTTATTCATTATTATCCTAATTGTTTTACGAGATAAGGTTATAATGTTTTATATGTCAAATTTCAATGCGATCATTTTTCTCTTTATCTTTTTTTAATCCGATTAGTGGTTTATAAGTTATGATCGTTTTTCTCAAGGCCGTTGACTCGCGTCGATTTTTTGCGCGAATATGTCGCGCGCAAAAGTGATAGGTGACTTTTTACCTCGCAACGTGAGGGGTTAAATAATTTGTAAAAGTTTTGCGAGGCCCCTTAGGTGCGAGGCCGTCGGCGGTCGCCGACGTCGCCGACGCCTAGCGCCGCCACTGTTTGTTATGATATACATACGTAAATGCTCCCCTTAAATATTTGGTCTTAGTCACTAGACTTGTTTAGCCATTGATTTATATTCTGTAAGAGAAGAAATACATTCAGTTATATGTGTCGATTTATTTGTCACAATTCATTGGCCCAGTTTTGCTTGTTATCGGAATCTTCAACAAGTAGATTGATATTGCAATATTGTCAAAAGCATGTAAATATGTTATTTCTTTGACAGGGCGATGGAAGCGTCAACATATCTGTACCGCCGGAAATAGGAAATGTGCATGGTGCTGCTTTAGACGCTTGGGCGCTTCTGCTGGGACTGTGGCCGGGATCTGACGTTGCCAACATGATTGGAAGCGATGCTAATAAACTTGGACCGTAAGTATCTAAAAAAAAACCATTTCCATACTCAGTCTTGCTCCATTTTCAGCCTGTCTGAATTCCTCTCATCTATGAAGATCTCCTGGTTAATAGGTGCTCAGACGGTGGGCTAATCTGAAGTTCTTGGCGCTAAATCGCTTCAGATTCCTGGCTCGAATTTCCGTAATCGCCTAAAAATCTAATGAAAACAAGTCACTTACCGTTTGTAAAGGATAGGTACTGCGCTGCTGGTGCTGTTCCCGTGCAGAGTTCCGAGTACAAGTAAAAAGCATTCGGGTACAAGTACTTTACACAAAATGTACTCGAGTACTAAGTACATGTACACAAACTAAAGTACCAATTACATTGTCATTATTATTTGATGATTAGGAGGTATGCTAAGATAATAAAACATTTTTTTTTATATCATCCAATTTAATTTTCTTTATGGAGCCTTTCAAAATTGTCATCTCGTCGGTGATACTGCATAACCGCATAAACTATTTTTTGGTTCAAATTGGATTACTGCATTTTTGCGTAAGAAAATATTCAACGAGTCATTTGAAAGCGATTGTAGCGTTACCTGACCATTCAGGGTCCTCGCTGCGCACGTTTTGCAAAACCGCGTAGCCGAGTTGAGGCAGCGCCTTCATGCAAAACCATGTATTTACCAGTATCGCCATAGATCTGCAACGGAACGCGATGCGGACTGCCAAATTTTTCGAGGTTTTCCTAATAACCTTTGATTCCTAATAACCTCTAAGATCAGTGCGATGCATTTTGTTCCTTTAAAGTTGGAGATATAACGCAAGATCTATATAATAAACACATTGAACTTAAAAATAATGCAAGACTGGAAAAAATATCCGACAAGACTAATGCGAAAGACGGAAGCTTCCACTTATTGTGTGTGGACATGAAAGTTGTGAAACTGTGCCCATCGCTTGATGCAAGCTCTTTATATTTTAAAACAAAACTGGCAATACAGAACTACACAATTTTTAATTTAGTAATGTGAATGCACATGCTATTGGTTTGACGAAACCCAGCCACATTTAAGGGCATCTACCCTTGCCTCATGTCTCGTTGATTAATTTGTGGAATTATTAGAGAGAGATCAAAACCCCGTAGTTCTACATACCGACCGTTGTATAGTACAAAATCGGAACGTTGTAATGTCCAATGCAGTTTTGAGGCTCTCAATAAAATCAAACGCAGATATAACTCAAAAATTTCTTGAAGGGGGCACGCGCAAATGGAGGGAGACTATCCATTTGGTTATTGAAAGAAAATTGTAGGATGGTGAAATATTTTTACCAAGTCAGTATGCTGCATTAACCATAGAAGCAAGACAAATACCATTTTCTTATATAGCAAAGGTGGTTGATGGAAGGAAGAGTCGTGGGTGATCCGGTTGTTACGGATTTGCATGTAACAAGGTATGAATCCGCTGGTGTGATTTGGTACTAAAAATCTTACCATGAAGAGTTTCAAACTTACCTAGACGTCCAAAATATATAGACATAAATCTGCCACCAAAACCCCTACACAATGCACCCCTAAAAAAACCAGTGTAAAGTACAATCACTTACAGGAACTAAATGTAGTTATCCCAGCTGATTGCTAATCATTCTACAATTCATTACCCCATGAAAATTATTAGATTTACTTGTATGAAGACTAAAGTGAAAAATAATAAAAATATTATGTGCCTAGAAAGGTTTCGCATAATTTATAATTATTCAAAAAAAAAAATTAAAGTAAAAGAAAACCCATGTTTTTTAAATGTCTGAAAAGTCTACGTATTTAGTTTTACTATCTTATTGTCTGAGTAGGTTAATAAATGAAAACCTATATTTAAGTTCAATAATTTGTAATTTAAATTTAATCGTATTTTAATTTCAAGATTTTGTCTCTTCATAAACAATTCAATTAAAAAAACTTTTTGAAACATTTCCGAGTATTTATGTTTAAGATATATTTATTTTTAATTGAAGTTTTTATTTGTTGATAATTTAATTTAATTTCTCTTTGTGACAATAACGCATAAGAAGTATCAACGAAATAATTTTAGAGATGCAGAATCGCGTAAGATACGTTTTCTACAGTTGTAATTGTATATATCATGGTAAAATATGGATTTTTAGGGAAACAATTTAAATAAAGCGTATCTTCCAAATGGATTTTTGTTTTTTTATTCTTTGCATACAACAACAATACAACAAGAAACGATTTTTAAGCTCCCGACCAAAGTAGCCTTCTTGTGCTCTCTTGTGGCCACATTTGTAACTAGACGCAACAAATTTCTCCGGGGTTTAAATTTCTAAACAGAATATTGTTAAGATAGACGAGTATTCTAGGGCTTTTAAGTTAAGAGGTTAATTAGCATGGCGATGAGGATCAGCCACTATTGTGGCAAATGAAAGGTCGTTTATTTACAACCACGATTTCTATGTTTAAATAGTCGTCCAGCATTGTGAGATTGATCCTGTTAAGGTACCATAGAAGCTCAAGTTCAATTTTAGACTTCTTTTGTGTTGCATTTAAATATTCTGAGCAGATGATAATGGGGGCAGAGGAGTAAGGTGTAACAATTATTATTCAGATTTTGTCTTCTATAGTACTAGAACTCGAATAGATATGTACTTAAGTCCATGGAAATGTACTCGAGTAGATCGAAATATACTTGAGTACATCGATATATACTCGAGTACATTTGCAAAATTGTACTCGAGTATATATAATACTCTCATTAATTGCACTCTAAAATGCGTCAAGTATGTACTCGAGTACCGTACAGGTCTGTTTCCAGGTATGTTGCAATAGGGATCTTTCCTGCCTCTGATTCTTTTGCTAGAGCGATTGACCCATGATGGTGTGAAATGAGCACGCAAGGAGCATTTGTACGAACCTCGGGCTGTATGATTCAATAAAATCAAACGATAGTGCTACCAGATTTTAGCAATTTTATCCGCCAAATTGGCAATTTTGTGTTTCCAAATGTAGACATTTGGTGCTTTTTCTGGGATTTCTAAGAAATTGTCATCTTTTCGATTTTTAACAGTATTATGACCGAAAATTGTGCCAGTCCTCTGGCAGCACTTCGGCAGCCAACTGCCCGAGCTTTGGATGCTTGATGCTTGCTCGCGCGGTGCATTGCTCACTTCACACTTCCATGTGTCAGTCTACGGCTCAAAATTATCAATAGAGTTGCAACTAAGGAAGTCTAAAGATGGGTAACGATTCGCAAATCGATTTGCAAGAGACTCGACAACTGGATGCTTGGAATACAAGGAGTCCTTTGGGATTTTGTCATGTTTTGAGGTCTGTTTAGTTGTGAATTCGTCAGGATACAAATAAGCCAATTGTTAATATCGTTCGTTTGATGATATTATTGAAGAAAATATATAGTTTAAATGCATTTAAAGCTAAGGATATCTATACATGTAAATCAAAATTCCTTGGTCTTGTTTCACCCATCCCATAAATTGATATATTTTAAAATTAATATATTAAAGTTTATGTAAATGATTGTAGATCGATGCGACAGTTGATTGGATTGCTGTCAGCGCCTTGTCTAGAGGTTAGGACTGCTGCTGGCGGGTGCATCGCTTTGGCTTTTGAACTTGGACGTGAACACGATGACGACTTCTGTTCCGAACATCTTGATGAGATAGCTGCTTCTGTCGAACAACTGGCTACGGATTCCAACAAATACAGGTAATATCATTGTAGTAAAAAGAGGAGTACCTGAAAAAAGTTACATTTCAGACAATAAGATCTACAGTTACGAAACGAAAACGAAAAAATATGGTGCCATGAACGCTACATATTTCCGAGTCAATAATTCCGATTTCAATTATTTCGTTTCAGTGCTTGCTAGCTTGTATTCATATGTAGTCTATTTTCTGTCCACTGCATGCATTTGGGTATATTGGCATCTTGTGCTCACATGTGCTTACTTGAAAAGTAACAAAGAGCAGTCATTGGATCGAATAAAAAGTAAAAATATTGGCCAGATATAGTTGTGGCCTTTATCAAATGATATTAAAAATAAATTAGGTACTTTGTTATTTTTGCTGAAAAAATCAGTTACTTCTCCCCGCAAGATAACGATGTATATGTATACCTTGTGACAGTTCCAGTCAAGTTATTCTGTATTCTAAAGTGTCCTCTCTTTTTCAGAGCTAAGAAAGATCGCAAAGCTCAGCGGTCAACGTTTAGGGACATCCTTCATTACTTGGAAGAAGATGAAGTGGTGGCTGAGGTAATCCGCGTGGGATCCGAGAGAGTGACCCTCGACTCCTGGACAGCGAGGATTCGTTACTTCGCTTTAGCTTCTTGCCTCGGAGCAGCTCTTCAGACCCACTGTCTCGTCAGCCACGTTCTTCGGGCCGCCTTAGGGTTACCACCCCCTAAGCTGCAGACCGAGAAAACCACCCGAGGAAATCGACCCAATAAACGCGAAAGAGTAAGTTAAACATCCACAGCCTTATTTAGAATAACTGCTTAAGTGGTTAGTGGTGTCTTAGATAAGTAACGCTTATCTCGGTAAGACGCCGTCCAAGAATTGGTTACTTAGAAACGCTTCCTAGCGGTGATTTAACTAACCCTTAGAAAGCTAGTCATGGGAATGAAACTCACGACGGCATGTTTTCAACCCTCAAAAATTTCTTTGTAGGGGGTGTTAGTGCACGCATATTAATTTATAATGGTGGTTTATCATTGAAGACGACTTTTTTTTGCATATGATTACATAATTGCATAGACAGAGATCGGCCGCCCGGCGAGTTGTCGCAACGGAAAAACTACCGATCGGCGGTATTAGCATTCCAGCAGTTAAGCAATGCTTTGACGCTCAAAGTAGCGTTGTAGCCACTAGTAACCGGCTATACAACGCACAATGCTACCTGTCAACAGTTGTTTTCCATTCCTGTTGGCGCCGGTCATCGTTTAGTTGGTTATTGTGTGCTTCGTCATTATTTTGGTGGGTTTTCTAGTTAACCATGTTAGTTTTAAAAAGTGGGATACGAAAATTGTAATATTAAACAAGGAGAGACTATCAAAGTCGATGCTTCCCCCTTTGCCACCTCCCTGTAGCTGTTCCCTTACCATATTCAAAGATCTTCATCATATTCACTTTGGTGAACCGATATTTCGAGAGAAACTCTTCTTTTGTTAGCTCGGCAAATGGATCGAACCATTTTTTAAATGGTTTAGCACTTCTCCGAGGCGTCAACATCATTCTCTCTGAAGATGCTCCTAATTCGTCCAAAAAAGACTTATGATACTTGCTTAAAGTACGTTGAGAACGACAGCCGCTAAGCCATTGCCTAGAGCTAAGCACCGATTGTCGATAGATGGTCGCTAAGCTCGGTCCTAAATTATAAACAACCATTCTAAATAAGGCTGCCAATAATTAAACTGATACATTTATCAATATTACTAATCGAATTGTTTTTAAAATGCAGCATCTTCAGAACGCAGCCGCCTTCAAAGCGAGAACGATATCCCGCGCGAAGAACCGCGACAAACGATCAGCCGTCATCGTTTCTTAAAAATGTCACAAAACGCCGAATCACAACAAAGCTGATCTATATTATAATCTCCTTTCATATTAATAAATATTTAAATTGTAAATATCCGAATTGGAATGTTTTGTTTTCTAGTTGTTGAATTATTCGTTTTTTCTTGTAATTATTTATTGTTTGGGTGTTTTTATAACGGGATGTGAATTGAAGCAATATCGTTAACTCGACAATTTTACTCGTGAGTTACCAATAAATGTTACTGTTTTTATTTAAAACGCAAATAAAGTCAAACTCAACGAATATGAAAGGAAGGTATTTATGACAAAAAATAAGTTGTATGTACATCATAATTGTTTTTCTCAATAAAGGAAATATATTGCATTTGTTTTGATTTTTTATTGATTTGTAATACGTTTTAAGTACGTAAAATAATGATAAAAATAAATAATTTCTTATTGGTTAACAAAATAAACAGGAATCGCCAAAGAAGCAATTGTACTATCAAACTATACAAATAAATCTGAGTTTTTCGATGTTCCGTTTTGAGCAAGTGGTTGGTAGCCATTATGAGTGGGTAGTAGCGGTTTGTCGTTTCGCTGGTCGTATTTGGCCTTGTTGTAGGCTAATACGCCAACGACTGCCAGCAACATCCCGAGCAAGTTGAATGGTGTTACAGGGTTTTGAAGGAGTAGTAGCGAGGCTGCGATTACGGCAACTCGTTTTGCCGCATTAGCGACGGCGTACGTTAGCGGCGTCACGAGTGATAACACGCTGAACGCTATCACGTTCTGGAGCCAGGCGAGGAGACCGTCTAAGATGAGTAGGCCGAATGTTTGTAGACTGACCGCCTGGAATGAGCGAAAAAAGAAAATTTATCAAAATGATGAATGATGGAGCTAATTTATATGATAACTTACGGATGCGTCTTCTCTGATGAGCTGAAGCATATCGGTCATTAGCCATACTGGGAGAAACGTGAAGAAAGCAAGCTTTCCGAGCGTTTGCAGCAGTCGAAGATGGTGGATTCCAGTGTCTCGGAGAACCTGCGAAAAACATTCAATTACTGATCAGCAACCTTGCAAAGTTAAGAGATAAATCAAAAAAATTGTGTAGCATTTAAAATGTAAAAGTAATTATTTCTATGAATATTGCCTGGTCTTTTTTTGACTAATTCGTGAAAAGGTTTCCATTTGCTTACTTCAGTGTTTTTTTCTCATTCCTTTCATCACTTCCATGTTTGATACCCAGTCTGCCTACGAGGAACAGGATTCTGCAGTAAACACACTTTTTAAAGTCTGGGTGAGGTCCAATCTTCGGAGCATGCAGAATAGGTAGCGCCTTGCTATTCAAATCCTGAGGTGGTGTGATGATAGGTTGCAGAGAAGTTTTATCTTGATTCTTAACCTTTTAGCGAGTTTTTCCTTCATCAAATTTAGTGGTGAGTGCTTCAGCTCGTCAAATGAACTCCACTTTTTCTATGCTAAGATTCTGTTTTGCAAGTTCTATGTGTGTGGCCATTCTAATCACGTTCCATATTGTGTCGTCTCGCTCGCATGTTGGGTCTCCTGGCCGTAATACCAAGTGGGTGCCTACTTATGTAGCGTCACTACAAACTCTTGACAATTATTTTATAAGTGTGAAACCGACCCAAGCAGCATTTTTGTGCTCTCTTGTGGCCACTAACTAACAAGACGCAATGGATTTCTCCGGGGTTTAAATTTCTAGACAGAATATTGTCAAGATAGACAAGTACATATTCTCGGGCTTTTAAGTTTATGTAAAAGTTAAAATCCTCAGTATTCTCGACCTTTTGAGTTAAGAGTTTAACTGCATTTTGAACTTGACATTGTGGACTCCAGACTAATGACCGGCTGTGGTCAGTTTAGAACAGTTGTCTTGCCACACATTCTACACCAACCACACTCTTAGTAGCGAACGGTTTTGTGCAGCATGGGCCACAAGATCCACTTTGTTCTCGGATCGGCTCAACTCACGATTCAGTTCCTATTCAGAAGCCTCCTCCTGCGGAAGGCTACCCCGGGTAAGACTCTAGCGTCTCAGGCCACACGGCTGGTGGACCTGTTTCTCCTGTTGGGATTGCATATCTCGGCGCTACTGGACGGTTTGCGCACCGTTCGGCGACTCCTATCGGTTGTGCACTCTGACTAATTGCTGAAGTAGCCTGGAGACGATGGAAATATACTGTCTTCTAAGCATCGGGGGTGGATGTCGACCTGTCGTCAACCACTCTTGAAATGACCATAAGGCTTCCTGATTCTGAAGTCAGAGCTGGGCAAAAAATGCCTTTGGTCCGCGATAGATTCAAACCGAATTAACGCTGAACATACGGCAGGTAGAGGTCGAGCAAGTGACTTCGAACCTGCGACCAGTCGGGAGGTTTGGAGATATCCTGAAGGTTAATTCCATACGGAGATATCCTTCTAAAACTGGTAGTCAGGGGGCGCGGCTGCCCGCTGTGTACTTTTCCCAGTGCCTCGCCGTAAGGCGTTGGCCTCTGACGGGCAGGTGGCGTAACTAGACAGTGGATTGTTTTTCGTCCCAAGTCTTCTGCGTTCACCTCGAGGGAGACGGAACGATCCAATATTGTTAAAACTTCCTGAGATGACGGGTTTGCCTGTTGTAGTTGACAGCTCTAGTTGTCTTGCCACATGTGAGCGTGCACCTTACCACCCATTCGCCCCCCCTTTGAAGCCGTAGAATTTGAGATGCGGAAATTGAAGTTTTACAGGGATTTGGCTGACATGCCACCAGTGCCAACTTTCAACAGAAAGGAAGAAATATATATTATTTTAAAACAAACCTTTTTAGAGTAAATGTGCTGTAAAGAGAACAGCGCCGTGGACAGCAGTGCGCTACACAATCCCACAGCGTTGAAGGACAATTCAGTGAGAGTGGCCACAGCCACACCACTTATAATGGGTACTAAACTAAAGTATACTTTATAGGTTTGTTTCTCTCCAACTAATACCCGAGATAATATCACAGTAAACAGCGGCATGGTGGCCTTCACTGAAAAGAAACACAAAATAAATATTACTTAAATAATTCAGACTAAATAAACAATTCTGACACAGATTTACATTTAAGTACGGGTATAATTCTAGTATTTGGTACATTTTTTAAATCGGTAATGTTATAAATGGTGAATAAATAATTCTGACACAGATTTAATCAAAGTACGGGTATTATTCTAGTATTGGTACCTTTTTAAATTGTTAATGTTTTAAATAAATGGTGAATAGACTATATTCACCATGCTGATTCCAAAACTGCAATAATCTTTTTTTGGTCTCAATAAATAAGCGAGATATATGCATTTAAAGAAACTTTTTTTTTTAATTCTGAATAAAACTTAAAAAATGTTTTGAAATATTGCATGTTGACGCTATTTCTTATCAGATTTACCAAAAATAAAGATCGAATCTAGCAGTGGGTTTTTTTATTGGTAAACAATAAAGGTGCCAATACCATATAAAATTCATAGTTCTGACACAGATTTATATTAAAGTACATACCGGTGTGAGCGTACGAGACTGGCACCTTCCATATGGACACTTGCGAAAACACGGTGGTTAAAAATTTCCCTAAAGTTAGCGGCAAAATAAGCTTTAAATAATATTTCCTAGACATGTCCACCGATTTCCGCACGCTCCATAAATTGAATACGGGGCCGCTGTAAAGCACTATCGAAAACAGCTGAACCATCGTCACCGTAATGGGATACGGGAAATCGCTTAATACTATTTTACCGACCACATTACTGCTAGAACTGACCGCGTACCATATTATACAAAGAAATATTACTGTAAGAGCCTCGCGGGCTCTGTCGTTTACCGCCATAACGTCATGCTAAAATTAAACTGCTCGAATCAAAAATCGAAACGTTAGTTCATATTGACGTCCACAAAGCAGTGCGTTCAGTGGACTTCAATTGGTGAACCTCCCAAAGAGGAGATACCTACGAGAAACTACCTGATTGAGCGAGCCCAGCGATTTCTGAAAATGTGGAAATCGTCAGCCAATCAGGTAGTTTGTTTAAGTAACGCTTCTTTGTGAGCGAGGTCCACTGAACGTAGGCGTTCATTGACATCAACCAGCATTAAGGTAAGGACAGACTGAGCCAACGTAGATCGCTGCGACGTTGGTGTGCACACTGGTTCAACTTATAAGCCTTCTTGTCCACAAACGTTTTTTTTACAATGAAAAACTACGGTTAATTCACCGTATATAGGCACGGTCGTCAGTATTGTATGGATCACTATGGCAACTTGTCGACAGGCAAGGCAAAACGGCACGTCGCCGCCGCCGTGTGCATCGAAGAGTTTGCCACGAAACCGGACGTTTTCACGGCGGACAATTGTTTCGTCACCTTGAATGTTGTTTACAAAATGGATGTACATATCTAACGCATCCTAGGGTAAAAAATCCCGGCTAGATGTCATAATGCGTTGCGTAAGTAGGACCAGTGTACCGGCACCGTAATTCAACGTCCTGGGCGTTGACCGCTCCACAAGTTGGCCAATATTGCTAAGGTGGAAGCGAGTCGGCACCACTATGACATCAGAAAAATGTATGGGAAAGAGCGAGAAGGACATAGGCGGGGCTGGATGTCATAGGATTATGACATCCAGCCCTTAAATTTGCATGAAAGAAGACACACTTATCCCACGCTACATTGCGTAGGATAATTGTGTCTTCATATAATCGTCGCGCACGGACGTACTGATCCCTGATCAGTGGTGGCGAACGAAGAGCCAGACCCAGATGTGCAGTGTGCCAGATTGTGGTGCCAGACCTCTAAGGCCAACGCTTCATTTAAAAAATTGACCTACAAAGATTGCCTTTTATGATAAAAAAGGGTTAGATCGCGAATGTGGGATATATTCATAGTAGGTATAATATTTTTAACAATTTCCATGGTATTACATTATGTTTCTATCATTGGTTATAAATACACTTTACAGGTGAGTTTTTAATTAGTGGCATCCTTGAAATGTGTGACTCGGTACAAAAAAAGCAATTTTTATTATTAAAAAAAAATAGTAATACGAAAATGTTACATATTTTTTAAAAACAGTATAAAAAGAGTTAAGCGCGTTGCGCCATCTAGAGGTTTTTCGCGATATTTTACCTATTGCTGCGTAGCGCTCTCAATGTTTTTCAAATTTTCCAAAAAAACATTTTTGCATCATGTACCTACTGATTTACCCACTTTGGATTTAACTAATTAAAACCTCACCCGTATAATCAATGGTTTCTACGATGCGGTATTTTTCATAACCGTTAAAAATATGCATCTTAGTGGAAGAAATACTGGATTTGGCTGAAAATACGAGAAATACACCACATTTGCGATAGGTTGAAAGAACCGCAAAATTGGCGCTTGTCCCGTTGATATTAGCCGCCACTGATCATATTTAGCCGCTATCTAGGTACCTACAAAAAGTTTCGCACACACACATCCCCATTTGGGTCCCATCAAACTTGCAGAAGGCAAATTTGCAGACGGCAATCTTGCAGACGGCATTCTTGCAGGCGGCAGTTTTGCAGAAAGCAATCTTGCAGAAGGCAGTTTTGCAAATGTCAAAATGACCTAACCTAACCTAACAGAAAAACTTAAAAGATTTTTTTAAATGTTTAGTTTGATGTATAAAAGTCATCCACTACAAGGATGCCGGTAATTAATGTCACTTCGATTTTAGGGAAAGAAAAACCTAACCTAACCTAACCTAACAGAAAAACTTAAAAACTGTACTGAAGGTTGCCGCCTGCAAGGTTGCCGCCTGCAAGGTTGCCTCCTGCAAATCTGCCCTCAACAAATTTGGAACTGTCAAAAGTGACATTTGTGCAAAATTGCCGCATGCAAAACTGGCGCCCCCCTTAGAAATAACGTATCGGTCAATGTTCAACTATTAAGCTGTGGTTCAACTCTACTCAGTTTGTGCTTAGTGTGGTGCTCAGTTTATTATGGTGGATTTGACGTGACTCTTGCAATTTGTTTTACTAAATAAAACTTATCGTTTCTACATACGAATATCCCGTAATCTGCACTATTTAATCGGAAACATGAGTTTTGAGACGTCGGCCGGCAGCAGCGAGAAACAAGATACCCCCAAAGATGAGTTGAGACAGAGAACGGAAGGTTTAGAAATCCAGCGATCTGACATGAATATGCTGATCATGAACTATCTAGTAACCGGTGAGTACCTTATTATATGGCATGTGTTGTTCATTTCGTCTGCAAACCAGTATTTGTGGATGGTTCCCTGCATGACCTGTCATGTAAACAGGTATTTTAGTCTGTTCTGATAGTACTTACCTATTTTGTTAGATTACATTTCTTAAGAGATTATTTCCTATATTATTCCTGAGCCTACCATTAATAGCGATGATGTGATCAATGAAATGGTGAAGACGGCCAAACGCTCGAACACTTGCACTTGTTAAGGACCATTGTAGCTTGCCACATAAAGGAAGAGCGCACACCGTTAAGGCTCTAATCTGTCGAAGGTAAGAAGCCACACACGTCGGCAATAGCTACCTCATACCTCTCTCCTGATAGCCAACGCTGGGCACATCCACTCTATGCGCTCCTCTAATATTTCTTCTGCTCCACAGTGCCTTTTTGGTGTCTTGCACTACCCCAAGAGTGTAGAGGTGTTTGTTGAGCCGCAGTGGCCCTGTAGCAGTTTCACCGTTTCCCAGCATAACAGTCTTAACAGTTATCTAGTTAGTCTTTAAGTGGGTTCCTAAAATAACACACTTTGCATGCCTCAGGTTTGTTCTCTTTCACCTATCTTATATACAATCTCTGGTTCCTTTTCCATCGTTATTATTGACTTTTATCGCAATTGACGAATTAGGCCATCCCTCCTCATTACCCCTGACTATATTTTTTACCCATGTAACGCTTCTATTATACTGAAATATATTTTCGAGGCCCTTATACCACCGGTGGCATAGTGGTTAGGTCGCCTGATCTTACATTGTAAGGTTCCGGGTTCGATTCCCAGCTGGAACACCATTTTCCGTTAAGATAAAATTAACAGAATTGCATTTTAAATTCTGTCGATCGAACGTAATAACAAGACACAAATTACATGTTCACATACATATAAACTCTTCATAGTGGTTGGGTGTACAATATTGTGGTATAATAACAAACATCATCGGTTTCAGAGCTATAATATACAACATCTGCAGTTTATCACTTATTATTTACAGAGGGCTTCAAAGAAGCAGCTTTAAAATTCCAAGAAGAGGCAGGCCTGACGGAGCCCTCGCTGTCCGGCTCGCTGGATGAGAGAATAATGATCAGAGAAGCCGTGCAGAGTGGTCGAATACAGGAAGCGATATCGCTCGTGAATTCCCTACATCCAGAACTACTGGATAACGATAGATATTTATATTTTCATCTGCAGGTGAGTGTTCAGTCTTGTATTCGATCTGTATCGCACGACTCTTTTCTCAATCACTTTTACATTTATTTTTCAGCAATTACAGTTACTGGAACTTATTAGAGCAGGTCGCGCAGAAGAAGCGCTGGCATTCGCCGGAGCAGCTCTAGCAGAAGCAGGAGCGACCGATAAAACTGCATTGACTGAACTCGAAAGATCGCTAGCGCTGCTGGCGTTTCCGGACCCATACTCCAGCCCTTTCGCCGATCTACTGCTGCCTACACATAGTCAGAAGGTAAAATAATCTATAATCTATAATCATATGTCCAAAATATTGCATATGTTCGACTTAATTAAACTTCATTGTTTTTATTCTTAGATCGCCAGCGAATTGAATGCAGCCATTTTACGAACAGAGCAGCAGGAATACACGAGCCCGAAGCTGTGCAGCTTGCTCAAAATGATTCTCTGGGCTCAGAGCGAACTGGATAAGAAGAATATTAAATATCCGAAAATGACGAACCTCGCCAGCGCGACAATTGAACAATCAAAATAATTATTAAATTATACCGCCGATGATAATACTATATATTAAAGTAGCGTACTGTATATTATTTCTTACTTCTCAAAGGATTTAACAATTATTGATGTCTTCAATCTCAAATGCTTTTTTAGGTACTCGAAAGAAAACCATATTGAATGCAAAAATAAAATATTTATTGTGGAAAAATCCTCACATTTATTCAAATAGAAATTATCCCAAAAGTTGCTACGATTCTTAAACTTTAAGCGTTGGTTATTTACAGTCCAAATACGTATTCCATGGCTTTGGATAATATTCCGACGGATCTCTCGGGTGCGGCCGGCGCTGGTACGGCGCTAGGACAAAGCGGACGGGGGGACGAGAAACTCTGCTGTAATCTGAAAAATATTTCATTAGAACATACTTTTTTCTCAGTGTATGTTATAGATGGGAAGCTAGTGAATTTATTCAGAATTTTCCCAGTCACCAAACATAGATAGGACCATTCAGTGACTAATCCTAAGTAGCAGTATATTGCAAGGGTTTTCCAATGGGTTGAGCTGGAAAATGTTTTAGCAAATACAAGTGTGCTCCACTGTTTTTAAGCACTAATGAAAATTGTTTTACTGACAAGTCGCATGCAACATTGATTAGAAAAAATAAGCTGGCTCTGTAGTACGGCAAAGGTGCCTGGCACCCAAAAACCTAACAAAAGACTGCAGACCTGAAAATTGATCAGATGATACTTAACATTATAATGATAGCTTAGGATCATTTCTAGGTGGGATGTGAAATCGCTTAAGCTTTCCTAGACTCGTTTAATGTTCGTCATAGTGCACACTGCTACACACTTCAGGAGAGTGGCGAGGCTGTTTCAGCCAGATGTTTTGTTTTTCATGGAATTATAGGGGAAATTATCGTTTAAAAGAAATTCAAACCAGTGAAAATGAGAGCAATGAGTTTTTATTTCTGTCTAATTTATAGATCTCGCAAAATGCATTTGGCGATTTCTTAAAGTAGCGACACCTTTCAAATGATAATCTGTGATAATATCAATTTGTATTATAAGTTTTAAACGTGTAAAATTAAGGGTGAACGTATCCGAAAAACATTTTTTTCAGTTTGTGTAATTGTTGAAATATTCCTGCCAGACTATCTTTGTTCAACTGTAAATAAGCCAGATTGCTTTTTTTGTGCATTTAATGATCGACTCTAGTAAATCGAAAATGATTTATAACTGGGAAAAAAACAAAAATTTAATCGCACCTAGTCAGAAGATCCTTGCCAGACTCGGAATTTTTTAATCAGCATAAATATTATAACCGATTTAATGACTTTGACAAACTAAGAAAATAAGTTCTGAAAATATTCACTACCTCCCCGACTATTAAAAGATGTAGGTACCTGTTTTCGGTTCGTGATGAATCGTGAGTTGCGGGCGGCTCCTTACAGTCGACGACACCCACCATTACTCCCGGGGACAGCTGCCGGCCATTCAATGATAATGCACGCAGTTTTTCTGCTCTAGTCGAATAGCATATATGGGCCCAGTTGCCTTGCGATGTATAGTATCTGTCTGATTATCCAAACAAACAAAACAGTTAAAACAAGTAAACTTATTAAAAGAATTAGAAACAAGATTGCTGTTACAAAAAGTAAACTATTGTATTTATAATTATTTTTATTACAGGTTTTTATGAAATATTTGTGGTTTATGTATTTATCCATAAAAATACGTATATATTTCCGGAATGTACTCAATCAGACCTTTCATTTGCCACGGAAATCTATATAGTTATGTTAATTTATTGACATTTGGACATTTAGACGACTACTTACTTGATATTTGGACAGTTAAAGTACCCTATAGCACTCGGGATGACATAACGATTCTAACAATACCACACACTTCTAAATCGATTTAAGCATTTAGAAGTTATGGTGGAATAAAGAAAGATGAACCCTGCACACATTACACTCCTTTTTTGTTGGGCAGTCGTGTAACCAGGACTTTTTCTTAGTAAAGTGTTGAATACGAACCAATAATATTTCCGCAATTCGAAAAGTGCGCAAAAACAACGTTCGCACAGGTCGATGTAAATCCGAAAATAGTCACCCAGCATTCCTCCTCGTTGCAAACGGAAGAATTATTAAAGAAGTTTGAGTCGTTTAGCGTTTGGTTGTTGGACTGGTTGAATATGTATGATTGGTTAGAGCTCATGTTCGGGAACAGAGAAGCATTCGCCAACGAGGGGTCTTTATTCTGGTTATGTCGCAGTGGTTTATGCAGCGTATCGAAGAGCCCTTGCGTGGGCGGTCCGTTTTGTTTGTTCGTAAACGATACGGAAGACGCGTTGTGCTGACCGCCATGAGGCGATGCGTAACCAGGCGACTGGGGATTCATAAACAGCTTCGTCCTTTGTATGTCCGGCGTGGAATTCATTGGTGGCGACGATCCTATAAAAAAAACAAGTGTAAATAAATACAAATCGAATGGCGCGAATTATTTTTAGATTTCTTACCAAATGCGAGACTGCGGCCCTTCGTTGGCGATAAACTGTTCGTTCTAGGCGCCGTTGGGTGATTTATTTCTCCCATTAAAAATGGCGGCAAATACGTCGCATTGGGGCTGTTTGAAGGAGAGTGTGTCGGACTGCCAAGGGTCATCGGCTCCATTTCCGTTTTATATCAAGAATGAAAGCAATAAACAAATTAATCACAGATTTGCGCACCCGACCGACCGCACAACGCAAGCAATTTCAATTCAGTTCAATTCTCAACTGACAATCCACTGACAGATAGAGTCGGACAAATATAATTTAATAATGGAGTCGGGTGTTGGTCGGGTGCGTACTCAGTGTACTTACTTCACAGTTGTTACTGAAACGTAATATAAAGGCATAAAAGGTCACGGTTAACTCGACTTCGTGAAAGGTACAAAACCCGATCGTATTTAATTTTATATAAAACATAAAGAACAAAATGACGAATCATAACGGGGGGCGCCAGTTTTGCATGCGGCAATTTTGCACAAATGTCACTTTTGACAGTTCCAAATTTTTTGAGGGCAGATTTGCAGGAGGCAACCTTGCAGGCGGCAACCTTGCAGGCGGCAACCTTCAGTACAGTTTTTAAGTTTTTCTGTTAGGTTAGGTTAGGTTAGGTTTTTCTTTCCCTAAAATCGAAGTGACATTAATTACCGGCATCCTTGTAGTGGATGACTTTTATACATCAAACTTAACATTTTAAAAAAATGTTTTAAGTTTTTCTGTTAGGTTAGGTTAGGTCATTTTGACATTTGCAAAACTGCCTTCTGCAAGATTGCCTTCTGCAAAACTGCCGCCTGCAAGAATGCCGTCTGCAAGATTGCCGTCTGCAAATTTGCCTTCTGCAAGTTTGATGGGACCCATCATAACGAGCGGCTGCTAAAATAGTTTCCCTCTGTTTGCAACACCGCGATGGCAGTTGTCAAAAATGAAAATTTGAAGCGAAAATGGGGGACTGGTCGGACGAAGATTCTAATTCAGATTTATCAAATTATCGAGATGCTCGGACTTACGAGCCCCAACGCAGTCAAATCGGCAAGAAGCTATTGCATAAATCTAAAAATATCGCACAGAAACTCATCAATCGAGAGGTATTCTATGTTGCTCCCGGTTTCCGTCGGTCGCGTTTTTTTTTCAGATGCGTCTTATTTGTTTATCTTTTGTTTACACTTGGAAAATTGCTGTGTTGTGTTTGTATTCTAGCGCTTCGGTTCTTTTTCGGGAAATAGGGATGCGAAATGTGAAAAAATATTCGAGAAAATCCCGCCTCGACTTCGTTTTTGGATGAGGGATCTTATCCCAGAGAGTTTCGGGAAACACCACGTCCTCATGGGATTCAGCCAGTGCGGGCAGTATTTGATTAGCTTTTCCTGCCACATAAAATCCCAAATGGTCAGCACGACTTACCGAGAGGGATATACATTTAAGTGAGATTTTTTTAATATTTTCATTTTGTTTACGTTCTTCACAGTGTAATTTTGCGTGTTTGTTTCTTTTAGGTTGCATTTCTTATCGTGGATCCCTGGTAGGCAAGTGAGAGTTGTGCATTCGGTTCCGTTGTTCGATGATGACGGTGTGGACAACCGAATTTCAGTATCCTTAGCACAATGGAAGCATAATCCTAATTTTGTAGTGGCTTACGGGATAGCAGAAGTGGCCTCCGAGCGTTCTTATTTGAGCGTCGTCGGAGTGCCTCGGTTAGGATGCAGAAAGTGCATAGTAGTTTCTAATAATATTGTTGATGACCGTAAGTTTCATTTAAGTAAAAAATTGAGTATTTGTACGTTTTAATAATGGCAGTTTATTCGTTACAGATTTTTCTTATGGCGGCAGACGGTGCCTCGAGCATAATTTTGCGATACATACAAAGTTTCAAAATGCTGCAGACGAGTCGACTGTGTGCGAGCCGGTCGTACAATTAGCATACGAAAATCAAATTATTATTTACACCGATTTTATTCACATTCTCGAGATTGATTTCGTTACTTCCGAGCAGGCTGAGAATCAGAGAGAGGAACAACCATCGCAGCCGATATTGATAACGAGCGAACCGACCAGCGCTGAATCTGTTGTGCAGCAAATACTCGCCGACTTTTCCGATTTAGAGGTGGAGACTTCCGTTCAGCAGTCGCGGCCCGTTCAATTCCACGATCACGGGCAAGAGCTCTGCATCCAGGCGTCTTCCGTTTCGCAGACTTACAACGAAGACTATTACGAGGGCAACGTTTCTTCCCCCCGCACTTTGATCAGCCCGCCCCTGCGCTCGCCCTGCCGCCGCCCCACAGAGGGAATATCTCAGTTCAACGATATAAATCGAAAAATAGCCGAAAACCAGTACGAATTCGCCGAGGAGACGGAACCAAAGTGCGAGAAGCTCAGCCTATTCAGGAAGAGACGTCTCGCTGAGAAAAAATACGAGTTCTCCGAGGATAACTCCGAGAATATCATCCCGTTTCGCGTGCTGCGGAGCAATCGAAAGTATTATATCGATGCGTCGCCGCGGCCGCAGGGGAAACGGTCAAAGTCTCCGCCCGGCGAGAGCGTAATATTGAGGGTGCACAACCAAATCACCCCGCAGAACACCGACGGAAAGAGTGATCTTTGTTTGTCGGATCGGGATTCGGCGAGCGAGGTGGAATACAGGGTCACGCAGATGCAGGAAGACGGTTCGCTAAAGACGATTGCGTTGCACGACAACACTTCAAGGACGCTCTCCGACGGGAAGGTTCATCCTTTGGATCCTTACTTAGTCCACTCTGGAAATTCCAAATGTAGCAAGCATTTCATAAGGCATTTCGTGGAGAGCGATGATGATATCACTTCCATTATTACAGATTCGGAGGGTAAGTTAATATCTTAAATACATCTATGACAGTTTAAGCTTTTAATTTAAGACAGTTTCACCTATAAGCTGGCTAATAAATCAAAGCTTTCGTACGGGTATCTTTCCAAGCAACCTAAAAACGTCTTTAGTCGTACCTATCTTCAAAAACGGAGATAAAAAAAGTGTCAACAATTACAGACCTATTTCCCTGTTAAGCTGTATTTCCAAATTAACAGAAAAAGCGGCAAAAAAAAGATTAACGGAGTATCTAAACATACATAATATTTTATCACCAAACCAATATGGATTTCGGGAAGGACAAGGAACCAACAAAGCTATAGCCGAGGTTACACAATTTGTCGTGGAAGCAGTAGACAAAGGAAACAAATGTCTGGGAGTATTCCTTGACATAACAAAAGCATTTGACACGGTTAGTCACGACAAACTTTTGGAGAAGCTAAACGACATAGGTGTTACCTCGAACACACTAAAATGGTTTGAGAGTTACTTGTCAGGTCGAAAGCAAATAACAAAACTTGGTAGTATCCATAGTGATCCCGCGCCTCTCAAATATGGTGTTCCGCAAGGTAGTGTCCTTGGTCCGATATTGTTTTTAATATATATTAATGAGCTTTGTAATCAAACTATTGGTGGACAAGTTGTTACTTTTGCCGATGACACCGCTCTACTTTTCAAGGCAAAAACTTGGAAAGAGACCTTTGAAAAGGCTTCTATGGGACTTCGGAAAGTAGTATTGTGGTTAGATGGTGCACTACTATCACTCAATGCGCAAAAAACCATGTACATAACATTTAGTGCCACCAATGTAGCTCAACCAAAACAAGAGCATATTCTGAAACTCCACAGAGATTGTCTTAACCCCGAAAACTGTAAATGTATTAATCTCAATAAAGTTGACAACATTAAATATCTTGGTATATTAATTGATTACCGGCTACAATGGAGCACCCACATAATGGAGCTGTCGGCAAAAGTTAGGAAACTCACGTATATTTTCAAAGACCTTAGAGGCATTCTGGACCAAAGGACACTTAAGATAGTATACCATGCCCTGTGCCAATCTATCCTAACCTATGGGATCATAGGGTGGGGAGGTGCAGCGAAAATTCATATGGAGCCCTTGATTAGAGCTCAAAAGCTAATACTTAAAATTATAAAGAGAAAGCCTTGGAGATACTCTTCAGATGATCTCTACAAAGAATATAATGTGCTAGATGTACCTCAACTATACGTGAAAACGGCGCTCTGTGACTATCATACTAATTTAGAGACCGCAATAAGAACCCAGCAAACAATCTGTACGCGGCAATCCCGAACTATACATTTTGACGTCCCTCGAATGCAGACCACTTTTGGGCAGAGGCATTTTGTGTACATAGCCCCCAGGATCTTTAATATCCTAGATGAAGATTTAAAAATGTATGTGCCGAAGTCTTCTTCTTCTTTTAAAGCCAAAATTGATTCCTGGCTAAAATATGACGCCCGGCAAAATATCCACAAATTAATATACCGAGACAATTATCCCTGACATTTCTTATTATTATTATTATTTTCTTTGACTCTTTTTATTTTTATTTATTACTATTACTTATTCATAAATTTTGGTGACTATTGTTTGATATCATTTGACATTTTATTTTATTAATTAACACGATTATTTATTTTTGTGTTTTATTTCCTATTGTGATCATTAGTTAGTGATTATTAGTTATAATTTGTAATGGTGACGGGAATATATATATTTCTTTTCCTTTTTATTTTTTTTATTTTTTTATTTTCATTGCCGAATATATGTGATACCTATAAAAACTAGAGAGCTAGCTGCCCTGGAACAAGTCCTGGCACTTAGTTGGGCAGCAGCAGTACTTAAATGCTAATGCTCATATCGGCCGTGTTTAATTTTAATTTTAATTATATATATTTTTTTATTGATATGATTATTAGTGATACTTGTGCACTTGTAAATGAATTGTTAAATTAAATAAATAAATAAATAAATAATGTATGTAACAGCATTGCCTCATTCAAATTTCAATTAATTTATCTTCGTAGTTTAATATGGCATGTCTGCGAAATTGATATTATGTTCTGTTGGAAAGTAGATGACAGAAATGTTTGCTGCTGGGATATATTAATCATTTAAGCACATACAAGCCCATGGGAATGAAATAATACTCTAAAATTATTATTATACTAGCTGCGCCCCCGCGGTTTCACCCGCGTGGTGATGGAAAATTGTGATAATGATGATAGAAAACTATATATCTTTATAAATTATAGCCTATGTGTTATTCTGATGTGTAAGCTATATTATTGTAAAGTTTCATCAAATTCCATTCAGTAGTTTTTTCGTGAAAGAGTAACAAACATCCATACATACATTCTTACAAACTTTCGCGTTTATATAGTAGTAGGATTATACAGTAGCAGCGTAATACTGATGCGAGTATGACATGCACTTTGTTTTTAAAGCTATTGACGAGAGCTAGCACTGATCACTTTCTCTGGCAAATGCATTCCAAGCGCCCACTAAACGATTTGTCAAAAAGCGTTTCCCGGGGTTCTATTCTGCAATCGCCTTTTTTAACTTGTTGGTGTTATACATATTGTTCATATTCACGTTCTTAGTATACATATTGTTCATATTCACGGTATACATATTGGCTTTGCGTGGTTCTGGTGGGTAGTAAAGCATTCTTGCGCCTCATCGTTATAGTATTATTTGTCCTCAAGGAAACGATATGTCTCATCAAAGCTTCAGAACTAATTTGAGTCAAATCAATAATTAGTCAAAGCTATAATTCGTCTTTTATATTGACTGACATTTGAAATTGTATTTACAGATGACTGTATGTACGGCTATCATGTTGCTTTACCTCTAACGGCACATGGAGCTGCGTATGCTCCTCTGCAGGCCGTAGGTCTCGGAGTATGGGGCCGCCTCCGAAGCGCTGGCAACGTCACTCCCAACGGTAATCTCAAAGCTGTTTCGACGCCGTATCCGGCTCTTAGATCTCGCCAGCGCTCTCTCGATACGGAAATGCTATGCAACGAAGTGTGCATGCGGCTCTGTCTACTCAACGACAAGAAGTTCATCTACTGCTTCGATTGGGGTTGTCACGTCATCGACGTTTGCCAGTCGAGTGGCTGTCTATGTGGGGTAAGTCGCAAAATAATCTCACTGATATGTTAAATTATTACTCGTGTTTTTTCTTTGTAAAAAGGTGTTGTGGACAAGAGGCCTAAGGCTTCAGGTTTTTAAAGCTATTGACAGAGCTAGCGCTGATCACTCCTCTGGGAGCTAATGGCCAAACTGCAAGAGGGGTCTAATGGCCAACTGGGAGCTAATGCCAAACACTAAGACCCAGTTGTATAGGGTCGGTCAAACGCACGGGTCCTACCCTGGCTCGCACTTCTGCGTAGAGGTCACCCATCCGGCAACCTCCACGCGGAAGTGCGAGCCAGGGTAGTAGTCTCCCCTAGGAGCCTGCGGCCAGTCTCCCCTAGGAGTCAACCTTTGGGCGCTCCTGGACGGTTTGTGCGCCATGCGGCGTCATTCAATCGATTGTGCATTCCAACTAACAGCCGGGGAAGTCTGGAAACTAATGTTTCCTATAGAGCGGGGGTAGTTGTTGACCTTACGGCAACTGCTCTTGAAACGACTGTTCGGCCACCCGATCCCGAGTGAAGAGCGGGGCAAAGTATGTCGTGGTCCGCGATAGACTCGGTAGACACCGTATCACCGCTTCCAAAGGAAGAGGACCACGCTAGCGACCTCGGTCCTGTAACCAGTCAGGAGGCAGGAGGTATCCTGAAGGTTAATTCCAGATAGAGATATCCTTCCAAACTGGTAGTCAGGGGGCTAGGCTGCCCGCTGGTTACCTTTCCCGGTGCCTCGCCGTAAGGTGTTGGCCTCTGACGGGCAGGTGGCGTAACTGTGGCTGACAGTGGATTGTTTTTCGTTCCATGTCTTTTGCGCTCACCTCACGCGAGACAGAACGATCCAATATTATTAAAACTTCCTGAGGTGACGAATTCGTCCATTGTAGTTGACAGCTCTAGTTGTTGATCACTTCCTCTTTAGGAGCTAATGGTCCCTGTTGCTCCGGCGGCCTCCACACAGAAGTGCGAGCCAGGTTAGGACTCTCGCTTGCTGTGGCCAGTTTCCCATAGAGTCAACCTTCGTGCGTTCCTGGACGGTTTGCGCTCCATGCGACATCAGCCAATCGATCGTGCATTCTAACTGACAGCCGGAGGACTCTTCTGGAAACAGTACTGTCTCCTATAGAGCGGGGGTAGTTGGTCACCTTACGGCAACTGCTCTTGAAACGACTAATCGGCTACCCGATACCGAGTGAAGAGCCGGGCAAAGGATGCCTTAGTCCACGATAGATTCGGTAGACACCGTATCACCGCTACGTAAGGGAGAGGACCGCGCAAGCTACCTCGAACCTGTAACCAGACGGGAGACCAGGGTAATCTGGTTGCAACTGGTAGTAAGGGCACGAGAGTCGGCTCGCTGTGTGATTAACCTGGTTATCTTGCGGTGAGGCGTTGGTTTCTTACGGGCGTGTGGCGTAACTAGATGGTGGACTGTTTTCGTCCCAAGTCTTCTATGCTAATCAACGGGAGACCTAATATCGTTAAAACTTCCTGAGGTGACGGGTTCGCTCGTTGTAATCAACAGCTCTAGTTGATCACTTCCTCTGGCAATGCAATCCAAGTATCCACTACACGATTTGTCAAAAAGTGTTTCCTGGGGTTCGATGATGCAATTGCCTTATTCATCTTCGACGAATGTTCAAGCAGTACATGGAAGATTTTAATCCGCTCTATTATTTCAGTTGTGTGCAATGTGGATGTGGGCGATCGAAGAAAATGTCGACGATTCCATTAAAGACGAATGCCAACTTTGCAAGGAGGGTAACTCCGGATGCCTCTTGCACAGGCGACAGTATGCAGCTGAGGTATGCATCATTAATTATTTGAATCTCTCTTTGGCTATGACTCAGAACAGCAGGGCCTGCCTGGGAGACCTCTTTCCAACTCTTTCCAAAACCCTTCATAATATACCACCTTACTATTGAAACCTTTGATGATAATATTGGCTTAAATTGGGTGCATAGATTACGCTAATGTCATTACGAAATTTACATACTGTATTCAAAAATCTGCCCTATCTATCCTAGCGAGTAACACAATTCTCTGTGTGCTCGTGTTTCGCTCACTAATGGTGAACTGATATATTACTGCCTTCACCCTCGTTCTTTGCTCACTATACAGATTAACCTCTTCTGTGCGCTGTACCTATACGGCACGGTAAACTACTAGTATTGCTGGCACTGTGTGCCTTAGGGGAAATTTTACTTTACCTTACGGTATTCACGGGATTTGGATCCTAACGAACGACTATAATCCCTTGTCTGTAAATCTACCGATATTAACATACTACATTCAATGAATAATATGAAGAGAGACATGAGAAATCATATTTTAAAGTGTTAGTCGCCCGCCGCTCGTACACAAGTCGGCTGCACCTAAATCGAAGGTACATTTTATTATTTGACTAAAGTTCTTTATATTATTGACATGAAAGGACCAGAAATATATAAAAATATAGACGTAAAACTGATTATCTCGGTGCTCAAAGTGGACATAGTCATAGCAAATTTGGTATTGAAACATTATTATAAATAAATACTAACTAATACCATTGATTTTAAAATCAATGCTAATACTAAGATTTTATAAATAAATACTAACAATATCGCTTTTTCATGAATTCCGTCTTATTATGTAGTATTTAATGTTGCTAGTCACGTATATTATCTAGTTATATAGTATATAAATCTGTCGAACGATGCAAAGTGCCTATAGGCACTATTAACCTGCGACGGGTTAAGGTACGTTTAAATCTACCGACAGTGCAAGCCGGACGAGTACCGTGGCAGACACCGACTGACACTGTTTAAGTACATCTAGCAGGCCAGAAGTGTGCCGTGACAGACATCGACATACACTGTCATCGGCGTCGGATGCGACCGCTCACCGGCAGTTACTGAATAGCTTTAGTAGAAAAAGCACATTATATTTTTGTTGTAAATGTAATATAATCACTATATTTTATATTGCTTTAATCATAGAGGAACTTATATTCTCTTATAACTTCTATTAATTTTTCGTTATCCATTGCTTAAAAAGAAAACAAAGGGCGTCTGCACGGTACCAATGCTCTATTCACACTGCTTGGCACAGACACGTACACACACAAACCGCGCAGACAAAATATTCTTTCCGCGAATACTGGCCGGGCACGGCCTGTGTTTATCGGAGTCTGCGCGACCGCAATACGATAGATATAAATACGTTAATACACACTGTATAGAAGAATATTATTTTTCTGCCAACGTACCTTTATCGGTGTATATATCATCAGTTTGACACAGAATATTTCTGAATTGTTTTCTAAGTTACAGTATTTATTTCGATAAATCCAACATGCACATGGCCAGCCGGCACGCAAAAGGTTAATACCATATATGCAACCAAATTTAAATGATCAAAGATTAAAACACAAGTATGTTTTTTTAGGACCGAAGAAGAGAAACTAATTATTAAAATGCAAAATTCAATTAAAAAGTGATTAAGTCCCGGAAAAAACACAGGTTCTTATCTCCTCCCTTCCTCTTCCTCTCAAATAGCAATGTGTTGTCTGGAATTACTTTTATCAGGATGTTCTTTTTCATCTGCACATTTTTCAAGCCCGCTTCAAAGCATCTTCTATGAGATCTGAATATCAAAGTCTTCAAGTTTTTCTCAGCAGCTTTAGATTCTCAGTCCGCACAGCCCTCCTCGGAACCTTTTTCGGATAAATGAAAATAGCTCTAGATTTTCAATGCAAATTTAAATTTTCTTTCTCACTTTATAATAATTGTTATTTTAATACTGAACGGTTTCGTGCAGCTTGGGCCACAAGATCCATTTCGTTCTCGGATCGGCTCAACTCACGATTCAGCTCCTATTCAGAAGCCTCCTCGTGCGGAAGGCTACCCCGGATAAGATTCCCGCGTCTCAGGCCTCACAAGCTGGTGGACCGGCTTCTCCTGGTGGGATTGCATCCCGGCGCTACTGGACGGTTTGTGCACCGTTCGGCGAAATAAACTGTCTCCTAAGCAGCAGGGGTGGATGTCGACCTGTTGTCATGCCACTCTTGAAATGACCTTGGGCCACTCGATCCCGTGTGGCAATACGGGCAAAGAATGCCCAGGTCAACGATAAATTCAAATTGAATTACCGCTGTAATTACAACAGGTAGAGCCGCATTAGCGACTTCGGACCCGTAACCAGTCGGGAGGAAGGAGGTATCCTGAAGGTTAACTCCAGACGGAGATATCCTACCAAATCTGGTAGTTAGGGGGCAAGGCTGCCCGCTGGGTACCTTTCCCTTCCCGGTGCCTCGCCGTAAGGTGTTGGCCTCTAACGGGCTTGTTGGCGGAGCTAGACAGTAGGTTGCCTTGTCTCTAAGTCTTCTACGCTCATCCCACGGCTGAAAGAATGATCACATATCATTATACCAGCCTGAGGTTCGCCCACTGTAGCCGACACCGCCCTACTGTTATTTTAATTACAGTCTTTAGGTATCGTTGTTTTTTAAGCATACATACTGTTTTCTCATCTCTATTTCATTTTGTATTTTAGTGCCTGTTTGTTTGGAACTTGGTAACCGGAGAATATCACACCGAAAGAGAATCTTTCGAAGAGGATTCTACTCCAGATGCCAATCGAGGTATTATTCAATGAGGCATTTCTTTTTGCATTTCCTTTAGATTCAGCCATGGTCTCGTATGTATGTAAGTAAGTATGTAATATCGTTTCGTTTTTTCAGTGAGTGGTAGCGAACGAGCGAGACGACTCGCTCAGTCTTTGGCTCCGATGTCTAATCCGTTCGGCTATCAAAATCGTCTTTTAATCCACACGGCGGACCGATCTCAGACCAGCCTCACGGATATCGATAACTGCGTTCAGATTACTCGGAAACACCCCGACAGCTCCGAATCGGACTCGATGCACGAGGACAGCGAACCAGACTCAGACTCATCTAGCATTATAGAATCCATGGAGGATCTGGCTTCGCCCAGTAGCCAGACCGATTCCACTCTTACATAATTTCAATTCCGATAATGACGCAGTGCCATAACAGTAGCGAGGCGAGTGCAATGAACTCACAGATCAGATTGTCATATGAACTGACGTTAATGCGTCATTTGCTGACACCGTATTCCCATACTTTGTGTCTGCGGACAACTGGTTTGCGACGCCGGTTTCTCATACACTTTGAAATTGTCGGTTACGTTCGCATTTGCGATTAGGATATGTTTACATCACTTTGAATTTTATTTTGTTCTCCATAAATTTCCAAAAAATAGATTCGCAAGTACTGGTCTGTGTTCCATTCCAAAGGCAGGCAGGAACGGCCACATCTTTGCCAAAGACTACAGACCCATTAGCCTCACCTCCTTTCTCCTGAAATCACTGGAGAGACTAGTTGACGGCTACTTGAAAAACAACCACCTAGCTCTTCAACCGCTTGCGGATGCTCAGTATGCCTATAGGGAGGGCAGATCTACGGACACTGCCCTACATCACCTGGTGAGCACAATAGAGACACAGTTAGCGGCGAAAGGTTACGCTCTGGGAGTATTCCTGGACATCGAAGGAGCATTTGACACCACATCATATGCAACTATAAAAAACGCTATGCACAGACGAGGAATACCAGAGACCATTATTGACTGGACATTGAGTATGCTATCAAATAGGAATCTGACCGTCTATCAAGGCGACACCTCCATCACGGGAATCCCTGCTAAGGGCTGTCCACAGGGTGGAGTCATCTCCCCCCTCTTGTGGAGCATCGTTGTAGACGAACTCCTAATAGATCTACAAAACCTAGGCCTCTCTGTCTACGGCTACGCTGATGACGTGGCCATAGTAGTCAGAGGAAACTTCCTATCAATACTTAAGGAGCTCATGGACAAAGCACTTAAGACCACCCAAGACTGGTGCCAGGCCAGAGGTCTATCCGCTAATCCAAGCAAGACTAAGGCCATGATTTTCACCAGAAAATACAAACCCGAACCCGTTGAGTGTCTCAAGCTCTGGGATAAGGAGATAGAATACGCTACAGTAGTTAAATACCTTGGAGTCTATCTAGACCCAAAGCTCAATTGGAAGCACCACCTCGAGCGCAAGAGAACAACCTTCTATGCCTCGTTGTGGACGTACAAAAGAGTCATGGGAAAAACCTGGGGGTTCAAACCCAGGGTCGCCTTATGGCTCTACAGGGCAGTACTGCTGCCTAGACTAACCTATGCTGCAATAGTCTGGTGGTCCAGGTTGAAAAAGCTTGAGACAGTAAAAATGCTTAAAAGCCTTCAAGGTAACTACCTGAGGGCTGCAACTGGCGTCATGAAGACCACCCCAACAGCGGGATTAGAGGTGGCACTCTGCTGCCCGCCTCTGGACAAGCTCATCATCCACTCCGCCAGACTTACAGCATACAGACTGAAGTGTTTGGGCGAGTGGAAGCGTGGAGGGCACAATCATCCTGAGCTAAACCTCCTCCACAAAAGCCCATTCACTCTGACCCAGGATCGACTACGGAAAAAAATTTCGGTAGAGAAATCCTATAAAATCCTAATCCCCACCAGGGAAGAATGGAAAAATCCGCAGTGGCTTCAAAGCCACAACGCAGACGCCTGGTTCACCGACGGCTCAGGAACAAATGGACGTTTTGGGGCAGGCGTGTACGGACCCAAAACCAACCACAGAATCAGCATCCCCCTTGGACAATACGCTACGGTTTTCCAAGCCGAGGTACTTGCCATATTGGAATGCATAAAACTACAAAGTCGACTTGAGGTAAAAAACAGACAAATCCTCATCTGCTCTGACAGCAGAGCAGCACTGGACGCTCTGGCTAAAGCCACCACAGAATCTTCTGTGGTCTGGGACTGCATGCAGGAGCTCAACAAATTGGGAAAATCCAACAAAATCACCCTAATGTGGATACCGGGTCACCAAGGCATACCCGGAAACGAAGAGGCCGATAGACTGGCAAAACTGGGCACACTGGATTGCCCAGTGGAGCCAGCTGTAGGGGTCCCCTTCGCTACAGGTAAGAAAATCATCAGGGACTGCTTGGAGCAGGAACATCGGGCTTCCTGGAAACAGAGTCAGGGATGTCGCCAGGCAAAAGCCATGATGGAGCAACCACTACAGAAGAAAACCAAGGCCCTACTTGACATGAGCAAGAAGAACCTTAGAACCACTATCGGTCTCCTCACCGGACACACGACCCTTAGAGCTCATCTATTCAACCTTGGCTTGACTGAGAGCAAGGATTGCCGAATATGTGGCGAGGAACCTGAAGACAGCATACACATTGTTGGCCGCTGTCCAGGGCTCGCCGCCAAAAGACACAGTTTACTGGGACGAGCCTTTCTCGAACCCAGCGATCTGCCCAACTTGAAGGTCAGTGACCTACTTAGTCTGGTAAGAAGTACCGGGCTACTAGCTGACAATTGACCTAACCACACAGTGGGTAGTTACAAAAGACCTTACAGATCTAGGTGACATCAAGGGCTGGAAACAAGCCCCCCACTCCATCTACTACTACTACTACTACTACTGGTCTGTGTTCGGTAGACAGGCTCCGACAGCAAAGGGGTATATGCATATAATGACAAAATCCACAGATTATCCATTTTGGAGCCATAAGTAAAACAATTTTATATCATATACTTTCTCAGATTATTTATTTAACAAATTATTTTTCATGAATTAGGTATATTTTTTCGAGCAATCAGAGAAGTGCGCTTAACTGGTGGCTTAACTCAGCAGACGATATTGCCACGATCTTTACTGTTACTTTTTCTCCCACTAGAGGGCGCAACAGCAACGGCCTAAGGTAGGATGAGGTAAAGAACTTGCAATGCATCGCTCACTTCACACCGTCTTGGCCCGATTGCTGCTAGCACCATCTACAAAAGTTTGCGCACAGATCCCCATTGCAATATATTATTGCAAAGAAATTTGAATGACACTTTACCTGTGTGAAATCGGGGCCTAAACAAAATTATAAAATGGCAACATGAAATTCCCAATGACAATGGCTATGGTCAATGTTTGTATAACAATCCAGCATCACCAAACACGGGCTCCAAAAACATATGATAATTCGGCATCAGCAGACTCGGCATCTGCTAATCCGACGCCTTTAAAAGAGATGTATGAAATACAACCGGCATGAGAATCCGACGTCAGCAAACCCGGCAGTTCCTGGTGTGATCCATACTTTAGGTACACCAGAAGTGCACCGTATCTAATCTAAAGTGAATTCAAATGCAGCTCGCCCCGTATTATTTTGCTCCATTTTGTCTGTACTATGTAGGATGTAAGTCGAATGCTAACTTGCCATTAGTGATATTGAACGAGAGAAAGGTGAGATATGGTTGTGTATTAAGAAATGAAAAATGTTACAGGTATTTTTTAATATTATAAGTTGGTTCTTCAAATCAGTATGCGAATGTCACAAGTCAAAGAAATTTATTTTTAAATTTAACAAGCCTCGATTGGCGTGATATATTATTTAAGTTTATTATTGATTAATCGATGAATAAGCATAGTTATATACGAATCTCAACTTTACCAGTATGCGGGCATAATTATACGTTGCCCGATTGTCACAATTAAATTGCAATGAGGAAACTCTTGCTGAATAAAGAGTAATTTCTATGTTTTGTTTTTACTTTGGTCAGGTTCACCCCCACCCCCCTTCCCCTCCGAAACCCGCTCTCACCTCTTCTAATCCCCCAACCAGAGCGTTGTACATTCCGAAACCTTGTACATTCTCGAGCATTCTGAAACATATTCAGTCTTCTCATAAAAAAGCAAGTGTGTAATTTTCGCAGTGTGTTCACATTTCACAACGAGTTCACATTACACAAAGATTATGTAAATTGATTTTCTGAAGCTAATAATTATTAATATAGCCAAATTGATTCTATATTTCGCTAAAATTACACGTTTTATATTTTATAAATTCGGTTCTTTTTGACAGGAAAATATCGGTGTCCATAGGAGGCGTTATTCGATGCAAGAATATAGTTAAAGGTAGAGTTTTTAGCTTGGTTTTCACTGAATGTTAACGGATTATGAGTAACTCATACGAAACATAGATGCGTATACCAACAAATAGGGACTGTCAATCTTATTAGGCAGGATAACGTGCAAGAGGGCCTCGTCTGACACTGCCCGTCTAACCTCCAGGCACAGTAGTTAGAACATTAGAGACTCTCCTCAAAGCATGCATTCACAAATGTATTCACAAATATATGCCTTATGATATCTTCTTTATAAGCTCAATCCATTCGGTGTAGATGTCATATTGCGGCAAACATATATCTGCTAGGCAAACTACAATATAATCCACACATAGGCATTGTACAACGAATATAGCACATCAAATTACCAAAGGTTTGCATGTTCTCAGAACAATCTCATTGCTCTATATCAGAGGTACCCAAACTTTTTTATCCCATAGACCACTTGCTGTTTTTGTTTTGTTTTCTGTAGACCTAAATTAGGCCTAATATTGAATATTCCCAAACTTATTAATTTTAAATATGTTTTTTATAGCTGGCACTACTGATCTCTTTAAATGTTATTATTATTTGTTCTCGGCAGGCAGATTTTCCAATACGCCCAGATCACATATTGTAAAGCTAGTCATAAACAAAATCAATCAGGGTTGGTTGTAAGAATCTGCCCATTGGGATTTCACAATAAAGAGTAGAAACAAACAAACAATATCAACAAGTTTTTAAGTACAAATCGAGTCTGTTTTTAAATTGATTGACATAGGGCTCGATTGCGCGGAAATTAGTCCGTGTGAACGAGACAGGGCAATACGCTAGAGCAGAATGTGAAATGAACGGGTTGTCACTTTTTCACATTTAAACTACACACAAAAGATAAAGCATCTGAATAACACCGCACGAAATGTGTTCAAATTTATTTGGACGAGTATAAGTTCGACAGGTAGTTTTTATCGACGATCATTCGTTTTGTATTCCGCTCTAACGTATTGCTCTATCTCGTTTGCTTGAACTAATTTCAGTTTTAGTTCACAAAGAAACGCAATCGGGCCTATAGTTTACACTCATCACTTCAAATGGTAGTTTATTGCACATGTTCATCTCTCTATTTTGCAGAAGTTCTCAAGAGGATTAGATTTAAATTTTGCATGATTGTGTTTTTTGCTGTGACCTCGAAGATTTGTGTTGACGTTGAATTTATAAATATTCTCAAGCACAGATACGCTTTAATAAATTGTGAGAATTTTATGTCTCAATCAGGTCACTTCTTTGTCTTTTTGTTTGAGAGTATTCAGTCTAAATAATTCTAAGTGATCTTCGTAATTCCTATTCTTCAGGCCCACTGGCAATTTGGTTAGCCCTGTGTTGCAACTTTTCCAGGACATCTTACACAGGGCTGTTGGTAAAATAGGAAAATTGTAAAAATTATATGTACAAATTTTATTCGGAGCTTTGTTAAAAAGTACAAAACTTTTGCACGGTGAGCGTTTTTTTTAAGTGTCCGCGACCTTGCAGTACGATGCATTTGATAAATCCCCACAAGTAGCTATATCTCGCTTTCTCATTCATGTGACATGTCCATCCTACTCGCTCGCACGGATACCCGCTGAAGCGAAATTTATTCACGTATCTCGCTCGTATCTTCTCTCGTTGAGTCATGCGCGTATGCCTTTCCAATCAACTAGTGGTGCAAATTGAGTTTGACACTCACTGATTTACGACACTCATAACGCGCGCTTTTGTTTATTGCAAATAATATAAGTTGAAAATATTATGCTGTACACACAATTTGTTTGAGGTGTGATACGACATTTACAGAACGCCTAAATGTTTATTATAACCTGTCACTGCAATTCCAAATCGACCCCTGGGGGTACATATAGACCACTTTGGGAATCACTGCTTTATATCATTTATCCACGATATATTCAATGTTTCTGTCAAACAAAATTTTGCTATCGAGAACTACTCCCGGATTCGCATTACGCTTTTCTGACATATAGGTGAGATTATAGTTTCTCTCCGTCCAGTTTGTAGTCAAAACTACTGTATCCAGTTTTTTTGTAAAGGAAAATTTGTGGCATTTAGCTGCATTTAAAGTATGTGTATTTGCTACGCAGTATTGCGAGAGGCGATTCAGATCCGTTTGTAATAAATAGTCTACAATCGGATACACTGCATAGTAGATCATCAGCATAAATGACGCAATGCTAGGTCTGCAAACAAATCCCGATATCATAAATATACAGATTGAATAAAAGCGGTCCTAAGTGAGAGCCCTGTTGTACACCGGAAGGGACAGCGACATAGTGACTCACCCAAAATGACCGACTCTATCATTGCTATGGTAAGATAGTAGCTATCTTAGTAAGTTCATCATGTATTTATTTATTTAAGAATTAATTACTATAAAACATTGATTATGCTTACAAAAATAACAGGAACCGAATGGCAAAACCTTAACCTTTTGCTTATTTGATTCTGTCACCCAACTGGGACTAGCCCGTTCTAGGGTGGACAGGAAGGGTGTATGCTACAACCCTCTAACTTCGCAAGTAGAATGCTGTTTTTCTAGAGATGGATCAATGCCAAAGCATTGGCCAATGCGTAGAGGGGACTTTACTGAAGCTTTTATGCATATATGCTTGGTATCATTTATCCATGCAATTCGTGGTGACTAAGCTAGTCCCAGATAGGTCTGTGTGACTGAGCCTTTGATCAAGTGACGTATAAACGAGTGGGTGGGGGGGGGGGGGAGGGGTGATTATTTAAAAAAATAGCTTGCAAAATGTGTGTACATTTGATTAACATGGGCATGGACAAATTTAGCATGCTATTTTTTTCAAGAATAGGCCCTGAAAGAAAGCCGTGTTGGTTTAGCATTTTAGTGTATTGGTGGCGTGTTCGATGACATAACCACTGATCATATCATAACCAAGCGAGGATGTGATTTCTAACTTTGGCGTATCCTTCCTCATCTCTTAGAGCAGCGGTCCACAACCTTTTTGATGTTGCGACCCCAAAATTAAAAAAAGAGTTTTCAGCGACCCCAGAAAAAACACTAAATTTACAAATGCAAAGGTTGGTTCAGGTAACGAGATCAAGGTAAACTTCAATTTTCCTCCATGTTCTAGCTGTATTTATTTCGTAAATTATATCGGAAAGTTTATTTATTTTGGAAAATAATATTAGAGCAAACGAGAAAATATGCCTTTAACATATTTATGAAGGCATTAAATGAGACAACCAATTATTTTAACATTTTATTCACTAAGAAAATTAGGTAAGTAAGTTTAAAAATTAATTTGAACCTTGTGCTTGCACACATTCAGTCAGTCATATTAATTCTTGGTGATATATTATCAGAAATAGACACCCTCAAATCAGGTTCTACATTGTCTGGAGCGATATTTTGTTTTTATAGCGGTCAATGTGAAGAAAGCTGTCACACATGTATGTAGATGCGAATGGCAGCAATTTCAGCAGAGATATTTTGTATAACAGTGGATATTCCTTTTCCGTCATTATCCAGAACTTGGATAGATCCGTGGTTTTGAAAATAGCTCGAAGGCTTTCATCGGACATTAAATCGATCAGCTGCTCCTTTTCTTTTAAGTTCATCGAATCTCTCCGTTTTAAAGAAATTAGAATCAAAATGTGTATAGAGAGGTTATATTTTACGCATAAACTTCAATAAAAATCGATAAGTATAGGACCTTGTTGACTTTTTTGACGACCCCATAATTATATTTCGCGACCCCGCGTGGGGTGGCGACCCCAGGGTTGCGGAAGGCTGTCTTAGAGAGCCATCCATCGAAATGAGACTCATAATGGCATGTTTTCAACCCTCATCAATTTGTTTGTAGGGGGTGGTAGTACATGCATACTGATATATTATAATGGTGGCTTATTTAATGTAGGCGACTTTTACAGCTTATAATTGAATAAATACGGAGATCGGCCGCCGGGAAATTGTCACAACAGAAAAACCACCGGTCGGTGGTTTTGGCTTCCCAGCTGCTATTCAACTACGGTCTAACCATTCATCAAACAGATTCCTGTTGCTATGGAGACCGTTGATTCAATTTCGAAATGCGCGCCCAGCTCTACTCTGCGTCCTGCCAGTGTTGCTATATACTAAATTAAGTGCTTTTTGAGAAACTTATGCGGAGGGAAAGTGGTTGGCGCCTGGCGCGAAATTTTAGCGTGTAAGTACTATGTTTTTGTGATTTTGATGCTAGATCTCAGTTTTACTAGACGCCACTAAAACATGCCAGTTTCTGTCATAGGCTGAAATGTAGCTTGTTCAAATGCATTTAAAATATTAATATTTCAGTTTATTCTTTGTAGACAATTACCTGTACAAATTGCTTTTTCCCACCTTCAATTCAATATTCTTTTGCTTTGGAAGCACTGGTTTTTACCAAGCTATATGAACTGTACTAGACTATAAATACGACCTACAATAAAAATAAACGTAGGATACAGATAAAAATTATATTATTTAGGTATTAGAGGTACCTTTCTACATAGGTAGGGACATATTAAAACCTTTTGCCGAAATTTCGTTTTAGTTGGTAACTTGGTGAGGTTTCTGAGTGAGCACTGGTGAAGGTTGGCAACATTGCGTCCGTCCGTCCGTCCGTCATATTTTAAAGCTTTCTTATTTCCTTACTGAAGCTAGCATGCCGTCAAAATAAGAATTACCCTGATGGCCACAAACGTCTAAACCAATCAACCCCGTGCGTAAGTTGTCAAAGAATTCGAACCAAATTTTATTGGTCCGAGGCATTGGATATATAGGATTGTAAAATTTTACATTAAATCTAAAATATAAGTAGCTTCCTTTAAACAGCATTAATTATTAGCGATCAAATTCCATTCTGTCCGCCTCACGGCGGGTCGAAACGGCACTTTGGCGGACGTAGGAATCAACTTTGTTTTTTTCACTGTTTTCTTTATGGCGATGGATATTCCTTATTTTTCTTAAGAATAGTCGACCTATGTGTTTTTTTCCTAAACTTTATACTTTGGACTTATTTTTTTCAGTTTTTTTGTATGGCACGGATAAAAAAATACTGAATGTCTGCCTTGTCCTGATACATCCCGCTTCGAAACCTTTTTTATCTTAGTCCTTGTCTCCTCTACTATCGTTCTGCATATTAAAAAAAATACAAAAAATGCCACACATCGCAAGATAAAATAGCTCGGAAAAATGATAAAAAACACATATTTCAAAGCATATTTTTTTATTATCTCAGATTATTACAAAACAAATCTTACACGGAATATTAAGTAAAACTACGTTTGATTTTTTTTGAAGAGGCAGAATGATAGAGTAAACAAGGATTAAGATAAAAAAAGTTTCGAAGCGGGGGATATTTTTTTATGCCCAAAGTATAAAGTTTAGGAAAAAAACACATAGGTCGACTATTGATAAAAATAATAAGGTATATGAAAACAGTTAAAAAACACAGTTGATTCCTAAGTCCGCCAAAGTGCCGTTTCGACCCACTTTTGTGTGCTCTGAAATCCTCGCTCTGAACCCTTGCTTTGAAATTCCCGCGTTTCTATGCACATCCTGTGATTGGCTTAAGTGACGTGAGATGAGACGGCCGATTGATGTTTGTTGCTAAATTTCGATCGAGACCAGTTAGCCTCTGTTTGGTTTTGTCGGTGTGTGTCGAGATGAATTTTCTCGCATTTCCTGTTTACTTTTGTGCAAAATTTCGCTAAATTTGTTTGCCGTGCAATCGGACGATTGATGACCTTGCGTCAACGATACTCGGAATGATGTGGGCGCCATCGAAAACTAATAAATACGGTGTCGGTAAGTGAGAGTAGTGCTCCTGTCATTTTATTGTTTTGCTGTATCCTGCTGCTGCTTCCGGAGCCGCAATGGAACATGCATATTTAAATACTAATAGGCTGGAGTCGCGAGCAGTCGTTTTGTATGACTTGTTGTTTCACTTCTTCATTTAATTAAAATACAAGACAGCCATGAGTTCTATAGATGGTCCTGTTTATTTCCTCTTATTTTTGCTATATTGTACTTTACTAATGTTTTTACTTTCACGGCCTACCGGGTGGGAAACGTTGCGAATGTGTTTTTTGTTGTTTTCGAGATGAAGTCAGAAGTATCCATTTTGAGCCCCCGTGAGACGATTAAAACCATTTTCAGATTAAAGTCTGCTTTGTGTCTGCTCTGTCTGGGAGTGTGTATTCCTCCACGATAGCGCCCAAACGGCTCATACGATTAAGCTGAAATTAACAGTCGTCCTCGTTTTGATAATTAATTTAGCAAAAAGCTTAAAATTTAACCTTCCATTTGTGGAAATAGATACGTGGACTTTAAAATAAAATATTTTTTAAAATTTATTTATATTATATATTTATATTACTATATTTATTTATTTATTTTATTTATTTATTGAATTACAAGTACTACCAACTGTAGTTATTGGACATTTAAAGCATCGTCACATTCTGTGGCTGATCTTTCGTTGATCTTGCCTAAGTTGCATTGATTGCTTATTTTTGGTGACCCAGGTCACGATGGACACAGGCATAACGATCTATTTACTAAGACCTGATCATAGAACCTGATCTTCATAGACAGGCAGTGAACGGATGTTTTATAGGTTTGTATCTGATATATCTTTGAATTCGGTGTATTTCAATTCTATGATTAAATGAGTGTTCAATCTGAATCAGTCTGGTTAATCAATAGATCCGAATTCATCCATGATCGATTGACAGATGTCTCTATATGTTGCAACAGGTACCATACATAACATTAATTAAAAGTAGTTTGAATATTTGTTAAAATATATATTTTTTTGTTTTTTAAAATATTATTTCTATATTTTTTTCAATCGTCAATATTTTTATTTTTTTCTTGCAAATGTATAGGCATTTACATTTACAATACTATTTATTTGTATTTTAGTATAAATATTTCACAATTAATAATATCAATCACATCACTGATTTTGACTTCAGTTCTAATAGACGCAAATCGCTCGCCAGCCTGATCCGTTAGTCGCCTTGCGCCAACAGGTGAATTGATCCGCGATCGATCGACAGTGTGTTGGTCGCGATTTGTTGTCAACTCACAACCCGCGCCCTACACTCGCAAGAAACGATCAATCGCGATTGATGAGTTTTGGCCCCCGGTTCGAGTCGCGGGTCCCACAATCGATCGATCGTACAATTCCGGCGCGTGAGCCGCAATGCCCGCGACTCACCATAAAAATGGGATCATTTAAGTCTTTCTTTTTGCTAGTTTCAACTTCAACTAAAAGCACATAGAGTGAAACTAGAACCTCACATGGTTAACACGTTATAATAGTCATGGGAGAAATTGTCAAATATGAAACTGATACACAATTTTTACGCGAACTGACATGTAGTTACTGACAAGTGATAGAATGAAGTCAGGTGCGAATAGCGCAATGCGAAACAAACGAAAGATGGGATAAAGCTTTTTATTGCTCTGGATACATAGTGTTGCCACTTTAAAAAAAAAAAGAAAAAATAATGTGGTCATTTAGTCTTCATTTCAGTCATCTGGAAATATTACATTCCTTGGCAGGAAAATGACCCATCAAGGAAAAGACGTCTGGCGATCATGTTATAGAGCATTTCAATACTTGCTAGCTAATTTCTAACCCTCGTAAGGCTTGGATCTATGACAATTATCTAACCTCACATTGTCATCGCCTTTTCTTATAGATGCTGAAATAACATTTCCCCATCTCTGGCGTCCAGTCATACAACATTACTTTCCAGTGCATTGGAGGAGGAATGCAAAAGTCTCCAATCGTTGTCCAATCATTCTGGCATTGAAGGCCAATAGCGTGAGCCATACTATTGCTGTCGTAATCTCCCCGCAAGAGAGACTTATTCAAGTCCACATCGCTTACGGTTGTACTGCCATACCCCCAGACCATTGCCGTTCTGGCTGATTCCAGCAAGGAACTTTTTGTGGAAGTCTACGCGGGCTTATAGATCATTTGACTCACTACGGCAACTTATTACGTGCTTCGATATTGCCGGATTCTTGGAATTGCTTAGAATCGAATTTTTGGTTTTTCCATTTGTTGGCTCACCATATTCGAGAAGCGTTTTATATGGGAAAGAATGACTTTTCAACCGATTTCTCTTCGCTACCATCATAGTATACATAGTTAGGATGTGTGAGAAACAGTGAGCGTGCTCTGGAGTGGCAAGTGCGGCGGGGATAGGGTGTGAGGGAAGTGAGCCTCTGGGATACGTAACCACAAAAACCTGTATTTGGAAACGATGATTATTTAATTGCTTTTTAACAATAGGTTAGTAAATTCGATATGCGACGACTGCTTCTTCTTCCTCTTGGTATTGAAATAATCTATATCCTCTATATTTTTTTATTTTCAGTCATATACAATTGGAAAGGCGATATTCGCTGCGGGCTTCCTCTAGAAATCGGCGACACCGTACAAATACTAGAAGAAAATGGAGGTATGTTATTTAACATTTTATTTCTATGAAGCGTTAAATAATTCAACTGGCGTCGACTGACGATTGGGGTATTATTGTTTTAGGTTGGTATCGTGGCTTCAGCATGCGCAACCCATCCGCGTGGGGCATCTTCCCCGCATGCGTGGTTTGGCCCAAACCCTGCTCGGTGCGAGGGTCCGGAGTCACGGCCCTGGCTGAGCCCCTCGATGATCCCCTCGTCAGTGAGATTGCTGCCGTACTCCGGGAGTGGAGTCGGCTTTGGAAGAAATTATATGTGGTAAGTTAGTAACCTCGGCAACCTACAATGTGTACGTATCCGTTGAGCCTTCAAAGTCCTATGCAATGCCGCGTAGGCCTGCATACCTATGACTATTTGCAGGTTTGTCCTAAGGAATCCCAAGCATTACCTCGTTAATCGAATGTTGGGCCTCTAGGTGGCTTCCTCATTTTCTTGAATTCCGAACTGTCCTTTCACTTATATCTAGTTAACTCTAATGCTGAGATGGATTCTACTATTGAGTATTATATCTATTCTATATACGATTATATCTATGTGCCTAGTTTTTTATTATCCTTCTTTCAACCTCACCATTGTTTCTGCTTGGAAGGTTGTGATATGTGATTCTTGGGGCCTTCAAAATTCAATCATGGATATTTTTGTCATTTTCTTTTGTTTAACCACCAGCTCGTACAGTTGTAATTTGTCCATTGCTGTGATCTCAAGATGTTATAATGACTGTTGATGTCTTGTCACCCTGAAATGAGTTCTAGCCAGAACCAGAGAATCTGGCCAGCAGTTTTGACCAGTCAAACATGTTCATTAATTTGGTTGAATTTTGACAAAAAATATTATATTTTGCTAAATTTTGTCTCTTAAAAATTAGCAATAATTATTTTAATTGCTTATACATCACATATTTCAATAAAAACACAAAAATTTTGAAATTAAATTAAATACAAGCTGTCTGGTAAATTTATAATATTTTTGGGCATACGATAGTATAAAATGTTATTTTTTCTACCAAGCTTGTGGTTATAAATAGGATAAAAACGAATTTGTAGCACTCGATGTTTTGGCGATGTTGCTTATACCTACCACTACCCTCAGTCTCGTCTGGACAACGGCAGTTGCAACATCGCCTAAACCTCGGGTGCTACAAACTTCACGCGTTGAATTCGATTTTATCCTGTTTATAATGCCAAACGAACGCGATATGGCGATAGTCTTCGATTTCATATTACAAGCCTGTAGTATTTTTCTATTTTATCTGGCCACGAGCTGTCGATCTTATAGAACTATTAATGTCGCAAAGAAGCTTTCCTTTGAGACTTGGTCGCTGACCACTACTCCAAATGAATAAACAAAACATACCAATTTTCTTTTATTATAGGAACGGGAACATTACCGATTTGGTGCGGTGGCAAAAGTAATGCGAGAACTGCTGAGCGGCCGTCGAGCACTCCTCGTTGGGACCCTCACACAAGACCAGACTCGTGCCCTCAAGCTTAAGCTCGTGGCAAAGCTGGATTGGGGCAACCGGTGAGTTATCTTTCATATAATTTTCCCATCCTATTTGTCGATGCTTTTTATCCTAACATTGAACAGTTTCTCTGACTCTCATGTTCTTTTATCAATGATTCGGAATTTATTCATCGTTCGTCACTCAAAGAAATGTATGCAAGGGTAACCATTTTCCGTTAGGGCTAAAATCCTATATATTGCAAAAGGCAGGGGCATTTTTTATATATTAAGCGCTGGTGCCATAGTGGTTAGGTAGTCTGATCTTCTATTGTAAGGTTTTGGGTTCGTTTCCTAGCTGGGCAACCATTTTCCATTGGGGATAAAATTAACGGAATTGCATTTAAATTCTGTCGATTGAATGCCATGACAAGACATATATCTGTTAAATGCACACATATTAATATACACTTCATAGTAGGGTTGGTTGTAAGAGCTTGTCGTAAGATAATAAACCTGCACTTTGTGAACTTTCACAATAACAACAAACAATGTGAACAAAAACTGTTACTAAAAAATAAGTGTTGTGATATAGGCGCATCAGCTAAAGCTGCTAGCCTATTATTAATAATTATAAAATAATAATAATAATAATTCATAATAAACTATAATAACTTAATACCATCGGGACCCGGAGTAAAGCCTAACGGCTTTCTTTTTATCTGAGTGCTAATCTCATCTAGAGATGGAGACTGAGAGGCAAAAGCTACCTCAGGCAGATGCGGAGGCGTAATGCCCGTAGCGGGGCTGTACGTATGGGACCGGGTTAGATCCGCATACGTCGAAAATAATCTGTGGCAATCCAAACTGGTATACACCCCAGCTAACGGACCCATATGTACTTTTCATGTGTACCGTTCAGGTCAAGGGGTTATTTCTGCCAAGTTATTAACCCTTCAAATGAAAGGCGTCCTTTTGGGGATGCAAGTTTTAATACACTGAAATGAAGGGCGTCCATTTGGGGACGCGATGGGGGCCGTTTGCGAAAAAATCCATTTAAAAATAGAACGGGCTTCTTTATTTTATCGTATGATGCCAGAAAATAGCCAAAGATTCGTTACTATTAAATTCTACGATAGTATCATGCGATAAAAGCTGTATGAGATATTGCAACACTCCAAACGTCGTGGAACTTTCCACTGTTGACAGCGACACAAAGCGCCGAACGAGTGCTACGCGGCGCGCTACAATTATTGTGATTTTAAGTGTTTTTAGTTGGATTTTACCCGTAAAAGTGAGTTATATGCATTCTAAAATTGTGTAGGAATGATAATTACCGATTGGAGCAGGCCATTTCCTTTTTTTCACTTAGTTTTTAGTAAATTTGTGAAGTGACGTATCGCATTCTCGATGGCGTCGCAGCGAAAATATTTTCGAAACGAATGATATCAGGCGAATGTAGTAATAATATTGGTTTATTTCGCTTATAAAATCGTTATTATTCAATATAGGAGGTATATACTCAAGGAATTAGATGTATTTTGATATTTACACGTCGTTTACAAATGCAACCACGTTTTCATAGTTTATATCTTGGCGGCAAAAACCGAGATTTTTCAATGTTTGTAGAGAAGGCTTGGATTTCTATCGATATGAAACAACAAAAAAATACGGAAAAAAATTTTTTTTTTTCGATATATTTATTTTTGAGAAATTTGGTTATTTGAATATCGGGTTTTATAGGAAAACTAAAATGCAGCTTAAAATAACATACAACTTTTTTTCAATTTGGGCTTATTTACTGAGGAAATCTAGACTGTGTCTCACCATGCGGTGTAAGATCGTTATACCAGCCTGGGGTGACGGGTTCGCCCGTTGTAGTCGACAACCCAAGTTGTTAGTCAGAGTGCACAGTCGATTGGCTTATGCCGCACGGTGCGCAGACCGTCCAGGAGCGCCAGAAGTTTGATTCCTAGGGGAAACTGACCATAAGGCCAGAGTCCTACCCGGGCTCGCATTTCATGCGTGGAGGCCGTCGGATAGGTGTCGACCCGTGAGTGTGACCAACCCTGAACAGAATGGGTCTTCGTGGCTACCTCAGCGAGGGCCCATTAACTTTCTCAACGGTCAACAGCACAGACACGATTGGGTTACTAACCATTTTGTTTTTTTTTTGAAAAATGTATTTTTGTTTTTTAGATGTCTTTTAATCGAGATCCGGATCGGACGCCGCCCCAGGCGTTCCTAGATCTCCTGGAGGAGTCGGGGGTCCAATTCGGATGAAATAGATGAGGGTGCAGCGCCGGCGTTCTGGGATGATGACGTTGGATATGACGATGACGACGCAGATATCGTGAAAATGTCGATCGATTTTCAAAGCCCCGGCGGAACTCTGGGTAATTAGTAAGTATATAAAGAATTCCATGTTATTTTCAGAATTTATCGTCAATTTATTGTATTTTTGTCTTTCAGTAGTGAGTCGCCGCTGTCATCATCCCGGTTGTCGGCTGCGCCGCTGCCTCCACCACGCGGGCCGGTTGCAGCCCTCGCTGGCACAGCGCGGGGACTGCCCGTTCCGGCCCAGCATCCGCCACCCGCCGCCGCCTAGAACCCAGCGCTCGCCCGCCGGGCCGCCCACCCGACGCCTATTTTTCGCCCAACTACAGAGAGGTATAAAATACAAATATTTATTTATTTTCCAAAACTTTTCGGTACGAGTACTTTACCTTCCTAATAACTCACATGAATACTCAATATCATTAAAACCATAGATTTAAGTAGCAAAATTGCGTTTAAAAGTATCCGAAGACGACTCTATTCGACCATTCGGCTACCCGATACCAGGAGATAGCCGGACAAAGGATGCCATGGTCCGCGATAGATTCGGTACACACCGATCACCGCAAGACAAGGGAGAGGATCACTCGAGCGACTTCGAACCTGTAACCAGTTTCGAATCGCTAATCGCTAGTTTAGGTAGGTTTAGGACAGCTGCCTTGCCGCATGTGAACGTTTACCGTACCGCCCATTCGCTCCCCCTTCGAAGCCGAAGAATGTGAGATGCGGAAATTGCGGTTTTAGATAATTTTTCCAGGAAGGAGTTTGAAATTTTCCCGGAGAGACCGAGATATTTATAGAGTCACCCGTTCTCTCAATCTCGGTCTTCGGCGGGTACAAATACACCAATTCTTCTAAGGACGGTCAGATTATCGACGATCCTACTAAGCAGTATTTTGTTACTTTTCAGACATCGCCGCTGCGTACGCGCTCTGCTTCCCCTGTCTGCCTTTCGCCGCCTAGCACTCTAAGGTCTGTATTTATTCATTTTTCTGGAAGTCTCTAACTATAGAACACCTTTGATAATCCACTATATATAGATAATCCACTATATACATTGATCTGGAAGTCTCTAACTATAGAACACCTTTGATAATCCACTATATAGGAATTGTGTCATAGTACATCAAAAATCAATAATATTCACCGAGACGAGATTTTAAAAGTGTATGTTACCAGCCGATTCTAACTTATAAACCTCAAATTGATTCAAACTAGCTAAAACCAAGTGCATAAGGACCTAACAAATGGGTCTAGACACATAGAATACTCATTATTATTCTTCTTCTTCTTTTGGAGAATACATTTTAGTCAGGATAGGAGAATTTCATATATGAAGGAGCTCTCGTACAAGTGAAAACAGGGCAATCATCATCCGATATTGGAAAAGTGACTTAAAACTATTAGCATACATTGATCTGGAAGTCTCTAACTATAGAACACCTTTGATAATCCACTATATAGGAATTGTGTCATAGTACATCAAAAATCAATATTATTCACCGAGACGAGATTTTAAAAGTGTATGTTACCAGCCGATTCTAACTTATAAACCTCAAATTGATTCAAACTAGCTAAAACCAAGTGCATAAGGACCTAACAAATGGGTCTAGACACATAGAATACTCATTATTATTCTTCTTCTTCTTTTGGAGAATACATTTTAGTCAGGATAGGAGAATTTCATATATGAAGGAGCTCTCGTACAAGTGAAAACAGGGCAATCATCATCCGATATTGGAAAAGTGACTTAAAACTATTAGCATACATTGATCTGGAAGTCTCTAACTATAGAACACCTTTGATAATCCACTATATAGGAATTGTGTCATAGTACATCAAAAATCAATATTATTCACCGAGACGAGATTTTAAAAGTGTATGTTACCAGCCGATTCTAACTTATAAACCTCAAATTGATTCAAACTAGCTAAAACCAAGTGCATAAGGACCTAACAAATGGGTCTAGACACATAGAATACTCATTATTATTCTTCTTCTTCTTTTGGAGAATACATTTTAGTCAGGATAGGAGAATTTCATATATGAAGGAGCTCTCGTACAAGTGAAAACAGGGCAATCATCATCCGATATTGGAAAAGTGACTTAAAACTATTAGCATACATTGATCTGGAAGTCTCTAACTATAGAACACCTTTGATAATCCACTATATAGGAATTGTGTCATAGTACATCAAAAATCAATATTATTCACCGAGACGAGATTTTAAAAGTGTATGTTACCAGCCGATTCTAACTTATAAACCTTAAATTGATTCAAACTAGCTAAAACCAAGTGCATAAGGACCTAACAAATGGGTCTAGATACATAGAATACTCATTATTATTCTTCTTTTTCTTTTGGAGAATACATTTTAGTCAGGATAGGAGAATTTCGTATATGAAGGAGCTCATACAAGAGAAAACAGGGCTATTTCACTTGAAATCTCAATTATCTGCATACTTTGAATATCTTTATACATATATTAGTACATATATATATTATTACATATATATTAGTACATATAGTATACATAGGAAATAATACACGAGATTTGGTTTAGGTAGTAATATATAATTTAATAAAACAACTTAAATTATTAGCGAGAGCAATTGAGACTCCGCATACATTGGACCCCTTTCAAGCAGGTACTTCTTTATAAGTATTTTGAATGAATTTAAGTTGTTTGCATTCTTATAACTCTCATTTAAATTATTATAAAATCTCGGCGCAAGGAAGTAAAAATGCCTTTGGGCAAATGAGGACTTTACAATCGGAATATTATAATTCGACCCAGTAGCTTGCCTTGTGTTTTTAGGTTTGTTGGCTTCTTGTCTGCTGATCCTTGATTCTGTGAAACTCAATTCAGTAGCCTCCTCGTGTAAAGGCTACCCCAGGTAAGGCTCTTGCGTCTCAGGCCTCACGGCTAGTGGATCGGTTTCTCCTGGTGGATTTCCCCGGGCGCTACTGGACGGTTTGCGTACCGTTCGACAATTTGAATATTACGATGAATAATTTTACTACATATCTTTTCTACTACTTATGAATAATTTTACTACGTATCAATTGATTTTATATTCCCTAAGGGGATTCATTTTTCACTGGACTGTTACGGGATGACATAACGATTCTAGTAATACCGCAGACCTTCTAAATCGGTCTGAGCGTTTAGAAGTTATGATGGAATAAAGAAACAGAAATTTGCGGTCAGGGGAAATTTTCGATCACTACAACAGAATTAGGTTTTTGAAATTGAATTGAAATTTAGACAGGACGTGAGAACTAATAATATTGTTTTAATTTTCAGACGACCTCTAGCGGCGGCGGGGCGAGTAGCCGGCGCGCGGGCGCGCAGGGCGGAGAGCGACGGGCGGCGTTTTGTTATTACTGTTTCATATAGAATAACGACGTTTCACTCGAAATTTTGTTGAATTACAAGGAATTTTGATGAAACTCCATTACTCGATTATATGTATCATTATATTTCAACGATGTAACGTGATGTGTGTTATGCACTTTTTTTTGTGATACATTATAAATTTTTATCAAATGTGGCAATTTTTAAACGTGCATGTACTATTTTGTACTGGATATTTAGTACCAATAAAAAAAAATTAAAGCATAAGTCGCATAAAAAATAAATGATAAAATCCAATCTCATATTTTTCTATGTTTCTTTTGTATATAAAGAAACGAATAATTGTATACCTAATATACCAACTGATGAAAGTTTTTATTTTAGTCCGGTACAATTGTTTTTGTTTATTTTTATGACATGTTTGTTTTATTTTTATCAAATGACTGTTACTGTAAAATTTTGTACTGGAAATTTATTCTATTTTTGATATTTCTAAATGATATTTTTAATATTTAGACAATGTAATGGTTGATTTTGTATAGTTTATTGACCTTTCAGATTTCTAACTTGATTTAATTTTATTTTTGCCAGATATATGATATGTTTAAAATATGAATATTATAAAAAATGTATTTATTAATTGTAAGTTCTATACCCTTACCGGGTTTTTTGGAATAAATAAACTTTGAACTTTGAACTTTGAAAATAAAAAAAAAATGGTTTCTTGAGTTTTCTTCTAGAAAATAATAATTATTATACAAAAGTTGTTAAAAAACGAATATACCGCGTGAAGTTTGTAGCACCCGACGTTTCGGCGATGTTGCAGCGGCCGCTGTCCAGTCTACTCGGGACAACGGCTGCTGCAACGTCGCCGAAACGTGGGGTGCTACAAACTTCACGCGGTAAATTCGTTTTTTAACCACTTTGTATAATGCCTTTGCCATTATTATGAAATCAAAAACTTAACGCGTTTGTTTGACATTATAAATAGCTTTATAAACGAATTTACCGCGTGAACTTTGTGGCACCCGACGTTTCGGCGATGTTGCAGCGGCCGCTGTCCAGTCTACCCTGGACAACGGCGGCTGCAACGTCGCCGAAACGTCGGGTGCCACAAAGTTCACGCGGTAAATTCGTTTATAAAGCTATTTATAATGTCAAACAACCGCGATAATCTTTTTCATAATAATTGCAAAGGCATGATACAAATGTGGTTAAAAAACGAATTTACCACGTAAAGTTTGGACACCAACGTTTCGGCGACGTTGCAGCCGCCGCTGTCCAGTCTACCCTGGGCAACGTCGCCGAAACGTCGGGTGCTACACACTTCACGCGGTAAATTCGTTTATAAAGCTATAATGTGAAGCAACCGCGATAGTCTGATTTCATAATAATTGCAAAGGCATACAAAAGTGGTTAGAAGTTTTTCGAATGTATTGAAAACTTGACGCTTATTAGATGTCCAATAACTTATTATTATACTCCAGTCACATTTCATAGAAGAAACTAGAAAATCACACTCCGAATTTGCCTAAACAAATGAGATCGCACCGCGGCGATATTGCATAGACAGGCGCGCTGCCTAATTTTATCGATATTCGCGAAATCGCGGGGTTACGTAATTAGTATAGAAGAATTACCATATTTTGAGTGTGATTTCCTATAGTTTTTCTATGAAATGTGACTCTTTAGAGTATAATAATTAGTTATTAGACATATAATAAGCACATAATAACACAATATATTTGAAAAACTTTATCCACTTTTGTATTATGACCTGTCAAAGTTAATGCCAAATTTTCGTCACCGACTCGCAAAAGTTTGGATTTTTCTGTAATATTAGACAAAGCTGAAAGAACTGGTATGATTTTATAAGAAGTGTAGTGTAGTGGAAAAGTTATTATGAAAGAATTTCATATAAATAAAGTCCCTAAGTAGTCAGACATACAAAATTAAAAAAAAAAATTTTTACGAGGAGACATCAAATTTTTCTTGGTTATTATGACTGAAAAACTAAATATTTTTGTATGCAAAGAAGTAAAACAAAATAATGGTTTTGGTAAAGCATTTAATAAAGAACATAACTGTAAATACAATTTCCGCATAGACTTTCGTATTTTGTGATAAAAACATCGAAATGATAAATAGGCGAGTTTTTTCACTTCGCCAAATTTGTAATTTGTCGCCATTATTATCTTAATTGATTTACGAGATAAGGTTATAATGTTTTATATGTCAAATTTCAATGCGATCATTTTACAGTTCTTCTTTTTATGATCCGTATAGTGGTTTACAAGTTATGGTCGTTTTTATCAAGGTCGTCGATTTTGCGCGCAAAAAGGTCGCGCGCGAATGGGACGGCTGAATTTTATTCCGCGAGGAGAGGGGTTAACAAAGGTTGCTGATAGAAAGCACCATTCTCCTCGTAAGTTGGTACCTTAGTGTGGGGTAAGTTTTGTGAAGTATTGATGGTTTTGGGGTGAGATTGCTCATGGTGGTGAGTTTGATCAGGGTTGATAACAAGATATAATAATATTTTAATTTTTTTTATGATAAATACCAATTTACTTGACAAATTACTAATGTAAGTACACCATATATTTATATGAATACAATTTTGAGTGATCAATCTCTTTCAAAGACAAATTTAATTGAAAATATCAGAAACTTGTTTAAATACAAAATTGAGGTAATTTTAAAAATAAAACGAATAACCTATAAACGCTGGTGCCAAGAAAAGTGATAGAGGTCGCATTCAGTATTGTTATTATGTAAAAACAAGGTTTGTAATCTGTTCTGACATATTGCAAACCTTGTGTTTGAGGGAAATAGTAATAAAAAGGAAAAAAATGGTTGAGTGATCCATCTCAACCCGCAAAATTAATCTCATCCAACTCTGTAGCAGCACTGTTTATGAAATTCTTTCCGATTTGTTTGCTGAGTCTCGTAAGTTATAAGCCTTATTAATCAAACTTTTAAAAGGCATGCAAAGCCAAAGATCCTATTGATGTAACTATCTATATTTATGTTTTTATATGAATAAATATTATTTCGTATTTAAAGCCATTTATTTTAAATCAAATACGCCAATATTGAAACGAAAAATTTTAGTGGCTCTTTAAAAACTGGGAAATTGTGTAAATTGTAGCTTTTGGCTCTTCCGTTTCAAAAGGTTGCCGACCCTTGGTCTAGGTTGATAACTTCTCTCATAAGATTATTAAAAAAAAAATGGAGATTTGCGCAGTAGAACTACGAAAATAGGAAGCAAATGGCAATTGTCTTTTTCTGGAAAATGCCCAATTTCCTTTAATGTTCTTTAGTCTTAGACTAGTCGGATTCGGAACGATGGGTTCGGAATGGGGTAAAACTTTATCATCCCGATCTGCTATTTACCGTCAGAATGGACTTACTCTAGCATCAGCAATGATGAATATGCTAGTTACAAGGAAAACATGCTACAGGTAAAGAGTTTTCTTCTGATTTTCAACCATTTAATAAAGAAGCATCGTAACATCTCCATAGGTTATGTCACTTTTGTTTATATTTGTCTAGCGTTCTGAACGAAACCATTATAAAGCGAAGGAAATACTCTCGAGGTTTTCCGCGAATAATAAAAACCAAATTTCTAATCATCGTTTATTAAAAAGTCTTATTCGTCTTTATAACGTACACTATTAGTCACCATTCAGTGTATGCTGCCTTAACCTATAAATATTAATACTAAACCGCCCGACGCCGCAGGTGTCTTAGAACCGTTCTTCTTCGAATGAGAATTATGTAAATGGAATGCTGTATATTTCGAGTTCGCGCTTGATAAAAATCGTAATTTAAAAAATAAATTAAAAACCTACCAGAATTTTAAAAAATCACAAAATTGTACTCCGATGTTATAATAATTTAATTTAACGAGAACTAAATAGGAATCGACGAGAGTATTATAAAATACGGGAATTAATATTTTATATTCGGTAGGACTTTAAAATCGCTAAAACTAAGTCTTTTTTGTAAACGAATAAAAGAGCGTAATTCTAAAAATATAGTCATCCGATAGAAGAGACCTCTAATATCACTTATTAAGTAGTAAAAAAAATAAACATTCAGCAGAATATCGCGTATATCGCCGAGGATAGAATCAGATTTAAGCTATGGGATGCATCGTTTGGCACGTAATTAATGGAATATTATACTTTTTAAATTGAATGCATCCTCGCTAAAGTATAAGGGGAATGTTTTTTACGTCTCTGATTCTTTGGAGAATTTGTCGATGTCGGGGTAGATGGGCGCCATTTCGAGGGTGGAGGGGGCGGAGGGGGGGGGCGGAGTCGAGGTGCAGCCGCCGCGCCAGCTCGTCCAGCACTTCTCCGAAGACCATCAGGGACATGTTCTGGCCCAGCAGGTGCAGCAGGAGGAAGTCGCCCACCTGAAAGTCCACACACAATATTTATTTAGCGCCATGTTGAAGAACTGGAAATGAGGCTGATGTTTGAAAATAAATAAACTCTCAGTTTTTGCGACTTCTGCAAGTTTGCAATTTACATTTGAAGCGGTGAGTTTGAGAAGGCCTCAATATGAGCATAACTTTTTAGAGAGTAAAAACTAAATATCTCGAAAATCAAACGACCGGTGTACTAACGCCGGTCATGCCAGTAGCCTCGCAGACATAAAATCGAATTAAAAACTAATATACGCAAGCATGATAAAAAAAGAAAATGAAACAATGGGACCTTCTCGATCTAAAAACGCTAACTCTATTTATTTTGTTTATTAGTCACTTTTAACTCCTGATTCCTATATAAATACACATATTATAACTGTATAGCGCCTGTATTACTAAATCGTATCGTATCTATGTAGATACTATAACTATAGAATGTTACCAACGCAAGTTTCACTAACCTAATAAAGTATTTTAGCAGATCAAATTATTTTAAAAAGATTTTATATTAATAATATAAATTTTATTATTATTTGTTTTTACAATTTTAAAATAATAATCTATATAATAATGACTTATACCATATAGCCATGTAAAATTACTTGACTATATCAAAAGTAGGGATTCCTACCGACTGAAATATTTTATAAATAAAAAATAAAATAAATAACAGCGGTTTATGCAAGAGCAATATTATGCCAGCAACTGATAAAATTAAATGTAATTACAGATCAAAATAGTATGGATATTGCGCTTTTCTTAATGCGATTACCGAATACGATAAACAGAAGTGTTAAGTCTCCTGTCGGTTTGATGAACCAACTTCAATTGTTCAAGCGCCAGGTTACACAGGGCCACCATTCAAAAAAATGATTATAATGTTTAGTATCAACTAAACTTTATCACCACCGAGCTGTATCTATGGGAACTCCCCGCGCTAAAACCTGTATTCTCGTATCTGTATCTGTTGTTGATGACCCATATACAAAGTAATATGGGTAGGTGATCCAAAAATCGATTTTGTGATTTGAGTAGATCTGCACATTTTGAGTTTGTTGTCCATTGTATGTTGACCGCAGTCATTTGGTGGAATTCAGTAAGATTCTCTTTTTATCTTCTAGATTATGGTTCTAGATAAAACCTAGGGGTATCATAGAACTTAAAAATCTTTTATTTTTTATTTTAGTGGATCATTATTTTATTATAGTGGATCTACACGTTTTAAGTCTGTTGATGTGGTAATTTGGTATGTGGCTAGATTCTAGTAAGTCTAACTACCATAGACCCCAAAATCAACATAGTTTTTTGCATAGGAAATATTTGAAATTAAGATTTACCTCTCCAAATATAAGGAAGATATTGAAAAACAATACAAATATGCAATAAACATGGAATAGAAAACTCAATTATGTGGCATCGTTAAAATATTTGCCATAAATAGAATAAACACGAGCAGCCATGGTTCAAACACAGAATGATTTGAGTACAGTAAACAAGTATTCTTCTCAGCTCTCCTCCCCCCCCCCCCCCCTCCCTCATGGGTGGCTGGGAGGGGCAACAGAAAAGGGGATCTACACATACAGAGGAAAATGTTCACGTACAAGAACGCTACTAGAGTGGAGCTGGCCTGATACAAATGCGTGAGCCCAGCTTTTATAACCTCGAAAATACAAAAATGCTATTTTACCAAAAAGTACTGGATCTGCGAGTTTAATTTGGCAGTGGTGAAATAATTGTTATGCTGTATGATTTCACTGTATGTATTTAGAAAGTTGAATGTTTAATCATACTAACCTGTGTCTTTCGCACGAGAGCCTCGACTCCGCTAGGTGTGCCAAAGCGAAAACGTCTCTTTAGAATAGTCTCCCTTATATTTGGCAGTAAAATAAGCGTAGCGGAGTATATCAGGGCCAGTCCAGAAAGCGCCGCGAGAATTATTAACCTGAAAGCACATTAAAACATATATAGAAACAATTTCCTATTATCTATCCCCCTGAAACTTGCAACAAAGCATTTTTTTATAGCCAAAATACAATCAAGAAGTCCTGTGTATTTTATAAAGTAGGCCGATTATATATATATGCCTAGCTTAATGCAAATTACTTGTTATTTGGAGGTGAAAATACGTAAACATGGTACTCGAGATGACATCATTACGGAAGAATACAAAACGAAACGTTGATTACTAACTAAACTATATAAACAGATTCCTTATAGAATGTTTTACATTTAGTTGGATTTGTTCATGTCATTGTTCGATGGCCGCAATTATCCACCCATTATGAGTATTTTTACAGCAATCATCATGTATTCCATGGAAATATCAATGTAAGAGGGGCTAAATATGAATTAGACACAGGTTAAAATACTTTTCTCGTAAAATAAGCTGCAAAAACTAATTAAAAAACAGTGTCTAAAATGGCAACAGCAAACGACGCACACCCTGCGGCAAGTGCCAAGTTCAGGCAACTGAATAAAAATAATGGAGCGAAACATTATCTGTGGTTACCAACCTGCCCCTAATGAAATAAATCTTTATAATTGCCATTTTATTTTACGTATAAAAAATCTTCAGAATCATCCGCTGCTTAAGAGGTTAACGATTACATCTAGAGAAACTTGCTGAAATGATTTATTTTACCAAGTACATAATGCAGAAAACATGCATTTGCTCTTATTATGGCTCGATTTATCCTGTAATTTTCGAAACATTTCTCGATTTCATAATAATTAATGGTAGATTTTGATTATAACACTGTCTAAACGGTTGGCTGTAAGACGTCGTAAAGCCATAAGTCCGCCAGTTGTACTAATTTAAAATTTAATTTACGGTTTTCTTTATCTTAGTTAGTATTTTTGGTACAATAAAGTAATTTTCTTTGTTTGTTTCGTTTGTCTACTAGTATTTCTATCTAATATAGTATGAACTGAGGAAATCGAGAAGCTAGCAGTCGGTATACTATTACCTAAAAAAACACTAATTTTTAACAGTATACTATCCTTGAAATACTTACCAAAACCAAAGGAAGATGTATATTTTCTCATTGAGTATGTTCAGTGCCAATACACAGAGAGCGTCATGCTTTTGAATCGATCCAGAAGCACCATATTTGTGGAACGTACATTTTGTGACCCTCGGGAAGATTTCAATCTGAAAAGATTATTTATTATATTATTATTGTTTTCATATATAGACCGAAAGCTTGACCATTTAGGCCAGATTACTCCAACAAAGTCTATTATCAAACCAAGCCTAGGTGGCCGAACCACAGCTACAAATGCAGAGTTTCTCACTCTTCTGGTTGCTGCGAGTATTACCGCTTTCTGCGTTGTCTGTTCGAGCCCCGTATCGAGAGCCAGCCTCCTGAGATGGTTGGTGAGGCTCTTAGGGACAAATTGAAGGATACAATTATTGGTACTGTAGATATGACCTCATAGGCTAAGTCGAAATACTTCATAATTTTATCTTTCTTGACTTATTGAGCACACATGAAAGTCTCGGTCTCGGAAAAGAGATCACCGAAACGTATCAAGTGGATATAGTCTCCTTGGTCGATGTTAGGAGCATTTGGTACTTTGTAGAATTATCCATGGGAGCTCCTTAGAGAATGCAATCTTGGTATACCGAGACCTCAAAATACCAAGATCTTGCACTAATTTTGCAAGATTAATCTTGCACGCAAAATCAAACGCAATCCCGCAAGATTTGCGAGATCAAAGCATTAAATTGATACGATGCAAAAATAAGTATCCATGAAGTCTGAATATATATTCTGAATTCTGCAAGATCTCGCAAAATACCGAGATCTAGCAAGACTGGCCTCTTAAATCTTGCAAATACCGAGATTGAAGATTTTCCTGCAAGTTTGCATTCAGTAGAGCTCCTTGCCTTTCCATTCTTCAATATTATTATTATTATTGTTAATTTATTCAACCAGTAACTGTTTACGGTCCTTTGAATTCGATTAATTTACCAGCTTCAAGTGTCAATTACGGATTATACTGAATGACGATTAAGAACTCTTACCATGGGATCAGTGCGCTCCTCTTGATTCATATTGGAGAAGTTGATGACATCCGTGCCGTACGTCAAGAATGCCCCTCCGAGGAAAACGTCGATGAAGAAGATGTTCCCAACCTGGAAACGATAATCATTATTTCAGCGTTGGATTACCCAATTAAAAAGGATCTATATTATATTTGTCATTGCAGAACTAGGACTCAGGATCTGCATTTTAAAAATTAACAGCTAAGTAAAGGGTATCTCAAAATGGCTCAATAATTCGAGTGCGCGAGGTGCAAATAAAGCGTGGGATCGTGTGAAAGATAGTGGCATTGAAAGGTATTTGTTTCATTGCCATGGTGCCTTTTATAGGAGAACAGTGCTAGTTCTGCATGCATCTCATATTTCGGCAGTCGACATATTTCGTCAACGGTTGATCGGTCATTCGCATTCATCGGTTAGTCATTTCAAGAAGAATTGACATTGTATGGCCGCCCCGGAGCTCAGATCCTGTTTTTTTATCCCCACCTGTTTTTTAAGGGAGTTTTGTCTATGAATACAGTCCACGAAACCTAGCGGATTTAAAAAGGAATATCCATGTGAAAAAATATCAAGCTGACTTTTTGTTAAAGTTTCGGGAAACTTCCAAAGAAGATTTGAAGAGTGCTGCCAACGAAATGGCTGTCATTTAAACAATATCATTTTCAAAAAGTGAATTTCCTTGAATCGTCTGGATTACTTAATAATAAATAATAATGATACAGTTTTTAATTATTTTAATTTAAAATAATTGGATCATTTTGAGACACCCAGTATGTGAAAAAAAGGTGGCCTTACTGATTATTCCTTTACCCGATTAGCAAGCATGAAATGGTTGAGTATAAAATTAGTAGGTTAACGATTTACCTGGTAACTTGCAATATAGATTGCGTTTATTTAACGGTATGGTTTCATAATGTTACAACTATTTTATTTCGTAAACAATTTTACTCACGACATTCACAAAGTTGAGTACTTCGCAGAAGAAATATCCGAAGGAATAAGTGTTGTGCATATGCAGCGATTCTACCAGATATTGGACCAGGCGATTCTGTAAAATAAAATTGATTTTTTTAACCTTAAGCTGTACAGTCTCCGAAGCGCACCAGTGCAGCGCACGAGATATTCGCCAGATCTGTGGCAATCCTTTGTTATGAAAAGCTACCCCCTTTGTCTGAACATTCTTCGGGGTTAAAATGCCAGATCCTCTTTTACACATACTCCAGACTCTTTTATCATTGTCGAATATTATTTTATGATTTAAATTAATAATAAAATAATATTATCAAATTACCTGTCTGTTAGTCCTATCATCCGAAATTCCGGCTGTAGTTCCTCTCATTCCATCGGATATCATGCGCACTTTTCCCTCCTCCCAGTTCTTCCACACCCAGTGGGGGATGTAGAAAAGCACACCCTGTAAATGAGATAGAGTATTGTGATATGTAGTATTTAATTCAGCTGCAACTTTGCTGTAAGGAATATCAGGCAATGGCCCGATTGGTTTACTTCAGCTACTTTAATAGCTTTAAAGTTTGTGTTCTGTTATCGGGTAGGGCTGCTGATATTGAAATCATTTTCAAGCAGCACAAAACAAAAGGGTTTTTTATTCGATACATGCTTTAGGTATAAAAACTTTACAAGGGAATTAATATCCTCACCATTCCTCGTCAGTTTATTTTTTGCTAATATAATGTAAGTCCATAAAAAACTGAAGCTGTTCATAAAGTCAACTTCAGTTCACAGTTTTACTTATAAAAGGTCGGAACTTCTGTTTATGGGACAGTGTATACATTTATACAACAGAATTCCTCAGACAATTTTGGAGTTGCCAGTAAAGCAATTAAAGGGTCCCATCAAACTTGCAGAAGGCAAATTTGCAGACGGCAATCTTGCAGACGGCATTCTTGCAGGCGGCAGTTTTGCAGAAGGCAATCTTGCAGAAGGCAATTTTGCAAATGTCAAAATGACCTAACCTAACCTAACAGAAAAACTTAAAACATTTTTTTAAATGTTTAGTTTGATGTATAAAAGTCATCCACTACAAGGATGCCGGTAATTAATGTCACTTCGATTTTAGGGAAAGAAAAACCTAACCTAACCTAACCTAACAGAAAAACTTAAAAACTGTACTGAAGGTTGCCGCCTGCAAGGTTGCCGCCTGCAAGGTTGCCTCCTGCAAATCTGCCCTCAACAAATTTGGAACTGTCAAAAGTGACATTTGTGCAAAATTGCTGCATGCAAAACTGGCGCCCCCCCAATTTAAGCATTGTATTAAAGACTTCTTTGTAAAAAAAAGCATACATTAACGACTACTTGATTGATGAAGATGCCTGATAAAACGTATTTTTCAGATTTATATAATCCTACGAAAAGAAAAGTCTCTTTCTCTTAACTTATCTGATAACCTATTTCCTGTTTTTTTTTTTACTCTATTCTTTGTTTTATGTGTTCAACAAACTTTAAAACATCGATTGTGTCTTGACAATAATAGTACCAAAAAAAAGGCCATCTGGTTTTCTCGACGGTTCCTTCTAGTATTATCATGTAATCCCCACATAAATATTTATTCCTGGTTTAATTTACGAATTTGGTTGAGTCAAATTTTTAATAAATAAAATACAAACGGAGCTGCCATGGAATTCACCGACCGAAAATCGGGCCCATCATATATAATTATTACACTTCTGGGAGGTGAACGGTGGATTCCGGACTAACGACCGGCTGTGGTAGGTTTAGGACAGCTGTCTTGCCACATGTGAGCGTTCACCAGTATAAATAATAATGATATCCGAACCCCAATGTCCCCCAATTAGTTCGGATAATCGGTGTTCTTCCCTACATATAAAGTGTTATGATTTTATGTTTTGTTTGTTAGCTATCTACCCTGCCCAATACTCAAGCTGTATCATAAAATTTATAACTTCCTAGAAATTATAACTCTTTAACTATCTCATAGAAAATTATGAAACAGTGAGATGTCTCACCTGGAAAAACAGCATGAAGGGGACCCACTGGTAGTAGGCGTGCACTGTCTTGTCATCGGTCATATATTCGTTGCCGAGACCGGGATGCCCAGAAAGTTTAGGATCGGCCCGGGGAAGAGTGAACGTATACGTAATCCAACAATATGTATTTATCACGTGTCCTGGAATCGAGCCGTCGTTGATACAGGAGATGGGATCGCCTGAAAGAATTAATTAGCAAAATTACATTTATTAATTTAATTTATTTAAGAATTAATTTTTATAAAACATTGGTTTTGCTTACAAAAATAACAGGAACCGAAAGGGAAAACCTTTACCTCATGCTTATTCGATTCTGACACCCAACTGGGACTACCCCGTTCTAGGGTGGATAGGGCTCTAATAATACAATAAATTATTTAAACATTGTAGCAAAACGCTCGCTAAAAACTAAATTGCCCTTAAATTTTGTCCTCAAAAGAAATAAACTGCAATTCCATTATAAAATCGGCATTAAAATTGAACATAAAATTCCGTTCAATAGAGTGAGACAAATAGAATAGGATTAAAACTAAAATAAAGAGAAAAGAACAATAGAAATAAGAAAACAAAAGAGAAAGAAAAGAAAGACTTTGATTACCATGCCAGGAAGATCTTCGCTGAGAAGAGAAATCGATGAAAGAATACAATTCGGTAGAAAACTAAAGCATGTGCTGAAATCCAAGATCCCTCAAAGGCTCAATAGCCTAAATTATGAACAAAATGATGGTCACTCAAAGAGCATTGGAAAGAGCTGTGCAAATGTATCAAAATGGTGCAAAATGAAATCAGATAGCGCACTAAATAGTATAAGAGCTAGATGTACTTTTGCTATCTAGATAAACAGATTTAGAATTCATTTGAGATCATTCCTGTGATGGGTATGGTGCGGTCTGCCCGCATGAAGTTGGGCCCATCAATAAGTACAGCTGGTCAGAAGTTAGTCATAGTTGCCTTTCTGGTGATCATCCATTTTTTGCAACCTTGACTAACCTCCTATTAACCAACTTCATGCTGGCAGACTGAGATCATACCAATCATAGGAATGATATATACTCTATGAATACTAATTGAGCTTTTCTAGCGATAGTTAGAAAATAATGTTTATCTCTAGGAATATAAGTAGCAGCTAATATGAAATAGCAATAGGCAGAGATGACAAGATAAGCTGCAGAGATGAATCATTTGAACACAAAGCTCTTAGATTGATGTAAGAGCTTTGTGGATAGATCACTATGGAAGGTTACTGGAGAGGTCTATATCTAGCAATGTAGTGTTACTGTCTTAGAAAAGAGATTCAGATTCCTGGTAATGAAGGTTGCACACTGTTTATAATGCTTGTTATGTTTTTTATTGCCCCGAAAACGTACAACTCTCTATGTGAAATTATGAAACAAGTCGAAAATACGATATCTTTTAGGGATAAAAGTATAATGCACATCATATAGATGTGCATTATACTTTTATCCCTAAAATGTATGTATATACATTTTAGGGATAAATAAAATGTATGTATATACATATACATACATATAATATGCCAAACTCAAAAATTTATTTATATATTTACATTTTACTTTAGATACACACACAATATATATATTATATGCTATAATTTCAGATTTAATTTTAGGCTATAATTTGTTGCCTACTCTTCTTTTCACACCAGCATGTTGGTTGACTGGAAGATATTGCTGTAGAGTAGCAATAAGTCCGCCATTGTACCTTATTTTATTGTGCAATAAAGAGATTTTCATTTCATTTCATATAGCACACATACAGACCATCTAGGTCTACTTAGTTGTGCGATTTCGTCTCACCTTGAGCCTAACTATATGGATAGGACTATATTTTGTTGTTTACTGTTATTACGCGATTAGTTTGTAAGTACTATGTATGCATAACAAAAAAAGAGAAGGCCATGTATTGGTCTTCCTATAGAATTATATCTTGAATAATTTTTAATACAATATCAGTCCCTCACACTATTACATTTAGGTAATGATCTATTATATCTTTTATTTTAACAAGCTCAAATTGAATGTAGTAAGATGTTGACTTAGAGTAGAACACCGGAGCACCTTTGAAATTATGCAAGTCACTCGTTTTGAGGATCTATCACAACACAACTCACATTTTTTTAGGAGCTGATATTTTTAGGACAATTCCATTATAAGATCTTCACCTTCACCTGTGTGACTTCAGTGGCACTGACTGATTTTTCGTATCATAATCACATTAAACAAATCAAATCCTCTATTGTTTCAAATACATTATTACAGCCATTAAATAACGAAACCTAACCTAAGGAAACCTAACGAAACCTTACCTATATGCTCTTGTAGGTTAAGATAACCTATATGCTCTTGTAGGTTAAGGTACTGCCAAAGATAAAATAAAACTAATAATTGAAAAATTATATAAAACCAATTTAAAATTATCGTGTCTACGAAAATATAATTGTAATTCCTAAATTCTGTTAAAAAGTATACAAATAAGAAATTAATTTATAAGAAATAAAATATAAATCAATCAACATTTAATAAAAAATAATGTCAAAAATAAATAAAAATTACAATTATCCTAAAAGGTAGAAATGATAATAATAATCAGAATGAATGATCAACATGCATTCTGAATAAAATATACCTTGGAATAATGGTTGGAATAAAAGAATCTCTTTTCTTCCCTGTGTGACCAATCTTTTCTACGCATGTATTGCCTTGTATATTTTAGTTTTATAGGGGCCAAGTATATAAGAAATGTCGCTGTACATGGGTGCTATTAAGTTTAGGGACCTTGTGATTTCTTTTATGTAGTTATCGATCTTGTGTTAATTTTATACGTTATTTGCTCTTGCAATTGTCTATGGTTATGATAATATAATATTGTCGTTTTGACAAATGTTTGCCGTACGACAGAACCAGAGAAATCACGAAATAGTTGTCCAGAAAAGTATCTCAATGGTTTTCTGTTGATAACTCTAAACAACCTTCGGAGCTTTAATAAGCGGAACGAGTGTTGTGCCACCCCTGCCAAGTATCCCATGTGCTATAATGCTATGTGCAAGCGCATAATAACTGCTTTTCGATACCGGTTTCAACATAACTATTCGTAAAAGTTTAAATTGATGCATCATAGTTTACGTATTTTTGCTGTATTGTAAATATGATAAGACCAGGTCAGTCTATTGTCCATAGTCAGGCACAAGCTTTTAATCGTGATTACCTTGCCTAGACAATATTATATTTCTTTGAAACCTAACGAAACCATTCAGTACTTATATGCGAGATGTTTTACGCCGTTATAGTAGAATCCATGGAGGTCATGGCAAGCGACGAATGTCCTATAGAATTTATGTCGTTATGTGAGCAATACGTGACTGATTCAGTACACACACAGACGTTCACTTTAAATGCTTTTAATTTGTACTCTTGCTATGCACGGCAACGATTGGTCAAGTCTGCAAACCGGTATTTATTTTATAATGATTTGTGACGATGCAACTGGTAGAAATGCAGATGTAACACGATATCAGTAACTAACTGTATAAATAGTTTATAGAAATTAGATAACAATAGCTGAGTTTAAGCTATATTACAAATTATATATCGAAGTTTATCCTTTTGCCAAAGACTGATCCTTTAAGTTAAACAGCATTTAAAATTAAAAATTCGTATAAAAACATGGATATGTACAAGAATTCTTGTTATACGTAACAAATAAGGTGCCGCCGTATAATGTAATAAATAAGGTGCCGCATCGTTTAAATATGAACATTATTACTGTATTCGCCTTGAATTAAAGCCGATGTTTTATGCTGTAATAATTTTGCAATCAAAATGGTCTGCTTATTCTCTTCAGTTAGACTAAAATTGATGTTTTATTATCGATGTCTAATTTTAATGCAGATATTATTTACGTGTTCATGGTCGATATTAATATTAATGCCTACTTTGGCTAATTACCAAATTTACACGTAATACGTTCTAATTAAAAAGACCTCTAATGTGGCTTCCGTATTATAATGATACCGACGTTTTGTGGTATTTACTCAATTGCGCGGACGAACAGCCATCAACGAATTGCTAAAAGGTATTTATCCAAATGACGAAGTCAGCTGGGTTGTCTCTGATTTGGGCTCATAAAGACAGGGTGGGGGGGGGGGTCTATTTATCTCTTCAATGGTTAGGTTCGATTCTGTAGAGTTCTTTGATAAAAAAACAGTTGCGTGAGGGTTAATGTCTCTAAAGCTGGCAAGCCTCTGTGCCATGCCATTTGTAAATAGTGCTTTTTCCAAGGCAAGAATCTCCGTAAACCACAGAAATCTGTTCCGATTTTTTTTGCTGAAGTTCACAGCTCAAAACAATTTGAAGCCATATTTATCCCCCCAATTGAATCCATATTTATTTTTCAGCTTATTTCTCAGAAATAAATGATGCAATAATACTCCGAATTAGCACAATAGAAACGCGTGCGAGATTACCCTCATTTTTTTTGCTGTACCCGCCATTCCGCGAACTTTTTGACCTTTTCTCGCACATTTTCCCATGTCGGTAGTTTACTGGGCCGAAGCCGGCAAATATACCAGTAATTGCATAATAATTGCGCTTCACTGAGTGAAAGTAGTTTTATTGTCTTCTTCGGTGAGAAGTATGGCTAATAGTTGCAGTACATGGAATAGCTCTTCTTTATTTCTTTGTAATGTTCATTTCTTGATTCATTTTCAGGAATATTTAAATTTTTCTATGTAAATTTTTACCTGAAGATATATTTAAGGTATCGTTATTATAAAATGTATGTCAAGTGTATTTGTTTGCATTATTCAGTGTTTGGAAATGCATTATTCAGTGTTCGGAAATGCAGTTATTGTAGGTGCTTATTGATTCAGAAAGTGATTGCTTGATTGGTCTGTTAGGTTTTAGAATGGTGATATTTTACCGGCGCATTTTTGAATCTGCAGTCCCTTGCCATATTATTCGACCCACCGTACATTTTACTACAAATTTATACTTAAATAGCCAACAACTTTTAAACAAAGCTCACTTTCAGGTGCATGTGTTGTTTATTTCAATGAAAAAGTCTAAAAACATAATTTTCACTAATTTACTTTTCAATGCCAGCTCTAGAATTAGCGTGGGTGGTGCGATGCCAAGGTTCTAATAAAATTTTACTCCAAAAGAACTTTTGTTTTTTTTTTTTAATGTAAAAGGAAATTTGCAATTTTGTTACCGCCGGACCCGGGAAAAGACTCTTTTACTACGTTTAATTTATAAAAATAATTATACACAAAAAATAATATGATCTACATAACCTTTACCGTTGTTTGATATTATAAGAATAACAATGAGAAACGATCTTACCTCCCCCTATTTTCCCCGTGAAGAAGGCAAAATTTAATGCTGACGGTAATTTGATAACTTTGTTATTTTATGCCTAAGATCCTTCTCTTATAAATATAGTGGCTAAAATGTTTGTATTATTGACATATATGATAATTCAACCATAAACAATAAAAATAAGACATTACTCAAAAAAGTTTAGGGATATTGAAAAGTGTACATCAGCACTTATATGCACGGGGGTTTAATAGTATAAGGTACTGTATCGCGTCATTGTGCAATTTTTCGGTAACAGTTTTAAATTCTCAGTAACCAATACTTGCCTATGGCAGATAAGAAATGAGAGGATATTCGTTATTTCTTCTAGAAACTTCTACAGAAGATAACTGAAATCCCCATTAGTCTACGAGTGTAAAACATGTCTTCTTTGGTAAGTATGGCATAACAAGTGAACAGTCGTTCTACCAAACTGAAAAGTTCAAAACACATTTTCTTATTTTCGCGAAACGTATCACCCACGCGACAGATTTTCGCATGACCCAAATACCTTATGCATACTTTATAGTAGTATAGCAATAAATATCGTTTTCCGTGCGTCTCCGTTGCACTTATTGTTCTTAATAACCTCGACGCCCAGATCGAGCTCAATAGTGAATGTAATGGATCTGTCGGGCTTTGCAAGATTGGCTATTGAGTTACGTACCTACTCGTCTTGTGGCGAGCCAGTTAGTGGGTATAGTATAAAACTACTACTACAAACTACTGTATGTAGTAGTAGCTGAAACGTACAAGGACCTTTTAAGACGCAGGCGCCGGGCTCTGTATAAGTATATATGGCAGCTATACGCTTGGGATTTGGTACGGACCATTAATATAATGAGCCATTTCCATTGATAAACAAAACAGACGGTAAGAGATATAAAACGTCGAGAAACTTGCGGCGAAACAAGTTTTTATGATGAATTTAACAATTTATCTAGATGCGTCGGTGCTCTAGTATAATTGACAATAAAGTCAGAAATACCTAATTTGCAAGAAATGTATCGAAAGACTGAACTCAGTAGTGACTAATCCCCACACTGCACGAAGTAGTGTCTATTATAGTACATTTTAATCTCGCTGATGAATTCCTTACGTTTAGAAACAAAATACAACTTTGATGCGTCTATTACCAGATTAGCAAATAACATGATTGACCGGGATAACAGTAGCCAGACTATCAGGCGTAGGATTCCCTGAAGCCTTTTGTTATGTTCACAACGCTTACAAAAAAATTTAAGCGTTGTGAACATACAAAAAAGGCTTTTCAGGGAACGTATATTTTGTACGTATATTTTACACAAATACACTCCACGAAACTTGAAAAGTTCCCTAAAAAGACCGTTTGTATAGTCTGTATATATATAGACCGTTTGTATAGAATTTTTTTCGGATAAAAAATTGCATTATAGCAACATTTTTCGAAACTGTCATCAACCGGATACGGTCGGTTTAGGCAATCTTGAGAAAGTTTCTTTTTCTATCCTATACATTAATGCAAACATGTTAGGTTAGGTTAACGAACATGTAAGCTTAACACAAAACACAGCAATATACATATGAATAGAATAAAAGTTAATCGAAATACTGCATTATGTTAATGCACAAAATGAATGAAAAAGAATAAGAAGAGTGTGTTATACCACATCCTAACTCATTGTTTAAATGTGCTAAAGTTATTTGAACTTACCGATGAGATTATTTGCAGTGACTAGAATACAACACAGGAAGAGAATGGCGGAGGTGATTCTGTAGTGCATGCGAAACACCATGTTGTCTATGATGGCCTTGTCGATCAGGTAGCGGACTTTGACAAAGCCCGCCACCGCGGATACCATGCCGAAAACCGCCATCGTTGCTGCTGTCGGTTAATCACAATAATCACCGAAATCTGAAACAATAGAATACACACTCGTTAGTGCTGTGTGTTACGAGATTGTTCTAAAATACATCCTGAGGCAAAAATAATTAGGACGCAAAAACGATATGGGCAGTAGGTACTACTGCGGTTATTTCCCTGAATACATCAACCGTGTATAGTATATTATGTATAGTTCTTTGTTTCCTGTTTTGAATAATTTAATTAATTTGCACAATATTGGTGGTAGTATGACATGTAATTCTACTTCTGTAATTCTACATCTACATATAACTTTGAAATGAGTAAATACTCTTGCCAATGTCAAATCTAAACAAGTTTTCTGTTGCGTGGTTGGTTTGTCGCTTTAATACAATATTTACTAATATTGTCTGCAGCTTTAGATCGAACAAACGATTGGTGCCTACCAGAATGGTTTTCGACCCGAAAAGTCATACAATGAACTTTTATTTGCTCTTTGCCAAATCCTCGAGGAAACCCGATAGTTTAACATCGAGACCCACCACCTCACCATCGATTTTAAAGCTGCATAAAGCTGCTGTGGTTGACATAGAAATGCTTTACATTTCAATGAAAGACCTACTTATACATAATAAACTGATGAACATGGTAAAGCTTTCAATTGCAAATATCCATTGCCGCCTAAGAGTGTAGAAAGACATGCCAGAACCCTTGTTTATCCTTGAGGTTGAACTAGTAACCAAAGCGCAAAAAATACTGAAAATAATTAACGAAAAATCATAGAGCTACTTTTTAGATGCTCTCTTTTAAGCGTATGGCGTATTGAATGCCCGCCAGCTGCATATGGCATCTGTGCTCAATAAAATCAATGAATGCTAGAAACGTTCCCCAAAGGTCAATTATAACAAGCTCGAGGCTCTTAGAAATGTTAAATCGATATTTCCCGAACTACTCCTGGGTAGAGGCATTTTGTGTATCTGGGTTCAAAAATATCTAACGTGATTAATGACTCGATTAAAGAATTGATGCAAAATCTACCAAGAGACGATTCATAAATATTTTCACACTATTCAATAAAATGACCGTCTAAATCTATTATTTTTATATTATAATTTAATAGGTATTTTATTGCGACCATTGATACAATTATATTGATAACTTTGGCTGTCGATTGATAATGATAACGTAAATAAGGATTAACTTTAACTAATTTGCATTCTGTCAATTTTTGTTTTAAGTATCTGTCTAATAAAAATATGTATCTTTAATATAAATGTATATAAAAACAGTATTTTTAACTACATTATCGTGCAATCCATTAAAAAAAAAAACATTAAAAACTAAGAACTACGCAAGAGCTTTAGAAAAAATATTTCACTTAGGTGTCAGCAGTGACATCACGGCTGATTTTCCCATCGACTGTTTAACATAACCTGAAATTGTAAATTAATAATTCTGTCAACATTAGCAATAAATGCATTTGTACTAACTTTTGTTTTTTTTTTAATCTGCTAGAAGCGCAGAAAGACGGTTTTTATAGAGCCGCTATTTGGTAATCCAAACGACACAGGATGCCTAGACATTGAAGTTCTTATGATGTACTGTCGCTAGTAGCCTAAAACTAAATGAAGTAATAAGGGTCTCTGCAATCACCTCTCTCGGACCATAAGCTTCACATTCGACAAACCGCTTTCATTATCGCACCACCTACGCATTACACATCGCATGCATTCATCGTTTAACGCCGGAAAGTGTCATTTATTCCATTAGTTAGACCTACGTGTGCCATCGCTTCACCAAGAGCAATCGCAAGTCCCCCCGTTTGCATGTCATAACAAGGCTATTCTTCAACACCCATTGCAGCTTTAAATTGACTGCATTGTGAATGAAGGTCGCTTCTACAGGTATGTTAAGTAGGTAAGTAGGCCAGACACACACAACACAAATCCCAATCACTACAAATGTAATACCAAGGGCTATCCATATTGACTTTTCTACACGAGCACCATTTTCGGAAATGTAGATTGTCACTATTTTACATTCAAAAGAATCGTCGATAGTGCTTGATAAAATGGAGTCAGGCGAAGGTAGCAGACGGAGTGATTACGAAGCAAGAGCCGAATTGAATAAAGTGTCTCAAGCAAACTATTTCAGTTATCTTAAGCGATGCATTGAACCAAGGCACAGAGCTCAAATATAGCTCCTTGTGTATTGTGGAAATGCAGCAGAAGAGTTCTAAAAAAAGGATGGTCTTGAAAAATTACTCGTTCATTGTTAGTTTCACTTAGATCGACTGTTCCTGTAACAGGGCAAGCATTGTCCACGGCGTAGAATTTACATATAGAATGCGAAAACAGCAATTCTGGGTACCTTTACTTAAAACGTAATGTAATGTTTCTTTGATTGATTTGGATTATACTGGGAATTCGTATCAATGAGCATAAAAAAGTCACGTCCCACGAGCAAATTAATATATCTGCTATAGTTTATGATTTTTCTCAACAGTAGCCGCTCCTCCTCCAACGACTCTAAAATTACATTGTCAGTAGTTTTTTCCTAAAAGAGCTGATTAAAAATAAACAACCGGTTTTAGACTTTTCGTTCTTTATGACGCATGGCCATTCAACTCTGTTGTTTGTTTTAGAAATTGAATCAATATTCGGACGGTATTCGTGATTGTCGATGACATTGCAAATTAAATCGATTCGCAAAAGTACGTTATAAGTAAGTATGGTTCATGCCATTGTGTTTTGTGTCCCGTTTTACGTGTCTTTGTAAATTTCGTGCGACGTTATTTTTACGCCCGCCGTATGGAAATAATAGATCGCGTGTGTGTGGACAAAATTCTGCTCATTCCACAGAAGACGAAAAGCTTCTTTGTATCTAGGAATTCTCTACGCTTGAGTCATCGTTCTTTTCAACGCCTTTATCTTGGTTTGGAACGTGCTAGCATATTATTATAACAACATGTCTCCGAGTATCCGCTTACCATTGTTAATTTCTAATCGTGTTTTATATCATGAAAAAAGCACGATCTGTTTATAGTTGCTTGCTGATGTGATTCTGAGAGATCATTCTTCACCGAATCTCGCAGCTGCACAAATAAAATCTAAGTACCGCTGTGTATCGCGATTATATACTTTGCTGATAAATTTCTTTAACTGGTTAGCCACTGTTGGTTCGAAAATATAAATACATATTAATGCTGGAGTTTTTGCGCTGTTTATTTTACTTTCCCGGCAGAGAGAAAGCATTGTGAACGCGCTTTATTTTTTTTCGAGATGAAGACGGATATATACATTTTGACCCCCTCCCCCCGAGACGATTAACCCGTGGAACGCCAACCGTGCCTTTAGGCACTTTGCGTCGTTTGACAGATCCGCGCGTAACCGTTTCGGCCGGCCCCATATATATGATATAAATATATAATATACACGACTAACAAGATTAATTACCAGGTAACAAGAAGGAATTCATGAAAAAACGATATTGTCCGTAATTATTTAGAAAATCAACCAAAAAATTTTTGCGCTCGAAGGCTGGCTCTCGAGCGGTTACGACCATTTCCAGACTAAAGTCTGTCTGTGAGTCTGTTTGTGTATTCTTCCTCCTAACGCTTCATCCGACTGAGCTAAAATTTAGCATGCAGACATCATTCGGCCATGGCAAGAGTTCAAAAGATTGTAGTTGAAATCGGTCCACCAAAGGGCGCGCTAGTCATACTTTAATCTCGAAATATTGCAGCTGGAGACTTGAAATTCGGTACACAGACGACTTTTGGAAATTGATTGGAATATCTCATATACAAGCTGCACAATTTCATTTTTGGGAAAATACCACGGAAAATACTACACATGCTATGCGTTAGCGCGCGGTGGGGAGGTTGGGTTGGCGCGGTTGGGGGGGGGGGGGGGACAACTCTGAATTGGGGAGGGCATGCAACAAATACAACCCCCAAGATTTGGCATGTCTACTTGCCGGGAAAGTCTTAAGGTGATACAACCAACTTATACATTTAAGTATTTAGGTAATTTAATTATGATATTTTGTACCTACGTTTTATCACAAATTATTTTAGACAACATAACCGTAAGAAATGGAGCTTACCGCGTAAAATTGACAAATTATTAATTTTTCTTCGAAATTACTTTGTGTCGTCACGGAGAGAATGATTACGGCAGGATGCGTTTTTCATAATCATGATGTCAAATAACTAGGACAGCTTGTGAATTGATTCGTATCGAGTCGAAGATCAAATCAGAAATCGTAATATTCATCCAGTATTTTATTTCTGAACGGCGAGCTTTCAACGTTGGCGATTGCAATTGAATCAGCCTCTCTCTCTTCGTATTTTAATTTATTGAATACAATTGAAACGTCATCGCTGTACGTTGCACTTATTCGGGATGGAGACAATGACACATAAAGATTCCCGAATGCAGAAAAAATATCCACGGAAACAGTCACTCATTTGATCAGACTCCAGCGGAACCGGTGACAAAACAGAACTCTTCCACGATACGCAATAATAATATACATACTTATATGTATTTTACTGGCGAAATACAGTATAAAATGGGCGAGAAATGCTATTGAATGAGTTACCTGAAAGGTTTCAATATTACTGAATCAGGTCAACGCATCTACTCAGAAGCGGGGTTTGAAAAGAAGACCAAGATTTCCTCATTTGAACCACAAGGACAGCATCTCCAACAATACAGCAATACCACGAATGAGAAAGGGATGCTCTCTCAATCTAACACTGTACAAAAAAAATGTAGGGACTCATCTTATAGGCTGAGCGAATCACGAACATCGAGATTTTTATCCAGTCAATAAATAATCTGAATTATAAAGATGCGTAAGCTTGAATACGTCGATCATGTTATGAAAGGAGATAAATCGATTAGTTCAACTTGTGATGCAGGGAATGATCCAGGGACGATACAGACTATGAAGAGGTACGTCCTAGTTAAGGAATCTTCGATATTTGTACAGCCAGAGCATGAGGTATTTGTTCCGAGAGTACGTAAAATAAGAATTATTGTTAAAATGATCGGCAACCTTCGCTAGGGTGTTTGTAGAAGTAGAGGATAGGGGCTTTTATATGCGGGCAGTCGGTTCGGAACGTTGCTCTGTCCCTTATTTGTTGGTGGAACCTTTGGGGTGGTGGACCATTGTACTTGTCAGTCTTTTGGTTGTTGCTCTGGGATACCTACATTTGTTGTTAGGCGGTACAAATTAAAATTTCTTTTCTCTTTTGGATTTTAACTCATGGGCACCTGCCTGCCACGGACAAAAAAGAGCTCGTCGAGATAGCTGATATCGTTTATTTGGAATATTAAGGTTTACGCACCTTCCCGTCGAACTATATTTATAGCGATCTCTTATCGTAGCGTCGTATATTATTATGCTAACGTCGTGTACGACGATATACTATACATATTGTGAGCCGGGCTGCAGTGACGAGGTAGTGATAAGAACTACAATGATTTTCACTCGGCAAAAGTAACTGAAAGTTAACGTTTTACACAGAAATATGCAAAACCACGAAAAACCGCTCTTGTATTTATACACGATCCATAAAATTAAAAGTCTACTCAATTTAACGATTGAGTCCTTGCCATAGTGCTCAAATCTAGGCAGAAATTGTTTCTTTTATAAGTACCATTAAAAGGCGTAAAGACTTCTGCAACGTTCTTCTAGTTCTGGCAGTGCGTTATATATCCTTCTAGCCGCGTGTTCGGCCATAGCGACTGCATTGTAGATTCTAGTGACTTCTTTAGTCTTCTCAGAGTACATTGTTCAGAAGCAGTCAAGTGCGCAGGCTATATTATAGTGCACAGGTGGGCGCGCGACCACGGGTGCACTCTCTCTTCCTCCCTCTTCTGAACCTGATGGAACGGAGACCGTTACGACCAGAGAAAAGTTTGGATGCAGATAAAATAAAATAAATTAATTAATCGCCAACACAGCAATGGCTGTCATTGTTAAATTTGTACTCAATATTGCAGAGCTATTTTTTTCGGATTTAGTTCGTTTTTCCACACTGTCATTTATGAAATTAGTAGTTATGGCTTGTGGCGATGTTTAAGGTTTTTCTGGAGCTATTGTAGAGATGACCGGTGACTTATTGGTAGTTGTTGTAGTAGGCGGTGATGTAGAAGATGCATTATTGGATTTATCTTGGTTTTCTGATGATCTCGTGTTGTTGCTCATAGGGCTGTGTTGAATACAGCATACAGTCTCTTGTTCCGACATTATACAAAATTGTGATAGTTTCCCTTTTGGCAAATCCCCGTTTTTGGACAATTTTCCGGCGGTAGACGGCAGTGCGTTATCAACTGGGGAATTCGTGACGTCACATTCATGGGCCGCTGTCTCGACCTCGCTCCTAAATTAACCTAAATTGAGTCGATGTTTCTTACTGTTACATTATTACCGAGTAAAGTCAACGCGACACTCGGTGATTGCTGTTCGCATGTCGTTCAACTTTGATGTCTCCTATGGATATCGCAAATAAAAATCACGATAAAACTCAAATCTTTTTGGCAGCGGACAAATTATACAGACGTCTGTAATATACGTGTTATTATTACGGATGGTGTCAACATTGCTCGACCGCCTTTTGCCTTTTATTTCGCCACAAAGGCACGACAATCGAAATTAGTTTCGGTTTTCTCGGATCGCGGAGCAAGTGTGCCAACGCTGTCGGTCGCAGTTGCTCGTTATATTATATTTAAATTGCCTTTCTTCTTGACGCATAATATCAAAATAATATATCCTTTTTGTTACATTTTGTTCCCTAATAATTTAAAAAATCTGTTGTCCTTCGAGGGAATGGAGGTTCGTCCGCCGGCCCTTCTCTCGGCCGGCGGACGAACCCGGTTGGGTTCTATTGCAACCGCTTTGGGCGACGCAGTTCGTTTCTTGGCTAAGGGCGGGGTTGGGCCAAGCGCCAACAGATGGCGTTAATATTAGATTAAAATGTAAGGTGGAATTTAAATAGTATTAGTGTAGCTTGTATATGAGATATTCCAACCAAACTTCCACAGTGTGATTTCGACCCGGAAAGGCATCTATGTACCGAATTTCAAGTCTCTAAGTCTAATATTTCGAGATTGTTATATGACTGCCCCCGGTGGACCGATTTCAACCACAACCTTTTCAACTCTTGCCATGACCAAATGATGCCTTCAGCGCAATCGGGTTAAGCGTTTGGGCGCTATCGTGTAAGATACACATATAGTCAGACAGACTTTCATCTGGAAATGCTCTTAATTATCTCAAGGGGGCTCAAAATAATTATTTTCGCTTTCATCTCTTAAAAAAAATTGCGCGTTCACAATACTTTCCCTCCTCGTCGGTTAGTGGCCCGGCAAAGTAAAATGTAATACTAAAATAGCCGTGTCAGCGAGTACAAAACTCGCGTCCTTCGATTCGTCTTCCGATTTCATGCGATTAATTATTTTCAACTTGAGTTTTTAAAATAAGTAAATTTTGAGCCGTGGCAGTGGCGCGACCCGTAGACGCCCGCTCCATCTGCGAGTATCTTATCTGTAAGCAATATGTAAACTGTGTTTGTTTGCTCATGAGCGCCCCGTCACTCATCACATATTTTTATGTATGTTGTTACACTAATTTGACGTATTTTTCCAAGTAAGTACTCGCATTAATGAGTAATGCGATCATTGCAGTAGTTCCGTGTTTACTTGACATTATTCTGCCATAATCTTAGTAATTAATCCACATTTGCCATCTGCGTTTTTAACTATGTTGAATACTCTACATTCACTGGCATTTACGAGGCATTTACCACTGTTACGTCATCGTGGCGAATGGCCATCAAAATCGCACATGGGCCTCCATTCAGCGCCTGACTGTCTGGTATCACATGGATCGTTCCCACGCTATTCTGATACGAGTAATATTACCGCCTCAATGCCAATTCTACTTTTCAAGCATGACGATGAATTGCTTATACCCTAATAAGCTAAAACTTTTTCAGTAAAATATGTTATTAATATAAGGATAAGTAAAAACGAAGTTAAACAAGTAAATATATTAAAAAGAATTAAAATAAACACGACTGCCGTTACAGAAAGTGAACTATTGTATTTATAATTATTTTTACTAAGGTTTTTTAATGTATATTGCGGAATGTACTCAATCAGACCTTTAATTTGACACTAAACACGATATATTTATGGTAAATTATTGACATTTAGACAACTATTTAATTGCTATTTGGACAGTTACGGTACCCAATGACACTCGGAATGACATAACGATTCTAACAATACCACACACTTCTAAATCAGTTAAAGCATTTAGAAGTTATGGTAGAATAAAGAAACGGAAAACATACATAAATGAACCCTGAACATATTACACAATTACACTCCTTTTATTTTGGGCTGTCGTGTAAAAATAGACATTTTATGCAATATGAAATCGAATACTATCGCGGTTGTTTGATTGACATTATAAATAGGATAAAGACGAATATACCGCGTTTACTTCGTAGCAACCTACGTTTCAGCGATGTTGCAACCGCCGTTGTCCAGGGTAGACTGCCCTGTCAGTCTTCCTACAACTGCGGTTGAAACATCGCCGAAACGTCGGGTAATACAAATGCCATGCATAAATTAGTCTTTATCCTATTTATAATTTTATAGTATAGTGTCTGAAAGGTAAAGAAGAATGAATACATTAAAATTGGTATCAAGCGTGCAAAATGACTGACTAAAACCTGAACGAATGAATAAATACGTGTATATTTTGGCACATTTAACAAATTACAAATTCAGTATCGGAAGTAAAAAAACTGTCTTCAAGATGGTGGAAAAGTGATATAATATTAAGAAATGGAATATGTGTTAATAATGGAATATGTGTTATATAAGTTATAATGGAAAATAGTTAATGCATGTCAGACTACAAAATTTATTGAGTAAACGACATTAAAGAAAGGGATATGGATCGGTACCACCCTAATGGTCACATCGTATAATCAAAATAAAACGTATACATGCAAATGTTTTAACTACAAATGTTATAAGAATATTCAGATAAAGGTCTAGTAGTCTCATAGATTAAAGTTTTATTTATTAATCTTCTATCTCTTATGAGAAATACGCAGAGAAATATCGATAAAAACGAGCCAAAATGTCTGTAACGATTTTCAAACTGTTTTTTAAAATAACATGTCTTATTGCCAATTTATAAGTCAATAAGTTAATGAATCCTATAAAGAGGTTAGAAATCTTTCAAAATTCATCATTTTTAAGTAAAATTCCGAATTACCGAATTTAAGTAAAAATACTACTAAACTTCGGAAGTTTTCCAATTTGTTTAGAGTATTCCTCAACTCTTTGACTCTGAAATTAGCGAAAGCTTTATCATTTTATATATCTTTATAGCGATTATTATGCACTTCAGATGAAGTCTTTTTGAGCATTTTTACCTAATTTCGTATTTTCTTGCTCATAGAACATATTGCCGTTTAAATGTTTTGTTTAGATCGTACCTTGGGCTACTTATTGGCACATAATTAATCTATAGCAGAATCATATCTATGAATGCTATGCTAATATGACTCGCGGAATGCATTTGTTTACTTGTGGCTGGGCTTTAAAACAAAGGGTTATACTAGGAACCAAGGTAACGAATTGGAGCGCTTTGAGTACCGAAGTACGGCAGAAAGTAGACTTATAAAGGCCAACTTTTGGAAATGTTTCATATTGAACTCACTATATTTGGAAACGATGCTCATCATCACAATCAAGTAAGTAGAGATAAGGTATTTGATTTTACTAAACTATAAAACAAGTTTCTAACCACGCAACTCGCTAAATGTATATTGAATAGTCTCGACATTTTTGTTGTCGTCGAGTGGTAAAGTAGGAAATATTGAATAGAATACATTATAATCCGCATTGACGGACTCTAGCCCGGTCTCGCATGGTTTGGATACCTCACTCATATTGATAATAATGTCTGCCCACCTCCGACTTTTAAAAAAACCGCTTCTCAGGCGACAACTGCACAAAAAAGAAGTTGCTTATGACCCGGGTGAATGAACCGATCGTTACGACACTTTTTTCCGCATTGTCAATGCATACGTGGGAGCGCTCTTTTACGATTTCAAGATTTTTAAACAATTTCTTGCAGGTAAAGCAGATGGAATACATTTTTATGATCAGCAGAAAATATCAGTTTGCCATTCGTAGTGAGAATTTGAAAAATAAAGATAAGATTCCAGAAAAGAGCTTTGAAGCTGTCAACTGCAACTGGCGAACCCGACACCCCAGGATGGTATAACTAGAGTTGTCAACTACAACGGGCGAACCCGTCACCTCAGGAAGTTTTAACGAAATGTAACGTTCTGTCTCCCGTGAGGTGAGCGCAGAAGACTTAGGACAAAACAATCCACCGTCAAGCTCCGCCACCTGCCCGTCAGAGGCCAACGCCTTACGGCGAAGCACCGGGAAAGGTACACAAAAGGGCAACCTCGCCCCCTGACTACTAGTTTTGGCAGGATATCTCCACCTGGAATTAACCTTTAGGATACCTCCGTCCTCTCGACTGGTTACGGGTCCAAAGTCGCCTACACGACCTCTACCTGTTCTATTACAGCGGTAATTCAGTATGAATTTATCGCGGACCTGGGCGTTCTTTGCCCGTAGTGCCACACGGGATCGAGTGGCCCAAGGTCATTTTAAGAGTGGCATGACAGCAGGTCAACATTCACCCCCGCTGCTTAGGAAACAGTATATTTCCATAGTCTCCAGACCCATTCAGAAATTAGTCAGAATGCACAGCCGATTGACTTCGCCGGCCGGTGCGCAAACCGTCCAGTGGCGCCGGGATGCAATCCCGCCGGGAGAAACCGGTCCACCAGCTCTGAGGCCTGGATGGTATAGCGATATAAAAACGTTCTTTTAGCCGTGGGGTTCTTTAGGACGCATAGACCCAGCGGGCCAATCTCATGCCCTTACTACCAGATTTGTACGTATTTCTCCGTCCTCCCGTCCGGTCACGGGTTCGAAGTCGCGTGCGCGCCCTCTACCTAAGTACGCGGTAATTCAGTTTAAATATATCACGGACAGAGGCGTTCTTTGCCCGCCATGGTCACCGGGGATCGGTTTCCTAACAGATCGATTCATAGATAGAAGACGTCGGGTCGACAACTACCCCAGCTGTCATAGTAAAACATACATCTCCAGGACCCCTAGTTATTAGCAGGATAGGCATTCAATGTCTAGCAAATAGGACAGCGCACCAACCGCCTAGATCCGCCCGAGGTATTCACCCGAATCCGCGATCTTCTGATCCCAACCGCTGCAGGATAACAGCCGTGGCAGCTCACAGCGGCCCTGACAGGGTAAGCCCCTCTACGAAGAGTCTACCAGATAGGAGTTGAATTGGGAGTTGGGCAGACCAGATGACATAGAGTTTGACCAACACAACCCAAGTTGCACGGAACCATTAGGAACCAGAAGGAGCTCCCATAAATAATTACACAAATACATCTGGAATGTTCTTAACTGAGTTGATTATCATACTATAATAGTATGCCTCGCAACCACCTGCATAAAGCATTCAATCTATGCGGTAATAATTCTCTTATATGGAAGGCTAGCTGCAGACAACAGCAGCTATTATTTCCAAGCTGCCAGCCGGATCGCCATCTTTGAATAGGCGATTGAGATCGTGACAGATGGAAGTTCGCTTTGCCATTTGCCATATTCGCTGCGCGGAGGCTGTAACAGTATACATGGGTCGACGATATGGCAGCACACGGCTCGCGGTTGCCGGATAACCTGAATTTGAGACGACTATGTGTTATGGGGCTAGGGATGGACGTCGGTTACGTTAGTATCGGTAAAACAGGGTTGAAGTTTGTGGTAATTCATTTTAATGGTTTATTGTTGGCGATGATCGTGACAATATTAAAATATTGGACACCCACGAAATCGTAGTTACTAATACAAAAATAAGAAGACATTTATATAACCTAATCACAAGAGCTATGATTTAAAAATTCGTTTATTATTTTACTAATATTTTATTTTGAGATTGCATACCGTATAGGTGTTAAAGGCGCATATATTGGGCCGCTGAACATAAGAGAAGATTAATCTATGTTTAGAACTAGGAATGCCAACAACACGTTGTGTTTCATAGTAAAAACCTAGCTGCCAAAAACTTAGTACGACATTGAGCAATCTAATAACCCATATATTCAATGTTAGTACCTACGACAGTCCCTCCTAGAGACTGTCATACAGTTCATAGCTGTCATTTTGCTGTAGGATTATTTCGTCTGAGTGTGTTCGTTTATTAATAGTATTCTGAAAAATAAGTAGAGGTTATCGAAATTATAGATTACCAGGATGATGTCCATTAGATTAGCCTACAGATTTTTAATCAGGTAGAAGTTCGACCTCTAATCTAAGGAAATGCCATTTCCGAAACTGCGATATGTTTTCGGTGTGTTTTAATTTCGTTTTGCGTTTAATTTTCAGTCGATCTTCGATACATCATATTACTTTGAGTGAAAATGATGTTGCGAGGGAATTCTGAGGTACTTAGGTGGGGAAAACGCCTCATAAACAATAATGTCATAAAATTTCTTGTATAAGTACGTTATATACTATATATACTATATATTTTTATTGATTCGCAGACATTAAAAACAAAAAAAGAAGAATACCTTGATAAACTAAAAGTACTCCGAATACACGCATTTACGAAATTTCAGACCGCCCGTATTTGCTGCATTATTTTATTGTGTCCACTAATGCCATCAATGTGTTTCCGATAATTACGATAAATATATTACGACTCTCTATTTATACAGGACATCTGCCAGACGGATCCGGTGGTCTCCGGTCATAGTTCTGAATAAATATTTTTCTCAGCTATCAGTTGAACCAATTGCTATCAAAAAGCGTTCACAAAATTAAATAAACCCGGATGCGGTCATATTGCAAAATGACGTCACAGGAAAAGACGCCGTTTTGGAGGCCTTCTAAATCGGCGGGTTTCGTAGGTAACCCGCTCCATATCTCTGATCTAGAACCTGGCTGCTAAATAGCGCTTCCCTGGTTCTTAGATTGTCGTAGAAATCAAATCGCGTATCACTGAGTTGTTCATTCAATTATACAAGTTTCAGAGTATTATTCGTAGGGAATATAAATCAGGGCGTGATAAATTAGTGATAGCCCGGTAAAACTGCTAAAATTAAAAAAATCACGAATGATGTGACAACGAGGGACGACGAGTGCGCGGGCTCAGTATACCGACTTAGAAGCAGTAAGCGCACTCTCGAGTGGCAGGGCGATGCGGGGATAGGGTCCGAGGGCACACCTTTGGTTGGCGTTACGCGCGGGTGGAGGTTGTATTTTTTTTCGAACGTTTGAATATCTGCGTCGGCGGAGTAGCGGCCATATGCGAGCCCTAAAGACTTGTGACGTCGCTCGTTCCGTTTACAATGTTGTTCTAAGAGAAAGTACTGTCTGTACTCTGTGGCGCGGGGCTGCTTTAGCTATTGTTTGTTTACGCATACATGCTCACTTCGAGAGAGGCGGGGGAGCTGAGGCTTGTTGAGAATTGCACTCATAATCGCCGACGTTTGTTTTTTCATCGATACAGTCAAAGCGAACGATCGAGTAAAACGCGCCGCCGAGTCGAGGATTGAGCAAGTCCGCGGCTGCGAGTGCTGCGCGGGGACTCAGTCGGGGACCGAGAGGCTGTCTGCGGGCAGGTCAAGGACCTTGCGCCACTGCCTCCGAAGCACGCCGCCTCGCTCGCTCTGCGCTCTCCATGCTCGCCTCGGCCTCTTGTCGCCATGCGCGACCGTGTTGCATTCGGCCACCGCGACCGGCAACCGAACTAACCCATTTTGGCATTTACCGGTGCGAGAAAAAAAGAGTGCCGCTGCCGCAATGCGTTATCAATTTGTCCATCAAGAAACTTTAAATTTGTGCATGCGATTATACGAGTATATAAGGGGACCCAGTCGAACACGATCCCATCCATACAATCGTACTTCCACGATTACTCTGAATAAAAATTGTTACAAAATAAAAATATAACTTTTTATCGTTTCTACTACTAAATATACACTAAAAAAATCCGGCTCAGAATCACTACTATTCAGATGCTGATGGGTGAAAACAACGAATGCAACAATAAAGTTGTGTATCTTATGTGTATTGTGCAAAATAAGAGTAGGTATCCATTAATATATCAAATACTAAAAAACTCATTACAATCATTGCAAAATGAGATATAATCTTTACGCCTTTTCTTACGAATAAAGCGTTTTTATTATTATTATATAAAAAAATCAGCCTGCGTATTTTTCTGCTCGCAAAACTCGAAAAGTAGTCGGATGATTGACTAGAAATTCTGACATTGATGAATGAAAATTGGTTGTACTTTTCTTGTTCAGTTTCATGTAACTAGAGAATCACCCATTAAAAAAATGCCCGGTTTTCCCGGACACAAGATATAACCAAAATCCTGAATTATATTGACAATAATTTCATCGCGCAAGTCGACCTGGCATTTGCGCCATTTGTATAATTATACATTATATTACTACATATTCGCTTTGTCCCTTTCAAAACCTCGTTTGAAAAAATAAAACGAAGTGATTACTCGATATCGTGTTGTTCGAAAATCCTCCTAATAGTTCGACACTCGTAACGTTATGAAACATGTCATCTGTGGCAGTTTTTTTACATTGTCGATTATAAAAATATTCGTAACGCTCAATTAAATAAGAAGGTACTTCTTAGGCACGAAATAATATTCCATAAAAACTTCTGTTATATCAAAAGTATTTATTGATGAATTTTGAATGCAATGGCTACTTTGTAATAAAGAATCCAGACGTGGTTTTTGTTTCGCGACGAGAATTCATTTCTTTTCGATATTGCAATATGTGATTAGGGGAAAATCTCGTTGGCAAGTTCCGAGTTAGGCCATTCAGAAAATTTGAGTCAGTTATCGTGACATTGCGGTTGGCTCGTCAGCATTAGTCACTACGTCATTGATATTCGTTTAAATTGGAAGTTAACTAGTGATAAACTTAAATGTAGTCGACAAAATATCAACATTATCGGTAGGTATGCATTAGTCATGACATTAATTGCGAGAAAAAAATACGAAATTACGAATGGGCTTGTCTACAATTCACATCGTGTAATATTAGAAAATAATGATTTACATTATTATTATTATATTATACATAGCAGCGTAGGCTGATGGTGAATACCACGTGCACTTGTTTTTCAAACTTGTGACTATTTAGCACTAAGAAAAATGTCTAGTTTTTAAATCTATTGACAGAGCTAGCCACTGAACCTCTGACAATGCGTTCCAAGCATCATCCACCACACGATTTGTCAAACAGTGTTTCCTGGGGTTCGATGTTGCGATTCCCTTATTCAACGTCAACGAGTGCACGCAGTTGCTTGTTGGTGTTCATGGAATGCATGTTTTCAAGGTTGGGCACACTATAATAACCGTGAAGCATTTTGTAAGTTTCTGTTAGATATCCTCGCGCTGCCCACGCTCCTCTATTGTTGTCAGGCGGAGTTCTTTCAGTCGTACTTCGCACGGTTTGTTCCTCAGTGATAGCACCAATTTCGTTGCTCTTTTCAACTCTTCTCAGGTGCTCTATATTATCCTTCCTAAAGTACGGATTCCATACCTGGTAGGAGTATTTGAGGAGCGGACGAACGTAGGTTTTATAGAGCTTGAGGAAAAGTTCGCTGGTGATAGTAGAAAAAGCTTTTCTTATTAGATATAGAAGTGAGTTTGGCCTCTTAACTATATCGATTATGTGGGTTTCCCCATTTGAGGTCCCAGGAGATAGTGATGCCAAGGTCTTACATTCCCAATAAAATTTTGGAATTTGATGTCGCGTTCGTCGTCGTCGTTTGCGTTGCAACCCTTGGCACCTTCAAGATTTTTTCCATTCTGATCTATCCTAGTTTTCGTGTTCTATTTGCGAAATTCATTGAGATTCTAGAGCCTCACTTTCCATAGATTTCACACGAGCCTCACTTTCCATATAAGTTTATACACATTCTCCAATAAATGCCAATTTCTTTGCGAAATGTTTGCTTTTGAAAGACATTTAACATTTTTTCATCCGTGGCTGTGGGGAGGGACTTTAGGCCTCTAGGCCTAACACCCTGATGGTTTTTTTTAATTACAGTCCATAAATGTCTCTATTGACGTCATAAGGATAAAATTATATGAATTGATGTAGGTCAAAAAAATGTATTTTTAGTTTTTGTTGGTACAAAGTGTCTAGCGATTCACTTAACGGAATCTTGACCGTCACAATACGAGCGCTTTTTAGGAAAATGCAAACACAAAATCTTTACAATGCCAATTAGCACAATGGCATTGAAAGTTTCACCTGTACATATCCGTCACACCTTATTTACGTTAGGCATTGTCGGAAATCGTTTTTACGCGTGTATCGAGAATCGTGACGATGAATAGATAACGGCTTTTTTTCGTTTGTGATGCATGTTAATTTCGACGTAGGGGCAGCGTCTAACTTCATCATTTGTGCCACAACCCATGGTCAGGTTTGGCTTCGGCGAGAATCTTGCAGTTGTTCACTACAGGTGCAGTTTTGTCGTCTGCGAGTTCACGATTTCCTTTGAGTTTTACATAAAGAATGCGTTTCGATTGCTGTTTATTTTCGATCTTATTAATATCAATAGATCTATCGATGTTATTCAACCATCGATACCTGGGTCAATCGCCTAGTCAGTACGGTTATTCTTCATTTAAGTTTGCTAGATAGATCATTTTGTAGCGTATACGCCATGTGTGACGCATGACGTATATGCTACAAAATGCTGCGACTGGCAAACGTCGTCCGTTCTGACAGAAATGAAGATCTTGCATCATACATGTTTGATTTCTTCATTCACTGAGGTCTATTGATAGGACAGCAGCTTTGATTTGAGTAGCTATAGCTTCTAAGGTGGACTTAGCCATTTATGACGCTCCCCAAGAATTTTTAGAATAAAATGGGTGGTTTACCGTTTTCAATCAACGTTAGTGTAACTTACATTTCGTACTCTATCGCAGAATCAATCAACGGCAGATTGCCAATCACCATTACGATCCTAACCCGTGACCTCGTTTTTATTAGCGTATTTTATACGTCAATAGCAAACGGGAGTTCACCATGATAACCCAACATACAGCTGCCTCTCACTCTTATCAGTGTCTCTCCAGAATAATTATTATAAAATTCTTTCGAAATCGAAATATTGTTCGCGGGCAGTCACCTGTGCGGTGTGCTTTTTGCGCATAATTTCCTTTAGTTATTCATTATTCAAGACAACTGAGCATGTATTTTTTTGTTGCGCACTGCTGCACATTCATTATAATCGGCTAAAGGATTGCCTTCACTGTACGTTTAATTAAATGAAAATGTGATTCTCACAAGTTTTCTCACAAAACAGCTTATTAAACATTTATTGTCAATAAAAATTAATTGATTGGAGGTATTTTTACACGATTGCCCAACAAAAAAGTAGTGTAATGTGTTCAGTGTTCATCTATGTATGTTTTCCGATTCTTTATTCCACCATAACGTCTAAACTCTTGAACCGATTTAGAAGTGTGTGGTATTGTTAGAATCGTTACGTCATCCCGAGTTTCATAGATTACCTTAACTATCCAAATATTAAGTAGTAGTTGTCGAAATGTCAATAAATTAACATAAATATATCGTGTTTAGTGTCAAATAAAAGATCCTTGTTTATATTACATAAACCACAAATATTTCATTAATTAAGAAACCGTAATAAAAATCATTATAAATACAATAGTTTACTTTCTGTAGGGGCAGTCGCGATTGTTATTATTTTTAATATATTTACCTGTTCAATCAACTTGGCGAGTATGACCGATTTCGCTACTGGGGGGGGGGGGGGGGCAATTCTTGAAAAATTTTGCATGCCAAATTTGTCTATGGTCCATTTGATTTACATGAGCCATAGACAAATTTAGCATGCTAAATTTTTCAAGAATAGGCATCCTGCGCTGAAAAAAATAGGGTGATTCTTGAAAAAAATAGCATGCCAAACTTGTATACGCTCCATTTGATTTACATGGCCCATAGACACATTTAGTATGCTATTTTTTTCAACAATAGGCAGTTTTCAAATTCAAATTCGCAGCCATGGGTACCTATACCCATGAAAATAATGTGATAGTTTTCTCTTGCATTCCACACCCCAGCTACTGTGTTTTTCACTGCGGGGTGCTGCGAGCCATTGGCTCCCCGATTAGGTCTAGTTAGTCTGCCTGCAATGTGTTGATGCTGATTTTTATCGGGATGTTTATATCCCAATTCACAAACAATCTCTCGTTTCGGTATCGGTATAAAGAACCTGTCACTCGACGACGAAGTATCAGGAGCACCTGTCAAAACAGCAGTACTATCGAGTGTTCAACGGCTCGTTCTATCATCGGTATAGTAGTGTTCTAGATAATACGAAATTCAACCAATCAACAGGCGGTTGCTACTATTCCCTTGCATTTTATTACGGGGACGAAAAAGACGTGTATATTTTGCATAAACGTAAATAAAATATACGCCCGTTCGAGCGGACTCAAGCGTTTGCGGACCCCCCATCGATTTCAACCTATTTTTTTCGTGAAATGTTTCTACCTGAGCGATTTGGCGGACCTTTCAGCGAATTTTCTCACAATGCCAGTGAAAGCTTCTTGCAAATGTTTACTTACATTTCAGAATGGCGTTTGCGAATATACCTACTTCGAAATATGCGTTTTCGCTCGGGCAATCAATTGAAACAAGTAAAACTAGAGCTCGCTCACCTCTTTCTATCCGCGGTTCAGCAATGCACCACCGCTAGTCGTACCGACAACGAACAGGAACACAAAAAGCACAATTTATCAATGAAAAATGGCCGTCACTGACACGAATCACTTTTCGACGCACTCTTGGCGGTGTTTTCGCGCGGCCGGCGTCCCGTTTTTGTGAATAAATAATGGCGGGATGGATACCTGAGGCGATTGCCTTTTTTCAAAGTTGACCGCGTTCCGATGCCGCTTCCCACGGCGCACGCGCGCACCAACGCGGTATTTCTTCAGAACTGACGGATGGCGGCCTTTGGCTGGCCGGCTGGCAGCACTGCCGTCGCCCTATGCTTTGCACACAACGGTTTTGCCAGCTGTCGAAATAAAATAAATGCATGTAATCGGTTAACCTGATTCGCATGGTTTTGTGTCGTCGCCAAGAACTCCTTTATATAAACAAGATGAGTTTATAATATGAAATCCAGTGGCGTAACTAAGCCGGTGCGGCGCAACGGGGCCCAGGGTTGGTCGAGGGCCCAAAATGGACGATACTACAATTGTGACTTAGGCAACAAAGTACAAAAACAATTTTGAAGCGACCTGTCGGAGTCACACGCATTAAAATTATAACTGCCTTAAATCGTTAACAAGTGTAATTGCAAAACTTGCAACTTTTGAGATTGCTTACTCAGATATTATAAAAGAGAATGCTAAGAGAGCCAATTTTGCTGAATTTTACTCGTTACTAATATTAATTCTAACTAATCCTGTCACGAGTCAACAGCTGAACGCTCGTTTTCAATTCCGCAACATGTTCGAAACAATGCCCCCAAATAAATACGCCGATTTATAATGTAGCTGCAATATAAATATGTAATGTGCTACCTAAATATGTAATGTAACAGAAATTTATGCCTATATGCCATAATGTCACGGTATGTAGCTAAATATGTAATGTAGCTAGGTATACAGAAATTATTCCTAAATGCCATAATGAGAAGGTAAGTAGGTGAAGGGGCCTTTTGGTAAATTTTGCACCGGGGCCTATTTTTCGTAGGACCACTGATGAAATCGATGTCTAGCGCGATTGTTCGACGTTGTAAATAAGACAAACGGATTCACCACATGATCCGGGAAGCCATTAAAATAAGAAGAACCCCGAACTTTGCTTGATTGTTTGTTTGTTTGTTTCTACTTTTATTGTGAAATGTCACTGGGCGGGTTTTTTATCATTCGACAATCTCTTACAACCAACCCTACTATGAAGTGTTTATATCTATGCATGCGTGTAACATGTGTGTAAGTGTGTGTCTTGTTGTTACATTCGGTCGATATAATTGAAATGCAAATGAACTTCAATCGAGACTACGATTTCAAACTCTACTACCTAAAACCGTTTCCTTAAAATGTACTCTATGCTCACAGTCGAACGCAAAGACGCGAAACAGGATTTCGAAATTCGCGCGCGTCTATCTCCTTCCTCCCCCCCCCTCCCCCTTCCCCCCTCCCCCTTCCTCCCCCTGCCGTTATAATATGCGTAGTAACCGCAACAGCTTGCCGCATACCCGCAGAACAACAACGGATGACAAACGATAGCACTTTAGTCTAGCCTGGACAACGGCGGTGACGACATTGCCGAAGCTTTGGTTGCTAGAAACTTCACGTGGTAAAATCGTGGTTGTCTTGTTTATAAGCTCATAGTTTTTAAAAAAATAAGGAGATTGCATATTACAAAGTTTTAATATGTAGATAATTGTAAAAATAGTAAAATTACTACTATAAACTACTAAAGAAATGTTGCAATTTGGAAACGTTGTCGTATTATTCATTGCGCGTGAATTTAGGTAGAAAATAACATTAAAATTATACCGAACAAGAAAAGTTTTTACGAAAACACCCACGCATATTCGACGCACATCACAGAAATTGTAATTGTACTCAGTTTTATATTCAGACATATTCAGCAATTATGCTGCCTGTTTGTAAAAGTAATAATAATAATATAAAGTATTCGTGAATCGATTGCAACCCGGAATATTTTTTTTTTTATTGGGATAATTTCAAAAAAACAAGTTCTCAGGCGCCGATCAGTGATGGCTCACCGATCGGCACTAATTTTCAGCCCCCTCATTCACATATTTATTGGTAGTTGTCAAAGTACGTAAGCACTATGTATATTGCGCATAAATTAATATGATTATCACACACGGAGGTAGAATTTAAGAATTACAGTGAAAAGCAGCCCGATATACCTATGCCTAAACTTTTAAAATAATAATTACTAACTTTTTTATAATTACGGTATTTTAAGGGAGATTATAATGTTTAAAAAATAACAAATAGCTTTTACAGAAAGTTAACATGTATAAACGTTTATTTTTCTTATTGTTTGGGATAAAAATAGGAAATCTTACTCACCAAAATTTAAAAAAAATGGTATTAGAATTCATGTCAACCTGTCATCGTTAGTGAAATTTCTTTAATTTTTATATAATTATTTTAATAATAATATAATATTAATAATATTATTTTAAATAATAAATTTCTTAAATAAAAATGATTGATGAACGGTTGGCAACGCAGTTTAGTCGTAAACGCGGGAGCGGTTGCTTGGACTGAGTGGAACAGTACCAACGCTCCCGACCGTGCAACTCTTTCTTACTTTCAAGCACGTGCTCGTGCCCTCTCTTTTACTCATAGGGAGAAACTAGGGAATGTGTCGAGTGAATTTTATTCATTCACAATATTCGTCATTGAATCAAAATTGACCGATCACGCACACGTCGAAAATCCCGGCCAAGGGCGAGTTTGACTCGTGCGCCGAGGGTTCCGTTCCTCATTAAAGGGGCTCTTGTTATGAAACATTTTCACACACATTGACATTTTTTAAAATAAGCGAATTGCATATTATGAGTGTATTATACTGTAATAACTTACCACAGTATATAACTAAACTCTTAATATGCAATTGCATAATATGTATAATATGCAATATACTGTAGGAAAAAAAAAGGTTTGAATTTCGTAAACGTTACATTTTTTTTAAATGGGACAAAATTTTGGGAATTTTTACAGAATATATTTTTACTACTTAATTTAAAAAAAACACCTATCGATTAGTAGATCTTACTAAGATGTAGGTATCTAAATAGTTTTTATTGTTTATTTATTTATTTTAGTAATGCAAATATAATATTTCAGTAAACAATTTCAGAACTTAGTAACTATGCACAAAAATATTTTTCAAATATGCAAAATAAAAAACAGAAAATGAATACATACATCGCATAGTCCAGTGACAGCGTCAGCTAACTAGCCCGACCTGTTCCAAAGTAAACATTTAACTTCGTAATTTGTAATAGTGTTTAAATTAGGAGTGGAACGTTAAAATGTCAGCGAAAAAGCCAAATCGGAATTAAAAAATAATTTAAAGTAAAATAGTCCAATTAATAAAAAATATAAAGATATAAATAAAATAATCCTGCATTTTACTACTAACTAAAAACTGTTACCGAAATACTTCATTGTCGCGAAATTTAGTTTCTTTTTGTATGTGAATTTAATTTTGTAAACTTCTCAAAAACTATGATAAATTGACTTAATTTTAGTTTTACTGCTATCTATCATGTATCTTCAGTGGTATTTTTCGGACGAGAAATATCGGAGATAGAGTAGGGGGAGGTGCAAACTTTTTCACGTACGTTTTTGTTGGTACGAAAAAACAAAAACGATTGTGTTTTTATGAATCACCGAAATGAAGCACATTTAATGATATCTGACTCGACTGGGTGAGGAAAAAATCGACCCCATTTGCCCCCCTAAAAATAAACATGTAAAAAAATCAATGTTGACTCTTCTAGTTGCGGTCAGGCAATTTCATGCGCTGACCTAGGTAGGGTAGGTAATGTTTGCACATCGTTGCAACTTACAACGCTGCCAAAATATTTTAATATTAGGTATTATTTGCCTCTAGGTATAAGTCTCCGTTCAGTCGAATGTACGTTTGAATGCCGGTCATGTGGTAAACGTGACATGCGTGGGTGGAATAACTCAATGATGGCGCTTATATTGAATTCTGTAATGGGATGGGTAGGAAGTAAAAGTAACATTCCTTAAGGGTCGACATTATATAAAACCGAAAAACATCGCTTAATAAAATAATAATTGCTGAAATATTACGAATTATGTAATTTTAAATTATAAACGGATAGGTAAAGTGCCTACATTCTGATTACGGTCCATTTCGTTAAATTTCTGAATACTATGAGAATTACGTGTGACAATCAGAGAAAAAGTTTAAACATCCTTTTGCTGGGATCATGTTCTCACCCAATTAAAACATTTGTCCACAGACGTAACCTAATCTAAATATACAGTAAGTCGAAGAATGTTTTAAATGAATTGAAACAGTTTTAGAGTTACTAAGTTACTAAGTTAACCTATATACTCGTAAGACAAAAGTTTGAAAAATACAAAAAAAATATCTGTCTGTGGCTACTGATTGTGCCACACTAAAATAAATTAAAGCCTATAAGGACATAACGGTTTTAAAAGGAGGAGAATGGGAAGGAAAAGGGAATTTATGTGGAAGATTTCAAATGTTCTCTGAGTCTGTTTTTAAAACATGTTTAGCTCCAAAATCGTGCTCCATGCACGGTGAAAGAGAATGAGAAGAAGTCACCGCTGTGACCACGGATAGAGAGTACCAGGATCTGGAATCTTCAGATCCCAGGGGGGCTATTCTTGAAAAATTTAGCATGCTAAATTAGTCTATGGCCCATGTAAATCAAATGGACCATAGACAAACGTGGCATGGTATTTTTTTTTAAATTGCCCCCCAGATCTTTATTTAACTGCGTATAACATGTATAGTTTTAAACATTTGTAATTATACCTTTTATTTTGTTTGATCGATGTGTTGTTTTGGCGCCTCCGCGTGTACAATTGTATCTCTCGCTTAAAAAATTGGTAAGCTGATGGCGTTTAAAGGCTATGGTGTAATGTCACCAAGTTTCTTCCAATTTCACCAATTTAACTACATGACTATCTGACATGACTGTCTAACATGACTGTAAAACAGCCTGTTTCTCGGAATCATTCCGATGATTTGCAATGCACGGTTAAGATGAGTCAATTCAGCTAAAGCGTCGTGCAAGAGGAAAACCGCCTTAAAAATGCTTGAGTGACCGTTGTTTTTTTTTCTTTTTGTAATTTCAACGCACATTGCGCAAAGGACTTGCAAATTATTGCATAATGTTGGATAGTGTCCAAAAATACGACTATCGTGCGAAAACTAAGGCAACAAAATAATAAACAAACATCTCTACAAAAAATGACAGATTGCTTTTTTATGTTCTAAATTCAAAAGTCTTGCAATGGATGCGTTCAATATAATATAAAAATCGATCTGCATACACATGCATTCACGTGGAATGCAAGAGGATTGGCGCCCGGTCCGGATTCCGATACCATTGTTGTAATTCTCGTCGGGCGATATTGGACCTTCGCTCCTCTGCTGCAAGGCCGACTTTCATGTGATTGTCCGTTGCAGAACGGCCGCATGTTCCCAGCCGCTGAGAACCGGTCGCGCGACTTCTGAGACCGCGGCAGCGGAGGAGGCTTCCGTCGTTCGCTTACGGTTTATTTTCGTTTGAAGCAACGATTGTCGTATAATCGCCGTAATTTTTAATTTTCCCGCCTTTTTCTTATTTAAATTTCGTACATGGAAATTATAAAGGGGGGATTATACTACGTCGTGTCATAACCATCAGTTTTTACGTTTTTTTTATTACATACGTACTTATTTGAACTAAAAGCAATGGTTTTGAAAAAAATGGTATTCTCCTCAAACCCTATTTTTTCAATTTACCAATGTGTCATAATACCTATAAATGTATTTACTTTATTTTTATTTTTTATCCCAAAAATTTATGTGATTACAATAATATACGAGTAGGTATAGTCTTTAACCCTTTACTTGGTAGATTTAAAGAAAAAGAATTTTTTTTTGCGAAGTTGAGGTTTTTGCTTATTTGGAATCAGGGGCACTTTCTGCACATACCTCTATTTTTCATTGCGAAAATGCAATGAAAAATACGAAAAACTGTATTTTTCATTGCATTTTCCAATGCATCACAAAGTATAAACCCTATTTCAGTGAAAAATAAAGTAACTGAATGTTAGTTACTTGGTTTTTACATGAAAAAATACATTTACTTGCTTTTTCCATAGATTTTTTGCATAATTTTATATAAAATTGACTATATAGTCGCAACAACAAAAGTGACCATATAGTCACTTTTGTTGTTGAGATGATTCTTATTTGTTTTGTACAAAATGTGAAATAAATAACAAAAGGGCTGTCAAAATATAGCGGAATGTAGGCCATGACTGTAAGATCATTATTAAAAAAAAATAGAAATAGAGAGTTCAATAAAAAGTGTTTACTTAGCAAATCCCTAATATCGTATAGAAAAAGTATTGATATATAAAATATAGCAATAAAATATGAAATAGAATAGAAAAACTCCTATAATAGTAATTATTCTTCAACCTATCCGTCACCCAACTGATCAGATGAAAATCATAAATGTTTGAGATAATGTTATCCATGAGAAATCCCCTCTAGGTGGATCTATTCCTCTTAGTTTTTTTCATGGATTTTTGACAATAAAGAAAATGACGTTTAACAAAAGTTAACCCATAACTTTCAATAGGCTTTAAAACAAATTGTTTTTGAAGTGATAAAAGTAATAAAAAATGCATTACCGTGTTTTTTCCCATATAAAACATGTTTTTCAACGAAACTGCCAAAAAGTTGCATCACATTTACAAAACGGGCATTTTATTTAAAATAAGTCCCATGCATTTTTTTTAGGTCTTATAAACATATTAGTATACCCTCATTAACAAAAAAGTAATTAGCCTAATAGCTCTTCTAGTTTTGAATTTATAACTGCTTGAATCTACGCATGTCAAGATGCTTACATGCACTAACAAATGTAATGCGATGGGACAGTCTATAGAGAAAATCGATTAAACCAAATTTATTTACTGACTTACCTACTATCCAATAAATACGCGAACTGATTTTGAAAAAAATATATTTCCAAAATTAAGGGTAGTTCAATCTTATCGCCTTCAAAGTACTCGCCTTCAAAGTACTTTGTAGCAATGCACTTGTCCCACCTCCATTTCCATTGTTCAAAACATTCCTGGAAGTCTTCAGGAGTCAGCCTCTTCAGCTGCTTTGTCGTTTCGACGTCGTCCTAGCGCCGCCCCCACAAGACATTTTTACGTTTCGGGAACAAAAAGAAGTCGCAGGGGGCTAAATCTGGTGAATAGGGTAGGTGATCATTCACCGTAATCGCATTACCGGTCAGAAACTGGCGGACAATTGGTGCTGAATGTGAAGGCGCATTGTAGCAGCCATCCAGCATCATCACACAAATTTGGTCACACTTGATGCACACGATCCCTCAAGCGCTTGAGAACCTTCACATAGAAGGCAGCATTCACTATTTGTCCCTGAGGAAGAAATTCATGGTGGACAACACCATGAATTTAAAAAAAAACGAGCAGCATGACTGATTTTTGATTCGTCCTTGCAGTCATCACGGACCTCACTAAAGCGCTTGATCCACTAAAAAGGGTAGTTTTCTTCAGTGTCTTATCTCCATAAACATCCTTTACCATTTCACGACAATTTTTCCCAAGTTTCACCAGAAATTTGATGTTGACTCATTGTTCCGTCTGTTTGGCAATCTCCATTGTCGACAAGAGCATAGAACAGATGCCACGAAGAAAATCCTTGACGGTTTGGTGATAACTGACGCTTCAGTGGCTCACCCGGCAACAAAGTAGCCAGTGCTCTCACACGAACTTCAACCAAAGGCCACCCGAGCAACGCAGTTCGCGCATTATAATTATAATTATAATTATAAAAATACATATCATGGTACTTAAAAAACTATAATAAATAAAATACAAACGGAGCTGCCATGGAATTCACCGACCTGAGCTGGGCCCATCATAATACTATTTTTACACTTCTGGGGGGTGAGCAGTGGATTCCGGACTAACGACCGGCTGTGGTAGGTTTAGGACATCTGTCTTGCCACATGTGAGCGTTCACCTTACCATCCATTCACCCCCCCTTCGAAGCCAACATTGTTATAATTGTAACGAAAAACAAAGTACAGTAGAACCGCTTTCGGCTATTCTGCCGCTCCAGTTGATCCGACCGGGCTAAAGCCGAACTTGTTTGTCCCGAAACTAGTGAAGAGCTCAATGACAACCAGATTATTGCCGCTGTATTAGAACATAATGGTGAAGAAGCTGTGAACGACGGCTCGGGCGGTGGTGATGACGAACGGCTTACCCGGATTTCACAAACCGACGCCAAGAACGCTTTTGATATTGCCCTTCAGTATATCGAGAGATTGTTTATTTTACTGAAAATTCGTATTTTCTGATAATCTGTTTTTGCGTTCCAACCATAGGCGACCCCAATCCTAAAAGTTATACCATAGAAGAATTTGTATTTTGTTTTTGACGTGACAACGTCTTATAATTCGATGGAGCTGGCTGCACGCACGAAAAAACATGACTCATGCGGCGTTACCTCGCTCTGAGGCGTTCCATTTATTATATTTATTATTCAATATAAATGCTGCCATCTACCGGTTGCGAAAGAATTATTTACTAACCTCAGTCTAAAATAGTACGAATGAAAATCACTAGATTGATTTCAATTCTTGACATAATTTTATATGTATTCTTGATATACGGAATATTATTACTGAACGGACAATTTTCTTGTGGGTATAACGAAGTGCAACGAAGTAAGCGAAGTAAACTTTTATTAAAAAAAAAAAGTATGAAAAGCTATCATTACGATGCGCTATCTAGCGGTTGGTAAAATGTCGCTGATATTGTTTATTTACGATGTATTACCTACCGCTAGATGGCGCAGCGTGCTCAAACGCTTGTCAAACCGTTATTTAACAGTTTGAGATTTCAAACTTTCAAATAAAAAAAAACAATAAACTTTAAACAATAAACAATTATACAATTATACTGCTATACAATAATACATTTACATGTTGTAGTCAAATCGGTGAGTATGAAAGCATATATTTTTGGGTGTTTGTAATAAACAATATCAGAATCTTAAATGAAACTGCTTTAAATGCAACCATTCCATCAGTATTTTCTTATGACGTTGTCACGTTCATCTATCGTCAGTAAACCGACTTTACAGACAACCGTTTTTTTTTTTGTACAAAGTAAGCGCAGATCTAATAAGTCCATATACTTTCATGTATTGTCTTATACAGTTTTCAAGAAATATGTAAAGCGATGCACCTAAGAGAGTTCAAATAGGTTTAACAGTCTTACATGCAATGGCTATAAATGCTAAATCACAGAAATCTATATATCCCCCCATCCATGCGCAATGTGCTCGATGATCCCACCGTCAATCATACAGTCCCACTGCTAAGAAGTCATGGTCTCCCACTCCGGTTAATTAGTTTAACATTATTGGCATACCAAGCCATAATACTTCATTATATTCTCAGTCTTTCTCTGTCCACGCGGCTCGATTATGGGATCAATTCCCTTCAAACATTCGAGGCGTGCAGTCACTCTTTAGGTTTAGGTTTTTTTTGAAAAAGCATTTACTCTCTCACCAAGTATAGCCCTTTCACTCTTCCTATCCTTATTTTCCTATGTCTGTTGATTGATATTGTTTAGTTTTGCATTTCATTTAATTTAAATTAGAATTTCAATTCGTTTGAGCTACCTGGCAATTGTCAATAACACTATGATTGGCTGTAAGAAATTGCCTTAGAAATTGCCTAGCAATTGCCTTGCATAAGCCCGCCAGTGTTCAAGATACTTGTTCTATAAAGTTGTTGTTATTATTATTTTTGTTGTTGTTTTATAAACAAAAATAAGATGCTTAGCAAGAAATTAAGCAAATTGTAGGAAAGTTAATATAATAATAATAAGCCCTTGTCATTTTATGATTTTATGATTTTATGATTTCTCTGCACTCTAAGAGTTGCATTATTTTAATAATCTTGTCTTTTAATAATCAATTTGCATTTCAACAGCTACTTGTTTTTGTAGTTAATATTAAAGAAAAAAAATAACAAAAAAAGACACACACCGTTGACCTCCAATTTAACGCAGGCCATTTACCTATTGCAAATCGTGAATGGGTTAAAAAAGTGGCTTTAAGGCGCCTAGGTACTGTTACTGAAAAAAAAACAACACAATAAATCACGGCATACCTATATTCGAAAATAGTTGTCGTTAGTCTGTATTCATTTGATAACTAACTAAGAGTTGTATACCTATGGCTTGCTCATCAACCAAACTCATGGCAGAGACACTGATGAAATCCGTAATTACTTAATTTAGGGTTTCATAATCTGCGAGGGTTGCAAAATTCTGTCATAAAGTAAAGCAGACCTTTTGCAACTCCAATCTAGACAATGCTGACATTGCAAACTTTGATTTAAGATAGATACACACAGCCATACGGTGAGTTAGAATGCTTTCAGAATATCTGTGTGATGTTCATAATTTTGAGCTGCGGAAATATGGTCACATCTCAACTAGGGAATAAAATCTTGCAGCAAAATCTTTAATCTCGGTGTTTGCAAGATTTACGAGGTCAGTCTCTCAAGTTTAGTTCATACACTAGGTAAGTATGTCTAATATCAATATTCTATATAATAATTCATTATTTTGAAGATCCCAGAGATTTAACTTCTTTTGTTCTTCATAATCTGGTTGATGTCGGGCGTCATATTCGTGGTACGTAAATTTTCAGAATAGATTGGAGATGTTCATCACTCAGTCTTGAGCGATGTTTGTTTTTATTAATTTTCATAATAAAAACATCTGCTCGTATAAATATGAACTACTGAACATACACAGGATCCATGCTGCATGTTTTTAAAATATTTGGATAGTTATCCAGATTCTTGAAATATTGTGTTAAGTATAAGGTTAAGGTTAGGTTAATGAAAATTTAGGTTTTTATTCTGCACACGAAGCACTTAGCTAAATCTAAGCCCGTAAATATGTCATTTTCGAATTCTGGTCGCGGGCCGCACCATTCTGATCTGCGGGCCACCTGCGGCCCGAGGACCGTATGTTTGACATCACTGCCTTAATATGATAAGCCATGCCTATGTGCAGTATTTTTCTTTGTTTAATTAAATTATTAATTTCTGCAATCTCTTCTTTTTCAGAAAACTTGGCTTGGAGCTGGTGCCACGTCGAGGTGCTGAAGTGGTGGATCCAGATTCTATGAGCATCGTCGAACTGCATAAAGTCCATTCGGAGAGCTCTGAGCGAGCCGCCGCTGTAAGTATTTATCTTATTTCACTTTATGTCAATTTTTTATATTTATTATTCACCTTTCTGTTAACAGTTACTTATTTAAGATTTAAGATTGTTAGTTGTCAACCTTTAGAAATGTCACCTGCTTTTCCACATTGAGGTTGGTTAGTTTTTAACAGGAATCTTATTTAGACGTTTGATGATGAAAAATAATCCAAAATGTTACCATTTACTGATTAGAAATTCCAGATAGGGCTTGGTAGCCCTGATTTTATCTGGATATTTAAATTAAATGAGATAAGTTACAAAATTGATGGAATTTATTATTTATTTATTTCTACCTACCTATATCACTGTTTATTTTATTTTTATTCATTTTATTTTGATTGTGGTGTAGTAACATGGAGTTTTACAATTATTCAGTGCTGCACAACCTGCCTTTTGTGTACGATATATTGTTTACAACCTGATTGCATAGCGATAATAATGATTTGACAATAAAAAAAACAAGTATTATAATAATAGTACAAAATCAGTTATGTTAGGTATAAAAAGTTAAATTATGTAGGTATAAAAATTATTTTACTAATACAATTAAAATATAACAGGAGAATAAATAACAGTAAATATTAACTCGGAATTAAATTTTGTTACCTTATAACTTAAAAAAAACAGTTTAAACATAGTCAATAATTAAAAGAATCAATAATAAATTTTCATAATATAACGAAAAATAAAAAACTCGCTAGATAAAACAAAAATGAGGTGCTCCTAAAATCAATGTACCTACATACATTAGATATAAAAATCAAAATAAATTATGTGAATTAGACGTTATTTAACTTTAAAAATTACGGTGAAATAAATTTCCTTTTCACAATCATGTTTTTTTTTCAGTCTGCAAAAAATCTCAAATTCTTTTATGGAATAAAATGCATTTTCTGATAAGAAATTCTGTAAGGCATCACTGAACTGGTTATTTGTTTTTTTTTATTTTTAACGCTTTAGGCAACATATTATAATATTTGATGCTAGAATATTCTAGGCTTTGCATATTATGTACTACTTTTCTGGAAAGGTAAGCTGAAATTTTGTTTATTTTTTGTATTGAAGTTGTGTACCTCAGATCTTTTTTCTTTACTTTCTTTATTTGAATAAAAGCCTACTGATAATTTATGTAAATACAAAGACATTAAGGTTAGTATATTTAGGCACTATGCTATCTGCTATTTGCTTTCGTAATTATTGGGATTGCTTGCTTTTGTAAAATGAAATCTGAGATTTGTTGCAGTCAAAACAATTCCCCTAGCAGGTTAGACCATATCTTAATATCGAGTCAAAATAACTATAGTAGGACCACAGTTTTAGTCTGACTTTCATCCAAAATATTTCACAAGATTCTTAGTGCATAGCACGCGCTAGAAAGTTTGCTTTCTATATTTTCACAATATTCTTTCCTTTTAAGTTTGCTATTAATGCCATGCAACATTTAATGACATGCCAGAGAAAAAGCCTGGGGAGGCAAATGCCCCCCTCCCCATTCTTGTGGACGTCCATAGTGTAAGATGATACTTCTTTAAGTAATACCTACATCTTTATTCTTGACACTATCAAACAAGATTATATAGAGTATCTGCTGATAGACCCACATCTCGAGGACTTCTGGAATTTTTCGATGCCGATTTTAATATCACTTGTTACACCTATTTTATTTGATATTTTTGGTACTTTCAGTGGCGCGGTACCTTGAGAAGAACAGGCGGTTCAGGAACCTTTAATAATATTGCGTCATCCCCTTCCTCCGCTCCCGTGGTGCAGTCCTACCAGCTGCTGTGCAGCATGAGGGATTTCGGCCACACGGCTCTCGGAGACGAGGCCGAACTACTCTTGTGGCTTTACGATGCAAAGAAATGTCAGCCCTTATCCGAAAGATTCAGGGTTCGAGTCGCTAAGGATGGATTTAATAATTACATCGATCGTTTACATACCAACTGTACAATTTTTGCTGTAAGTAGTAATTTATATGATTAGCATTACGTTGTCTTAGCTAGGATTTAATCCAAGTGTGTTTCCACACTTTTAAGATGGATGAATAAATTGTACAAACTTAGCTGTGAGCGTAACGATGAGCTGTAACGATGGTGAGCGATCTGAAGTGGGGTGAGCACATTATACAGATTGTGAAAAAGGCTAACTTAGTTATGTACCTCATCCGCAAGTCGTTTAACTATATCACACCAGCCTTATTTGTGTCACTGTACAAAACCTACATCAGACCAATGCTAGAGTTTGGATTCCAGATATGGAATCCGTACTTTGTGAAAGACGAGGATCTCTTAGAAAAAGTCCAGCGCCGAGCGACCAAGATGCCAATGGGGTTCAAAAATCTGGAATATGCAGAACGACTCCGCAGATTGCAGCTACTACACTTAAGGATCGTCGGACCAGGGGTGACCTCATTGAAACATATAAGATCCTCAACGGATGCTTCAATTGCCCCGAATTGTCTTCTATCTTCAAGAGAAACTACAAGCATCATCTGCGAGGACACAATTTTAAGCTGGAGAAAACGCGATTCCACATGAATCCCAGGAAACATTTCCTGACCAACCGGATTGTGGACCAGTGGAAAAGTTTACCTGCCGAAGTGGTTGAAGCGAGTAGTGTCAATATGTTCAAAAATAGACTAGACGGACACCTTAAACAGAAATTGTAGTTGTACTCAGTTTCATATTCAGACATATCAGCAATTATGCTGCCTGTCTGTAAATGTAATAATAATAATAATAATAATAATTTAATTTATCGGTAAGAGCCAGATTTAAAAATAACTATAAAATGAACCATAGTGGAGTAGGATAAATCTTTTATTGCACATATGTCATCTTGCGAGAGTTAAGTATTCCACATTTCTCAGTATATTAGTTATCGAAGACGACAAGTTAACGGGGACAAATAAGTTTTAGTTCGGACTCCAGTCTCGAATGAAATTTCATCTCCAGGAGGACGCAATCAACTCTACGAGATCCTCATCGAAGCAGTCCTAATATACATTGCAGAAGACGTTGACTCACTAGAAAGAGTAAGTTGCCGCAAGCTCTAAAGCAGTTCAGGCGGGGAAGTTGTAGGTATCGGGAGCTACCACACTGGAGGAGTGCAGAAAATGAGGAGACCTATAGTATACTCTCAGGATATTAAACGCATTCCTCCTATTTACATACCTACTCAACACTACCGGTGGTGTCGTCGAGTAGGTCGGTTAACGGAGTTTCCTTTTGCTTTCCCGGCGGAACTAACGGAGTTTCATATATCTTTTCGTCCGTTTCCCGAAAATGCAAAAGCGGCTCTATTCGTCGAGGCGAGCGTTATTTGTCTTTCTCTCTCTCGAGCGTTCTCGCGAAGCGAGAGAGGCCCGTCGACGACTCCCGCGCTCCCGCTAAGGCTGCAGCCTTCGGACGGGCGAGCGAGCGGTGGAAGCGCGGAAAGCCTAATAGGCTCCGTCCGTTTCAGGACCTGGGCGCGGGCGACCTGCGGCGGGAGCTGTGGCTGGTGGGCACGGTGGTGCGCGTGGGCCGCGTGCTGGCGGGCGAGGGCCGGCGCGCGGGCGGTGTGCGGGAGCCGGCCGCGCCGCCCGCGCGCCGGCCGCTGGGCGCCGGCGCCCTCTGCCTCGCCGACCTGCTGGCCGCCGCGCGCCCGCCCGACCGCGGCGGGGCCAACGACGAGCGCGACTGCACCTTCAAGGTAACCGCCCCGTCCGCTTTGCCTCTACTCCGCTCCTTATCCTTCTTCTTGCCCATCTTTTGCTCTGCCGCTTTCTCGTGCTCCCTCCCCCCTTTTCCGCTCTCCCTGCCTTTCCTCTCTCGCCCTCCCTCTTTTTGTTTGCCTAAACGAGGCCCACCCCCATCCGCAACTACTGTCATTAAAATAATGAATCAATTATGAAACTATAAGTGAATAAATCCAAGCATCCATCGCAACCTAACAAATAAAATGAAGCGAGAGAATAGTGTGTTTATTTTTGCTCTATATTATAATTTCAGGTATACCAATGCGAGGAGAAGGACTTTCACCAATTACACGATTTAATAATTAAGAAACAAACGAACAAATACAGTATTCTTCCCGGTCAACCGAATTATGGTAAGAATCACCTTTTACCTATTACATTCCACTTCAAATTTCAGCACAGATTTACTACTGAGTCCTCTAGTTTTGGAGGATCTTGCAATGACTCGCAAAAATAAATGGTATATTTTAGAACTATTCAAACTGCATGGAAGAAAATGAAGAAGTGACATCTCCGACATCGGAAAGTCTGGATATGGAAATAGAATCAGTTCATAACTTAAACAATCATAAATCGACATCGCTGACGATTGTATATTCTAAGTGAGACTATTTTCTGCAAACACTCTCGTTGCTTATGTGCAATGTAATATTCTTCAAAAGTAATGAATACTTGTACCTTGAACATATGGTATATGCTTGCTGAAACAATTTTTCAGAAGTAATTAAGAAGCCTTTGTATTACCAATATGTTGTCGATAAGGCAATTATCCCTACTGGAATTACAGTAAGAATCGTGTTGTGGAACTACATAGAGAATTCAACATTCACAAACCCTTGTAAATGTTGAAGTGTTGTAAATGTAGAAGTGATATCACCCGAATGAGACCGGGTAATCTCATCTGCAACGTGCAGAAAATCAAACTGATACTCGTCCGTTCGAGCCACACCGTACAACAGAGCATACCTGTGAGTTGATGAGTGCTCCAAAAATCAAGGACACTCACTCGACTGTCTGCACTACGATTGCGCGTATTGGACTCACAACATTGTTCTTGTGCTTCTGCCAGGGTAGATCAGCGTGATATAGGACCAATGGTAGATGAGGGTTTAATCGGAGACAATATATCGATCCTGTGTGCGATAAGCTTCCTATTTCTCTTCAACAATTTTTTGGTACACAACGTCATTGATAGGGTATGGGTACGGGCCGTGCTGTTCTACGGGCTGACAGTTAATAGCAGGTGGCAATGAGACCAATCTGAATAAAATTTTAGGGCTGCAGAATTTTTAAACCATTTGTCTCGGATTCTACAGACAATATAAACATGATGCCGTTTTCAAATACTGCAATGCATTCACAGTGATGAAATGTTATAGGATAATAGATAATATTGAAGTATTTATTAAGGGATGACAGAGAATACTACAACCATTCACATGCAACTTGACAAATCCCAAGAAATACTCTCATAGATTGATAGATAGATAGATAGCGGCAGATAAGTGTTTTTATGGCGCTTCTTCAATAAACTGCCATCGTTGATTAAAGCATGTGAATCAGCCAGGGCCTTGAAGTCACTTCTCAAGGAATATCTCTGGGAGTGCACTAATAGTGATGAGCATCTCCACGAATGTATTCTGTTTTTTTTTACTTCATAATCTTTGATTGATATAATACAAAGTAAATACAATTTGCTTTGTGTGAGAATAAAGTATAAAATTTTTGGAAGTACATGGTCGAAGTCCTTGGAGACTGTTACCGGGACAAGTTTTGTTGAATATATGTAGATAAAAAATATATATATATATATAAAATATCTGGTTGATACCATCGATATATAAGGGCCTAGATGGACTTTCACTCGCGAAAATGACCATTTCATTACCAATACTGATCGCTGCCAGTAGCAGTTCCGCCAGTACTTTCCGGTGTGAGCGATTCTGCGACGAATATTGCTGTGCTATTCTCTCAATACTGTTCAATTGATTGCTCTCTCTCTCTGTCACATGTTTTTACGCGACAACTGATATGACCCAACTCATTTGTACCTGAGGGTATATCTATGCCTTATATATAGATGGTTGATTCACGGTATATATTTTCACAAATTTTGTCCTAATGAAGTGACATACAATACATCGCTGTTCTCGTTTTTGGCTATATATAAGCACAATATTTTATATGATTCGATTTTCAAGTTGTTTTGTTTTTTTTCTCTTTCATTTAACTGATTTTTTATCGGCTATAATAATCATAGTTTTAGGCTTCGATTTTGAAACTCTTCTTATCCTAAAGATATTAAGAAATAACCTACAACAAAGCTAGAAGTATTATTCGCAGGATATTAAGGTACTTTGATTTTAATTCTAGCATTAATAAAAATGGAGTTATGAAGCATTCAATTTTCAGATTATGAGATTGTTAATTCAAAACCCGTTGAAGTTGTAAACAATGTCCTTAGAAGTCTAGGTATTATTTATTTATTATTGTAGGTTTTAACTATAGTATTAACGGATTTATGATTTTCGAAATTTTTAAAAAGTTTGCCATTTTGAAACAAATTGGCAAATATCTCTCATTGGCCTTTGAAATTACACATTAGGATGAACTATTTTTGTACCTAATTTAGTCCAAATTGGTTGTGTAGCTTCTGAGGTACCGTGGGTTCAGGACACACGCACAGAGATACATTTGTACAGAAATCACTTTTTTACATTCCCACGATCTACGTGGAGATCCAATCCTATGAGGAGATCCAATGCAAACTCAAATTTTAAATTTCACCCGAAAACAATACTTTCCTTATTTACATACTTCATTTACAACAATTTATTTTTTGGGAAGGTAAAAAAACTCTAGTTAGAATACTAGCAAGAGCAGTTTAAGAATATACCTATCTAGGACTCATCTGAATGCACAAAACAGGATTAAATAGTAGTCAATGGGCTAAAAACAATCTTGGGATCCTGTGAACTGCTGATATAATGATTACGTAATACTGTGAAACAATTTTGTGGTGTCGCCTTAATTGTTATTATAACCTATTGTCGTTGTTTTACAGGTATTGTACTATCTCTAAGACTGCTGTCATCTACCAACAATGAGAGTACGTCACCGAATGTCACAATGACATCAAAACGGGGCTTTCCAGATGTCATAATGCCAGGGGACGTCCGCAACGACTTATATTTAACTTTAGAAAGAGGAGAATTTGAGAGAGGTGGCAAAAGCACAGCTAAAAATGTCCTAGTCACTGTTTCAGTTCACGATAGCACTGGAGCTATTCTCGAAGTAAGTTTTATAATATAATAATAATAAATAAATAATAAATACAAACGGAGCTGCCATGGAATTCACCGACCGGAGTCGGGCCCATCATAATACTATAATGGGCCCGACTCCGGTCGGTGAATTCCATGGCAGCTCCGTTTGTATTAGATATTGTATTTAACCTTTCGTAAGCCAGTCATTCCATGCAAAATTTTCGAAGCCCTCGAAAATTTGTTTGTAGAATATGTGTGCCAGCATACTAATATATAACGGTGGCTTATTCAATGGCAGGCTTCAATGACGGGCTTTTACCGCAGTGGAGGGAGAAATAGAGCCGATTATTGAGTAAATACGGATATAATACGGATAATACGAAAAACGCCGATCGGCGGGCGTGGCCACCCAGGGGTTAAGAGGGAGGATCCTAAAGAAGCGTGAATTATTCTTATGGATTATTTAAGCCTGCATTCAGACACGGCGATAATCGGGTGGTTCCAGAATCGAGGGTCTTATTTACATGAGCGTTCAAATCATTCAGACTTAATCGCGCAGTTCATCAAACTGCGCAATTCAACCGCCACTCAACCGCCAGAAACTTGAATTGCGCAGCGCCCGCGCAATTCTGTTACTATGGAGCCCCAGGAGAGCGTTCAGTTGCGTTACGGGCACTGCGCGGTTCGGACGTAACGAGGCAGTTCGCAATGGATCGCTTCGACACTGAATTATTCATTTATGAAGTGGATAAAAGACCTGCAATATGGTATCTTTAGTGTAAGGATTATACCAATGAAATTGCAAAGAACCCAGCTTAGCAGGAGTTGGTGGATTTTTAAGAGTTTTTCTTCTGGTACACGCTTGGTTTGATATGGGTCTCAGACCTTGAGATTCATATAGGTTAGCTGATAGACATTTCCGCAAGGTAATACGCTCGCCTTTCTTATTTAAAATAAAGAGTTGACTAATTCTATTCCATTCTAATTCTATTCTAATACTAATTAATTTGGTTCGTCAAAAGATTTTATTGACATTCTTAAAAAGTCGAAGATTTTTTTCCAAACATTGAAATTTCCTCTATTAATATTGTCTATCACTTAATATTGGATGCAACCAATACCACCTTCTTTTTTTTTTTTGAGCAACTACAAACATAGTATTGCTACTTCGACTTCCATCTTTAAACTGACTACTCCGATATCCGAATGCCCGCGGCTTACTAACCGCCATTGTCTGAACACATAACAACATTTTGTAGTTTAAACCGCACATTTTGCAATCGCGCGGTTCCCGCATGTCTGAACAAAGCCTTATATTCTTCGCAGACTACTTGGTAGGTCAGCGACAGGCAACACAGCTAAAGATATAATTTTAATCAGAAGCTTTGGGAAGAAGTCTAAGCAGAAGTAAAATCGTCGAGCCTATGCAACTCGACTGAATAGTTTAGTCATTGCAACAATTGAGTGTAAGCACATAGTCTTAGACTTAGCTTGATAGCTTTAAGGCTGATTTACATTGAGTCAGTTACTGATTTCAATTTTGAAACAAGTCAGTGCTGTCCGGTACAGCCATCGTGTAAATTGATTTTAAGACAGCACGCTGCTGTCGTGTCAGTGCTGACTTTAATATTCCCACTATATGTTTTGAAATCAGTCCGCTCCTCTCAGCACCTGCGCCAGTGGTACTGACCTTGTCTAAATGCCAAAGTCAGTAGTTGGTAAGTCGTTTGCACTGCGTTGTAGGGTGACATCGCATTGTGTCAAAAATTTTAAGTAGCGAAAATGTCGTTTATTTTCGATTCCTCTTCTAACATTTTGATCAACTCTTTTAACAGCACATAGGAAAATTTTCTCAACAAATAATTTACTGGTATCAAATTTGTCCGTTTTCGAGAAAACATTGAGATAAGTTAATAGTAAAAATACATTTTTAAAAACAAGCTTTTATTAAAATGCTCTGTCCCGATCCAACCCTGGGTGCAGCAGCCATGTCATGGTGAAATTTAGAACGGGCTATCATAATTGAATGCGTATACAACATTGTGTGTCTGTGCTGTTGACCGTGGAAGAGTAGCCTAATCGGGTGCTGATCTTGGGTGTACAATCAGGTCGTGGAGCTGGCCATGAAGACCCATTCGTTCAGGGTCAGTCACACTCACGGGTCAACACCCATCCGGCGGCCTCCACACAGAAAGGAGAGCCAGGGTAGGATGCTGGCCTGCGGGCCAGTCTCACTCCGACTAACAGCCGGGGTAGTCTGGGAACAGTAATGTTTCCTATAGAGCGGGGGTGGTTGTTAACCTTATAACAACTGCTCTTGAAACGACCATTCGGCCACCCGATCCTGGGTGAATAAGCCGGGCAAAGGATGCCGTGGTCCGCAATAGATTCGGATCACCGTATCACCGCTGCTGCATAAGGCAGAGGTCTGCGCAAGCGACCTCGATCCTGTAACCAGTCAGGAGGTAGGAGGTATCCTGAAGGTTAATTCCAGACGGAGATATCCTTCCAAACTGGTAGTCAGGGGGCGAGGCTGCCCGCTGGTTACCTTTCTCGGTGCCTCGCTGTAAGGTGTTGGCCTCTGACGGGCAGGTCGCGTAGCTAGACTGTGGATTGTTTTTCGTCCTAAGTCTTCTGCGCTCACCTTACGGGAGACAGAACGATAAATTTCGTTAAATTTTCCTGAGGTGACGGGTTTGCCCGTTGTAATTGACAGCTCTAGTTGTACAATCAGGTCATGCTTACCATAAAAATGCATTGTCATCGGAACTGAACCAACCTGTAACATTTAAACGTTATAGGATAAGAGGAAGTGGATCTAATTCAGTTTGCAAGATTGGACCTAAACAAACTAACATACTAACAAACATTGCAAGGTAAATAAAAGCTTGTAAAAATAACCACAACTGACTTGACTATGTAAATAGTGTGAGTCAGTTCTCGGCGCCAGCACTGACGCCTGTAACTGACTCAATGCGAATCAGTTTTGGTTCACATTAGATTACTATTTCAGGGTTGCATTTGGGGTGCTAGCGGGGGGAACGCCGCATCAAGATACGACTCACTAGTTTTATATCACAATAACTCTCCTGCTTGGAGTGAACAACTACGACTGGCTGTGCCTCTTGATAAGTTTACTACTGCACATGTTCGATTAGAGTACCGCCATTGCTCAAGTAAGTTTGTTTATCAATTTTATTAATCTGGTTCGCTCAATAAATCTAACTGCTTAACTCTTGATTACAGCTAGAGATAAGGGAGAGAGGAAACTCTTTGGATTCTCATTTGCGAGGCTAATGGAGCCAAGTGGTGCTACACTGCAGGATGGAGGACACGATCTATACGTCTTTAAATGCGATGATCCTAATAGGTAAACTTCTTTATTTTACGCATAATATATCTTATATAAATTTGCAAAAGCGTCTTTCACATGTGTGTCTTTTTCTAACGAAGCATATTAATCTATGAACTAGTACTTTTTTTACAAATTTTCTTTATGTAAACTACTGATGTATAAATAATAGACCTGGCATTGGCCGTCGGCAGCTATGCCACAAAGTCCGCTATTCAGTCAGCAGTTCACAGTCGCACGATTAACATCTCCGCTTCGTTAGGTTTCTTCACCATTCTGCAACTTAAAATACTTTCTTGTATATCGATAAATTGCAAGAAACTTTTAGCAAGCAGCTGAAAGCAGTTGTAATTACATTTCATATGCATGTTTTAATATTGTTACATATTTTTTCTGCGATGATTCAGTTGCATTCGTTACGCACATCAGTGAAGCTATCGCGTTCATTTGTTTTCAGCTTGGCCATAGCCGATAAGACTACGTTCAGTTGTTTTCAGTGTGGCAGTAACAAATCGAGCTTTTCCTGCAATTCGTATTGATTGCCAGTGTATACCTATATCTATACGTCAGTGGGTGAATGATTTTTTGTCATTTATCTCAAATCACATCATATAAATCACTTACAAAGTTTATTAAGTACAATATAGGTAGAATGTTTTCAGATCTGTTAAGTCTGCCTTTTCAATAAATTGATTTACTGATTCTGTACTAATGATTCTGTACTGATGCTTCACTTGCCTTTACCCACCACCATAGCTGTACTTAAAGAATTAGACGGGACAATACCGCTCGAAACGCTCTAAATCATGTGATAAGACAATCTGATAAATTTGGCTCAGATGATGGGACTGCTTTCAGTCCCATCATCTGAGTAGTAAAACGTTTTACCACTCTTTAGTGGTAAAACAACAAAAATACCCGTCTATTTCTTTTTATAAGATCTGTGCCCACCACTCCATTTCGTACGATATTCTTTTGCGGCTTGAACTTGCATCTAATTATATCAAGTTCCGTTTTGATCAATTTGTGAGATCTTATTAAATTATCTTGAAGAAATTATAAGAAAACAGTGGGAAAACAACGAAAGTACACGTCTATTTTTTTTTGTAAGATCTATGCCCACCACTTTATTTTGTAGAATATTCTTTCGCGGATTGAACTTGCATCTAATTCTATTAGGTTTTTTGCGTTTTGAGATCTTTTTAAATTTTGTTATATTGAAGAAATACTATTTTTTAATAGATATGTGGCATTTTTATTGGCGTTGCCCATTTTGTACACTTTCAGTTTTTGAATGATACAAGGAGACAGTGCTCGGTTGCTCGGGCCCGCAAAGGCGGCTTCACTATCTGTTTGTTCGCTTTTTAGGTTAGCGTCCGGTAGCTACCTTCACTTGTCTTCCAACGCTAGGGATATCCCGCCGGATATCTCGCCCACCAACCTACCGGCCGCACCGCAATTTGTTCGTAGCTCAAAAGAAGTCGTCGTCGTTAGCACGCTGCTTTGCTCCACTAAATTAACACAGAATGGTATTTTTTCTTACTACTTTTTTAACTTGCACCAATGTTTTGCGAATCCGATGTTTTGCTTATGCTTTTCTTATGTGTTTACGGGGAAATAAAAATGCAAATAAGTGCAGGATCGAGTCCGTAAGTCCTGGAGAGGAATTGAAGAAGTCTAAGTCGGAGAACTCAGAGGGAAAGAACTGATGAAAATAGTAGGGGCAGGCTGTGAGGAGTCTCGGGACATGTGAGGCTACACTCTGTCCATGAAGCTGACTCCCAACAATGTCATCAGGTTCAGCATCAGAAATTCCTTGAGTCAGCATATACATTCTTCTTACTCCACTACTAAATATAGGTTTCTCTGATCCTCATAGATCCATCACTAGACAGTAGATGAAATACAGAACTCGAAACAAATGTTCAGACTGCTTAGCAATAGAATGTGTGGCGTCAGCATTACTCCATACACCATAAGCCTATCTACAGCATTCTTATCGCCGACCTGGCAGCTTCCTGCATTATAAATAGGTCGAGTTGAGGCGGGCCTACAATGATCTCTATAGCCTCTGTTGGTACCGTTCCCATGGTACCCGAGATGCCCACATAAGCAAGTTTATGTACTGACTATGAAATGAGATACTTTGAAATGGTATGAATCTCATCATCATCATCATCATCATCAGCCGGTAGACGTCCACTGTTAGACATAGGCCTCCCCCATGGAATGCTATGGCGAACGGTCTTGAGCCGCCTCCATCCACTTACTTCCTGTATCCGAAACAATGTCGTCCCATCTTGTGGGGGCTGTCCTACACGGCGTCTGCTGGTTCGTGGTCGCTTTTTTCCCCAATGGTTGTCAGTTCTGCGAGCAGTATCGCCTGCCCATCGCCATTTCAAGTTGCTAATTTTACGAGCTATGTCATAACGGAGAAATAATGTCTTCCTTCTCATCCCCTTTTGCAATTGGATTGGATTTGTGCTCTGATCCTGTAGCGGAATGGTGGCCTTTTTTACAAACCAACACTTCGATATACCTGTAGTCTATTCGGCACCGCTGTAGTCTGTACCGCTGTAGACAGTAGCCCAGGTCTCAAAATACAACAGGTAGAGGCAGCGCAAGCGACTTCGGACCCGTAACTAATTAGGAGGTTGGAGGTATCCTGATGGTTAATTCTAAACAGAGATATCCTGCCAAAACTGATAGTCAGGGGATGAGGCTGCCTGCTGTGTCACCTTCCCCGGTGCCTTGCCGTAAGGCGTTTGTTGGGTTTGTTGGCTTTGCTGGATGGTAGATTTGTATCGTCACTAAGTCCTTTATGCTCACCTCACAGGAGACAGAACTATCATTATTGTTAAAACTTCCCGGGGTGACGGATTCGCCTATTGTAGCCACAAACGCTAGACATAAGCTATCGACAAGTATGACTGCTATGAATGCTATCCATGACTGGCAAACCCTGAACCGGTGGGAACATTGATAGTACTTCTGACTAAGAATTTCATTGTTTGGGTAATCCTCTTCCAACTATTGACATACCTTTAAACTAACATATTTTTTCTATTGTAACAGAGGATCTCCTAGCCTTACTACAGTGGCGCGCTCATCCAGAACGCGTCCAAGATACTTTAATGAGAGTACTCCGACTTGGCGATGGTTTAAGTTGCGAAGAATTGGTGAAGTTCTTACGAGATGTGCTTGATGCGCTATTTGCGCTATTCTCTACTGAAGATGGAAATAGGTAGGATTGAACACTTTAAAATTTTAAATAATAAATTATTAAATTGATCAAGTAACTAGTAATCCTGAATGATGTGCTACAGATACGTTGATATCATAATCCTCTAGCTGCATTGTGCCCTGCTATTCGAGGTGTTTTGATGACGTTGAAAATATCAAGGAAGGCATTACAAATTCACCAAATTTAGATTGACATTGGGCTCGATTGCGTTTCTTCGAGAACTAATATCGGAAAATAGTTCATGCGAATGAGACAGAGCAGTGCGGCACTAGCGGAATGTAAAACGATCATATCTTTTCCCGCACAAAAACTACCTGCCTTTACATAAAACTATGTGAATTAATTTGAAAACATATCGTCTGGTCTCAGGTTATGTCGCTTTATGTTCGATTGGTAGTTTTGTGCTGGAAAAATAACAATCATTCATTTCATATTCCGCTCTATTAATGGCCTGTCTGGCTCGCATGAACTAATTCCGATTTTCGTTCAAGAAGAATTGCAATCTGGCCTATTCTTGCTAGATCGAATTAAGAAACCTCTTGATTGTTGTGTCACTATTTGTATATTTTGTTAGATTATTTTTTCTAGCTTCTCTACTTTTATAATATGTACTTCCTTTATTTCTAGTACTCCGCATTCTGGCACAGTTTTTTTGGTACTAGTATCCATCTGTAGTCTTCTGGATGAAAACCGGTTTCAGCACTTCAGGCCTGTTTTGGATGCTTACATCGATGAACACTTTTCAGCTGCACTCGTTTATAAGTAAGTAGTTTTTAAATGATAATAAATAATAAAGTACTGTAGGAATAGGCCATATGGACCTAATTACATTATTATTTGATCGATTCGCGAGAGACTGCGCCCATGGCCGATCGGTGGTCATGGGCGTGCGCAGCGATGCGGCAATAGTAAAACGCAGTGTCTGCTCCGTAAGAGTGTTTAATTCCAACTGAAAGAGTGAGCTGCCTGTCCGCTCTGTTCGCATGTTATTTTTGCTGGCGACAATTTCTGCCGTCATGTATGGCCACATTATTTTGGAGGCCAGGAGCACATATTTGAATATGGTCTCTGGGGTGTGCTTTACCTTGTGCAAAAAAATAATATTTGTATACTCTCCGCATCATTAACTCTGAAATTAGACATGCTTTCTAAGAAAGAAGACGGAAACCGGACATGCGGCAGTATTTTCACTATCTAGTATCTGGCATCTGGCGGATATTCGGTTAGGGGCTGGATTGATATCAAATAAGGCTTCTTATTCTTAATCTAAGGGAATAAGCCCTCTCTGGGCTAAGTTAATAATATGAAAATAGATTCTTGATAGAATAGCTAGTAATTATTTTTCTAAACATTAAATGCATTAACAGTAGGTTGATAAGCTCGGGGCATCTGGGTATCCGAGGCCAACTCTTAAAATGGTTTTTAGTCCTTAACGGGCAGAATAATGTGAGTGCGCTTTAGTGCACAACTGTCAAATGAAAGGAATGTTACAAGCGGTGTTGGTCGTTCTTGCCGGTTTTCAGAAATTAACTACCTGACTATTTGGGTTTTCCAATGTCTGCCGTCTATCCATTTGCCAAACCTAGAAAATGTCGTGGACAATTTTATGACCACTTATGAACTGTAATATTATTATTGTAGATTATTGAATAGACTGGCAGTATTATAAGCCGATGCTACTATGTCTGCAGCAGCTCCGTATCAACATAGGTAATTATCCGGACGATTCTCGAACCGATCAATATTTTCCGATTATTCGTTCCGGCGATCGTTGTGCGCGCGCTATCAGAAATAGTTTTGAGGGGATTACGTCGGCGGATTGGTACCGTTAACGAGAGCGGGATGCGCGGAGACGGGTGGGTTAACGGCGCGAGGTTTGGCGTTGCGCAGGGGGCTGCTGTCGTCGGTGTCGCACTGCGCGACGTGGGCGGCGGCGTCGGACGCGGCCGAGTCGGTGCGCAAGTGCCTGCGCTCGCTGGGCCGCGTGTTCCGGCTGGCCGCGCAGTCGCGCCGCCTGTTTGCGCGCGCGTCGGGCGGCCAGTACGCCGACAGCTACCGGCGCGAGGTGCGCACCGCGCTGCTGGCCCTGCAGCGCCTGGCCGCGCAGCCGCCCGGCCCGACGCCCGACGACCATCTCCTGCACGCTCAGGTTAGACCTCTTTTTATCTCTTCGTGGGCAAGCGACCTTATTATTCCCATGTTTTTAATCTCTATTTTTTTTCAATTATATTTTATAATTTAATTGATAGAAATTCAAGAGCTCTCATAGACCAATTTAGGGTCATAAGAGGAGAATATTGCATCTATGCGGGCGAGACCGAGAGAAAAACATTTGGAGGGCTTCACCTTTTAGTGCGTTGACCGATCGCAAAATAAATCTTTTTTCTGTAATAACTGCAAAAGCTATTTTGGTTTTTGGCGATCAAAGTTAGGTTGTCGGCTAAGGCGAGAAACGATGACTCGTAATGACCGTCTGTTATAAAGCGGTAACCTTACTTCTCGTCTAACCGGGTGAGACTTTCGAGAAGTATATTAAAAGTGACATTGTAGATAGTCGGAGAGAGGCAACAGCCCTGAAACAGCCCAATTGAATATGTGATAGATCGGGTAGTACCATTTCTTTGTTTTGACAGGGAAAGTCAGAGTTATAATAGGCGAATACGATGTCATGCACCGTAGGTGGGAAATTGCAGTAGCAAAGCGAAGGGGATTGTGAAAGGATCGACCCGAGGGCATTCTCTAGATGTAGCCGGTATATGTTAATTTGACGTTTGTTCTCTGTCGTATTGTATATTTTTCTTAACGATCACCTTTTTAGTGCAAGTTAACTTTTCCGCTAATGATGCAAAGTTTTTGGCGACCTATGATGAGTAGCTCGTAACCAGTGACGGCTCGTCCTAAGGAGCGCTGGTGCGGTGCACTCCCACAAAAATGTAAGCAATTAAATCAATAATTACCCTGTACACTTTTTTAAAAATAATCCATCGCTAGGAACAATAATCCGACCGACTAAGTGGAGTGCCAGCGAATACGCTCCTATGAACCAATGTTCAGTACAACAAACAGCACTGAATGTAACGAGTGCGAAAGAGAAAAATCGACAATCTCCTGCACGTGAAACAAAAGATTTTGTATCGAAATTTAGCAGTATTAAGAGCGCCGCTCCAACGGGTGAACAACGCGCATGCGCTCTCGGCTCGCTATCTCGCTCCCACCGGGACGTAGCCAGTGCGGCTACGTTCATACTGTTGCCGAACGTAAACAAAATTAAATGTCAGTCAGTGTCAATAATTGACACTCGCGCGCGAGGCAATATCGAATTTTGGCACTGTTTGACTGTAAATAATTAGAAAAATAGCTTGTTTGCATGTTATTTGGCGGTAACAATGGAACAATACAGTGTGTCGTACATAAAAAACTGTGAAAAGACTTTAGAAGTGCGTCTCGAACTAAAATCAAAGGGGCGACCGCGTCCTGAAATAACGCTAACACAAACGTGTAGTACAAAATCTAAAACTTATACACGTGTTTTCAAACCTGAGCAGTATACCAAAACACCGTGGTTATGTGGGTGTGAAGAAACGAACAAATTGTTTTGTTTTCCATGTCTTGTGTTTGGAGCCGGCGCGGGCGGTGGTGGCGAGACTGTATGGACAGAAACTGGTGTTCAAGATTTAGCGCATCTTTCAATTAAAGTGAAAAAACATTCGCAATCTCGATTTCATATGTTAAATGAAGTGCAATTGGCATCTATCGGGCGACAAGATATTCGAAAGGCGCTCGATTCTGCTTATCGAAAATCTATTCGAGAGTTCAATGAGCGTGTTGATGAAAATCGATATATTTTACGTCGCTTAATAGATTGCGTGGTATTCTGTGGTGCATTCCAAATTGCATTACGGGGACACGATGAATCTACGGAATCTCTGAATCCCGGAATATATAGAGGCTTGGTTGATTTTGTGTCAGAGATCGATTTGGCCATGAAGCAGCACTTATCAAGCAGTTCTGTTTTTAAAGGTACGTCTAAATCAATTCAAAACGATATTTTGGATGCTATTTATGAAGTTTGCAGATGTGAAATACAGATACAAATAAAAAATGCAGATTTTGTTGCAATTCAGGCAGACGAATCAACTGATTGTTCTACTATTCAACAGCTGGTGTTTATTATAAGGTATATACATGATGGTAAAATTTACGAACGATTTTTGAAATTTTTACAACCTAAGGGTTATACAGCATCAGAAGTAATAGCGGCTGAAATCATGAAAGAGCTTGATTCTTTAAATATTGATAAAAAAAAAATAATTGGACAGAGCTACGACGGAGCTGCCGTCAAGAGTGGAAGTACAAATGGCGTCCAAAAGATTATTAGAAATATCTACCCATATGCTTATTATGTACATTGTTACGCGCATCAACTCAATTTAATTTTAGAAAAATGTGCATCGATTAACCACACAGTACGAAGCTTCTTTTGCAATTTGCATGCATTTCCATCGTTTTTCACGCGATCGCCGAAAAGATCCGAATTTTTAAAAGAAATCGTCCACAAAAGAATACCTGCCGCTCCACAGACAAGATGGAATTATAATACACGTACAGTAAAAGTTTTATACAATAACTTAGAGCCCCTGAAAGAGTGTATGCAAGCAATAATGGACAGTCGTAACAGTGACCCAAAAACATTTAATCAAGCTCAAATGCTCCTTTCATATTTAAATGAAGACAATTTTTTATATTTGCTAAACTTTTTCGCGACGCTCATGCCCCACTGTGAAATGCTGTTCAAGTGTTTGCAGTCTCGATCCCTTGACTCAATTAAAATTATGAAAGAAGTCACTAAATTTGAAAAGGTCGTCAATGAATTACGTGATGCTGTTCCACCGCCTTCGCCTAAGAAAAAACGTCGGCCTGATAACGTGAATCATTCAGCTATGAGAAAAGAAGTGTGTGACATATTACGAATGCAGATAAAAGACAGATTTGTTCATACAGACCATTTATTGGCGTCCAAATTGTTTTACACTGACAAATTTTTAGACTACAATAAGAGTTTTCCGGATGATGATTTTAAGAAAGTGGTAAACACGTATGATTTCCTGGAAAAAACTAAACTGAAAAATGAGCTATTAGTCATTTATAGCAGAGAAGATTTTCACAACGCTGACGGCGCCGTTGCTTTACTTCAACATTTTATGGAATTTGCATTAGAATCCGTATTTGCTGAAAGCATGAAACTGCTAAAAATTATTTGTACCATTCCTATGACGTCAGTAGAAAGTGAGCGCTGTTTTTCGACGTTAAATAAAGTCAAAACGTTTTCACGCAATACTATGGCACAAGATCGTCTGAATGCATTGTGTATGATAAGCATAGAAAAACGCTTAATTAATTCCATCTCAGACTTTCACAAGAAAGTGATAGATGTTTTCGCTGGACAAAAAGACCGGCGAATGGATTTTATTTACAAATAAATGTAAGTAATTATATCCTGTTTTTTTTATTGCACACCCATAAAAAATATTCACGAGCCGCCTCTGCTCGTAACTCTAGCCCGACTTTGGAGATATTTTTCTTAATAATCACAATAATGGCTGCTTGCTTTGAATAAAGATAAATACGTAGTGAAGATCTGAAGTGATCCAAAGTCGAATTATCATTTAGATAATACATCGCCGGGTTCTGTTAAATACGAGAAGGACTCGGGCGTAATAATATTGGGAGATGTCAAAGGGGAGGATCGTATCGTGACTATTGCGAAAAGAATCAATTCGCCGTCGCAAATTTTCCGCAAAGCGTTTCATCAATCGAGTTCCAAATCGATCTTGAAAATATACCAGACGTCCGCGAGACCGCAGCTCGAACGAAGTTCTGCATTCGGGGCCCCTCTTTTTGAATACCCCAAAAGATATAGAACAGATATAGATAGATAGATATAAATATGGAAATCTCAGAGAAATCGTAGAGAGGAGCGACTCGCGCGCCGATCTGAACGAAACGACCGAGCCAAAAGGAGAGGCTCAAAATTGTCAGAGCGCTCTCGCTCGAAGCGAGACGGGACGGGACGGAGGCGATCCGATGGAAAAATCCGAGACGGCGACCGGCCGACGCGACGGTCGACGGACGGGAGGAATGCGGCCGCTCGTCTCGAGCGAATCTCGCCGCGAAGCTTCGGAGCCTCGCGGCGAAGCGGCGGAAAGGGTCGCCGAGCGAAGCGACGGAAGGTAGCTAACGAGCGCTGCGCGGCGTGCAGGTGGCGCTGATGCAGTCGTGGGCGGCGGTGTGCGCGGAGGCGGGCGCGGCGGAGGCGCTGGGCGCGGTGGAGGCGGCGCGCGCGGCGGCCGCGCTGCTGGACGCGCCGCCCGCGCCGGCCCCGCCCGCGCTGGCCCGCGCGCGCCTGCAGGCCGCCCGCCAGCTGCTGCACTCGCCGCTCTCCGCCCGCCCAGGTATGAAAGCCCTCTGCTCCCTCCCCCAGACCGTTCCTCCCTTCTCCCGATGGCCGACGACCTCGGCGCGCTCCCCGATGGCTTTTATCCTCATCGATTATCTTCACGGTCTATTGAAACTTTTCCTTCTCTCCAGATTCGAAATCGCGCCCCGTCCGGCTTCATCCCGGTGGAACGATTCTGCAAAATAATTTAGTTATCGATTAATCGAGCGGAAAAACATTTACTATATTTAAAATTTTATAATTACACCGAATATAGTATAAAAGACTCGATGAGGACATACGGCCATTTATAAGTGAACCTATGACCGGTTTCAGCACATTGGTAAATTATTTAAAATCGGCACTCCCAAAAGTGTATAGACTTCAGTATAAAATTTTCATTGCAGAATAAACATTTGAGTGCTTTATTTTATAAAAATGCGTATATCAAGCTTCTTTTATTTAATTTAATCGCTGGCTGATAACAAGCACAGCATCCGTTTTGTCATCGTTTTCAATGATTGAGCATTTGAAAAATTTCAAATATTTCAAGCTGTCATTTCAGATGAAACGGCATTCGCCGATTTAATGAATGCGATTTATTCATTCTTTTTCGCTTGAATTTGGCTCTATTAGAGAGATTATATTATATTACTTAAAAGAGGAGCTTGGTTTTTGAGATGGATGAATGAAGGATAATATTTCATAATAATTCAAGGTAATAGTACGAAGAAACTCCCATTAAACCTACATAACAATGGCAAGTTATGCGCATCCATATAAACCTAAATCCGAAAACAACCATTTACTACCTTATATTTCTTCCTAGTATATCTAATTATGCACTAGTTCTTTTCTAAATACCAATTTTACTTCTGCAGAAGGTTTCACTTTGTTTATTATAATCTTAAAAGTATTTGACAATGTTGCAGACGTGATAATTTATGCTTTGTTTTGGAAATGAAATGATAGAAACACTCGACATTTTGAATTGAAACAGCATAGAGCACTGTTAAAAATATGTGTTTTCCCCATTTATGCTGCCATATTCAACTAAAAAGGGCGCCTTCTGTTATTTCCGAATTCCACGAATAGGCAGCATGTCTATTACCTAGTCACTAAACATCAACAAACTCACCTTGATATCTTTTATATCATTTCATACTCATAACCATTTCCTAAATCCAGTTATCCAATTAGATTGGATAACAGGGGAAACGGACAGAATCATTCTTACAAAAGAAAAAACATTGAGTATGGAATCTTTTACAGAAGCGCGACTGATCTTAGTGACGGCGGCCTGCCGCCACACGCGCTGGCATCTCATTCGGCGGGACGAACTGCCGGCCTCCGCCGACATCCTGGATAACCTGGTTAGACTGCTCTGGCGGGCGGATCCCGGCTGCGCAGACACAGACGCCGACGTGGAAGTTGTCTGCTTGACGTTGCTCGATGTGTTGGTCGATACCGTGCTGAACCTCGTCGGCGGCAATTCATCCACTTTGGTGAGGAAATTCTCTATTTCTGCAAATTATTATCCGTTGTTTTTAACGGTTTATAATATTTATTACGCTCAAAATACTGTATTATTTTTAGGGCTTACTGGTGGCAGGACTGCTCGGCGTGTTGCAGCTTCTCAAACCGCATCACTACTCGAAACTGTGGCATCACTACGCTCCGCATCCGCACGATAGAAAACCGCTAAAAGATTTCCTCATGAGAGCATTTCTGCTATTCAGACATCTCATTGAACATGAGGTAAGTTATAAAGTCTAACTCTCTACAGAATTCTGCATCGCATCGAAGGGCAAACTTTTCAGTCACGGGTACCTGGTACTTTTAGAAGGCGCCTTCGCTTAAAACATTGCCTCCTTTAAAGGGGTCTGTGCTAAACCACATCTCGGCCGGGCGACTGAATAACGGAAAGATTAATTAAAATCAAATCAAAAAAACAAATAACTACGTGTCTTATGTCTAGATCTCGAGTATTTCAACTGGAAACTTCTCCAATTGGCACATTTTTGTCACATCTGTGGTTTGACATTTTGCAGGATGCTTCATCTTATTTATTTATTTACTTATTTACTAGAAACTTTACAATATAATAGGATGACTATCCAAATTTTTTTGAAGTGCCAGAACCTAAATAATACTTGCAAATGAACACAAACCATAAAAATATTAAAACGATTCAGATGTAAGTAAGTAATCTACAGTCAAAAAATTAAAGCGGAGACAGTTAGCAACGAAACTGTCAAGATTTGGTGCTGCTGAGGGATAATATTCTCATGAATTAACATTAATAGTTCTTCGAAATAAATTTTCATATTATAGAAAACAGTTTTTTGGCTACCCTATAAAGTTGCCATTTTTGACAGACGAGGTTTGTAATCTATGGAAACACTATCTTCACTCTCTCTGACTCATTGAATATTATCAAATCTTCTCATCCTTTCTTTATATTTTGTGGATATTTCACTGATATTCTTTTTTGCATTGGTATTAGTAGGATCAAGAATTATGTGGGAACTATATACAACATTTACATGTCATCTGGATATGCTCTGTATTTTTCCTAATCAACAATCATTTGACTTTTATTTTGTTTATGACAGGTATTCCCTCCAGACTGGATGATACTTCGCGTAGCGAGCTGCCAAGTACTACTCTCAGCTCTACGAGAGTTAGCCAATCCGTTGTTGGATAGATTTTTAGGTGACGACCCACCACAGTTTGATTCTCAGGTAACGTAAATATCAAAGTTATCTTTAATGTGGTTGCTGCACTTTTGTCGCCAACCAATTTGCGATATTTTTTTTAGTAGAGCTATGTATTTATAATTTGTATGTTTGGTTCCAGCTTTGGGCAGGATACTTGGAACTGGGAGTAGCTTTGGTGACTGGCGCTCCAGCCGGTGGATGGGTTGGAAGCAGACTTCGCCCCGATGTGAGGGCCGCTGCTGGAGATCAGATCCTAAACGTTTGGGCGCAGCTTGGTGAGTTCTTGTAGAAAATTCATTAACACATTCATAAATAAAATTACACAAACTCACTATTTTTAAAGAAATTTGATATTGGATGGGTTAGGAAATATGTAGTTCTGTTGATTATACGTGGCCTTTTAACCTAGCTTTGAAAGAAGTGTAAACTTGGGGAAATAAACCTCCATATTACAAGCGGAGCCATTATTGTATCTACATCCATTCGGGTAGCAAAGCAGCTGTCATGTCACTAACCTCAAATACCATTAATTCAAAGATGGCGCAAAACTGCGTATCACTACTGAATTCCTTGGGTGAAAAGAATAGGGGAATTCTAAGATGGGTTCCCGGTCTTGCAGGAATCGAGGGAAATGAAAAAGCCGACGAATTTGCTAAGACGGTAGCAAAGGGAACGTTATACGGCCCTGAACCTTGCTGTGGCGGACCAAAAAGCCATGCAAACCTAAAGGATGATTCATGCTACACCGGGCCAAGGCCGGGCCGGGCCCCGGCCGGGACACGGTCAGATATCTATAGTATACTTTTGTATGAAGCAATTCATGCTTGGCCGTGCTCCGGCCGTGATCGGCCATGCCACAACCGGAGCACGGCGTCGAAGTGGCGGTGGATATTGTTTTCCCGGCTCCGGTCTGCTAATCGTTCAATGAGAGATAGGCTTCAGAAATCTTGAATTTCGTTTGGTTAAATCACGTTTTATTTTTCCAAGAAATATACTAAAGCATATAAATAAATACAAACGGAGCTGCCATGGAATTCACCGACCGGAGTCGGGCCCATCATAATACTATTTTTACACTTCTGGGGGGTGAGCAGTGGATTCCGGACTTACGAACCGGCTGTGGTAGGTTTAGGACAGCTGTCTTGCCACATGTGAGCGTTCACCTTGCCACCCATTCACTCCCCCTTCGAAGCCATAGAATTTGAGATGCGCAAATCGCAGTTTTAGATAATTTTTCTAAGAAAGAGTTGATTATTTTTCTGGAAAGGCCAAGATCTTTAAAGAGGTGAAATAGAGATTTAGCTGGCAGGCCACGAGCGCCAACTTCCACCGCGTGAAGGTGAACAGTGAAGCCGTTCCGGGTTACGGCATTTGCAAGATCATGGTATTTATTTAATTTGTACTCGTGGTCTTTTGGGATATTTGATTCCCATGGAACAGTTAATTCTACAATAAGAGCCACCTTCCGAGATAGAGAGTAAAGAGTTATATCTGGACGGAGGGCTGTGCATCCGAGACTTTCAGGGAATTTATACTGCTTAGAGACCGAATCAACCTCCAGAATCCAATCTGTAGCTTTCTCGATTATTGAGAAAGGTTTTGTAGTTAAATGTTTTTTGCCTTTAGACATCCTAAAATAACCGTAAAATTTGCTCTCATCACCTATTAATTCCTCGTAGAGCGTGGCGAATTCTCCCTCCGATTGTCGTTTTCTCCAGGCTGGATGTGCACTCCATCTTCTTTTATTAGATTCAGTTCGTGTTTCCAATACTTCTTCTTCAATGGCAATTGCAATAGCTGCCAACTCAAGTTGTGAAAATTGCATTAATACCACACTTTATCAATCAAGCGAAAATAGAAATTAAAAAATATTGTTATCGCCAAAATAGATGGACACAACACTAGTTATCGCGGACACGGCCGTGGGATAAATAAACTCGAAAACAGCCCGGTCACGCCCGGTGTAGCATGAATGACTGCCCCGGCCGGAGCACGTTGGAAACGACTCGGCCGGGGCCCGGCCCGGTGTAGCATGAATCATCCTTTATGCTCAAAAAATATGTTTAGAACAATCCTTGACAATTCTTATTATTATTATAATTATTTTCGTTGACTTTTCTATCACTATTACTTATTCATTAATTTTGGTTATTATTGTTTGACATTTTATTTCATTTAACACGATTATTTATTTTCTGTATTCTATTTTTAATATTTCCGGTTTTGATTAATAGGATAATTTGTAATAGTGACGGTAATGTATATTTATTTATTTTTCTTCTTTTTTTAAATTGCCAAATATATCCTACTACTATTATACATAAACGCGAAAGTTTGTAAGAATGTATGTATGGATGTTTGTTACTCTTTCATGCAAAAACTACTGAATGGATTTTGATAAAATTTTGCAATAATATAGCTTACACATCAGAATAACACATAGGCTATAATTTATAAAGATATATAGTTTTATATCATCATCATCATCATTATCACAATTTTCCATCATCACGCGGGTGAAACCGCGAGGCGCAGCTAGTGTGAATATAAATCTAGAGAGCTCGCTGCCCTGGAACAAGTCCCGGCACTTAGTTAAGCAGCAGCAGTACTTACATGCTAATGCTCATATCGGCCGTGCTCAATTGTTATTTTTATTGTAATAGTTTTTAATACTCGTTTATTGATATGAATCTTAGCGATGCATGTTTATTGTAAATGAGTCGTTAAATTAAATAAATAAATGAATAAAATAAATAGAATATATTGCGACAAAACAAACAAAAAACATTAACCCCTTGAGTATGATACGACCAAATCTGGTTCTGAAACAATTATCCGTTGAATATGATACGACCAGATCTGGTTCCGCGTTTTTTTCACTTCTTTGACGTTCTCATATTTATTCATAATTATCTAATTGTTTTACAAAATGATATTTCAATATTCTATATTCGAAATTTCAATGCAATCATTGTGCAGTTGTTCTTTTATGATTGGTGTAGTAGTTTCGTAGTTATAGTACTTTAAGGTCGATGTCGCCGAAAATCCTGCAAAAGAGACAGATGCATCCATGAAAATACCCATTTACTCCAAGGGTTAAGGAAATATAGCGCTCTTTAATTTTCAGGAGCTATGGTTTTCATTTATCTCCTTATTTAGGCGAGACATAATAAAGGAAACCTAAAATATTACATCTTTCTCCCGCTAAAAAGACGGCTAAATACCTAAACGACCATTAAATGTTTTGCTATTAAAAATGATTAAGACCGTTTTGATTTGTGAGGGTTATATTTTCAACATATTGCCTAATTTGGATGAAAAAAATCAAGAAAATGAGTAAAATAATGAGGCGTCGGCGACAACCGAGAGCGCCGCTAGAGTGGAATTGCCGTCGGCCGGGTTCAATAAATAGGGAAGAGTCCTTCCGTCGGTTCGCGGAGCGCTCTCATTGCGAGGGGAGCGGGCCCACTGACGCATCGGCGGCTTCAGGCGGCGCGCAGGTGCTGCTGGTGCCGGGCGCGGTGGGCGCGCTGCTGGAGGTGACGCTGTCGGCCGCGCTGCGCCGGCGCGCCCTGGCCGCGCTGGCCGCGCTCATGGCCGCCGAGCGCGCGGCCGCCGGCTCGGCCCGCCGCACCGAGGCCGCGCTGGTCGACAAGCTGGACGCGCTCGTGGCCAGCGACAAGCTGGACGACCACTACCGACGCCTCTTCGACGCCATGTGAGTCCAGCCCCCCGAGCCTCCTCCTTTCCCGTAATCTATCCATTTGCCGCTTAGGCGGCTTACCGCTAAATAAACTGTATATGGGCCTCTTCGCCGAAAATTATACGATTTCGTCTCGTCCCAAGACTACGATGTTTTCGCTATGAATATAGTTTTACAATGGAAGTAACAGATTTCCCGAGATCAAATTTTAAATAGGAATATATTTTAATTTTAATGCAATATGACATATTTATATTTATTATTATTATTATTTTATAGCATTAGCAGCTTAAGCTCATGCATTCACATTTCACTTTTTTTCTTTTTTTTTTATGTATTTGTCCAATTTGTTTTTAAATCCGTTCACTTTTTTAGCACACCTCTCTGCATTGTGAATAGATACACTACACGTCCGCCGACGTCTTAAATACGTTACTATAAATATTACCATATTCCGACTGATGTGACCCGTCCATCATTGGATGCAACCCTACCCACGGCGGAATGTGAGCGATTCAATATTGGATATGAAATCCAATATAAACTATCACACGCAGAAGTGACGGCTGAATTTTTACCCCGCGATAAGAGGGGTTAATATCCAGTCACTCTGGTACAAATGAAATAAAGATATACACAGATGGCTCCAAAACCACTCAAGGTACCGGAGCCAGCGTCTTCTCAAATGATCTAAACATCAAAATATCAACTATCCTAGGCAACTTAAATACGATCTTCCGAGCAGAATGCATTGGTATCACCAAAGCAGCACAGGCAGTTGCAGCCAAAGATGTCGGAGACCTAAGTTTGAAATTTGTCTCCGACAGTGCCTCCGTGCTACGAGCGCTAGTAAAAAATACTATAACCTCTGTCCTTGTACTGGAATGCCACAATGCGCTTCAATCCATTGCAAGGTCAAATAGAGTGACCCTGCAATGGATTAAAGGGCACAGTGACTCACTGGGCAACGACGCGACAGACGAACTGGCCAAAAGGGGATCAAAGAAAATAGTATATGAACCGGAACCCTTGATGCCCATACCCCAGGCCCAAATAAAAACATGGCTACGCAGGAACACCGATGAAACCCACCTTACAGAATGGAAAAAAACGCAGGATGCAGGCAAACAAAGAACGCGGTTCCGGAAGCGTCTAAAAATTTGCCCGCAACCTCACCAGATTAAAAAGGGACAAAATCCATAAAGTCATAGGTACCATGACAGGCCACTGTCTCCTAAACAAACACCTGTTTACCATAGGTGTGACAGACAGCCCTCTATGCAGAGGATGCATGGAGGAAGAAGAAACGCCACAGCATGTGCTCATGGAATGCAGGAGCGTAGCAGAGCAACGGGCAAAAATACTACAATCTCCAGCATCTGTCCCGGAGGCCTGTAGCAACCCAAACAGGCTGCTAACCTTCTGGGATAGCCTTGGTTGGCTGGAGTAACATAAATAGAAACATGAGCCACGCACAACGGCCCAATCAAGAGGCCAAGTGCGGGAAAAAGCCCAGATAAACTAACTAACTAATATCCGGTCAGGGCAGTGGAAACTCAAAAATGCAGACTATTCGATAAACACATCATAACAAAAAATTACCAAAACTGATAATACAGTGTGTCCAGTAGGAAAGTTCAAATTTAAAAGTGTTACGAATAAATAAAGCGAATAGTTGAAAAATATTTATTTTTTTAAAAAGATCCATAAAATAATCGGGTTTTATTTTTTTAATAAAATACCTTCTAAATGTTACCCATCCATTCGCACGCAATCTTCTAATTGAGAGTGCAAATTTTGAAACACTTTCTTGCAGAGCAGCCGAGAAATATTTCTCGTCGTATATTTTCTTTCATGACTTTTATTGTTTGACGTTTGCAGGAATAAACTTTTGATTTTAAATAACCCCATAGAAAGAAATCACATGGAGTGAGGTGGGGTGACCTCGGTGGCAAGCGTATATCTCTAAACCCTGATATCACATTTTGAGGCGAAAAGTGCTCGCACAGTCTCTTAGCAGTATGGGCAGTGGCCCAATCCTGTTGAAACCGCGTATTTCTATTGTATCGGGGATCTCTTTCCATTATAAGAGCAAAAAACGTGTTAATCATGTGCCTGTGTCGTTAAGAATTTACATTGATTGCTTGACCATTTTGGTTCTCAAAGAAAAACGGATCTGCAACAACTGAATCATGCATTCAACGCACATTTTCTTCAGCTGAAAGAGTAGGTGCCAGACCTGGAATTGGTTTGTTGAGGGCAGAACCCGTTTCATGTAACTTCTTTATTCAATTTTTCAACAGATTAACAGTCGGACCTGCTATTGGCAGGCGAATATTGTAATGAGAACAAAACTTTCGAAGAGCTGCAGAAGCCACTCTTAAAGTATGCTTCGATCGCAAAAGCGTGACTGCAAAACCCGCCCGTCTAGCGTGTAGATCGCAACCCCTCCCCTCTTCCCCGTATCAACCATTATCGAGTAATTAAAATTTCTAATTTGAACTTTCCTACTAGACACTCTATACTGTGTCAAATATATTGAGAGTTACAAGGTTAAAAAATAAAGAAAGTCCCAGAAATATTTCCCCATTAATTCGGTAAAAATCACAGTAACGGAATAGAGGATTCCGCTTTATCAAGTTTGTAGGATGTCATTTAAAAATGTTATTTGAAATATTCATCACGAAGCCAGCAATATAATGTATGTTTCCATTGACTAAATATTAGTTCTAAACAAATTTTGTAATTATACTCCAAAATTATTGTGAATTGCACTTGTTGCTGAATTTCATGTCAACTTACAACACGCTGAGAAGTTACTCCCCAACAATTTCAGAATTTGCAATATGTATTTTATTTATGTCGATTACTATTTTTATTAACAAAACTACAGAAAAAAGTATTTTTTTCATTTACCAAAGCTATTGTTTTATTTCGAAAATAAAAACAAAATATCAAAGTCTTTGGACATATACCTAGTCGACGCATGAGAACATTAACATTACAAGGCTGATTGCAATTATTTCGTATTTTCATCTTAATTTTATGTGTGCACCACTAAAGTCATTTGGAGTAAATTAGTTCGCGGGACTGCTACTATCAGAATTGCGTGTGATCTAACACGGATATAATTGATGTAGGCCAGGGCTAAGGATTTTCACCACATGAAATGAATACATACAAAAATATATTGTCTGCATTGTATAATAAATCGATATATTGCACATACAATAATGTATATCTTTTTACACTACATTATATGAAAACTAAGATATTTAAGTTTTAATTAACCCCTAGACCCCAATTGGCCGATATCGGCCACAACACGATTCAGCGTGACGGCCCCATTTTAATTTTATTTTAATTTCATTTGTTTTATTTTATTATGTTAAAAGAAACTGAATTTATGAACATCAAATGCTAGTATTCATTCCACTACAACTTTAGAATTTCGTGCAATGACAAATTTAATGTAGGGCCTCAATTTAGAGCAAATAGTGTAAACTTGCCGATTAAAATTTTTAATATCACATTGTAAACATATAGGCCTTTGTACAGGTAAAGAAGATTAAGTTATATTTATAACCAGCCACCTAATATTGGCCAGCCTAACTACTGATATCAATAAAATTCCATTATTTCCTAGATCTTTACCGAAACTCAATCGAGTTTGAAAATATAGAGGCACTTCACTTTTTATGTCGACATTTACGAAAAGAACCCAATTTCTGAAATTTGTCAGTGCAGTAAAGTCTCGCTAGGCCGGCACTTCATTATAACGGCTAGTCTAGTAATCCGGCACAAAATCTATGAGGGCTGCGACTGAAAAAGTAATTACAACAAAAAAACTAAAAAACAACAACGTAAGACAATAGTTACTAACAGAAGAGTACATATATTTTATGTGAGTAAAGACAATTTATGTTTACATATTATGTGTATTATTTACCTATAATTTTCATACATTCTTGTAAGCTGACACTCGTTTTTTAATAGTGCCGGATTACTGAGACTACTGTATATCATAATAAGAAAACTATAAAGAGCCTAATTTATCAATTATTGGCGGAATGTTCCATTTTCCCATATTTAAACTTGTTAACGCAAATTATTTTAAAATTTGTAAATATAGTCCTCTAAATAATTCAAAAAACGTACTGTAATAATTATATTATGACATTTTCATGCAAATCCGCAGGGAACATTTGAGTGCAATGTAAGTACAATATTTTTTAAAAGTTACAGTACAATAAAAAATCTAGGTTGAATAAAATCACCCCCGTAAAATACCAACAATTTATGTCAGTAGAAATGGCACTTCATAATGAAAATAAAACAGGTTTACTTAAGTAATTTTGTAATGTTTATTTAACTGATTTTTGGTATAGTTTGATGGAGCGTATGCAGGAAGGCGGCGAAGGCGGGCGGGACGCAGGGGCCGCCTTCATTGGCTGCGTTTCGCGTCTTTTGGAGCGATTGCTAGACTACAGGGCCGTCATGCAGGGCGCCGAACACAGAGACAAGAGATGCGCTTGCACAGTCAACTTATTGGTGTGTATAATGTTGGATTTGGATTAATTAAATTTTAAATTATTTTTGAAATTCACTTAACTATTTTTAATTTCAGAACTTCTACAAAAATGAGATAGACAGGAAAGAAATGTATTTACGGTACGTCTACCGTCTTCACGATCTCCATATCGCTTCCGAAAATTACGTCGAAGCAGGCTGCACTCTATTGGTAATTAATAATTTAGATTTTTTTGTGGAAACAATATAAGATGTGCAGATTATATAGTACTAATTGCCAGCGGCGTAGAAGAACTCCAGATTATCGTTGACAATGTTACAATATGGGCTGAAGTTGAACATCACAAAGAACAAGTATATAATGCAGATGATATTGAACCAATTGCTATCAGCGTGAGAGAACTTCAGCTCCTCATTGATAATGTTACAATAGTATGTGACAAAATGTGTTTCAGCTAAACACCACAAAGACAAAGTACATGATAGTCAGTAAAGTGCCTGTAAACACATCTACAGTACATATTATGGAATTCGACTGGAGAATTCTGATAACATTATTTCATGTGGCTGCAACTTGAACGCCCACCATTGTTTTAGGTTTAATACAGCTGTCTTGCGACATGTGAGCCATTTACTCCTGACCCATTTACTCCTGCCTGGTGGCATAGTAGTTAGGTTGCCTGATCTTACATCGTAAGGTTCGATTCCCGGCTGGGTCACCATTTTTCCGTCAGGATAAAATCAACAGAATTGCATTTCAATTCTGTTGTTTGAATGCAATAACAAAGCGCACATGTTACACGCGAACATACATATAAACACTTCATTGTTGTACAACAATAAGCCCGCCCATTGTGAAGTTCCACAATAAAGAGTAGCAACAACAACAAACTCCCCCGTTTTGGAGCCACAGAATATGACATGCAGAAATGGCGGTCTTAGATATTTCTTCTAGGAAGGAGTTGAATATTTTCCTAGAGAAATCAAGATCTTTAAAGACGTGAAACAGAAATTTAGCTGGCCAGCCAAACGCACTAATTTCTACCGCGTGAAGGTGAACAATGAAGTCTTTCCGGGTGACAGCATTTGTGAGATCATGGTATTTATTTAGTTTGTACTCTTGGTCTTTTGCGATATTTGATTCCCATGAAAAAGTTAATTCTACAATAAGGGCTATCTTCTGAGATAGGGAGTAAAGAGCTATATCTGGATGGAATGCTGTGCACCCGACACTTTCAGGGGATTGATATTGCTTAGAGACCATTGCGTGGTCTTTTGGCATATTTGATTCCCATGTTATATCTGGACGCAGGGCTGTGCATCCGAGACTTTCAGGGAATTTATACTGCTTAGAGACCGAATCGACCTCCAAAATCCAATCGGAACTTTCTCGATTATTGAGAAAGGTATTGTATTGATATGTTTTTTGCCGTTAGAGCCATCCCGCACAAACTTTTGTGGGGGTTTGGTGGATACTGTCAAACCCTTGTTGCCACGAGCCACTGAGAGGCTAATTACCTCGCAAATAACAGCAAGGACTTTGTCATGGCGGTAAGTGTACCGTCCTTGATCTAAGGTCACCTTGCAGCCAGCTAGAATATATCTAGCTGTGCAAGGGGTATTGCTACAAAAAGGACATGAACTATCCTCGGCATAGCTCCAACGAGCGAGGTTACTGGGGTCTGGAAGTGTATGCTGAAAGGCATTTAAATAAAATTTCAGCATCTCTGGCGTCCAGTCATACAACATTACTTTCCAGTGCCAGTCTCAAGTCTCCAATTGTTGTCCAATCATTCTGGCATTGAAGGCCAAAGTTGGCATTGAAGGCCAATGTAAAACATACGTACTTTCATACCTACTTCTAACAAGTTGTATATGTTTTTATTTTATGTCTAATTTTTAAAGAGGCGAGTTGTTTGAATTGCGTATTACTTTTCGGAGAATAGTAGGCAATGTCAATAAAATCTTACTTCTCATTGCAGCTTTATGCAGATTCATTGAGTTGGGATAGCGACTCAGTCGAAATGGATCCTGAGCATCCAGATACTCCAGAATGCAAGCGTAAAGAGGATTTATATTATCAAGTTGTTGATTACTTTGATAAAGGAAAGGTATGATACCTTTTATATATTTTAAATTAAGATAGTAGGGACCGATTGGAAATGAGCACTCTAGAAGGAACTTTAATTGATTTAATTTGAGTTTGGCAAATTCGTTTTTTTTAAATTTCTTATTTTCTTGCAGTGCTGGGAGTTAGGCCTACCTTTACTGAGAAAATTATCCATATTATATGAGGATCGATGTGATTTAACCAGACTAGCGAAATTGCTTCGCATGAGGGCTTCCTTTTTGGATTGTATACTGCATCAACTGAGGCCAGAGCCTGAATACTTTAGAGTAGGGTTCTACGGCAACGGGTGTCCATTATTTGTAAGGGTGAGTATGTTCTGTTTTGTAGTCTGTTTTTTTTTTGCTTTTGTCTGCACTCCAAAATTGATTTGATCCTTTACTGGATTGGAAAGATCCAGAATGATAATTCATGGATAAATATTATGATTACAGAATAAACAATTTGTATATCGCGGCTTGGAATATGAGAGGATAGGAGCGTTTACGGCACGGTTGCAAACAGAATACCCAGCTGCACATGTCCTTATGAGAAACACACCGCCGGATGATTCCATCGTCTCTGCTGATGGACAGTGTGAGTTTATTTTTCATATCGTGTACATAGAATAATGAAAATAATATCGTTGGTATACTGGAAAACGTGAACCAGTCCAATTTTTGGTAAATGTTGCTAATTTGACCTAAACCTAAAAAACCTGACCTAAACCAAAAAAAAATACCTTTTCTGCACAAGAACAAATGCTGAAGTCCTGAAAATCATCCCTATCTACTTGACCAAAAAATCTGATTTTGCCTATATGATGGCATATGATGCCTATATGCCTATATGATGCCTATATGATGCCTTGATGATGGTAATAACACTATGATAGGGGGGGGGGGGGGGAGAGGACGATCACACCATCATCTGCACTTACTACTTTTACGGCCTTTGTAATTTATCCCCACCTATATAACCATTAGCCCCCACTCCATATAGGCCTTTTCACCGAAAGTTGTATATGGCTATTTTCTATTGTCTCAAGACTTTGATATTTTTACTATGAATATAGTTTCGGGTTGAAAATAATGGATTTCCCAACTTTGGCTTATAATCTAACTTGTGAATAGATACACTATACATCTAATAGCAGTTTAAATACGTTACTATAAATATTACCCTAATATCTGGTCAAGCCAATGGAAACTCAAAATTGCACAATGTATTCGACGAATGGGTCTTGACGAAAAATGGCCAAAACTGAAAATACTTTGCAACATGGCAGCAGTCAAATATAGTAAGAATAGCAATGTTAACACCTTTTAGAAAGTCTCAGAATGATTTTTTCAGTATAAGATAAAAATCTTAGTAACGGAATAGGGAATTCCACTTTGTCAAATATTTTACGACCTAATTTAAAAAGATTTTCTGAAGTATTCCTAGTGAAATGTGCAATATAGTGTATGTTTTCCATTAATTCAATGCATGAGCTGTATAGTACTATGCAAATTTAAGAAGCCGGTGGGTGTATTGCGATTTACATAATATTTATTGTCTGTTCGTAAATGACCTGACTCCTATAAAATTGAAATTCGATCTGGCAACACAGCAGCCGGCAAATTTGAATTTACGTTTTAGAGGTGGATTTTATTTATATAATGCAATGCAGGTTAATCATTTTAGAGTAACAACCATAGCAATAAACATGAAATCACGCTGCACGCACGTTGATGAAACTTTTTTGACCTGTAAGAATTTTAGTTTATTTATGATTGGCTTCGCAGATATTCAAATTTGCAACGTGAAACCAGTGCCCGAACCCCGACAATGGCCACCCGGCGCTCCAGATCAACTGCGTAGGTTCTACGCCCACAACGAAGTCAAGACATTCTTGTGCGACAGGCCGAATCATCGACCTCCCATCGATAAAGACAACGAGTTCAAGGTGTGATACTTTTTTAATTTTAAGAGTTCGCACATACTGAAATTGATCATTTTAAAGATAATATTTAAGGATATCAAGCAATGGGGATGTTCACTGTCATTTTGTCTCGCTAGAGGGCGCACTGTAACTTTAGACCTTTATCTCAATATTTGTATAATATGTATAGTTGACATATTTGTAATTACGTCTTTTATTTTGATTATGCGGTGTGTTGTTTTAGTATGTTCGCATATACCCCCCTTCCTTTAATAACTTAGAAATGGTTGATTTTACATGTATTTTTTTTGAGATTTTCAAAGTCACTTTTAATAATAATAATAATAATAATAAACTCTTTATTTGCACTTGATTGTTATACAAAAAGGCGAGCTTATTGCCACATGGCAATATCTTACAACTAACCTAAAAAAACTCTTCCAGATGCATTTTGATTTTTATTGAAAACTAGGCATTCTTTGAGGTTATTAAATTAGCTCCCGAAAGGTATGAAGTGAGTGATTTACCGCACGAGCAAGCATCAAATAGAAACTGTCGCTGTTGGACAAAACTGCCGCAGTGCTGCAGAGGACTGGTACATTTTCCAGCCATAATGCATAAGAAAAACTATCTAGTATCTTCAGTATTATACCTATTATTAATGATTCTAAGAAAAAATCTAGGAAATTGCATTTTAATTTTTAGACTATTATTACTGGAAAATGTGTTAGCCAACACTGCCCTTCGGTCAAACTGCCATGTTTTCCTTCGTCTCCCTAAGGTACACTTGCTCCTTATTTACCTGCTTTTTAGTTAGGTCGGAATGGGAAAAAGTAAAGTATCTAATATTCTTCTCTTCGGGCTTAAAGTTGGTTATAACTCTGTGCAAAATGCAATAAAAACAATGCAATTCACTCAGGCATGCGTCTTGCTTAAAATAGAAGGTTGCGTCCACCTACACAACAACATACACATCCACAGCTTGCATCAGACTACGCTCGATATATCATAATGAAACTATTATTTTTCAGAGTCTCTGGATCGAGAGAACCACTCTTGAAACAGAGAACTCACTACCCGGTATATTGAGATGATGGAAGTAAAGAAAAGGAAGACCGAGGACATTGCTCCAGTCGAGGTGGGTAAATTGGCATAGAATTAATTTGTACAAATTGGTGACATATAAGAAGGCTTTATATATAGAATACGTTTGAAACTTATAAACTAAAAAGAAGTGATGTTTCTAAATTCTTTATTTTGCCTAATCTACGCACAATCGGCACAGCGGAGGTCTGTACGGATAAATATAAATTAGGGGTGAAGGATATGGCTAAACCCTATCCTTCAAATATTACATTAATAGGTTAAAACAAGTAAAAATCATAAGTAGAAAACACAATTTAAAAGAATATAAAAAAAACAATGAGTAAAAATAGTAAACATGAGTAAAAATATTTAAAAACAAAACAATATTAAAAAGAACAATTCAAATTGCCGCTATTCAGCGGCGAGCAGAGCTCAGGGTTACGGAGGTCGATTCTTGCTCCTCAAATGTAATGGTAACGGTTCAATTGGGGGATACGATTTGCGCGCTCCGCCATTCGAATCTTCACGCCTTCCGCTGCGATTGACGTCAGGTGCAGCTCGTCGCGGCTGCCGAGGTGCTAGTACGGTACTCCGATGATCGTACTCTCGTACTAGCCGTAGTCTGGAGCAGGTAGGTATGAAGCCGCACAGACTCGCCGGAACTACGATTCCCGTTGCGGTCGTATGGCTTCAGATCAGCAGCCAGGCTCCAAATGACGGTCCTTAACGGCGTTGGAATGGCAGAGGGCTTCCTGAACGACCTTCCACAACGACGATCCAAAAACGCAGATACGGATTCCCCGGATGTGCTCGCTCTCGACGAGTATTGCCCGAATAAGGATCCGATATGTAGATCCCTCGCAGAAGATCCCTGCCGCAGAAAGGGCCTATTATAGATTATTCGCGCCAGGACGAAGGTACAGATCTCGGAACAGGAACAGCAATAGCTCAAGTCCAGTCGTTTGATTCTGACCCTCGCCAAACCGATCCGAAAGGATCGCAAACAGAGTAAAATACATCGAGCACTTACCAGGAAAAACTATCGTCCTAATCCTTATACGGACTTCCCTGGGATCTCGTTCGGAATCAAGTCGGATTCAAAATGACCCAAATTAAGACTATATATACAAACCAGTTGAATACTTTTGAATTAGTCTAAAACAGCTTTACATATGTCCATATTATGCTCTCGACTATTTATAAAAGTTTTTCACATTTATGACAATATTTAAAAATTGGTGGCACTTATCAGAGTGAGGAGTGATATGGTTGGAATTTACAGCGTGTGATTAACTATACTTGAAAAGAGACAACAATACTTCACTCACGAATACCTAGAAATAAAGTCTGCATCAATTTTATGCAGACTTTATTTCTAGGGTTAAGGAAGTTACTAATAATACCTTATTTTTACAGTACGCTTGTGAAACTATGGTGTCAGTGGAACGAGAACTGCGCACTCTGATCGCGCAGTATACGGCCGATCCGACGCTCAACATCAATCCGTTCTCTATGAGGTTGCAGGTGAGTAAAAATCCGTCTCTTGGACGTTTGGTTATCTCTTTACACAGAGACCTAGAAAGGTTCTCGGTCTAACATAGAAATATGGCTCCGATTATAAAAATGAATTTTCTTTAAATTGGAAATCTTCTAGATGCAATGTCACTAATGCCGCAAAATATATATCTGGCAAATAAAAAAATACATTCGATTGCAAGAAGTGACTCAAGCATTTTGTTTTAAAAGAATAACTGGGAGAATCATAAAAGTATCATGGCGATTCAATTCTTGATAAAAGAGGAAAATGCACCAACCAAAATCAATAACCGTTAGCAGGCTGATTATAAGAATCATGTCAATGACGTATAAATATATCGCACCTCCGATCAAATAGAGTAATAACTTGAAAATTTTTAATTATGGTGTTTCTTTATAAAAAATATCGCCATTTCTCATTTTACACTGCCAAAAAGAGTCGTAACTGTTACTTCACTAGCCCCTCAAATGAATGGCGATTAGCTCGGGTTGCCTACGGCAAAATGTATATAAATTTATATTTACATTTACATTTACATTTACATAGAGCGGGGTTTACTATAGAGCTATAGCATTACTATAGAGCGGATTACTATAAAGCGGCGCACATTTACATTTATATTTACATTTATATAAATTTATATACATTTTGTATACATTTTGCCAAGGCATCCCTTTAGGGACGCCTCACATTTGAGGGGCTAGTGCCATTGACGAAGTAGTGAACTAACAGTTATAACTCCTATTGGGAGTGTAAAATAATAAATGGCGATAATTTTTATAAAGAAACACCATAACTGGAATTTTTCAAGTTATTATTAGTACTTGATCGGAGGTGCAATATAGACCTAGCACTCCATACGAATTTTATTCAATAACCGAATTCTACATTTTTCCGCGAGGGAGAGAGACAACACTACTGGGAGAGAGCTTTAGCAATACTGGTGCTTGAGACTGATCAGGGCCACATTAGATACCATTTAAAAACAATATTTTTAATGATTTTGCTGATTTTGATGAATTGAATTGAATTAGAAGAGAAACAACATTCCTATAAAAGGGTTAAAAATATTAACTTCACAAAATGTTTACATTATTGATTTATTGATAACGGTATCTACAAAAATATTCAGATTTTATCAATACAACTTATAAGCATAATAATAGAGAAACATACAACAAGCACAATCATCTTATGGTCGACTTTAGCCGCGATGCTTTTTCGATAGGTAGTCATCTGATACGCAGAACTTTAATAATTACTATCGTCATAAAATTGAATTGTTCTATCATCTACTCGGTTGGTTTGAAAGGTAAAAAAAAAACAATGGTAACAGTAATTACACAAAATATTATTATTTATTTCAGTATTAAATGTTAACCCGTCAGGCCCCGCGACTGCGATATCGCAGTCAAACTGAGGGTTAACTGCGAGTCACGAGGCCCTGAAGGGTTAAAATGAATACACGAACCAAGTTACAACATTCTAGTAAATACTTATAAGATTGTAATGCAGTAAAATATAATTTAATTAAGTCCTCTGGAAAAGAAATTGCTTTACTTTTTATGTTTCTTCCGCCATTCTTCAATGTCAAAATATCACGTTTGCGAAAATGTCCTGAATATAGGACACTCAAGCTGGAATTACCCAGTCGTCATAACGTCTGCCTAAACTGCTTTTGCCACTAATCCTCGCAGAATAGGATCTCATAGGAATCTAAGACCAAACGAAATATTAAAAAATCCATTAGCCATTTAAAACTCAAAACTCAAATTATTGCAGAACCATAACTTGTTTTGAACTAAAATGTGCCATTCTAAAACACAATATAAAAAGTCTGTTGTGGTTCGAGAAGAATATGTTGAAAATGAAAAAATGTTTTTGGCAGGGTATAATCGACGCGAACGTGCAGGGCGGCATCAGCAAGTACGAGCAGGCCTTCCTGTGCGGAGACGCGGGGGCGCAGGCCGAGGAGTCGGCGCGGCGCCTGCGCAGGCTCATCGGCTCGCAGCTGGCCGTCCTGGAGGCGGGGCTGTCTCTTCACGAGACCCTCGCGCCGCACTCGGTTCAGCCGCTGCATAGGTACCTTCCGCCTTCCTCAATTTTATAGTTTTCAATATCTTGTGGATGCTTTTTATATAGGCATAGGGAGTCGCCAAAGGGAGAAGTGCGCGATGAAGAATAGCGGTTGGACTGAACGGCTTCAATATCCACTTTTGTACAGATCGGGGGCACGAGGATTTGTCCTTCTATCTTGATACTCGAGGGCTAAATCCTTGATACGTTTCAATCTTGATTTCTCGAGGAAAACCAAGCGTCTTTTAAATTTGAGAGCTAGCTTGTGACGAGATACTCGTTAGTATATTCCATTTTTTCCAAGAAGTTATGGAACGAGTTGCCTATCGGTGCCTATTCAGCCCTTTTTTCTTAAATACGAATAATCCATTCGACTATTACCAGTCTGGGTTCCGTCCAGCACGCAGCACAACCACCATTCTGGTTAAAAATAACATTATATACGATTTGCGATGAATGACAATAAATTAATAAGTCTCACACTATTAAATTTCAGTAGCGCTTTCAATTCCATTCACTTAGACCTATTACTAGAGCGGTTGCTTTCCTTAACCCCTCACGTTGCGAGGTAAAAACTCACCTATCACTTTTGCGAGCGACATATTCGCGCAAAAAATCGACGCGAGGTCAACGGCCTTGAGAAAAAACGATCATAACTTATAAACCACTAATCGGATTAAAAAAAGATAAAGAGAAAAATGATCGCATTGAAATTTGACATATAAAACATTATAACCTTATCTCGTAAAACAATTAAGATTAATAATGAATAAATATTACAAAATTGGCAAACTGAAAAACTCGCCTATAAAATCATTTCGATTTTTTTGTAAATACAGTTTTTGTAAATATCAAAAATTGTAAATACAGTTATGTTCTCTATTAAATGCTTTACCAAAACGATATATTTTTTTTACTTATTTGCATACAAAAAATACGGAAAAAATATTTATTTATTCAAGCCAAGAAAAATTGTATGTATTCTCGTAAAAAAAAAATTTTTTAATTTTTAATTTGTGACTACTTATGGTATTTTTTATATGAAATTTCTTTCAAAATAACTTTATTACTACATCACTTCTTCTTAGAAATCACACCAGAAACTTTGAGCTTTGTCTGATATTATAGAAAAATCTAAAGTTTTGAGAGTTTCCGCGTCCGAACCTAATAATAAACTTTGAATGCCCATAATATAAAATTCGTTAGATTTTTTCAATTATATTGTCTTATCATAGACTTATTATATGTCTAATAACTAATTACTATACTCCAAAGAGTCACATTTCATCGAAAAACTATGGAAAATCGCACTTTTTTCTCTCATAGTAATTATCAAAAACAAGTTTCATTTTTCGCGAGCCATATTAGAAAACAACATATAATGTTCAAAATACGCCTAATTATGTGATAACTTAGGATGTAAATGAAGCAATACCTATTTTATTAGTAAATTAAAGCGACATTACGTCATGTTTCGCGATATAACGGGATATTTCGCAAACATTACAAATAAAAACGGCCATTTTTTCGCGAGCCGTGTGTTGTTGCCAAAGTGTTTTCTTCGAAAATTCGTGAAAAACAGCAAATGGACTGTCTAAATTGACTAATCCAAATGCCTAAACTACTTAAAAATGGGAAATTACTCACTTTTATCCGGTATACACTGCACTTATATCCACAAAACACTTCACAAAGCAAACATTTCGCGGAACTACGCGGCCGTCGCGCGCTGGCCGATCGGCGACTGTCGTCAGAAATGATGTCATCGATTTTGTAAGGGGATGTAGTAATTCATATTTCTAACATCGCATGCGGCAATCGAGCAATTTCATAGTGTTGCATATTTGGCTATATTATGGCATCATTCGATAGAATATACAATCGCATTTCGAAATTTAAACGACATTTTCTTCAGAGCCGAGCGCCACACCCGGTAGCGGACGTTACGGATTTTAGGCAGCCGCCATACATGTCCCCAAATGGATGTTACGTGCTGCGCGGGTTAAATGTCTTCAACAGTGCGTTAGGGTGGGTCGACTCTTACTTGTGGGGGGCGGTTGCAATATGTATGCAATTTGATAGTAAATCAAACATTTACTTTTTGTTATAATGCAATAAATATTATAATCATTCGTTCAATAAGGAATTTATATTCACTCTTCCGGAATTGTACATTTTGGGTGCGACCACGGTCAGTGAATTCCATGGTGACTTTTATTTATTTTAAATATATTCAATCTTATTTTGATACATTTGCAGACGATTGGTGGAAAGATTTGCTCAATTGAAACAAAATTTGGGACCGGGGCTCAGCGAGAGCCAGAAGACAGACATCCGAAAGTATCATCAAGTGAGTCGTCGTTATTTTCATAAACAAATATAATAAAATATATCTTTCCGGTCTGTTTTATTATTTTTTTGTATAACTTTTGTTGCAGCACTCCTCTTCCTCCTCTACCAGTAGAAAAAAGGTCGCAAAGTCTACAACCTTTCAAGCTACGCATACTATGAAGATCCGCTATATAACAGACCTATCGTAAGACTGAATAAGCATATAAAACTAAGAAAAAAATAGACATTCTTGATTGAAAAATGCATTTTTTTCAGTTTTCTCGAGGAGGGTTTAGCCGCGAATTGTTTATCAAGTCCCTATGGCCGGTACACCGCCACCTTTGCCCACCAAACCGAGGGCTAATCGTTCTCCGACTCGAAGCCAGATACTCCTACCCCCACAGATAATCGGTGAGTGGTTTTGTTGTGAGGAAACGGTTAATCTATTGCCTAGTACTAGCACTTGATTTTATGTATCTTTTTTGATCCTGCAACCAGCTCATGCAAAATACAAAACTGTTTTTATGTATATCTCAGCATCATGGCAAGCACTGGAAGGGTTGAGTCTATAATAGTTTTTCAGGCCCATCGAGATGTCTAATGGAGCCTACGATGTCCTGTGAGCATTTCTCTTGCTACTTGCAAGTTTGCTCTGGAAAGTCTGAAGCATTATCTTGTTGATCGTAGACCTGACTTTACAGCAACCCTCTGCCTACAGTCTGGTGTCTTCCATCTCCTATTTATCTAGCATATTTTCTCATCGCGTAGAACTCATATACAGCTTTTCATTTCTACAAGTAAAAAAACTGTGATAACTGTATTACAGTAGATTGATATTGATGCGCTAGAAGCGTTGGATTATGATAACAGCCTTAGATTCAATTCCACAAAATAGGCATTCATGTCGTACTCTCTAGCCACTCATCCTCTTGGTGGTGCTCCTCTCTGCCATGTCTCTGTATTACGATATTTGGGTGTAATATTTGAATATTGCCTTCTGTTTCACCAGCATTATTATAGAGGAATGGTAATTTCATACCCACTTGCAAAATTTGTTATAACACTTTGCCAGATATACCAAACGAAAGCTTATTACAAGTGTAACATTTTAGCAGCAGCTAAGTTGAAATATTTGTCTGAAAAACGTTATAGAGTTGAAATTGCAAAACATTTTATTAAATAATATTTTTTTTTTAGTGAAATACCCTATTTACTTCGTTTTATTTAAACTATGCCAGTAGTTTATATTATTATAGACAAGATAATTATATAAATCACATACATAGAAAATATCATACCTTAGAAACATATCAATATCAACTATTTAATAGTAAAAATAACTGCATAATACCGAGTGAGTACTTTTATCTTATCCCGAAAGCTAAAGCGGGAAATTTGTTTATGGATTGCAAACACGTCTAAAAATCGATCGATATTCGACTATTACATCCGTCCGGATTACAAGGATCACCAAACTATCCGGATTCCAGATTGCAGTTGCCCTATTGCAGGTTGTTTACTTTATGACTTATTAGTTAGGACATTTTTACAGTCCCCTTATTGTTTTCGTTTTTTAAATTTTACATTAGATTGTTACATATTTTACGTTTTTGCAGGGACTCAATGGATTGCGACACATTGGAATTAGTGAGGAGGAGAGGTCGCACGTCTTGGGGCGGCGAAACACATTCCAGTATGGCTATGCTGCATAAATCTGAAAATGCACCTCCACTTCCGCCCAGAGCGCTTGGTAATTGACTACTTTTATTTATTGAAAGCAATCGCATAAAAAAACTACTATAAACATTCATGAGACATTCCTAGCTTTATTGAAAAACTATTGGGTTACCCAACTTCTAAAGTGAAATTCTCATTAATATTATGTATTTTTTTTATTTTACGGCCACTTTCTATATCAATGTTTTTTTCTGATTAAGGCCCATTGACAGGCAAAAGACACTTGCTTTGCTATAGATGACTACTATAAATTATATATGGATTAAGTAGTGTAAGGTCCAACGTACAATCAAAATAACTATTTACACTGCAGTATATTCTATGTAGCAAGAAATCCATCGTTGATATTCTTTAAAAATATATGGATTAAGTAGTGTAAGGTCCAACGTACGATCAAAATAACTATTTACACTGTAGTATATTCTATGTAGCAAGAAATCCATGGTTGATATTCTTTAAAAATGGCCAAACAGGCCTTACCTGTGAGGTTCGCAATAATCGCTAAAAATATATAAAATGAAGAATCATTCTTTTATCTCAAAGAGTTAAAAAAAGAAACTAAACAACTTGGAAACCTTTCAAAGTTCACTAGTTGTACCCGATGACCCGATCGCACCTGATGACTAAATTAACTATATTAAAATACATCAAAACTTCAAAATAGAAAAATCTATCTCATATTACCTTTAAACCATGTTCATATCAAATTATTTTAAACTATAATATGCCCGTTTATATTGGTCGTTTTGCTATGCATATAAGTCAGATTTTGATTTAAGTTTATTGGCCGATCACAAAAAGGATGCTTCTTGAAGTGCGGGAAAAACGATCGTACAGTAGAATCGCTGAAGACAATAAATGATCAGTTGGGCCATTAAGACCTTTTTGTTATTTCTGGTCGGCTTAACTCTTGGTTCAACCCCTATCCAGTAGTTTCCTTGAATGAAGTCTACCCCGGTAAGGACATTGTTTCCCTGCCATGGTGGAGCAGTTTACCTTGGGGGATGTCTTTCGGGCGCTCCTGGGTGTTTTGTGCACTGTGCGGCGTCAGCCTATCGACTGTACATTCCAGCGAATAATTGGAGGGGTCTGGAGACGATATACTGTTTCCTAAGCAGCGGGTGGGGTGGTTGCTGACCGGATGTCAGTTGCTCTTGAAACGACTTGTTGGCCAACGGGTCCCGCGTGAGCAGTCGGGCAAAGGATGCCAAGGTCCCCAATAAATTCGAACCAAATTGCCGCTTACATCAGGTAGAGTACGCGCAAACGACTTCGAACCTGTAACCAGTCAGGAGGACGGAGAAATCCGGTCAAATCTGGTAGCGAGGGTGCGAGATTGGCTCTCTGGGTGTACTTCCCTGTGTCTCGCGGTAAGACGTTGATCTCTCACGGGATTGACGGCATAGCTATACGGTGAACTGTTTCGTCCGAAGTCCCTACGTTCATCCCAGGTAGAAAGAACGATCAATATCATTATACCTTCCTAGGGCGACGGGTTCACCTGCTGTAAGTGACAACTCACCGCTGCTCAAGGACGGCAGGTGTAAAGTATCTACCACTACCACACCCTACCACACCGCGGACACTATAGGAAAAATGCCTATAGTCAAGCTCTATGCTTGACTCCTAAAATTGCTTGCGCAATAGCGCATACTTGAACGCATGTGCGTCTTTGTGTGTGTGCGTGCGCGGTGTGTATGGGCTTAGTCCGTCCCCTCATAGGGGGAATGCACTATGTCGAGTTCGTCAGATTTCCACCCATACAAGTGGGGAAGTGAGGTGGCTGGTTTTGGCGGGAGGTGGGGAGTATCCGTTCTTTTAGTACTCTTTGGTCTTTTGGGGCGACACCTCTAAACCGTCCGGTCAGAGCAGCTAGGCTGCTGCATCCACAGCAATTGCTGGTTGAAAAACAACCAATTAGCTCATATTATAGCTCATATATTATGTAAAGTGTGTTTATATGACATATTATATGAAGTTATTGTAAATTAATAAAATAAAAAAAAATAAAAAAATATTCATCAATGATGAAAAATAAAATAACCAAAAAAGCAATAAGCGGCCTAGGGGATGTTCAAGTATTACGTAACACAATTTGAGGGGAGGGGGGGGTCTTGTAAAACGTTAAGCTGCATTACAGGGGCGGGAGGGGGTTTCAACAATGTGTTACGTAACAATGTTTTTTTTATTTGTTACGTAACAATGTTTTTTTTATTTTAAAAAAACTAGGAAATAAAATCTATATATAGGGGACTAAAATGTTAGGTTTCCGTTTCTAATTGCATTACCAAAGGTTAAAATAAATATGTTATTTTATTTCAATAGTTTATTATTAAAAAAAAAGCTAAAATAGGAGAATGCATGGAAAGAACAATGGTGGATGAAGTCAAAAATATATGTAAGGACAGGGCCAAGTCAGGAAAACGGTATAATTTAATGTAAGATTAGCAGTAAAAGTTTGTTAGGACAAATTTGAGCCCATTTTGACATATTTTAAAACTCAAGCAAATGTTTATTATTACATTATGTGTGATTGTTTATTAAATAATAATATGAATAAATAAAATAAACAATATAGCATGGATTGCGAGTTACAAATCTCTTGTTCTATTTATTATTACCGCAAACGCGATTAAAACAATAACAAAGGTATTTTAGTGACTTTCCGATACTTTGCGCAATATAATTATGACTTTTAGGTAAAAATGGTCACTTGAGTGTTACGTAACGGAGGGGGAGGGGGGTATAGAAAAACGTTACGGCGCGTTACATGGGAGGGAGGGAGGGTCAAAAATCTTAAAAAATTGCATTACACAATACTTGAACGCCCCTTAGCAAAGAGATATGGGCCTATGGCTGTTTTTAGCAGCCACATCGTCGCTATAGCTTAAGATACATACAGGGCTCGATTGCGTTTCGGAAATTAGTCCGTGTGAACGAGACAGGGCAATAAGCTAGTGGAATGTCAGATGACCGGTTGTCACTTTTTCGCATTAAAACTGCCCGCCAAGGTCAAATCTTACACCGCACAAAGTATGCTCGAATTTATTCGGACGAGTATAAGTTCGATAGATAGTATTTATTGACGATCGCTCGTTTCATATTCCGCTCTAACGTATTGCTCTGTCTCGTTCACTTGGACTAATTTTAGTTTTAGTTCACAAAGAAACGCAATCGGGCCCACTCTGCTACAACTCTTAAGATACATTACTAAGGTACATTAAGTAAAAACTAACCTACTATTGCACTGGAAATATCCTTCCTTCGAGGATGAAAGTTATTTTTTTATTTATTTATTTATTTATTTATTTTGTTTATTCACTTATTACTTATCAACATAACAGTAAAACCAAGGCATTGAGAAGTAAAATTAATAAAGATATTACCTAATACTAGCCTATACAAATAGAATGACACTTATAATACTAGCTATCATATAAGAATAAATAATTAATAGCTTGCAATTTAAACAAGTGAGCGTTGGCGGTAAAAATATCGAAATCTGGTGCCATCGAGTGAATTTCATTTAAGAGCCGCAAAGCACACGCCAACAAGTTTTACCTCGTAAGGTTAGTGCGCGAGAACGGCTCCGCGAAAAGATGGTGCGATCGAGCACGGAGATAATTATTTGGTATGAATAGATCCACCTTTGCTAGTAAGCTAGGGTTATCAGTTTTACCACGAATTAGATTGAAAACATAGGAAGGACATGGTCAGCATTTCTCTTCTGAGACAGAGAGAATTATAGCCAACCATGCCTGTGATAAATGTCTGTGATAAATGCCTGTTATGGAATGGAAATAATGTGACGTCTTATTATTATTATTATTTATTTACTTTTATTTTATATTAACTCAATGCTATATTCGTACATATTTTTTCATAGGTTCTGATAAACGAAATTCGCAAGAGAATCCACCGCATTTACCGCGTCGAACGCAACGTTTCCCTGTGGCGGAACCCTCAACCGATGGTTTTGTGGCTAATAACGAGCATGAGTCGAGGGATTCTGGAATTCTGAGTTCGGGTACAGCGAGCTTCAGTGATTGTTCTCTGACTAATTCAGCAGGTAATATCTTTTTATAAATTTATTGATAGGCAAGTATCAACGCACTAACGACGAATATTTTTTTGCAAATTTATATTAGTGCATTTGGGTTTTCAGGTAAATGGCACAACCTTACGCGATGACGTCCGAAATCTAGCCAGGAAATTCTCAATGTCAAACTCAACATTTTGTATTCAGTGTGAATATATTGCGTTTATATGCTGAACGTCAAAAGAAAATAATAGTACATTATATTTTATATAAAACAAATCCAATGGATTCTATGCATACCTTCACTAGAAAGAACTGCCAAAAAAACCATTGACCACTTTTTTAGTACAATTATTGTAAAGATACAATATTTGAGTTATTACAATTTAATAACTTTGAATTATTTCAAATGTATTATATTTTCACAGAGAGAGAAGTCAGTGACTATATTGAAAATTTGAATTTAATATTGTTTACAGTGGAATTAATATTTTTGATTTAATTTGATTTCATTTTTATCAGTAACATAGTCATCTATTTTACACTGCCCTACTAAAGAAGATCCTGCTTTATTTAGTGGAACCTTGGGAAATAAAAGCGTATTTCTATTTATCGATTATGGAGACTAAAATATTGATGGTTTAGATCTGTTAAGCTAATTAACTTGAAATTTTGATTAGTATATCATTTAAATTTCTAGGTAACAACTATACAAACTCGGCCATGTACGATGACTACGATCTGCGCTTGTCGAAGCTTTCAAATAACGGCGATCAGATGGACAAGAGTTACCAGAAACCCAACCGTGCTATCAGTATGACCTCGGACCCGGGAGATCAGGAAAACCCTCCACCAATACCCCCCAAGGGCCATTCCCACCTGTCAGGCAGTTTTGACTCCACCTCATTGAACGATAACGGCTCTGAAACAAATTGCTGAATTAAAAACATTGTATTCATCATTAGGCATAGGACACACCTAGAGGCTATTTATGTTATATTTTTATTTAGACTGATTTGAGGTGCTGATTTGATTTTATGATATTCTCGTATTTCATGCTAAGAATCTCAATATCAATGATTTGAAATGATTAAAACACAAATTTCTAACCTTTGGGTGACAAATCTTGGAATTGACAGTATTTTCTTTCTGTTTTTGATGTATTGAGAGTACATTTCCTTATCGTATATTTCATTTACACACCAAAGATTATAGAGGAATTGTGACTAGTCGTGAATGTTTAGGTTGTATCATAGATTATAGAACATATCGTCGGCGAAGATGCAATCGAATTTATTCTATTTCGATGCCATGGAATCTAGAAATATTTAATAATTTATTATTATTGTAATAAGTATTTTACAAGAAATGTTATTGGGCTCTTATGCAATAATTATGTTTAATGGTTGTGAGCTGCACAATTTTGTATGATATTTGTATACCTTTCCAAAGCTCACTTGAAATAATTTCCAATTTTATACGCTATCTACTAAATATATTTAACATTCCTGATATTTTATTTCTAAATATTATATTCGAATATTAATATTTTAAGTCTCGATTACTAATGTTTAGTAACGGCATAATACGAGGACTTCTTTATATAGGAGATCTGAAGTGATTATTTTATTCCTACTAACCGGTTTGATCAATTGAAAAAACAATGAAAATATGACATATTTTTATATCATAAGACTGCACTATCATCGAACACTGTCAAAGACAGATGCGTTTTCAAAATATATAACAAGTTTACATAACCATTTTCTTTTTAAAGTTTAAGAATGAGCTTGTCGCCATGCAGACCTCTAATAGCGTTGTAATCTCTTTATTACTCCTGACCATTTTTAATGAATACCACACTATACTGAAAGTCTGATTGTAATTGCTCAAAGTTTCAAATTGATTTTTTATATCGAAATTTTCTGAATTGTCGGCAGTATTCAAGGATCGTTTAAAATAATTTTTTTAGCTCGTATTTTAGTAAAGTATACTCTTCCAATTTTTTATATTACAATTTTGTCTGTTTAGTGTTGTATGTAGTTATATTGAGAGAAGAATAAATGGTTATATCGTCGGAAATGTTGTGGTTTTTGTCGTTAGACATTGTTTCGTTCAAAGTTGGCGTTGGCACTTCGGCATGATTGGCGTTAATTACCATGCATTATTTTGCAAGCGCAGAGTTTTTGCACTTTGCTAATGGATGCAAAGTAGTCTGGCTATTGACAACCAAATTGGTGGTTATCAACGCATCACCGTGTTTCGTTGAGAGCCGATGAAACAAGAATTGGCAGGAAGAAGGTCCAGGATTTTAAAAATATTGATGGAGAGATGGGAGAAAGAAAGTATGACCTCAGTACCTTAACATATGGCTATATTTTGAAGAAAAACCTTGAATGACATTTTTGTTCTGCTTTTAGTATACAAAAACTTTTGTAACTAGGCAGCCGCAGATCCTGCGGGGAGGGGGGGGGGTATATAGGTTCTGGCTCGAGGGTCCTACCATTTTTTTTGCCAAAACTAAATAAAATAAAAAAGCTTGTGGTGCTTTGAAAATTTTCTCATATTTTCTTAAACTGAAGAATCGGGGCCCCACCAAATTTGTCCAAAAATTGGTTAATTTTGGAAAATAAGTTGACTGCGGCGCAGCACTATAAAAATATTGCTATTTCCCTAAACCATTCCAAAGTTTTTTAGCAAACTCTTGCAGTAATGACAGTTCTTCAATCCATTCATGTTTGCGTTTGGTTTTGTAGGTAGTCCAGTAAAAACTCGAAATAAGGCAAATTCAAGCATAAATTCCCCCGTCGTTAAAAAAATAGAGCAACATCTAAACGTCGAATGTTCAAGAATCAAAATGAAAAATTGTTGGAAAGTTATGTAATTTCACGAAAAATCGAAAATGCACGAAAAAATACTCCGCCGGTAAACTATACAATATATTAGGTATTATCTATATTTTTATACTTATGTAATAACCTAATAGAATTTTAATCAGGATTTACTTTTCGAAAACGTATTTTTGGCGGGTGGTAGGTACGATCAATGGCAATCTAATTTAATCGCATGCCAGTGCAAGCCGGCATCGATGCCTCCTGCCATCTAAATACGACGTTAGCAGTTCGGTGCTGCGATTGCAGTGTCATTTCAATTTTCCGGCATTCACCATTTCCAGGCTTTAGCCTGTGTGAGTCTGTGTGTGGTCGTTTATCACGTATACCTTCATGTATACGTGATAAACTACCAATTTATACATTTTTAAATATTTTCTTAGCACTTTCCTTTTCAACATTCAGGAAACGAATAAACGTATTTGTCTCACATTCTTATTAATAGAGTGACGATTTGAACAAGTCAGAGCAAGTTCGTGAAGCTCTGAGACAAAAATTGACAGTAATATCTTTTTGATATTGGATTATTGTTTTCCTAAGATCCAAAATTCACTTTAAAGTGCGGGGTTGCCGCCGCATTACAACCCTGAGCTTCGCACTTCTCTAAGTACAGTGAGGTTGCCAAACTGAGTAGTGTTATGTTAGGGCATACTTTCCTATTTTATAAGACAACCTAAATAAAATAAAATACCTACCCTTACCTTTCATTACGTAGCAATTCGTCTGCCTAAGCGAGTAGGGCGCAGAAGTACTAAACTTTTATTTAGTTTATGTTTTTGAATCCCCAAATTAAAAAGAACCTTAATTTTGCGCCTCCCAAAATTATGCGCCCTAGGCGGCCGCCTATATGGATGAGCCGGCCTTGCATGCAGGTGACGCTGATAATATTGTCCAGCGAAATTGATAATTATTGGTATTTTTATAAAGGACTAATTTATTGTAAAAAACCATCATTTAACTAATGAAAACAATAATAACATTCATTTATTAGTGAAACATCTAAGTCATCTATTAGTGACATATCACATGTAAGCTGATTACATAACAGAAATAACACGAAGATATAAGAATGCCATCTATTAGTCCGTTTGAACTTTAGACCACGTACCTAATGATTACCTACGCATTGAAACCTGTATACCAAAATAAAAATTGACATAAATAATATTAAAATATTAAGAGATAATTTAATAATTTGTTTGTAATTATAATCTTTTGGTGATATTATTTGTTTGTTATTATATCGCAATCGCAATCGCCAAAATGTAAAAGATCCACCCTTACTTTATCATCAAATTAATATTATGATCTGTTATACCTACTTCGGTACATACCTATTTAAGTAAATAATATTAAAATAATAAGATCTATGATTTCATGATTTGTTCGTTATAATAATATTATTTCATTTATTAGTTATTTGTTTGTAATTATATCGCAATCGCAAATCGCCGAAATGTAAACGATAATATCCCCTATCATCAAATTAATATTATGATCTATTATACCTACTTAGTTACATACCTATTTATGTAAATAACATTAAAATAATAATAAATATGATTTAATAATGTGTTCGTTATAATAATATTATTTTATTTATTATTTATTTGTTTGTTATTATATCGCAATCGCAAACCGGCGAAATGTAAACGATTATATCCGCTCCACTTTATCATCAAATAAATATCATGATACTTAGGTACACCTACAGGTACTTACCAATGTTGGCGCGCTTCCAGTAAAAGAAAGGTGTTGCTCGCGTGCGCCAGTAGGCGAAATCCCTTCTCCCCCCTCCCCACCTTCCCCTCTTTATCATCAATAACCCAGCAGGCGCCGCGTGTGGGCGGGATATTCAATTACTCAGAGGCCTACCCGCTAAATAAGTTTCTGTCCTGGGTGCATCTGCAATCGTCACTCACCGCACTGACTGATGGAAGGTGCTACGGAAAGAGGCCGGTAAATAAACATAAATCGATCAACGCTCAATGGGAGATATCGATTAGATGCCAACTCTTATAGCAATCATGGAAATATAACCCAAGTTTGAACATCTTATATATATAAAACGTTAGTTACTTTTGTTACGACAGTCGCAGGGTCGAGATTTATCTTTATGGTCTCGGTACGCTATTTTGTAATGTTCGTCATTATATACGATACTATAATGTCATATACGATACGTAATGTACCGTGAAACCCTAATCGAACCAAACGTCAAAATGCAATGCCTGACGTTTGCTCGTTGATCTTCGATCTCATTGAATTTGATCGCTCTCACCGGCAACGTTGTTTTGTTCGTTAATTTGCTCGTTATAGTAATTAGTATGGAGGCACCAGAGATCATTACTATGAACGCGAACATTAAAGTGGAGATAGAAAACGGCGAGGAACAACCAAACTATGTCAAGGGAAAAAATATTCTTACATTTGAAGAGGAAGCAGTTTGTTTCATAAAACCCGAACGAAGCGATCCTGTTGTAACAGACAGGGAAGAGGATAAAGTGCATATTGAAGAGATGATTGAAGACAATATTGAAGAAATGATTGAAGGGGATATTGAAGTGATGATTGAAGAGGATACTGAAGAGGTCCAAGTATTGTTAACGAAGTTTGATAAATTCACTTGCGCTGTGTGCCATCGTGAACTAGACAGTAATGGGCCAATGGTAACATACAAGCATTGCAATGAAATTGTGCTATTTTGCAACGACTGCAATACGCCAAAGGGGAATAAATTTACTTGTGTCAAATGTACTAACCATGGATTTGGTAGTACATTTCAAGTATCGTTAACGAAGCTTGATAAATTCCCTTGCGTTGTGTGTGATCGCGATCTAGAGACAGACGGGAACCCAATGGCAACATACAAGCATTACAATGAAATCGTGTTATTTTGCAACTACTGTATTAAGCCAAAAGGGAAGAAATTTATTTGTGCCAAATGTAACCATAGATTTGGTTGTAAATTTAGTCTAATTCATCATGTTGATGGAGTGCATAGGAAATTAAAGAAATATAAATGTGAAGAGTGCGACAGAGCATTTTCAAGAAGAGCAACTTTAAAACTACACGTCCAATCGGTCCATCGCAAACTAAAGCATGCGTGTCAGCAGTGTACGAAAGTCTTTTCTACTCGCGATTACTTATCTAAACATGTTAATTTCACTCACCGGCAGTTAAAAGTTGTAACGTGTGATTTCTGTAACAAAGAATTTCCAAGTCAAAAGCAATTAAAACGACACATCGATGGAGTTCACCGAAAAATAAGGGAATATGAATGTAAGGAATGCAAACGTGCTTTCTTTTTTGGATATAACTTAACTCGACATGTTAATTCTGTCCACCGGAAATTGAAGCCTTTCGCTTGCGACAAATGCGATCGCAGTTTTGCAAGGCGGTTAGAGTTAAAGATACACAACAACTTTACTCATCTCAAAATGAAATATACTTGTGCCGATTGTAACAAAGCGTTTGCACGAAAGGAACACTTAAGACGACACATTAATACAATTCACCGAAATAACAAGCCGGTTGTTTGTATTAAACGCAAGCATGTCATTAGTAATAAAAGTAATCATCACAAACGCATGACTTCTGCAAAATGCCAATTGAAAAATATTGAACAATCGAAAAGTAACCGACGACAGTAGGACCTTTGAAAGTGTACTTTTCCTCATATAGAAGATTGTCCATCGGGTGATGGAAAAAATAACAATGCCATCTCCAGTAGGTACCCACCTAGTATATTTTAAATATCTAATATTATTATATATCTGCTTTTGTGTTTTACTTACGTTATTTTATATTGAATTTACTGAAATAATGTCTAATAGCTATTTTTACCTAATATGAAATCGAAGACTATCGCGGTTGTTTGACACTATAAATAAGATAAAAACGAATTTACCACGTGAATTTTGTAGCACCCGACGTTTCGGCGACGTTGCGTCGTTTTTTATCTTATTATTACCTAGCTTATAATAATTATAATTATAACAATATCATTATAATAAAAATACATAGGTTATAATAAATACCTCGCATATAACAATTAACCTAGCTTAAAGGTTTCTACCGAGCACATTTTAATCATTCAGTGGTTACATGCTTTAACAAATATTTTATTTTCATTTATTATTGTATCAATTATTTACATTTAGTCGAATACGACATGCTAGAATACGACATGGAGACAAATAAATATAAACTTTTTAAGAATTAATTTTAAGATTAATAAATTTGTAATAGCATACTTAACAAGGTTAGCATTTTGCAGCACAATCTACGGATATTGATCAAAATTCCTAGCCATATTTTGTAGTCTAGAATTGTAGTTGTAAGAAAATACATATTTAAGATTACCCAAAGAGAAATATATTTTTATCGGGATTATGACTATTTTATTTTACATGCCACTTTAACTCCCCTGTACCTCCCAGCTTCTGATCAGTGCCGTATTAACCCATGTAGAGGCCCTTGGGCCATCGAAATCTCGGGGCCCCCTTTGCACTTTACAAATTATATTCTAATACGTTTTTAACAAAAAGACTTTTTTGTTAAAAAAACCGTGTTACAGACAACCGACTGGTTGTCTGTAAAGTCGGTTTACTGACGTTAGTTGAACGTGACAACGTCATAAGAAAATACTGATGGAATGGTTGCATTTGAAGCAGTTTCATTTAAGATTCTGATATTGTTTATTACAAACACCCAAAAATATATGCTTTTATACTCACCGATTTGACTACAACATGTAAATGTATTATTGTATAGCAGTATAATTGTATAATTGTTTATTGTTTAAAGTTTATTGTTTTTTTTTTAATTTGAAAGTTTGAAATCTCAAACTGTTAAATAACTGTTTGAGAAGCGTTTGAGCACGCTGCGCCATCTAGCGGTAGGTAATACGTCGTAAATAAACAATATCAGCGACATTTTACCAACCGCTAGATAGCGCATCGTAATGATAGCTTTTCATACTTTTATTTTTTAATAAAAGTTGCTTACTTCGTTGTGACTTCGTTGTACCCACAAGAAAATGTTCAGTAATAACATTCCGTATATCAAGAATACATATAAAATTATGTCAAGAATTTAAATCAATCTAGTGATTTTCATTCGTACTATTTTACACTGAGGTTAGTAAATAATTCTTGTCGCAACCGGTAGATGGCAGCATTTATATTGAATAATAAATATAATAAATGGAACGCCTCAGAGCGAGGTAACGCCGCATGAGTCATGTTTTTTCGTGCGTGCAGCAGGCTCCATCGATTTATAAGACGTTGTCACGTCAAAAATCTTAGTAAACCAACTTTATTAAACAAAACAAACTTTGATAAACAATAGGTAGGTATACTGTAATATTATTAAACAAATATTAAACTTTATACAACTGCGTAACTTGATTTGACATCTCATTTAACAAACATTTGGCCTCGTGACTTGTTTCGGGTTTCTGATTCTCATTTTCACTGAAGACTTGCAAAGCCTTCTGAAAGCTGTTGTAGCCGCAGGACAACGCCTTGCCCGCATCGGCCCTTACACACCACCTTGTAGCACCCTTTTTTATAACCAGTGCAGAGCCTTGCCGGCCCTCATCATCTTCGTTCTGATGCTGAAGATGTACGTGAGAACAAAACTCACGTACGCGGCACCGGCCTGGTACCACCTCATATCGACGTCACAGCGGACAAATATCCAGCGGGTGATGAATGTGGGGTTGAGAAAAGTTTCGGGAGCCCCATGGTACGTCAGAAACGCGACTCTGGAACGCGACTTTAGCGAGAAAGAGTCCGTGGAGGATTACGTGAAGCGCCTCGCGCGCGCCATGTACCAGAGGGCCGACATCTCGCCGCACGAGCACATTCGTCAGCTCGCTCCGCTGCACACCAGACCGCCAGATGTGCGGAAGCCGTACCCGCGCAGTCTGCTAGATTAGCGGATCACCAGCGTGGGTACTGCAGCACAGCAGTCATCGCCTCAGAAGATGCAACGTACACACTCCCGTCTCATCTTATCACCATAAGACGACTGATCCGTCAGGCGTCCCATTACGATACCTGCCACAGGGCCAGCAAGCCCTGTGAAGACCTAAATGAAAGCTGGGTCGATGGGCCCGGCTCACGAGAAGCTCCACCTAACAGAACGAATAGTGGAAGACGTCACGGGCCCCTATCAGGGCTCGTCGACTAATATTGATTGATAAGTCTTCGTTCTGAAAATATTTGAGCATAACCTCCCAAAGGTGGGTTGACGTCGAGAAGAAAGTGTAAATTGTTTGGACAAGTCCTAAAAACGAGGTTTCTTCAATGCAGCTTTCTACTGCACGCAATCCAACCAAATCAACGAGTGTGCTGCGCAAGGAATGTAGTGTGCATGATGATTATTATTCGTAATATGCGCTATTGGGTTATGGCAAAGCATATCATTTTGATATTCTGGTCCCAGAGAATTTCTATTTTGATAATTTAACTGAATTTCTTCTTTTTGAACTTCTGACTTGGTTTCATCCAGTAATTGAACGGAGTCCTTGTTATCAATAATCTGTTCATCGACTGTCAATCAACTGTCGATAATTTATAACAATTACGCTATTTATTTCAATTATACAATTAAACGACCAAAGAGTTTATGTTTTCTCGTTAGCATTTCAATTCAATGTTTTTTTTTCTATTAGAAACAATTTTAAAAAATATGATTTTTATGATCGCTCTTGTTCGCTCGCCAAAAAAAAACGTTTTTTTATGGAAACCTCCCTATTCGGTAAAGAAGGAAGTTAATGGACCCTTGCTGGGTTGGCCACGAAGACCCATTCTGTTCAGGGTTGGTCACACTCACGGGTCAATACCCATCCGACGGCCTCCACGCATGAAGTGCGAGCCTGGGTAGGACTCTGGCCTTAGGGTTAGTTTCCCTTAGGAATCAAACTTCTGGCGCTCCTGGACGGTCTGCGCACCGTGCGGTATAAGCCAATCGATTGCGCACTCTGACTAACAGTCGGGGGAGTCTGGAAGCAGTACTGTTTCCTATAGAGCGGGGGTGGTTGCGGACCTTACGGCGACTGCTCTTGAAACGACCATCGGCTACCCGATCCTGGGTGAACAGCCGGGCAAAGGATGCCGTGGTCCGCGATAGATTCGGTATACACCGTTTCACCGCTTCGTAAGGGAGAGGACCGCGCAAGCGACCTCGAACTCGTAACCAATCGAGAGACTGGAGTAATCTGGTCGCAATTGGAAGTAAGGGCGTGAGTGTAAGCCCGCTGGGTAATACTCCTGGCTATCTCGCGGTTAAGCGTTGGCCTCTTACGGGTTTGTGGCGGAGCTTGACGGTGGACTGTTTTGTCCAAGTCTTCTGCGCTCACTCCAGGGAGATAGAACGACCAATCGTTAAAACTTCCTGAGGTGACGGGCTCGCCCGCTGTAGTCGACAACCTTAGTTATGCGGTGAAGATGGTCTATGGTGTGGAAATTATAACAAAAATAATTAAGAAAACAAATTCCAACCTTAATACTGCCACAAGAGGGTTGTTAGAAGTCTTAATTTTGTTAGAAGACTTTAGACAAAAAACAATTATTATTCTGCAATATAGGTATTAATTAATAAATAACCAAAATGATGATTACTGAATAGTGAGTAGCGAATAATACAACGTACGTATATTGCAGCTCCCCTCGCCGCCCCTTCGAATCAAATCGCCCTGCAATTAAAAATGTTTCAAGTTAGTTCAGCGTTTACCCGCACCATTTTGTTAACTAGCGTATTAGATTGCTCAACGTCTAACTACCATTTGGCAACCAGGATTTTACCACAAAACAGAACCTGTAGGTAGATGGCATGCATAGTTCCAATAATTGATCAATATGGCTACTTTCGTAGTATAACAGTATGACGGCGGACACCTCTAAACACGCCTATACGATGTACAATTATAATATAATAACAAACGAATTTTGAAATTGTAGCTCGTATTATTTTAATATTATTTACATTATTTTTTAAATCATAGCTCTTATTATATTAATATTGGCATTCTATCTATCCATATTATTTCTATCATGTAATCAGGCTATATAAAAATGCGATACATGGCACTAATATTTGAATGTTATTATTGTTATCAATCAATGTTATTATATATGGCCAAATTAATTGCTGTTATTTTGTCCGTAAGTGCTATCACCGCCGCCAATATTTCGCCCGCGCAGTAGGGCTGCCAAATAATACAACAAAGATGATCAATCTAATACCATATATCTATAATCAACGGCCGCACGTTGCAAGTTCTAGATTTCGGATGGTTTTGCAGTTCCTGCCTTGGTAGAACTCTGCAATGCGGAGGATTAGGAATAGAGGCTGATGCAGATTGGCCGTGGCATAATGAGGGTCGGAGTGATGATGCGCCCGCGGGAGGCAGCTTCGGCACCTGGTAGGTGGGCGCAGCGCCCGCGCCGCAGCAACTGCTCGAACCCGACCCGCACCGCCCCCGCGCGCCTCTTCAAAATACACCTCATATTTATTGAGCTAAATGGGATTTTGTAATGAGGGGAAGGATACCGAGCTACACACGTTGGAAAGACGTGGGCGATAGTTAAACCAGCGACATAAAGATAGCTGACCGATTTCCAGGTCCTGATCGAGGAAGGGGGGGGGAGGGGGTGTCCTTCCTAGATTGGGGAGGGGGCGTGCAAGGCAGGATTCGTGGACCCGGACGGCATCTCCGAGAGGACGAAAACATAGATTTAATTTAGTTAAATAAAAATGCCACCCCCTCGCCTCCTTCCCAACCCTTCCCCCAACCCCAACCCCTACTCCCCTCCCCCCCCCCCCACCCCATCCTGTGCCAACCCAACATCGCCCCGCGTTAGTGTGGTAACAACTAACGATCGACGCGTCGATCGCGTCGCGACGTCGACTGATCTATTCTACCGTCGATTTATGCAATAGATCGATGACCGATTGATTCGTGTGCTGGCAACCTAACTTGTGAACTTGAAAATACCGATCGTCTATGTTGTCGGGGAAATAGCGTCTCCTTATGAAGACATTACCCAGAAATTATATGGAACGCTATAACAGCGTGCCCCGCGATTTCGCACGGAAGGAGTTATAAACGCGTAGTATAAGCGTAATATATAGACGCGTATGTGCGCGTCGCCCGCGGTTGGAGGGTTAAAGTGCATAATTATTATGTATTGAAACCTTTATACCAAATAAAATATTAGGTAGTTGGGATTTAACCCCCCGAAATTCGGTGTATTTTCGTTTCATTGTACGGGCAAATTCAAGTTTGGTGGGTACCGCGCTCTTTATTTTAATGAATGTCGCCCCCGAAACTGAAGTCTGGATACGTCCCTGTTCGTCTGAACTATTTTCCGATATTAGTTCACGAAGAAACGCAATCGAGCCCATTGTCTCGTTCGTATGATCTAATTTCCAAATTTAGTCCACGAAGAAATATAATCGGGCACATTATAGAACCAAATTATGAAATAATGCGAATGTAAGCAATATCTAAGCAATAACCCAAAATGGGTTGAAAAGTCTTTGGGTAACACTCTCTATTATGTAGGCTTTTTCGGATATGAACACAATGTGCTGATCAAAGAGTAAGATAAAAATATATCAGCACTACATAATTTTTCCGAAGTTAGTAAATTTTTAAAAATTTGAAAAAGCTGCAACTCTATTTCTGAATGAGGCCAGCACCTTCTGGAACCAGGAACCGGATTTACTTATTTTTATCTATTATATTTTATATTCTGAGTATATTTCATATTCAAAAGAAACTATATGAGGTGATTGAAACTATGTGATTGAATTTATGTGATTGAAAACTATATGATGTGATTGACACTACAGAATGCCTGGGCTGTAAAGTTCGTATCGAAATATCGGTATCGCTCAATGAATATTGCCAATGCAACATATTATTATGCAAGACCGGAGTGAAATTTTAGCTGGTTTGAGCAAATTTACTTGCCACTGTACAAAAGATAAATTTTTTTATTTGTCAATAGTGATTGTGGAAAGCTTCTAATTTGAGTTTATATCTATAATAGTTCTCTTTTATGAAGCCAAGCTCCCACCAGGCCTTTACCGTATGAATTCGCATAATTCATAAAAACTGCGATAGAATATGTCTGTCAGCATCTTTCAGATCAATAGGTATTCTTCCTCCTTTGCTAAACGGTCAGCAGGGATACTCGCGATGATTTGAACTTTTAAACAACTGTTTAGTCTTTGCGTATCTACCTTAAGATACAATGGAAAGCAAAGTAACTTTAGGAATAATATTCACTGCTATCGGCATAATTTAAATGCCTTTCTAATATTGTAAGTAAGCTGTGAAATATAATTCGAAAATTTTAGATAGGTTTTCCAAAAAGGGATAGTTGGGCACTTCCACCCAAGATCGTTTATTTTGATAATATTTATTTACTTATTTATTTATTTAAGAATTAATTACTATAAAACATTGTTTTTGCTTATAAAAATAACAGGAACCGAATGGTAAAACCTTAACCTTTTGCTTATTTGATTCTGTCACCCAACTGGGACTAGCCCGTTCAAAGATGGACAGGATTCTAATTTTACAATAAATTATGTAAAAGTTTTATTAAAATGCTCATACAACTAAATTGCCCTAAAATATGATCCTCAAAAAAAAATCAAACAGAGTGAGACAATCAGAATTGACATAAAACCAAAGTAAAACCTAACAGTAAGATAAATTTATAATAAAAAAATAAAAAAGTCAATAAGTAATATTTAATATACTTATGTTAAGAAATATAAAAATTAATATAAAATACCTAGTCAAAAAAAATTAAATAAAAGTACAATTCATTGTCAAAACAATTTGTAACAACAAAATTAATTGGTAATTAGTTGAATGTTATAATATAAACAACAAACATACTATTTAAAAATATAATAATAATTTAAGCACCCAAGTTTTATTAAACTATAATTACTAACATTTGATGTTAGTCTGTCATGACTCGAGAACCATTCCTTTATTTTATTTATGAATACCCTAAATGTCAAATTCATTTTTATTTCCATATTGATCTGATTGGAAAATCTCGGCGTAATGAAAGAGTAATGTCTTTGTCCAAATGATGTTTCCATCCTGGGTATTATTAAGCTATTTTATAAAACTTTTCTTTTTGGTCTTCGGTTCTGAATTATTCCTAAATTTGAGGACATTTATTTTGAGAACACGGCTATAATACAAGAAATAAACATGAGCTTTAAGCGCCCAAGCCAAATTTATCTTTATTGAAATCGTTTACAACAAGATCGTTTAAGATCGTTTTACAACACAATGAAAATATATAACCACCTAGCTGCAAATAATAGAGTTAAAGGGAAAAGGGTATGCCCACAGCATTGAAGAAATGGCTTATCGGAAAAAGGTTTTACACATTATGTGGGCATGAATTAAATATTGTGGGCATGAATTTTACAATAATTTGATTATGAGGATGTACATATTTTATTATGATAATATTATTATGAAGATTTCGAATTATGTACATTTTCTTTTTTATAGGCGGATTTTGTTTTTTTTTAATATTTTTTTTGACGTTATTGGTGAATATTTTGTTTTTTCCTCCTATAAATTTGGTACCCATTTAAACCTGTATGTTTCGGTCATTTCGTTTTGTATCTTTAAAAAAAATGATATTTCAGGCCATTTCAATGAACATTTCGTTTCAATATCAAAAGAGTTTAAGAATATCGAGAAGTTTTTATTATAGAAAGATTGTTAAGATTTTGTTTCTTTATTATTTAATTTTGTTGAAAATAATGTCATTTGTTAGATATTGTAGGGTGGAATAATGGTATTTAATGAATTGGATATTACAAACTTAACAAATAAGTAAAATTGTCAAACTGTTGCGATAACAGGGAATTATGACAGACGAATGTCTTGTATTATCACCATAATTCGGACAATAAATAAATTTATATTTCTATTTCATTATCTTCTAATAACAAACTTCCTCACTCTAATACTACATATTTTCTAACTTGTTTGCATTAATGCCAATAAATTATTGAAGTTGCTATGATTGTCTGTTTGTTAGCGATCTCGTTTAATTATTTCGGCCTTGCAGGGGTCCGCCCCGGTCTACATTCATACTTTTTTTTAATTTCCCCAAAGGTAATTGCTTAGGTACATTTGTTACGCCGCATAATGGCGCCGATACTCTTTTCTCTACACTCCATTGTTGTAACTTTAAGTTGGATCGTAATACGTGTTGTACAGACAGACATCACACCGGAGAGCATTTCGTAGTCCTATCTTGTTAGTTCGATTAATTTGTGTGTGAGTGTGTATATTTTATTTATTGGAGTGCAAGCATTTTATATTGCTATACATAGCTATTTGGTTAGCTTCACAAAAATATAACAAAGATAAGAAACAAACATGAGAAATTCTTAAAGAAATTGCATTTAATATTCTAACACGTTAACCCACATGTGTTGATTTCCCAAGCCTTTCGGCTTGCCACGTTTACACGAAGAAAAATATTGGATTTCATCCTACAATGACGTTTTGTTATTACAGTTTTATTTTTATACCGAATAATAACTGAGATTTTTTTTGAAACTCTATTACTCGAGTACATAGTAAGTTCTCCAAATATCACAGTATAATAAAACCTGTGCAAATATGGACTGGTCTTGCAATATGGACCACCGGTATTTCTCAAATAACGTTAAATGTACCGAAACATCGGTTGGTGCAAAAGGTGTCGCTCCCTGCCCGCAGCCTATCAGCCTATCACCACAGTATACCAGATACGGTGGTATACTATACAGTACGATGGTATACTGTGCTATCACTGTGAGCCAGCTCGCACGTACGTGTTGGTGGGAGCCATTTTTCATTTTTTACAACTCACTACGTAATTTTTTTGCTTCTTTCGTTAGCCTGCCAATACAAGAAATATTAGTATATGAATAATAAATTGGTACACGATTACCATATTATTGATTATGCATATTACAAAATTATAAATATGTAATAGTAATAAATGTATGATAATAAAAGTTTAATACCTAATATAATAATTTTCCACAAGGACACAGGCGCAACAGTCGCCCACAGACCGTAGTGCCGCGACTCATTCGCGTAAATATATTTGTATATACATCATATAATATTTAATATATCTAATATTTAGATGTAATATGAAGTGAACGCAATGTACTCTAATAAGACGCCGATACATGAGCATGTTAAATTAAGCTAATATTGCCAAAACATTGCGATTAACTGTAATTTAATTATCACTGAATATATGTATGTAGGGTATTACTCGTATACATATGTACGGCATGCGCGAGGGATAATATTGAAGTAAATATTGTTAAAAAGATAATATGGTATTGCGATTAGCAAGCTAGTCGTGACTAAAACCAAGTTGGGGCATTACCACCCTCACCCCCCCTTCTCCCCATCCTCTTCATCTTATGCCCGCTCTATACGTTGGCGTGCCATTATCTATGTCTCTTCGCTTTTTCCCATCCACTTTTTAAATGTCACAGTGGTGCCAACTCGCTTCCACCTTAGCGATGTTGCCCAGCATTAATTAGCCAACGTGTAGAGCGGGCATTGGACAATGGAGGATTTACATTACATGCTGTTGTTTTTCTGATAGATCGCGTCAATATATTTTGCTCGTCATTATTGATCGATTGTTATCGCAGCGTGATGATGAGGCGATTGTTGATTAACATCTGTGGGAATATAATTTCATATTGACAGATGACAAAATTAATTTCTAGTAAACCGTTACAGCCAGTCAGTGAGGCAGTAATAAGAAAAATAAAGTCCGAAGGTTGAATGATTTCGCCAATTGATGATATAGCGACAACACAAGGCATTTCGAGAAAACCTGTTTGCTTTTTGTAAGCTAAAATCTACTTAACAAGGCATCTCAAAATGCACGAATATTTTTCACAAAGGCAAAAATTAAAAACATGTCTCCGTTGCTTTGTTTTATAACTATGTAATTAACAACGGTGTAATTATAATTTGTGTTTACAGATTCAGGATTTTAATTTCCGGATTTCAGTTGGTTGTCCGGATTACGGATATTTAATATAATTTTAAGCAATTCACAAATATTAAAATTTACAATATAGAACATTAAATAAAATATCACATAACTAAACCACTAATCGACATCACGAAATTAAACTCATGTATTAAATGATGCCCTCTGTCCGATGTCACCCAACTCAGCAAAGCTTGTGCTTGGGTGGACATTCTATAAACATAGAGTCGTTGAATACGAAAAAAATAGCTGTGAATACATTATACGAAATACGAAAATATAGGAAAGTATATACAATACCCATTCAATTAAAAATACAATTAGGTATTTACTATTCATATTCATAGGTATATATTAGGTATACATTAGGTATATATTATTCATACAATTTTTTGTATATTGATTTGTAATAATACATTATATTATAGTGTTTTATTATTATAATATATTATTAAATATTAATTAGGGACATTCATTAATGTTTGAATAAAATGTACGACTCTATAAACATAGAGTCGTTGAATACGAAAAAAATAGCTGTGAATACATTATACGAAATACGAAAATATAGGAAAGTATATACAATACCCATTCAATTAAAAATACAATTAGGTATTTACTATTCATATTCATAGGTATATATTAAGTATACATTAGGTATATATTATTCATACAATTTTTTGTATATTGATTTGTAATAATACATTATATTATAGTGTTTTATTATTATAATATATTATTAAATATTAATTAGGGACATTCATTAATGTTTGAATAAAATGTATGGCGGAATTTTAATATAACATTTTTGTGGTTTGTATGAGATATTCCAACCCAAAATTTCACAATGTTATTTTGGTTTAACAAGGCATCTGTGTACCAAATTTCAAGTCTCTATGTCCAATATTTCCAGATTGAAATATGACTAGTGCGCCCCCTGGTGGACCGATTTCAACCACAACCACTCCTGCATGCCAAATTTTAGCTCAATCGAAATAAGCGTTTGGGCGCTATCGTGGAGGAATACAGTCCTGAAGCGGGTTCACAATACTTTCCCTTCTCGTCGGTTGGTAAGCCGGAAAAGTAACATCTGTTAGTATTTTTTGGTGGTTCAGTTTTCTACCTTCCTCGGTCCTGTTTTAGACCGCGGCCCCAGTTGCTGGACGTTGGTTTAACCGTTAAATAAGCGAAACCTTTTAAAAAGTAACATGGATCAATGAGAGAAATAGGTATGGTCGACAATTGTAGTAGTATTTGTAAGTTTGTACTTAGTTCTAGGTCTATATTATAGCTAATGTCTAATTTGTTAAGGAACATTGGCGTCTCAAATTCGTGACCGCTAAACGCCTTCACTTTAACGTGCATGTCTCGCATCTCATACAAGTATTAATAATGCCGGATGGTTTACGTTGTACAGTACAACAGCGTGCCCAGTAGTTGCAATACCACTGCAGCAGCCAGAGGCGGTTTTAAGGATAGTAAGTAATAGGATCTTTATTGTAATATCGTACGTAAAATACATTAATGAGTACAAATCGCTAGCTGAAAGCGACAGTGGGTCATATGCCCAAAAGTCGATTTTGAGTTAAGTATCTATACAGAAATGTCGAGTAACACGAGGTCTATTCAAGACTATAGTGGGATTCCTGAAAAAAAAAATATCCACCTTATCACAGTAACAACAGTCAGCAAACCAAACAAGGTTTGCATAAGGCAACACTGGGTTATTGGAAACGACTATCATTTCAAAATCATCATAAAAAACAATGCAACACTGAGTCAACATAGGGAAGGGAATGGTTTTATGTTTCGTGAGAGATGAAATGCTTTTTCAGATGCAACTTAAAAATAAAGAGCCATTGCACGTCTCCCATATTTGAAGAAGCTGGTTATGCATATTGTGCAGGGCGGAGGCTGCATATTAAAATAAGAAATCGCCTTTTCTTTCGTTCCAGACATCCTATCCACCCAAAAAATTACAAATACGACCATCATTACATTTACTTTACATTTACGTCGTGTCCAATTGGCGGCTAAAAACCGCTCTTGGACGTAACAAAATATTTGTGTTTTAAGTAGTAAGTCTCATTACTACTTTAATCTTTACCTACCATACACATATTATTTAAAAAAAATATATAGTATCTAAGAAACTTTGGAACCTACTAAAAGTTATTCGTCGTAGAATCGTATTACAAAACAATTTAAAGGCTTATTTAATAAAATAGTCAATAATTCTAATGGCTACCTACTAAACACACAATAATTAAAATAGTCAGTTAAAAAGTTGAATAATCAAAGCAGAAGCCTAACAAATGAAATAGTCAATAAATCGGAATATATACGTACTAAAAACTGTACATAGTAACATCCAACGTAGTAAATAAATTGTTAAAAAATCCAACTAAAGCTAAATCTTACATTTAAATACTAAAAGTACATATATAATTGGTATCATTCAAATTGGTACAATATTTGCAAAGTCATGGCCCTCGAATTCGGTCAGATTATAGAAAGGGTGGCCTATCAGCATCTCCTTAATGTTTTTTTTTAAATTGTTTGTCCTCCAGTTGTTTGATAGTGGTAGGGAGTAAATTGTAGATCATTAAAACAGTTCGTAAAGGCCTTGAAAAGATTGTTATTTAATTATCAGAATTGGATGAAAAATTCTGTTCATCCAATATTCTATAATATAATATATAATTAGGCCTTTTCCCATTGGGATACAATTAACGGAATTGCCTTTGAATTCTGTCGATCGAATGCAATAACAAGACATACACTTACATAAAATGTTACATGGACACTTACAAATACACACGTCATAATTGGGTTGGTTGTAAAAGAATGTCGTAAGATAATAAACTCGCCCATTGTGAACGTTCACAATAAAATTAAAAACATAACATAAAATAAATTACTTCGTATTCTGCTGATTTTGAGTCCCGTTGCATTGCAGAATTTTCTAACACTGCAAATGACTCCATGACTTGGGGTCACCACTGCTGAATGCCTACTATACTATATGGTACTAGTTTAGTCTGGGTTTGGATTGGGTTGGTGCACATGGCATGCGACCGATGATTCTGGGAATCGCCTTTAGCGAGAGAGAGGAGTGGGGCGGCGGGGAGCCGAGACCACGCCAGCCTCCGTGGCTACATGCACGTTGCGGACGCTGTCAAACGAATGGATGTTTCATTGATTGACTGATATTTATTGAGTTAATGGGCCCTTGCTGATATGGCCACGAAGACCCATTCTGTTCAGCGTTGGTCACACTCACGGGTCAACACCTATCCGACGGCCTCCACGCATGAAGTGCGAGCCTGGGTAGGACTCTGGCCTTATGGTTAGTTTCCCCTGCGAATCAACCTTCTGGCGCTCCTGGACGGTCGGCGCACCGTGCGGCGTTAGCCAATCGACTGTGCACTCTGACTAACAACTTGGGTTGTCGACTACAGCGGGCGAGCCCGTCACCACAGGAAGTTTTAACGATTAGTCGTTCTATCTCCATGAAGTGAGCGTAGAAGACTTGGGACAAAACAGTCCACCAACTAGCTACGCCACAACCCGTAAGAGACCAACGCCTTAACCGCGAGATAGCCAGTAATGTTACCTGGCGGGCCGACACTCGCGCCCTTACTTCCAATAGTGACCAGATTACTCCGGTCTCTCGATTGGTTCCGAGTTCGAGGTCGCTTGCGCGGTCCTCTCCCTTACGAAGCGGTGAAACGGTGTATACCGAATCTATCGCGGACCACGGCGTCCTTTGCCCGGCTCTTCACCCAGGATCGGATGACAACTATCTCCGCTGCTAAGTAAACGTATAAGACCCCTCCAGTTAATGGCCGGAGTGCACACTGCACAGTCGATAGACTGACGACACACTATGCGCAAATCGCACAGCAGCTCCCGAAGGTAATCCCCCAGAGGATCCGATCAATCGTGTCTACGGCAAGCGATGGGAGAGTATTTTCCAGGTTCGACCCTCTTCGAAGAGGCTACCGGATGGGGGACGGCCCAGGATAGCAAGCAGGTCAAATGGCCCAAGCTGCACAGGAACCCAATCGTGAACGGACATTTTGGAGGTGTCGATTACACCGGACGATCCTCCTAAATTAGAACTAGAGCTGTCAACTACAACGCCTTATTTTCCTCAGGTATCTTATTTGCCTCAGATACCTTATTTGCCTCAGGTACGTAAGGCGTTGGCCTCCGACGGGCAGGTGGCGGGGCTTGACGGTGGATTGTTTTATCCTAAGTCTTCTGCGCTCACCTAACGGGAGACAGAAAGATACATTTCGTTAAAGATTTCTGAGGTGACGGGTTCGCCCGTTGTAGTTGACAACTGGTCTCCCTCAGAAGTTTCAACGATATTTGATCGTTCTACATCCCGTGAGGTGAGCGCAGAAGACTTGGGGCGAAAACAGTCCACTTTCTAGTTACGCCACTAGCCCGTAAGAAGCCAACGCCTTACCGCGAGATAACCAGGTTAATCACTCAGCGGGTCGACACTCGCGCTCTACTTCCAGTTGCAACCAGATTACTCCGGTCCCCCTACTGGTTACAGGTTCGAGGTCCGTTGCGCGGTCATCTCCCTCACATAGCGGTAATACTGTGTCTACCGAATCTATCGCGGACCACGGCATCCTTTGCCCGGTTATTCACCCGGTATCGGGTAGCCGATTGGTCGTTTCGAGAGCAGTTGCAGTAAGGTTAACAACTACCCCCGCTCTATAGGAGACAGTATTGTTTTCAGACTCCCCCGGCTGTCGGTCGGAATGCACAATCCGTGATTCTACCCAGGCTCGCACTTCTGCATGGAGGCCGCCGGATAGGTGTTGGCCTGTGAGTTTGGCCGACACTAACCACACCTTAGTGGCCTAACTGACCCAGGGCTCATTAGTTCCCCGTGAACGGACCAGTCGAAAGTCGAGAGATGATTAAAAAGAACAGAGTATTGTAACCATATAAAAATTGTGTTAGTTTAAGCCCTAAGGCATTCATACTTAAATAGCCAACTGTATCAACCATTTCCGACACAAGGTATTCTTATACTAAATAAAATCGCGGCTTTGGCTACGATGGAACACCTTCAGCTGCGGCCAGCTGCGCCAAAGGCGAACAACCATGAAAATGTTTGGATTCAGCTTCATCCTGACAAATGAGCCAATGACCAGTTTTAAATATCGACGACGACAAATTAAGATGAAGATCTGGTGGCTGAGCGTCTGTAGCAGCATCTCGGAAAAATCTCCGTACACGTTGTTGGAGCTTGTAGCAGCACACATACCTACAAGGCATGGCACCGACGACGCGCAGGGACGTTTCCACTCGCTCTGCAATGGCCAACTCTGAAGCGAGCCATGGCAGTCTTTATGCCTTGGCAGCCTACCTGTATTGTTGACTTACGTAGGTTTTGCAGTCGCAGCGGGTAGTGGGCAACTATTATGGCCTTCATTCATTTTAATTAAATTGGTTTTAGAAATAGACATGTGGAAAATGGGTATAAGGTACCTGAAGCAAATAAGGACCACACTAAGAAAAAAAATATATACGTGGGCTTCTTAACCGGTCGAAAGCACACTGAGCCGCAAATTTTTGGTCGATTTTCTAAATAAATACTAACAATATCGTTTTTTTATGAATTCACTCTTGTTACCTAGTAATTAATCTTGTTAGTCATGTATATTTATATAATAAATATGGAGGCCGGCCGAAACGGTTATAACCGTTGACAGATCCGCAAACGACGCAAGTCAAACGACGCAAAATGCCTATAAGCACTGTTGACGTCCGACGGGTTAAAATCACAGTTTTCAAAAATTCACCCTTAACGGATACGGATATTGATGAGGTGTAAATATTTTAGATTTTTAAGTAAACATACAACAGGAAAAAAATACAGTATATGCGATAATTGGCCATATGAGTACCTAATATTTACATTTAAAATTTATCCGATAATTGTCCATATGAGTACCTAATATTTACATTTAAAATTTATGCGATAATTGGCCATATGAGTACGTAATATTTACATTTAAAATTTATGGGATAAATGGCCATATGAGTACCTAATATTTACATTTAAACTTTATGCGATAATTGGCCATATGAGTACCTAATATTTACATTTAAAATTTATGCGATAATTGGCCATATGAGTACTTAATATTTACATTTACAGTTTATGCGATAATTGGCCACATGCGTAATATTTAAGAATAATTGTAACTTTTTTAGTTTGGAATGTTTGTTATTTACGCATTCGAAGATGTTATTCTTCGAATACGCTTGGAGTTGATTTTGTGCACTAAAATATGGACAACTAATTACCTACATATTTAAAAAAAATCAGCAAAATATTTTGTGCAAAATAAATTGTTTGTTCATTAATATTTATATATTTTTTGATAAACAAATTGCACATAAGTTCACTATAATACTTTATAGGAAGGATTATGGCTCCATTTTAGATATTTAGTAAGAAAAAAAATTGTTGAAAATATTTAGCAAGTTTAGCCTGATCCTTCTGTTTTTACTTTCCTGTCTAGAAAGTGGACGCACTTCTCCGGGTGTCTGTGTTTGTATATTTTCCGACGATAGCGCCGAAACGCTTCATCCGATTGAGCTGAAATTTGACAAGCAGGCATCATTTGGTCATGGCATGAGCTGAAAAGATTGTGGTTGAAATCCGTCCACCCAGGGTTGGCTCCCGACGAGGGAACTCTTCAACGGTCAACAGTAGACCCCCAAAATTTTGTGTAGGTACTCATCCAATTATTATAGCAACATTCAAGTTTCACCATGACATGGCTGATGTACCTTGGGTTGGCTCCCGACGAGGGAACTCCTCAACGGTCAACAACAGGCACAAAATTCGAAAAGTCGAAAAAGTTGAAAAAGTCGAAAAAGTCGGAAAGTCGGAAAAGTCGAAAAAGTCAGAAAAATCGAAAAAGTCGAAGTCGATTTCGATTTTCGAGGGTTAAAGGGTGGCTCCATGTTGGGGGTTGGGGGGTTGTGGTAGGATTTATGATAATAATATTGAGATGAATTAAGTTCGTGGCTAATTGACAGGAAAGTCTTGGGGTGACACAACCGATTTTTTACTTTGCCGGACGAGGAGGTAAAGTATTTTGAATGCACTTCTGTGTGTCTGTCTGTCTGTTTGTGTCTGTGTTTGCTCAACTATATAGCAACCAAACGCTTCATCCGATTAAGCTGAAATTCGGCATGCAGGCATCATTTCATCACGGCAAGAGTTGAAAAGATTGTGGTTGAAGTAAAGTTGTGGTTGAAATCGGTCCACCGGGGGCGCGCTAGTTATATTTCAATCTCGAAATATTGGACTCAGGGACTTGAAATTCGGTACACAGATGTGTCGTTGGGCCGAAACCACGTTGTCAAATTTTGGTTGGAATATCTCTTTACGAGGGGCACTTTTTTTAATTTCGTCGTATTTAAGAAAATCCTACATCATATTGGAAAATAGTTATTTTAATACCACGGAAATACTACAAAAATACTACATTTGCCATCACGGCTTTGGGGGGAAGGGGGTTATAGGGGCAAGGGAGCTTGGGGTGGGTGTAGGAGGGAGGGTGTCTGCTTGCTAGCAAAGTCTTGGGGTGACATAAGCGATTTTTTTCTCCGCTGGTAAACACTAAATAATCGAAGCAACAATCGACGACTCCGATTAATTGAAATAATGACAATATTCATCGATTAATCGTATCGTAATCGTAATCGGTTTCATCCCTTAATGTTATATTCATATAGGTGATTGAACAGGTCGTATGGAGTTCATGCTCATCAACCGTTGGTTTAACATCCAGGATCCTTGCCTCAAAACGACGGTCGAGATCCACCTGCATTTAAATATGACTCGGTCGTACGATTCTGCACAGACACAGACGCGCCACGCGACGCACACACCGGCGGCTATCAAATGCTGGACCTCAATGGGCTCGATTAGCGATGACGTCGCGAAAGGCGCGTCGTCATGACGATAAGCACGGCGACGACAGCGGGTCGAGGGTCACTTGCCAATGATCCATCACTCTAACGAGCCGGCGCGGGAGTACCGGGAGATCACACACGTCGCGTCCGTTGCTAATGGACCACAATATGAACTTGTCCAGGGAATCCCCCTCTCTCGAAATATAACACTATCAGGCACGTATCCAGCCAGACTTCAGTGGCGGGACTCATTGAAACAACGCGCGCGGCACCCACCAAACTTGAGTTTACCCGTACAAACTTGAAAAAATCCCAACTATCCCCCCCGCCCCCCCTCTCTTTGGATACATGCCTGACAATGTACATAAGTCGCGGATTCCCCTGATTCTCATTTTTTGTTGACTTAATTTTTAGTAAAAAAACTGGGGGGGGGGGGGGGTCCCTGTGTCTCCGCCCCCCTGTATACGTTTTTGAACACTGTCTTCCATGACGGAAGGAATTCAATAAATAGGTCGTTCATTCTAAAAAAAAACGCCTGCTACGAACTATAGATGATCTTACCCATTATATGCAAATTCTCCTATTCTCGAAATCTTGGATTTAATCGACTTTTTGACGATATATAAAAAAAATCGGTTGTGGCATCCCTTGGTTTTCCCAGGAAGTAGCCAATGACTGATTTCACCTGAATATTAATTTCATAAATAAAATCGACGAGCGCCTTTTCTCGTCCGATGGACGAACCCTGTTGGGTTCCATAATAGGGGTCAACATTTCTATTAATTAAATATACATATATTATTCATACAAAGTTGTTGACCTTAAATTTCCTTCATAGAACAGCAACTTCCTAGGTAAGGACCCAATATGATTGACGATTCTCATAACGATAAAAATATATTTCAATTATTTTGTATTCAACTGTGTGTCACGATAGTTAATATTACATCATGACGATATTGGGAATGAGAGACGCAATTACGCATCCAAGCATAGGACTGCCCAGGTTCCTACCTACTGGAATAGAATTAGATTGATTGCATTGCATTGTTGTGCCGTAAATCCCGCTGCCCCAGCAACATCACACAAACGCTGCCATAATAACCACACCGCGACATCGTCATCCTTCTTTTGTTTTAATTTCCCTGAGTCTCCGTCCGCAGTGGCACATCCTTTTAATTGGCTTCAAGCGGCCTTTATTTTAAGCCTTCATTTTTTCGACCACTCTCGAATTTGAACCCTTTTTTTGTCATCGCCATCGGGCCGGGCCACAGCTCTCAGTTTGTCCTCGGCCAAGAGCCACTATAGTAAATACAAGCCCTAAAATGGACAGCATCGTGGTAGGTATGTTTATTAATTAATTAATTTTGTTTATTTATTTCTTGTACAAAAAAAAGACCATTGTCACCGAAGTAAAGAAATTAAATATTTTAAATGAACAGCTTAAGATCGACACAGCTCAAAAAACAATCGGCTCTATGCACATCTAAACGAGGCTTCTTAGACCTGTATTTATGCACAATTATGGTGTAAACATATAAAATATTAGTTATAATAATATTATTGAAAAAATAAAATAAAACAAAAATAAAAATAAAAAAAATAATATTAAAAGGTAGCCCTGCACCGTTTATATTTATTATCAAACATCAAAAATATTTTTATTTTTATAGTGATGTCAAATGTAATTAATGCATAATATAGAAATATAATTAATGCATATAATTAATAAAATACATACATGAATACAAAATACACATACATAGATAATTTTTTTCTCTCCTCATACTATGAGGTATACTAAGTTTGCGGACCACTGAAGCGATTTTATTTTAATAAAACAGGGAAAAAAATATTTTATCTTCATTATCGTTTAGCTTGGCTGAAGTTCAAACTAATTGGCTGCAATGCGATTACAATCCAAAACGATAAGCTAGAATTTATGCGTATAGATGTTATTCTCCATAGCTAACTCAGCTGGTCTTTCAGATCTCAGCGGTTTCTCGTGGCTTCGTTGAATGTTAGATCCAGGATTAGAATGACGATAAAATATGATGGGCAGCGGTCTATATCAAATGTCCAAGTAGCTAATAGTTTCGAGCAGCTTGGGCCATAAGATCCATTTTGTTTTTAGATCGGCCCAACTCCCGATTAATCTCCGATTCAGAAACCTTCTGGTGTGGAAGGTTATCCCGGATAAGACTCTCGCGTCTCAGGCCTCGCGGTTGGTGGGGTCTTTATGCCTAATATTTCGATATTAAAATAAGACTAATGCGCCCCCTGGTGGACCAGTTTCAACCACAACTTTCAACTCTTACCATGACCAAATGATGCATTTATGCCAAATTTCAGATTAATCGGATTAAGCGTTTGGGCGGTATCGTGGAAAAATACACACAGAGACACACAGAAGCGCGTTCACAATATCTCGTCGGTTAGTGGGCAGGAAAGTAATTGAAAATGGAACAATGGGGGACAACGATCAATGTTATTTTTTGTGAAAATGAGATATCAATGCCATCTTGTGGGTTGTTCCCAAACGAATTGAAGCATGTATCGATTTTGGAAAGAAAATTCTTAGTATGCCTATAAATAATGAAGAGAAAAGAAAATGTGTGACGGGAAAGATTGATCAACGTCCACGCTGTTACAGTATTCAGTTTTCAGTATTCAATTTATTCATTCAGAATATGCAATAAAAGCTTCAATAATCAATTAAAGCTAGTTATCACATATTAGAATTCGTCAGTTGCTAGTAATATATTGATATTTATATAAAACTAATTAGGTAAGCAGAATTGATATAAAACTAATCAAGCAGTGGACGTGGATCAGTCTTTCCCGCCAGGTCTAGAGATGGAGTACCTCGATGACCCTCCGTTTGATGCGAGGAGGAATTGTGATGGGAAAGACTCCCTTTTTTTTGAGGTTTAAGGAAAATGTATTTTTTTAGAAACTCTGATATATTTGGTTATGAGACAAAAAATATATTTTCCATGTCAAATGAGGTATAATTAAAAATGACAATTCATTGAAATGACAAATGTCAAAATGTCATGTCAAATGAGATATAATTTCAGAAATATGCATTTTTTTTAGAGAAAATATATATTTGGTTTACAAAAAAAATTTTTTTTTCCTTCACTAAACCCTTGGTAAAATGTCATTTCGTCAAAGTGTCAAAATGTCATATCAAATGAGGTGTAATTTAAGTTAGTACATTTTAAGAATGGAATTACCAAAAAAATCTAAAAGTCGACATTACTCGTTGTTACACGTGACCATTCATTTAATTGATATGCGATTTGCGACGTTTTTACTCCTTCCAGCGTGGCTTGTCATGGTAGCGGGCTATCTGTCACTTACTCGGAAATGGGAACGGTCACGCTACGTGTGATACTGGGACTGTGGAATTTCGACATTCGTCTTTTTTGTCGTCCGACGGTCGATTCGACCGCGTTTGAGATTTTTATAACCGGGTCCCGCGATCGAGGGCTCTCCTTTATTTGCGTCAATGTTGCCTACGCATGCGACATTTGTTTTCGGGGGAATGTTGGTATTACTGTCGGTTGTCCAGGGAAATCACAGGGCTGTGAAATACATTTTCGTAAGTCGAAGTTTAATAGTGCAATATTAAAAAATAATCAAAAAGTCTCATTAAAAAAATGTTTCTTTGTTTCTACTATACATTGTGAAGTTTCACAATGAGCGGGTTTATTACTACACATTTATTACCCCTCCCCCTACTTAATTACATTCATCATGGCATATAGGAATTTTTTACTGTATACGTAGCTACATTACATATTTATATTATATATCTATACTAATATTATAAGAGTTTGTGATGTTGTAGGAAGTAATCTCTGGATCTACTAAACCGATTTTGAAAATTCTTTTACCAATAGAAGGCCACGTTATTTGTGAGTGTCATAGGCTATATATTAATCCGAAAAATGAAAAGACTTTTTCGTGGTAGTCGGATTTGCAAAGTAAGTCGGAGAATAAGCGGTCGAACGAAAACTTTTCTAGCTAACGCTGCCTTAACGATGAGAGATATATGATTAAGTTCTAGAGAAAATTTGTAGAACTTGATAATGCCTTCAAAAAAGTCAGCGACAGCATATGTCTAACTTTTATATTTAAGTCACAAAAAGTAGTATTTTATTTTTAAAAAATAATTTAAATCGTTAGGTCATGTTTATTGGTCATATTATCAACAATTATGAATTCTTATCAAAAAAAGTAAATTTATCGTCTCTAGTGTTTAAAACAAAAGGCTTTTTTCTTTTTACTGCATAAATGGTTAAAGAGATAGACACTCACAAATAAGACACTCACAAGAAGACACTAACAAATAACTGTATTATAGTCAAATTGGCATGCAAATACATACATATGCAGTAAAAATATAACCCTTCTTTTGGCAGTCAGGAAATAAATCATAGCACTCAGTACCTACTAACCGAACCACACTCATAATTTCATCACAGGTAAAAAGTTTTGCCGCCCAACGAAGTGGGCACGGGTCAGCTAGTACATTATAAATTGGCGTATTCATTTGGTGACATTGCCTCGAACGTGTTGCGGAACAAGTTCCCAAGAATTTCAGCGGGACACGCAAGTCACATAGAAATATTGTTGCATCAGAATGTTTGAAACATTTTCACAGACGTTTTACTGTTAATTTAGTTACTGAATTATGTTTCTCCACTATTAAATGTAGGTGAGAATAAAAAAAATATAGTTTTTATTACTTTATATTGACTAGAATTACCAAGTGCAAACCTGGTAAGACTAAAAATAACATAATATTGTAAACATAATATAAATAAACATAATATTATTAGAAATGTACGATTTTTTGCATATCTACATTTTTGAATTAACTACTTAGTGTATTATAAAAAATATGAACATGTACATTTATATAATGTATGGAACGATGGCAAGATGACTACATATGAATAGTAAATCTTGGAGCAAATATACTTACGTTTTTTTTAATCCATTTATCATCAACAATTAAGGGGCTAGCTGGATTTTGCTATGCTGTCTCCAGGGGCGGATTCAAGATTTGAAATTGGGGGGGGCCCTCTGCGCCTCGGGCCACGTTTTAAGATTTTAAAAAATCAAGTTAGAGCCACAGACACAGACCCGAGCCGAGACTTCATACAGAGAACATTAAAACAATAAAGAATATTGAATTTTTTTATTATTATTGTTTTTATTGTCGATTTTACAAAATTAAATCTATTTTTCGTTTACCCTTAGCATACCGATTTATCACGTTATCAACACTAATATTTAAACCCCTATGAACATGTAGAAGCGCAAGTCCGGTAAGACGCTCTTCTGCCGTTCGCGTACGCAGTCACGGTTTTAGGCGGCGCAGGGTGGAAAATGATCTTTCGGCCGTTGCTACACTCACTGGTAACGTCGCTAAAATGTTGAGCATTATACGTATCGCTGGAAACATGTCTTCATCAGTAGCTTTTAATATGTCCAAAACGGTGGTCGGAGTTTCTCCTTTTTCCCTATTTAGACGTAGCCATTTTTCTGTCCATATAGCATACTCTGGCTTCAGACTCACTGCATAGTCATTCAGCGCACGCTCATACTCCTGCGATACTTTTCAATTCTATTTTGAAGATTATTATTAGCCTCTGCCACGTTTGTAGAGAAAATCACGAGTAGCAGTTACTATCACGCGTTATAAAATACAAGTAACGTGATCGTCGCGTGATTTAAAATTGAGAATCACGCCCATCACTAGACTACTTACCACCCGCGCTGTGATAGGTAAGGGGCAAACATAGTATCGGACGCGTCCATTAGCCGCGGCTCATGGACGCGACTAAAAGGTTATCTGTGTAATGAATTTCTATTGAGTCGTGCACATTATCGGACGTCAGTCGCGGACGTGACCTTGAGGCTTCCGACGTCCAATAGAGAGCAAGCCGCGTCCCAAACGACTGTGCATACTGTTCAGTCGCGTCCGTAAGCCGCGGCTTACGGACGCGTCAGAGAATATGATTGCCCCTTTACACTATACGAATAGTAGATGGAAGGAGTTTGTTCTCAAAATTCACTGCAAACCATAGACCCGCAGGCCCTTTTTTATGGAAACTGACACAGTTGGCTACATCACCTACATACAACATTCGTGTGTCAGCCCATCACCGGCTGAGCTAGGTGCGATCCTTGGGGGGGGGGGGGCATGGCCCCCTGGCCCCCCCCCCCCTGTATCCGCCCTTGGCTGTCTCATATCTTGTAAAGATGCCCGCTTGAGAAATAGGTAGACATGGCGTCGAGGAGGTATAGTGAAACAAAAACTAGCAAAAGCGTTTTAAAGTCTGTAGTCTTCGGTAAGTTTTCTTGTGCAGACACGGGCCATAGACACAGTCACCATAGTCTCTCTGACGCTGAGAGAGTTCCTAATTCTGTATAATGCCCTGAGACGAGAGAAGCCCCAACTGACTCTTTTACTAATACGATCGAAGATTTGAGTCAAAATAAACATCAATGTTTCGGGCTGATCTAAAGGAATGGACGACAAATTTACTAAAATGCACGGAAATACAGAGCTGGCGATCTTAGTTCTCGCTGAGTTGGTTCGAAAAATCATATAACATATCACACGGCTAATGGTTCTAATTGATATTGGAACCACGGACCAGTGGCATAGTGGCTATTCCATCTGATCTTACATTGTAGGGTTCTGGATTCTATTACAGGCTGGGTCACCATTTTCCGTTGGTATAAAATTAACGGAATTGCATTTTCAATTCTGTGGATTGAATGCAATAACAACGCACACAATTAAACACATATTACACGCACACATACTTATAACTACCTCATAGTAGGGTTGCTTGCAAGCGATTGTTGTATGATATTAAACCATCTCATTGTGAAATGTCACAATAAAGAGTAGAAACAAATAAACACACATATATCATACTTCTTGAATTGTTGAATTCCCTGTTCTACTTTTAGTTTTTTAGTTATTCGATGGTTTTTATCATGTATCATAAACAATACATCAAGATTTTCAAATTATTTACTGAACTTCTAGAGAGAATTTCTAGAAGTATTTAAGTTAAAAAAATGACAAATTTTAAAATGACAACGGGCATAGCACTATGAAATCACACTATGAAGTCATAATTACTTAAAATAATAGTATAAAATATATGAAATTATACTCATACTCATAATCATACTTATACTCATAATCATACTCATACGCATACTATGAAATCATAATGACTATTATGAAATCATAATTATTTGTACATCCCTTTAACCACCCTCTTCGCATGCTCCTCATAATAAAACGTGGTATTTCCCAAATTCCCATTACCCATTTCTATTTTCCCATTATCTTCCCTTTATTGACCTAATTATTGCTGTAGCAATATAAATACAGCCAATTTTTATGTAATGTTTAAGTCGCGTGCTACGAGGCGGCCGACCTCTCATCAGGTGGGCGCGCGACAAAATTGCCCAAAAACCGCCCAAAAAGCCATAATAAATCTGCACGGGCAAAGAACGGCTTGGATGCATGCGTGTTCGCCGTTCGCTCGCTGTTCAGAATCTCGTGTTGTTGTTTCTTACACGGCCGCTAGATGTCACCGCGGGTACTAATTAAAACGCGATGCCCAGGACATTTTCGTACCTCTGATAATAATGTCGACGCAGGGACGGCGAGAGAAATCGATCGGGCAATCGATTTAGGAATGAGAGTGGAGAAGTCAGGAATAAACAAGGAAAGGAACCAAGTGAAAATGCGTAGAGTTAGCGGCATTTTCGGAGGCCCAAACATGACGAATGAGACGAATCACTGATAAAAAGCACCCCTAACGAAGTGAAAAAAGAGATTGAAGTTTAATCAAATGTATACCTCTGTAAAGCATTAAACCACGATTCAGATATTCGAGGGTTATGTAAATATCAGTCACATAAGGGGGGGGGGGGGTAAAATAGTGAGTTAAATTTTTAAAAATCTGATAAATTTTAAACTTGGCAGAAATATTCTCCTGAGAATAAAGGGAGATATGTTAGAGAGTTTTGACGAAAACCACGTCTAGCGGGGTGAAACGGTAAACATAAATTTAGTATGTGTATATCTGAAATGGAATAAGGCAATAATTCGAAATTAGGGTAACTTAATCTTGCACGAATATATGAAAAGACGTATTTGGGGTTTTTCTGAAAATCAACTCCAAACAAGGATCCTCTAAGGAGGTAAAAAGGGGTGTATTATATATTTCAAAAATGTGTGAAATTTGATATTTGGTTGAATATTCTCCTGAGCCACGCCTATCGGGTTGAAGCGGTGATATTACGTGTTTGAGAGTTTTGCAAGAATCCATCACAGAGGGTGTCAAAAATAGGGTTATTTTTTGCGCAAGTGCTAGCGAAAGTGGCAGAAATTTCAGTTGTAATTTTAGTTTACCGTCGTGTCAAGTCCTGTTTACTAACTAAATTCCACCTGGGCAACACCGGGTAATTCCGCTAGTTGTATATAAAATGCTCAGGATACAGTACTTCAAAGTGTAAACGAAGACAGAGCACAGAACAAAAGATTTGAGCGAGATCCTCATAACGGTAATTGTAACCACCTCTCAGTTTTTATACATCAGCTTCGCACACGTTTTGAACCCCTGAAATTATATAATCTTTTCTTTTGTCTGCATTTTAACCACATCCCTTTATTATAAAAATGACAGTAGTTATTTTCCAAGAATTTTATTTAATATAAAATGCTCAATTTAATATAAAAGTCTTGAATTGGACATTCAGACATTCACTCACACCATACTCGCGATAGCTCCCTTTTATGCGTACCCGAAAAAGACTGGCAAAGTAGAGAATAGCTACTTCTATCAAAGCATTAAAGTCTACAATCTACTCCCTACCACTATCAAACACCTGGAGGAACTAAAATTAAAACAAAACATTAAGGAGATGCTGATATGCCACCCTTTCTATGATCAGACCGAATTCGAGGGCTATGACTTTAAAAATATTATACCAATTTAAATGATCGCTCATCTAATAGGGCTGCTAGATGAGCATAGAGCCTTTTGATACTTAAACTGTGTCGATCTTCAATGTTCTATTTCTTTACTTCGTTGACGTCGTTCACCGTTTTATATTTATAAATATCAAGAATATTTTTATAGAGATGAATAATAAGTATTTTACTCAAATAATAGTATATAAAACATTTTTAATGCATATATAGATAGACCTAATCATTTCCTGTGATCCTACCGATCCCTCCAATCCGTGTTTTACAGTACTTTATAGTTTGAGACGTGTGCCAGGTCGGGTAGGGGGGGGGGGGGGTAATAGGTCTAGTTTGGAAGAGGGAGGGGGGAGGATAACAAGTGGCGAAATCCCTACTCGATTAACGATTTTGAACATCCCTAGCACACCTCTTCTACCCAGCGAAGTGCCACAGCCGTTGGAGCGATAATTAAGTGGGCCAAGAAGAAGCCTGCGACGACAGGTCGTTAGTTAGCAGTCCGAGCGTTTTATCTCGGGACAGGGCAGTTGACATGACACCCGAGCGGACCAAGCGACGCACGGCCGAATTCCGAACGACGACCTCCGCATCCTTATCTTGTACAATTAGCAAACATTTAGTTAGCCACTGATAGCGTTGGCAGCTTTAACTTTCTGAATTTTTATGATTGTGTCATCCGAGACCTGCGCGATGATGACGACATCGTGATCGTTGACTCAAACACATGCAATTCAATCTATCCATTCACGGCATACACATAGATATGCCCAAAATTTTGAAATGAGGTGAGGACACAATCTGCTAGCAAACTATATGTTTGAAGGTGGGCACTTTAAACAGATACGGATTAAATACAATATTGAATATTGTATATTTCATCAAATTGGAATACATATGCTTAACTATGGACCTCGTTAGGCTTACCGCCTAATAATTAATTTTGTAGAAGTAACAAAAATGGTTCCTTGGTTTGGTTTTGGTTCCACTGGTTGCCGTCAGATCACTGAAGTTAAGCAGCGCCGGGCGTGGTCAGTACTTGGATGGGTGACCGCTTGAATACTGCCTCATGACTTTAAAAGCCGGGCTCTTCGGGCCGTTACCGTAAGGGGAGGGGGGGGGGTCATGAAGATAAAAAATATAGAATTGGATGTATTCTTTAAACCGTTTAAAAGCCAGTCCCTGTGTCCTTTCGGTCTGCTTGCAATATTTCAGAAGCGAGACCACTTCAATATAGCGCAAGTCTCAAATATAGAGCAAATGGTCTCTAAGTGAGTTGTCATTGCTTCAATGATCACGATGTTTCCAAAGGGCGTTAACGGGACTAACTGTTTCTTGGTAGAACTTTCAGTTCAGTTCCTTTGTAGTTTGCCTACTACAACGGGCTAACCTGTCACCCCAGGATTTTTTAACGATATTGATCGTTCTATCTCCCGTGAGGTGAGCGTAGAAGACTTTGTGGACTATACAAATCTGCCATCCAACAGAGACCAACGCCTTACGGCGAGGCACTCGGAAAGTAATCCAGTGGCTACCAGCTTCGGCTAGATTTCTCCGGCTTCTCGACTGGTTACAGGTTTGAGGTCGCTTGCGCGTACCTCTCCCTTACGTAGCAGTGAATCAGTGTTTACCGAATCTATCGCGGACCACGGCATCCGTATCAGGTAGCCGATTGGCCGTTTCAAGAGCAGATGCCATTTGGTTAACAACTACCCCCGCTCTATAGGAAACAAAAACACAGTCGATTGGCTGACGCCGCACGGTACGCAAACCGCCCAGGAGTGCCCGAAGGTTGATTCCTAGGGGAAACTGGTCCGCAAGCCAGAATCCTACCCAGGCTCGCACTTCTGCGTGGGGGCTGCCGGATGGGAGTTGACCCTTGAGTTAGGTCGACCCAACACATGGGTCTTAGTGGCCTAACTAAGACCCATGTGCCTAACAACCGCGATAGTCTTCGATTTTATAAAATCAATGTTGTATAGAAATTAATTCATAAATAAATAAATACAGGTCTATGTTTTAGAAGCGGGTTTTAACCCTGTATTTTAAATATTTGAACAATTACTATAGTGAGACGGCTGTTATTGCAACAGGGCCCATTAGCTCCCCTTCAGTTCAGTTCAGGCATGAGGCCGTAAATTAATGGTAGTTTTTATATAAGCATCTTTTCCTTAATATAGGTCGAAAAATAGGTACGTAAAAGTCAGGCAAAAATAGGTACGTTGGTGTGGTGCAGGTTTTTTCCTTTTTCATTATTTTTTTTCTAGTTTTCGGTTTGTCTTTTTATCACTTTCATTTTTATTGTTCTTTTGTGTAGCCAGCTTAAGCTATATGTTAGACGATAGACATTGTCGCTAGGCAATAAGCTCTTCTTTTTAAATCTATACTAATATTATAAAGAGGTAAAGTTTGTGATGTTGTAGGAAGTAATCTCTGGATCTACTGAACCGATTTTGAAAATTCTTTTACCAATAGAAAGCCACGTTATTTGTGAGTCTCATAGGCAATATATTAATCCGAAAAATGAAAAGACTTTTTCGTGGTAGTCGGATTTCCAAAGTAAGTCGGAAAAAACTGTCGAACGAAAACGTTTCTCACTAACGCTGCTTTAACAATGAGAGATATATGATTAAATTCTAGAGAAAAGTTGTAGAGCTTGATAATGTCTACAAAAAAGTCAGCTGCAGAATATGTCTAAATTTTATATTTAAGTCACAAAAAGTAGTTTTTTATATTAAAAAAATAATTTAAATCGTTAGGTCATGTTTATTGGTCATATTATTAACAATTATGAATTCATATCAAAATAAGTAAATTAATCGTCTTAAGTGTTTAAAACAAAAACTTTACCCTTTTACTGCATATAATTTCACTTTTACTGCATAAATGGTTAAAGAGATAAGACACTTACAATAAGACACTCACAAGAAGACACTCACAAATATAACCCTTCTTTTGACAGTCAGGAAATAATCATACCACTCAGTACTAACCAAACCACACTCATAATTTCATCACAAGTAAAAAGTTTTACCGCCCAACGAAGTGGGCACGGGTCAGCTAGTTTAAAATAAAGAGATTATTATTATTATTATATAATCAATGTTTGTACGAATATAGACTTACCCTAATGGGACCGACCTCTCCCAATTAATTACGCCGTTAGGAACTTTACGAAATTCTATTAAATAATAAATATAAATGCATAACTCCGCCGTAAACATCATCGAAATCAATTTAATAATAAAGGGTCTCAAGTGGTTGATACCTGTGCGGCTACCGGTCGCCGGTTGTTGATATTGGCTTTATTAATTTACATAATTCCGTTGATGCGGTTGCCTCGTAAAATGGACAAAAAATGATTTTCTTGCCACCGAACTGGATTCGAGCGCCGCGTGGGACACGCCATTAAAACTACCGCGCCACACTCATTATCGTATCTTCTAATTAATATTACAAGTTTTTAAGGGCCGCCTCTCAAAGGGAATCAACGTAAACATAACTCCCGTCCTGCAGATACGCATCAATCCGACCGCCATTACAAATGACCCCTCTCGCCGACTTCTCGGAGAGCCGATTTCGTTGATTTTTACTAATGACTTTTCTCGGCAAGCTGGGAAAGTCAATGGGAAGTACCTAATTGCGAACTCGCCGGTGAAAAACTTTCTCGTAAGCAGCTATGTAGGTATTACGTAATCCACATATTACGTAATCTCGATTTTGGGATTTTCATACCCCCTCCTCCCCCATGTCAACAGACGTACTCAGCGGCCTGGCCCTCCCCCCCCCCTCCCAAGATTTCATAATAAACCGAATTTGAGGAAAATGTGAAGAATCGTGAACCCAGCGTTTGTAAAGTGGTTTTAATGTACTTAAAGTAATTACAAAATCTCAAACTCTTTGGTATATTTTAAAAATCCCAATCTTTAGACCGCAGCGCTTCCAGGAACAGGCTCGGGCGACTCAATCGCAGACGAGCGCGTGGAGTATCTACGCACGTCGCGCGTGTGGGGGGGGGGGGGGTATGAGGCACTGCGGTATTTCCGTGCAGGTTTAGACCAAAAAAATTGCAATGAGGTGACCAAAGTTGATTACTTAATCAGGACGGGCACCCCCCCCCCCCCGTATTCAAGCGTAAGCCTCAGCTCCAACCCCCCCTCCCTCTCGGTGATTACGTAATATGTGGATGGCCCCTATTTGTAGAATCAGGAATCTTGACTCTATTTTCTTCTTACATCACGAAAGGACCAATAGCAAAAGGTGCTCTGCAACGCCAATCCTAAGTGGGTGAGGACCAACAGCGCCAGAATCCGCCCGACTCGCTACCCAAAGGCGAGACCGAGGATATAGAGCCCCTCTTCTTCAGCAGGGTACCGCACGAGGAAACGGCGGGAAAGGGCAGCCCTCTCCTATCATCTGCTACATCTCATACGGGACTAGGAACCGGATTCCAGGATTAGTATTCAGTATTTCAGTATTCAGTTTATTTATTCAGAATATACAATAACAGCATGAATTAGGAATTAAAGCTAATTATCGCATATTAGAATTCGTCAGTTTATATGTAGATGTAAAACTATTTAAGCATAAATATTAATTCAACAATAGTATTGACTAAAGTCGGCTTTACACGACAGACAAATATTTTTAAAAAAAAAAATAATAGAGCTGAATCCATGTACATGAGTATACATATAAAATAGATTATTATTATAAGAATATTAATAGTCATCAAGCACTTTATACAAAAAATAATCACACAATTGGAAGTATCGAAACAAAAATACGAAATCCTCCTCGCCTAAGCGATTTTGTATATAAATATATAGCATACTGTAAACATTATGAACAAAAAACAGTTTGACAGTTTGTTGTTTTCAATTTAAAGTTTTTAAAAATAAAATTTAACGCTCTAAAGATGGACAAAAGTCGTTTCGTAACTAAATGTCTGACAAAATCATTTTGTTGGACCAAACAGAAAAAAAATACTAATTTATTTTGGATTGATATATATTCTAAAACTTGGGAATAAAGGAAACTAAATATAATTTCTATGATTAAGTTAAGATGTAGTTAAAAAAGTGAAGAATTCAAACTGGACAAACCTCAATTTGAAATTCAATTTAAGCAGTTTTTCCATACTTACACAATTTACGATGTGATTGTAAAAGCAAATTTCATTACAACCAATATTTGAAGATTAAGATATATCGGCGATGGATATATTTTTTAAATAGCAAACCAATTGATTTTTTGGTTAATGATTTAACCATACACTTTTAATCATTTCACATTGATTGAAATTTAGTATTAATCTTTAACATTAATTGTATTAATAAATTGAAAGGGGAAATTACATCACTAATATTCGCCATATTTTTAAGGGACTAAACGCATTTTGATTCTTAAGAGCCCTATCACATATTTTTTCCAGAAACGCAAGAAAAGTGGATTTTTGGCGTTCTAATTCCAAGAAATGAAGAGATTTCTACAAACTTTAATTACTGAATTACCTGGACCATTTCTTGATGTTGACCGTAGCGGTAGCGGCCTTTAATTTTAGATATAACGAATATTATTTACTTATTCAGCCCATTTTCCGAAAGTCGTTATTCGTAAAACGCTCGGAAGGCAAACTTTGAGCTCCTTAATATAGTAATATCACTACAACGAAAACCGTATACTATTTTTTTTTATGTCCGTCATGTATTCTTGATGTACACTACGGCTTTATTTTTTCGTTTTTTGACCACATATCCAAGGTATACATTACTTACAATTACACAAAATTAAAAAAAAATCTTCCTGTATCATTCTAATTTTCTCAGAAATAAAATAAGATTCTTATATAATACTTATACTATATTAAAGTTCACTCTTTTAGCAATACGACATAATATAAATTATTGTCATTAGAAAGGAGAAAACACTGCAAAAAACAATTAGAAATTGTGTATATATTTGCTTGCGCAAGAGAAGAGCGCTCAGTGCCGCGGTTTTCTCCCAGGGTTGAATAGTTATTTATTTATTTATTTATTTATTTATCCTATCTTTTATAGTTACATCCAAAAAAAAATGCGTTCATTTTTTCAACTCATTTTAAAAGAATACCTACGCTATTTTGTAATAAGGCTCTTAACGATTTTATTAAATAGAAAGTATTTTGCAGAACATAAAATATTGGACAAAATACGTTTTGCATGACAATGAAAATTTAATACTGTATTTCGACAAATAAACAATTCTTTTTGAACATAATATGATATGATAAACAATGTAGAATAGCCCTGCGAACAAATCTACATCATTAGTTTAAATAGGTATAAAAAAAATGGACCAAATAAATGATGCTCATTTATTGCGTCGTCAAGTTTGAAGTTTTGTAAATCTAGGCAGTCTATATTTTTTGGAAATTTTGGAGAAAGTGGCAGTTTGAATTTGCGAAAATTTGTAAAGTTTAAATCTAGTATAAAATTGCAAACTCTGTATAGTAAACAAACACAAGTTTCTTTATGGAATTTCTATAAAATGGATAAAAACCCGAACTACCACTTTCTACTTTAGAAAACTCAGGTTAGAACAACAAACATCACTTACCAGGACACAACGGTCTAGGGTCTTCGAACTTTACCGCGTCATTAGCAAATATTATTCGTCTTTGCAGTCAGAAACCGAGACCTGAACCGATTCATAATTTCATATGCAGATAGACCGAAAATTAAGGATAGAAATAAATATCCACTGTCAGCAATTAAGTTACCGCCATCGCCGCTATCTTGTCTCCTATTAATATGCAAGTTTAAGAGCCGCCTTTGAAATAAAATCGTAAACATAACTCGTATCTAACAAGAGATACACCTATAGATACGCATCATAAAAGAGGCGGCGTTACAATGGACCTGTTTTGTAAATTAGTCCAGTTAAACGTAGATATGTACAAAATAAGGTATTATGTATATTCAGAATTATATCACATTTAATAACTGTTTTTTTTGCTGCTGGTCATGTAGAAAATGTCCTCGGGAGGTGCAACACAATATTGGAGGACCATCGAGTGGCATCAGATTTTTCATTTTTATATAAAATGTACTGAGCAAAATATTGAATTAATTCTTATATTACCATTTTGTTATTACGGTTTTATACAGAATAACGATGTTTCAATCGTAATTTTGTTGAATTACAAGGAATTTTGTTGAAACTCTATTACTCGATTATATGTATCATTTTTCCGTACGGTTAATACGTCAATAACAGTATACGGTAGTTTCAACATGATTCATGTGTCCGACTATAATCGTATGTATACTCGTATGTATCGTACTACATGCTGTAATGTTAGAAGCGAGATCCCAAATTAGCGACGTAATGAAATAACATTTTTAACATTACGTCACGGTAACTACCGTCACGCCAACACCGTTACTCGTCATGTTAATTCATACGTATGGACAATCCAAGTTATATACGTAATCCTTGTTGAAACATGCATATTTCGGTGTATTACTTCGTTATATTTTTCTCATCGACAGTCCATTTCTCCTAAGAGCTCAATACGAGCGCCTTCCAGACTCACGCCCGATCCATTTACTCTTTACTTACCAGCGTGCAACACAAATTACCGTACCGCTTCCTTATTGCCACGTGCTATGCAGGCGTACTATGTAGACTTTAATGAAATCGACATATTTAACTACGACAGTAGTCAGTCCTTCATAAATGAAGTACGTGAAAAGTTGGAGATCAAATTTCTACATGCACTCACATGAACATACACACTACGCACACACACAAACCCACGCTCCCCATCACACAATACTCACCAACACCCACAAACCAACACCCACATAAACACACACATAGCGAATTTACTACGAAATTTAAAATTCTAAACTGTTTTCATTGTATTAAGTAGCATATTTTGTATTCCTTAATAATATATTGTAAATAATTTAAAACATCGTTGGTTTTGCTATCGTTAGATATTGGGCCCGATTGCGTTTCTTTGTGAACTAAAACTAAAATTAGTCCAAGCGAACGAGACAGAGCAATACGTTAGAGAGGAATATGAAACGAACGATCGTCGATAAATACTACCTGAAGATCTTATACTGGTCCGAATAAATTCGAGCATATTTCGTGCGGTGTAACATTTGACCTTGGCAGGCAGTTTTAATGCGAAAAAGTGACAACCGATCATCTCACACTCCGCTCTAGCGTATTGCCCTGTCTCGTTCACACGGACTAATATCCGATTTTAGTTCACGAAGAAACGCAGTCGAGCCCATTATGTATTTATTTTATCATTGTTATGATCATTGATGTTTTTATTAAAATAAAATACGACCTGTTTACTATTTCGTAAAGCACAAAGCCCCTATTACCCAATCTTCCACTCCATCATGCATTGATCTCAATTTCACAATATCTATACATATTGATAATATAATATTCATCACGAGCTGAAGCTCATTATATGTTCATGAATTGGAATGCATTGGATATTCGTCTGCAGACAAATTACCTCTCAAGACGTGTGAGAACTGTCGAGGCGTCGGCGTTGGCAATAAGCCGTTCACATTATTAATGAAATTTATATGTAAATATGTATTTTAGTAACACTTCTGAATTATCAACTGCTGCTCGAATACGCTATCTCTTTCCCATTGTTATAATACAGTGGAAAGTGGAGTCATGTATGTGGTATTTAATATGAATAAATGTTGAACGTGTGCGTATGCCTGATTACAGGCATACGAAGTACGCACACGTTCAAAAACACGGGGCAAAAACTTCACTTTGATTTATTTAAAAAAACTCACAAACAAATATACTGGGTGAAATTTTTAGTGACCGGGAAACAAGAGCCCTTTAATAAATTTGCACTCTTTATTACCTATTTGCTAATAACTTTTTCTTATATGCGATATTAATATTGAATATATACAATTAGTGAAGACAACGTACAAGTCATATTCGTACACACACCTTCAATTCTTAGGTCCCAGCAAATTTTACTCTGTTGCTCCAGATTTATACGTAGATATGTCCTTTCTGCAAAAGGATCTAGTTGTATTACCACATCGACTAACAAATTTAGTGATATTTTTGGAACAATGTTATATGAATTAATAGTCCAAGAGGCAGCGACACGTGCAAGAGATTTGTAAATTCTGATACTTTCAGATGAGAGAGTATTTTGGCCATTGACTGCTAGTGTAGAGTCAGCAGGCCAAATTCCGGGACACCTGGCGCTGGCGTACTAGAAAAGGTGACATTTTAATTAGTACCCCCAAAGTGTTTTGAAAAAGCTGAAAATTCATCAGTAGACATCTTGCGGTGTCGACTACAACGGGCGAGCCCGTCACCACAGGACGTTTTAACGATTAGTCGTTCTGTCGCCCTGCAGTGAACGTAGAAGACTTTGGACAGTACAATTCTATATACGTCCAGCTACGTCACAACCCGTGAGAGTCCAACGCCTTACCGCGAGTGAGCCAGGAATAAACCCGGCGGGCTCGAGATACTTGCGCCCTCACTTCCAATTGTGACCAGATTTCTCCGGTCTCTCGATTGGTTCCGAGTTCGAGGTCGCTTGCGCGGTCCTCTCCCTTACGAAGCGGTGAAACGGAGTGCACCGAATCTGTCGCGGACCAAGGCGTCCTTTGCCCGACTCTGAACCGGGATCGGATGGCCAATGGTCATTTCAAGAGCAGTCGCCGTAAGGTAGACAACTACCCCCGCTCTATAGGAAACAATACAGTTCCCAGACTCCCCCGATTGTTAGTCGGAGAGCACAATCGATTGGCTTGCGCCGCTCGGTGCGCAGACCGTCCAGGAGCGCCAGAGGATTGATTCCCAGGGGAGACTGGTTGACCCAGTGTCCTACCCAGGCTCGCACCCCATGCGTGGAGGCCATCGGATGGGTGTTGACCCGTGAGTGTGACCGACCCTGAAACAGAATAGGTCTTCGTGGCCAACTCATCAAGGGCCCATTAGCTCCCTAACAATGGCCAGTTCGTAGCCATGTAAACTATGAAAATACTTGTAGCGTGGTGACTGATGACACCCGAGTCCAAAATACTCCCGAGGCCACAATACAAAAAAACCCATACACCACTTTCCTTACAGAAGTATAGCCACGTGTCGGTCTAGGTCAATCAGAATCGTAGACTACGTGGACAATATTTCAAACTGGGCAAGGAGAGATTCGCCCAAACTCCCAATATTTTTTCCTGAACAATAGATAAATCATGAATCAAATCATTCAAACTATCTTAAAGTGCACATGGTGATTCAAGTTATATTAAAGTGCATGACCCAAACTATCTTAAAGTGCATATCGTCCGTTTACAATTAAAACCCAATAAATGAATAAAGGTGATGTGTAGAGATAATCGCATTAAAAGGTTTCATACTGTAATGTTTTTGTCGTTATATTAGTTTTTTTAAATAGGGAAGTTTTTTTACCCAAAAAATAAATAAGGCAGGAAATTATCTAGGCAGGAAAAAGAGCACTTATTGGGTGTACGTTATTTTCGCAGGGAGAACTAAGCTTGTCGTTATTAAAACAGTGATTTTTTAAAACGAAAACAGGACAAGAGATTGTACTTAATCAAGTCGTTCTGAGGCTCTATGTTTTCCTAAATTATCGATACAGAAATACAAAAAACAAAAGTAACGACTAAAAAACTAAACAAGATTAAGTAGGTAACTAGTAGGTATGATACTTGATAGCCTGATCAAAACTTAATCTAAACCATTTATTCCTTGTCGTCCTTATCTTCTACGTCAACATCAGGAAGTAAATCATTTAACCTTCTGATGTTTTATGCCTTCGCAGAACACATGAAGCATTTCAGGGAAAACTCCTTTTGTACCATAAAAATCAAATTAATTTGAACTATTTTATGCCTTGTTTTATTATTTATTTAAAATTGACTAATGACTCCTGACACCCACCAAACTTAATTTTGCTCGTAAAATGAGTCGAAAATACGCCGGCAGGACCGCACTGGCTTCTTTGGGGGCTCATGGCTAGAGACTAAAGAGGGAGTACGGTGCGGGATTTTTTTGAAAATGACCTGCCTGAAAAGCACATTTTCCTACATTTTGGCACTTGCAAAGTATGTGAGTAAAGGCGATTTTTATCAAAAATTACATGCCTGAAAACCACATTTTTCTTTATTTTGGCACTTGAAAATTATATGAGTAAAGGCAAGATTTTTATCAAAAATTACATGCTGAAAAAATGGCATGCCTGAAAACCACATTTTCCTTAATTTTGGCACTGGAAAATTATATGAGTAGAGGCATGATTTTTATCAAAATTTACATGCTCAAAAAAAATACATGCCTGAAAACCACATATTTCTTTATTTTGGCACTTGAAAAGTATATGAGTAAAGCCAAGATCTTTGTCAAAAATTAAGCTTCCTGTTTATTACTTACTTTTAAAATCATTTTAATTTCATCTAAACTTGGAATATTATCTAAACATTTAAAAAAATTACTAATAAATTATTATTATAACCTGTGCTAAAGCCATCACCTAAATCTTACCGCAATACCTCAATAAAAAAAGATAAAAAGAGAAAACGTTATTAAGTAAGCCAAGCTTATGTAAAGAAAAAAGTCGTCCTATACTACGATTACGTTTTAATAATCAGAAGGAAAATGGCCCAAATCAATTATTTACAATTTAAATCAAGAAGTAACCTAACCTAACAACTTTTTGCCAGTTCTTAACTAGTGCTGTCTACTTCATAAAAAGGGGTTTAGATACAAGGTTTTGGATTAAAGTAGACCTAAGTCGATTTAAAATATTTTAAGTTTTTAAAATACCATATCACAGGGGACTTGTATACCAGGTATACTTAGTAAAAACATGTAAGCTACATATATGTGGGAAAACAGTCCAGATTTTGAGAGTTCAAAAATAACAAAAAAGGCTCCCGACAAAAACTGAAAACATTGTTTCTTGTCAGAGCAGTAAACATAAAGATTTTCTTCTTTTATAGATTCAGATTATAAATCGCCCTCTTCACAGTTTTCTTCAGCTTCATTCAGCTTGTCTTGTTTTGGCTATCTTACATTTCATTCTCATATTTTCAGCCATTATAAAATGTTCGCACTGATCTGCAAACAGGTTCAGCTTTATTACTAACCCACTTCTTTTAATTTTAGAAAGCTTAGAAAAGCACAAGGGTCATCTGTATAGAAAAGCTTCCAAGCTTTACGATTCCATTAAATTTCTTCGTGTCTGACTAAAAACAATATTTTAAATTTTCATCTTTTAAATCTCTCTCCGATACTCGCATTAGCACAATCTAAAACCTTGAAAAAAGCATTTTATAGTTTTGAACGGTGGAGATTCCAGGAGCTTCGTCTTTTGATTAATCACCAGGCATTGGCCTTTTCTTTAAAGTCCTTTTTTACTAGAAGTCTACTTCTACCTCTAAATCAATCTTGTTATTTTCTAAGCTGCTATTAACTGTACTTGAATAATATTTTGTTTTTGAATACAAAATTTTCAATTATTTATCGCTCTTTTTATCGCTTAGTTGTTGAAGCAGCTTGTGTATCAAGTTCCAGGCGGCAGAATAGTCAATGGTTTTATTTGGTAAATATTTTCAAACGGGATATATAACCAGAAATTAATATATAGTAAATCAATTGATATAAACAAGTTTTCAAATTGGGACCATTGAATGATGCAATTTCTATAGTTAAAATATCAAATCAAATCAAATCAATTCAAATTCCTAAAACTAATCCATAGTTGTATAGACATAGTTGTATTACATTTACATTTGGCCGTGATATGATTGAATTCTTCATTAATGATCAAATTCTTCTATTTATAATCAAACCATAAAAGGTTACTCTTAAGAATAAGAATAAATTGAGTCTCACCATTTAGTTTACCAGATAAGAAACACAGAGTAAGATATGTAGAAAGTAAGACATAGAGATGTAGATATAGATATATGTACATGTAGATATAGAGAAGATATGTAGAAATTAACTCAATAAGTAGTGATTCAAATAGTAGTGAAAAAAAGAAAGTTATAATGAACATAATTAATTCTTTAAAATACCGATAAATATGAGTTATTTTTGTATAAAATTAATACATGTAATGTCAAAAAGAACAAAAAAAGTGTGACGATTACCTGAGTACAATAATGTCGATTAGTGCCACCAGTGTAGCTCAACCAAAACAAGAGCATATTCTGAAACTCCACAGAGATTGTCTTAACCCTGAAAACTGTAAATGTATTAATCTCAATAAAGTTGACAACATTAAATATCTTGGTATATTAATTGATTACCGGCTACAATGGAGCACCCACATAATGGAGCTGTCGGCAAAAGTTAGGAAACTCACGTATATTTTCAAAGACCTTAGAGGCATTCTGGACCAAAGGACACTTAAGATAGTATACCATGCTCTGTGCCAATCTATCCTAACCTATGGGATCATAGGGTGGGGAGGTGCAGCGAAAATTCATATGGAGCCCTTGATTAGAGCTCAAAAGCTAATACTTAAAATTATAAAGAGAAAGCCTTGGAGATACTCTTCAGATGATCTCTACAGAGAATATAACGTGCTAGATGTACCACAACTATACGTGAAAACGGCGCTCTGTGAATATCAAACTAATTTAGAGACCGCAATAAGAACTCAGCAAACAATCTGCACGCGGCAATCTCGAACTATACATTTTACCCTCGAATGCAGACCACTTTTGGGCAGAGGCATTTTGTGTGCATAGCCCCCAGGATCTTTAATATGCTAGATGAAGATTTAAAAATGTATGTGCCGATGTCTTCTTCTTCTTTTAAAGCCAAAATTGATTCCTGGCTAAAACATGACGCCCGGCAAAATATCCACAAATTAATATACCGAGACAGTTCCCATCATTAAATCTTATCCCTGACATTCCTTATTATTATTATTATTATTTTATTATTACGACTTTTTTTATTTATTACTATTACTTATTCATGAATTTTGGTGACTATTGTTTGATATTATTTGACATTTTATTTTATTTTTATTTTATTTTTATTTTATTAACACGATTATTTATTTTTGTGTTTTATTTCCTATTGTGATCATTAGTTAGTGATTATTAGTTATAATTTGTAATGGTGGCGGGAATATATATAGGTATATATATATATATATATATATATATATATATATATATATATATATATATATATATATATATATATATACATATATATATATAGGTATATATATATATATATATATATATATATATATATATATATATATATATATATATATATATATATATATATATATATATATATATATATATATATATATATATATATATATATATATATATATATATATATATATATATATATATATATATATATATATATATATATATATATATATATATATATATATATATATATATATATATATATATATATTTCCTTTCCTTTTTATTATATTTTTTTTTTTTTTTATTATTCATTGCCGAATATATGTGATATAAAAACTAGAGAGCTATCTGCCCTGGAACAAGTCCTGGCACTTAGTTGGGCAGCAGCAGTACTTAAATGCTAATGCTCATATCGGCCGTGTTCAATTTTAATTTTAATTTTAATTATATATATATATATTTTATTGATATGATTATTAGTGATACTTATGCACTGTTAATGAATTGTTAAATTAATTAAATAAATAAATAAATAAATGTATTCAGGGTTCATCTATGTATGATTTCCGTGCTTTAGATCACCATAGCTTCTAAACGCTTGAACCGATTTAGAAGTAAATGGCATTGTTAGAATTATTATGTCATACCGAGTGTCATAGGGTACCTTAACTGCCCAAATATCAAGTAAATAGTTGTCTAAATGTCCAAATCTCCAAATGTCAATAAATTAATATAAATATATTGTTTTTAGTCTCAATTGAAATGTCTGATTGATTACATTTCGAAAATATACATGTATATTTTATAATTGATAATTACATAAATCACAAATATTCCATAAAAAAGTGTAATAAAAATAATTATAAATAAGTACAGCAGTTTACTCGTACTTTTTGTAACGGTTGTCGTGTTTTTTATTACTTTTAATATATTTACTTGTTCTAAGATCCGTTTCTCTTTATATAAGCGCATTGGTATCGGAATTCAAAGGATTCCACAGCCTCTAACTGTAACAAATGATGTTGCCAGGAGATCAACGAATACAGATTGCATTTCAAGATGGAATCCGATTAGCATCCAGTCTTGTCTCTTTTTGGGTTCAGAAAGATTGGCAGGAGGGCAAATTCGGCCTTTGTATCTTAATTGTCGGCGCCACGATGCGCCTGCTTATTTTTAAATCATGAATCATGCATTTTTTGCTTATAAGACGATCTTGAGTATTTAGGAATGATACGTCTCTTTAAAAATCTCGTAAAAATTTAAAAATCTAATATAACTCAATTGCGTGGTGAGTCTCTAATGAAATATTTAGTATACCTACATTTTAAAGGTATTTTAACATTAAGCGGCTATATAAAATGTCTAAACAACTATGTAAAAGTTTTTGAAGACAATAAATGCGATTTTGATTTTTTTTATTTTTTTTTCGTTTAAATTTTGGCAAATTTTACTATGTTGTTACATCTGTTGGCATATACATTTACTCTAAAGATCAAATGCGGCATCGCAAATATTGCATTCAATAGAAGAGCCTTTACAATCTGGATACTCATCATGAGTACCACTTAAAGACGAACATCAGAAGATGTTGAACTAGAAGATGGTTTAGGATGATTATAATTATCTTCAACTTTTGCCTGGATGGCTGTAGATTTTTTGGTTGCTGAAGAATAAATATTTTTTGGTTGCTGTAAAATATTGTGTTTTTGGGATTAAACCAAAAAGCCCCCGAGTACCCATTTGTTACCGATTATTGCCGAAAACTGTAAACGGAACCGAGCTTCGGTTGGCCTCTACTCTCCACTTGAGATAACATATAAAAATTATCGATGAGGTTGTCCGATTCAAAAATGATGACCATTATGTTTATAAGCGTAGATCGTCTAGGCGGGCGATTGGTAACTGGCAGTCAAACGGTAGCCAAAAAATCTAGGCCCATAATGACCGGTGGGAGATTCTTAATGACCGTTCAAAAATGTCCAAAGATAAGTCGGTCGTTTAAATAAACGCTGTGTGTAATAAACATCCGATCGTTTTATCTCCCCACGAGCATCTGGTTTGGGCGGTGCCCGCGCATCGATGTCTCCGCGGTACAAACTTGTCGAGGCCTACGGATGCTACGATGCTCCGAACCGGCGCGACATACTAATTTTAAGCATTTTTCAATGTCCAAGTAAAAGACTAGGAAAAGATAACGGAAAACAAAAGGAACCATTATTATTGGGACTTCAATTAAGTGAACGCACGATACTCTTCTGGAAAAAGTTCCTAATAAAACTGCAAAAAAAAATCAAAAATCTGTACGCTTGTACAAGTTGCACAAGTTGCTTAAAAATATGTATTTTGAGGCATTTTTCCAGGACGAAAGCCGCTGAAATGTTTATTAGGCATGTGCGAAAAATACAAATATACGCAAGAACAGCTGTAAAGTTTATACATTAAGCCGAATTGTAAGATTTTGAATTTTATAACATAGAAATTTGAGATATAAAGCGTTTTTTTAAATACATTCGCTTCTATTTGGTTATTTTTAGTATTTATATCGTAAATAAAAATACATGAATATAAGTTATATGTGGCAGACATACCCAACTAGCAAGACGTAGCTATACATTGGTCAAGAGAACGTTTATATTGGTCAAGAGCAGTGGCGGTCTCTTCATATAAGCCGAAAAGCCTGGCTTGCCTATAATTCCAAATTAACAATTAAATAAATGAATAACACAATTCGTAAAAAAACAACTAAACAATTTTTTTTGCTAGCGCTCCTACTGCTATCTAGCGCGCACAGCTCGCTCCACGCGAGAAAAAATCTGTTATCGACAGGGTGCGATAATTATAGACAGGGCGCGATTGCTGTCTCGCTCGCACATTATGGGCTTTCAATGCGGCTTTCAAAATCAGTGTTCCTCTCATTCGCACCTGTGGCAAATTACGCTAAACAATATATGTGTATATACAACTTTTGTATCGGGAGCTAAGCCGGGCTTGCTTAGCCATGACGTTGAATGCGAACTGCGAATGCGAACGTGTCAACAGAAAGCGCGACTTCATTATAATTAGTTTGGATTGCAATGTGCGAGTGACGTCGGGCTAATTTTTTATTGTGTAATTTCAATTGATTTGTGGTTTTAGTGCCTGATAAAAAAATGGAGGAAATTGTCCTTTGTGGTCAGTAATGTATTCTTATTACTTTGTTTTCTGACATATGTGACAACCCGCAGGACTAAGACGGGGATACGGTTTTAGCAGCGAAGAATTTTAAAAACTCGATGCGATCATTCCATTTAAATTTTTTCACCTTGTTTTCCGCCGAATTTTTAAAAAACTGAGCGTTTGTACAACATTCTTCAAAAATCACAAGTCGATGTGGGTTATAGGAATTAAGAAAGGAAAACAAAATAAAGGAATTTCAGACTTGGTTACGTGTTGAATTTCAATATGAATTTGATCAAATTTATGAAAACAATCTACAAAATAACTCAGCACCTCGTTTGAGACGCAACGTACGCTGTGCTCATACTGAATACAAACGACTTTTTGTCCAGGTAATTAATTGACAACATATTTTGCGAAATTGACGATCGATATTCGCAAATTTTCAAATTGAAATTTTTCCAACTCTTCAACAACAAACTATAAGAGAAATACCGTTTAGATTTTCCTACAAAGGCATTAGATTCATTATTTGACATTTATGCAAACCATTTTGACAGAAGGTTTTAAAGAACCAAATGATTTGTTTGTACTCCTCTCTTGAATTGAAAGATTGCAATGTTTTTGAACGAATTAGTCAGAATAGCCTCGAAGACACCTTTCCCCAATTGTTGAAGTTAGCGTATCTTGTCGTCACTATTCCTGCTACAAGTGCTTCCGCAGAACGTGCATTCTCATCTCTTAAGCTTATTCATACTTACCTAAGAAATACACAGGGTCAGGAACGTCTATCTGAGTTATGGTTGCTATTGAAAAACAGTTGTTAAAAGAATTAAAGCGTTCGCCATCATTTTACTCAGACGTAATAAAATCATTTTTGAAAAAAGGTAGACGCTTCGATTTAGAATATAAACGATGAAAATATGCCAGCGTGAGTTTCATTCCCATGGCTAGCTTTCTAAGGGTCACTTATTTTACTTTTTGTTCACTTTTTTATAAAATAGTCTTACAGCTCATACAAGCAAGGGTCAACTTATCAACTCAAGCAAGGGTCAACTCAAGCAAATAAAATGGCTTTTCTAAGGGGCTCTCTAGACGATCAAGCATGCTTGACAAGCTTCGCGTCGCGGACAGGGAGGGGATAGTAAAACCGCAGGAAATATGCAAATATTTTTTTGTAATATTTACCAAAAATGCATAATTTTGTAGTTTATACCAGGGAGTCACGTTAATTAGAAGTAATTGATTGATGAATGACGTGACTGGCATTTTTGGTAAATATTTAAAAAAAATGCATATTTTCTGCGGTTTACGATCCCCTCCCAGCCCGTGACGCGATTTTTGACAAGCATGCTTGATCGTCTAGAGAGTCCTTTAAAGCCACTAGAGGTATGCGACTGCTGATAAGTATATGTTAAATTCTGTCTTGCAGTAGCATGCCTTCAGTGTGCTTTATTGAATGTACGACCCAAGCAGTAAATTTCAAACTGAAGATTAAAGAGTAAAGAGGTACCACTTTTTTACTATAAAAAGCGTAAAAAAACACAAAGAGGTATGTCGGGCTTGCCCTATTTACGAACCCTGGGCACGCCACTGGTCAAGAGAACGTTTTCAGGATGCAAAATGGTGTCCATGATTGGTCCTGTATGTTTGTTAGAAACGCGTATACAACGTGAAAAGGATCCACCATTTAGAACATTTAGTGATATAGTGGGATCAATTGTTGCTTCGCTTAGAACTAGCCCTTGACATATTTGTGATATACTTGTAACCCAATGGGGACCACTGGGTAACCTTCCTAGTGCCTTTCAGTTTGAGGTTGGACTCTACCGGGCTCGTGGCGGAATTGGACCGTAGATTGTCTTGCCATCAAAGTCTTAACAATACATTCCAGGATGACAAGACACCAAGAGCTGTTATAACATCCTGGAATGGCGGACACGATCCGCAGAAAATGACGTCTAAAGCTTCTCAATTTATTTTTGCAAATATAATTTTATGTCCGCGGAGCCCAATACTGATTTTCTTGATGGTCTTTCTAGTGAAGCCAAGCGGCCTCTAGTGAAGCCAAGTGGACCGTGGAAAAAAAACATATCGTCGATCCTGGTATGCTCCAAAAGCTCAAATGTGAGTTTTTTAAAATTACTATTGGTGTAAAATCACGCTCCGGATTGTTCTATCAAGTCCCGAGGGCTCAAATTGCTTAGTTTCCTTGTAATTTTCATTGCAGTGGCATCTCGTAGGCATGACTTGATATTTTTTGCTTAGTAGTGATTCCTCTCTAACAACTTAACACTTTGACAGTTTTAATTGTTAGTACAGTAAACTTAGGCACGTATCCAGACTCCAGTTTCACGGGGGGGTAAACAACGCGCGCGGCACCCACCAAACTTGAATTTTCCCGTACATTAAAACGAAAATACGCCGGAATTCCGGGGTTTAAATTCCAACTACCCCTTCCCCCACCTGGATTCGTGCCTGACGCTAAGTACAGTTAGGGACTAAGCTAAATGTAAGCGGTGGCTCAGTTGCGGGTACCGGCGTTCGATCTCCCCACCACAGACATTAGTGATGTGATATCACTCGCCCGGTGCTACTTGACAGTAATAGGTATAGGTATGTACGCTAGCAAAAGAACGCGTGTTCTACGAACGCCGGTCCCCGTACCTCAGCTATGGCTTGCATTTAGCTCAGTTTCCAACTGCACATAAGTCGCGGATTCTCCCTGATTCTCAAATTTGTTTTATCTTTTTTTATACTCAAAAAAAAAATGGGCGGGGACTCGTCTCCTGTGTTCCCATCCTCCCCTGGATTCGTCCTTAAGTAAACTATTATAACAGTTTAGAAAAAAATGTCTTATGTACTCAACTGAAAAAAATATCTCGTGAATTAAGTTATTCAGTTTTTTTCCATGCCCTGAAAAGATCACTTGTCAGCGTATATGAGATCTCACATAGAGTGCGACGTAATAATAGATTATTATTATTACCCCTGACATTCAGCACATGTAGGCGATGCACCAATTTACATTAAATAACAAATGTTGAACTAAAACTTTGAACTGATTTGGTTTAGCTATGTTACCAATGCCATAAACTGCGTAGCGTTTGTAAGAAACACCATTCGATAGCTTTGGAAACGTCCTCGGTCAGTTCAATTCAAGTTTATCGTCCTATCTCGCCCAGACCATTGTGGACATAATAACTGGCTACTGTTCGTAGACTCGACACATCACTCATAGCAGGGGTATAGATATATACATCTAGACATCCACATTGTCACTAAGGTGAAATATAAATAATATGTGCCGAGATAAATCTCGAAATGGATGTGTAACAGATTTTGTTTAATGGTAGGGTTCACTGGGGAGGTTCTATGAATATTAAAAAAATATCGTGTTAAGTAAATCGCCGGTTTTGGGTCTGAATTTCCCTTCTGAGTATTAAAAAATACTGTAGTTAGGTACTGGGAGCTAATGGGCCCTTGCTGAGTTGGCCACGTAGACCCATTTATTCAGGGTTGGCCTCACTCACGGGTCAACACCCTTCCGGCGTCCTCCACGCATGAAGTGCGAGCCCGGGAAGGACTCTTGCCTTGGGGCTAGTTTTCCTTAGGAGTCAATCTTCTGGCGCTCCTGGACGGTCTGCGCACCGTGCGGCGTAAGCCAATCGATTGTACATTCTGACTAACAGTCGGGGGAGTCTGGAAGCAGTACTGTTTCCTATAGAGAGGGGGTGGTTGCTGAACTTACGGCGACTGACCTTACAAATGATGCCGTGGTCCGCGATAGATTCGGTTGACACCGTTTCACCGCTTCGTAAGGGAGAGGGCCGCGCAAGCGACCTCGAACTCGTAACCATTCGAGAGACCTGAGTAATCTGGTCGCAATTGGAAATATGGGCGTGAGTGTAAGCCCGCTGGGTAACATACCTGATTATCTCGCGGATAAGGTGTTGGCCTCTTACGGGCATGTGGCAGCGTTTGACGGTGGACTGTTTTGTCCAACACTTCTACGCTCACCTCACGGGAGAACGTTACATTTCGTTAAAACTTCCTGAGGTGACGGGTTCGCCGTTGTAGTTGACAACTCTAGTTTGTAGTTAGGTACTTTGGTTCATTACATGTACGAACTATTGGAGTTAGGTCTTTTCATGACAAACATACTTCTGGATTTTATATTTTGTATATGTAACAAATTAACCCCTCTCCTCGCGGAATAAAATTCAGCCGTCCCATTCGCGCGCGACCTTTTCGCGCGCAAAATCGACGACCTTGATAAAAACGACCATAACTTGTAAACCACTATACGGATCATTAAAAGAAGAACTGTAAAATGATCGCATTGAAATTTGACATATAAAACATTATAACCTTATCTCGTAAATCAATTAAGATAATAATGGCGACAAATTACAAATTTGGCGAAGTGAAAAAACTCGCCTATTTATCATTTCGATGTTTTTATCACAAAATACGAAAGTCTATGCGGAAATTGTATTTACAGTTATGTTCTTTATTAAATGCTTTACCAAAACCATTATTTTGTTTTACTTCTTTGCATACAAAAATATTTAGTTTTTCAGTCATAATAACCAAGAAAAATTTGATGTCTCCTCGTAAATTTTTTTTTTTTAATTTTGTATTTCTGACTACTTAGGGACTTTATTTATATGAAATTCTTTCATAATAACTTTTCCACTACACTACACTTCTTATAAAATCATACCAGACCTTTCAACTTTGTCTGATATTACAGAAAAATCCAAATATATTGTGTTATTATGTGCTTATTATATGTCTAATAACTAATTATTATACTCTAAAGAGTCACATTTCATAGAAAAACTATAGGAAATCACACTCAAAATATGGTAATTCTTCCATACTAATTACGTAAACAAATAGGTATGCGCACCCCGCGATTTCGCGAATATCGATAAAATTAGGCAGCGCGCCTGTCTATGCAATATCGCCGCGGTGCGTTCTTATTTGTTTAGGCAAATTCGGAGTGTGATTTTCTAGTTTCTTCTATGAAATGTGACTGGAGTATAATAATTAGTTATTGGACATCTAATAAGCGTCAAGTTTTCAATACATTCGAAAAACTTCTAACCACTTTTGTATGCCTTTGCAATTATTATGAAATCAGACTATCGCGGTTGCTTCACATTATAGCTTTATAAACGAATTTACCGCGTGAGCACCCGACGTTTCGGCGACGTTGCCCAGGGTAGACTGGACAGCGGCGGCTGCAACGTCGCCGAAACGTTGGTGTCCAAACTTTACGTGGTAAATTCGTTTTTTAACCACATTTGTATCATGCCTTTGCAATTATTATGAAAAAGATTATCGCGGTTGTTTGACATTATAAATAGCTTTATAAACGAATTTACCGCGTGAACTTTGTGGCACCCGACGTTTCGGCGACGTTGCAGCCGCCGTTGTCCAGGGTAGACTGGACAGCGGCCGCTGCAACGTCATACAAAAGAAACATAGAAAAATATAAGAGATTGGATTTTATCATTTATTTTTTATGCGACTTATGCTTTAATTTTTTTTATTGGTACTAAATTTCCAGTACAAAATAGTACATGCACATTTATAAATTGCCACATTTGATAAAAACTTATAATGTATCACAAAAAAAAGTGCATAACACACATCACGTTACATCGTTGAAATATAATGATACATATAATCGAGTAATGGAGTTTCATCAAAATTCCTTGTAATTCAACAAAATTTCGAGTGAAACGTCGTTATTCTATATAAAACAGTAATAACAAAACGCCGCCCGTCTCTCTACGCCGCGCGCCGGATCTCCCGCGTCCGCCGCCCGCTACTCGCCCCGCCGCCGCTATAGGTCGTCTGAAAATTAAAACAATATTATTAGTTCTCACGTCCTGTCTAAATTTCAATTCAATTTCAAAAACCTAATTCTGTTGTAGTGATCGAAAATTCCCCCTGACCACAAATTTCCGTTTCTTTATTCCATCATAACTTCTAAACGCTTAAGACCAATTTAAAAATCTGCGGTATTACTAGAATCGTTATGTCATCCCGAGTGTCATAGGGTACCTCAATCTAAAAATATTAAGTAAGTAGTTGTCTAAATGTCCAAATATCAATAGGTTAAAATAAATACATCGACGGTGGAAAGGAAAAATTTACTAAACGACAATTTGGGCGATATTGAGTTATATATATCACTAGAATCATAAAAAAATCCTGCGTCGATTAGTCCCACTCTCAAACTGCTGGGGTAGTTTTTGTTGTCGCTTGGTATTTTATATTTTGTTGATTATTTACAGTTTTCGGCAACCAAGCGACAAAAAATTTGGTCAGTTCTTTAAAATGATCAAAAAAGTCACCTGTCGGTTGACTGGAAGATATTGAGTTGGTTGACTGGAAGATATTGGGTTGGTTGACTGGAAGATATTGTGTTGGTTGACTGGGAGATATTGTAATGTAGCAATAAGTCCGCCATTGTACCTTATTTTTTATTGTGCAATAAAGAGATTTTCATTAATTCATTTATTCATCTTAGCAATCTTTATGTTAGTTTAGATTTGAAGAATACATTATATCAATTGCGACCAGATTACTCCGGTCTCTCGATTGGTTACGATTTCGAGGTCGCTTGCGCTGTTAGCGGTGAAACGCTGTATACCGAATCTATCGCTGACCACGGCATCCTTTGCCCGGCTTTTCACCAAGGATCGGGTAGCCGATGGTCGTTTCAAGAGCAGTCGCCGTAAGGTCTATATAGAAGTCAAAATAAAATTCAAAATAAAATTAATAAGTACTGACCTTATAAAGCTCGGCGGCGAAAGCGAGACGGGGGGTGCATGGACGTAGAACGGCAAGCGCGCAACTGTGATATCTGAAAAATAAAACAAAATACTGCTTAGGCGGATCTTTGATAATCTGACCATCCTTAGAAGAATACTCCGGTCTCTCGATTGGTTACAATTTCGAGGTCGCTTGCGCTGTTAGCGGTGAAACGCTGTATACCGAATCTATCGCTGACCACGGCATCCTTTGCCCGGCTTTTCACCAAGGATCGGGTAGCCGATGGTCGTTTCAAGAGCAGTCGCCGTAAGGTCTATATAGAAGTCAAAATAAAATTCAAAATAAAATTAATAAGTACTGACCTTATAAAGCTCGGCGGCGAAAGCGAGACGGGGGGTGCATGGACGTAGAACGGCAAGCGCGCAACTGTGATATCTGAAAAATAAATCAAAATACTGCTTAGGCGGATCTTTGATAATCTGACCAACCTTAGAAGAATAGTCCGGTCTCTCCGATGTTGACCGTTGAGGGAGTTAATGGGCCCTAGCTGAGGTGGCCACGAAGACCCATTCTGTTCAGGGTTGGTCACACTCACGGGTCGACACCTATCCGACGGCCTCCACGCATGAAGTGCGAGCCCGGGTAGGACTCTGGCCTTATTTATTTATTTATTTATTTATTTATTTATTTTCATAACAAATCAACATTACAGTTTCTACCAATCCGTTGATATGCAATATACACATAAATATAAAAAAAAAATAGAATTCTTACAAGTACATACATAACATGTTTAAATAAGCGTTAAATACAAATACCGGCATTAAGAATAGAAAAACTTACAAACTTATAGTACATAAGAGTGAAAACAGTTTATATTATTCTGCCATAAACAAGTAGCGCAATGCCCACACCTTGAAGAGATGCGGGCTCGCTGAAAAAATATCAAAGTCTGGCGCTGTCGAACATAGCGCATTTATGTGCCGCAAAGCTCGTGTAAGCAGACTCCATCGACTTAGGTTGGTGCGCGAGGACGGCTCCGCAAATAGATTATGAATGCGAGCACGATTATAATTGTCCGGGACAAAGAGACAAACCTTCGCTAGCATGCTAGGATTATCAACTCTTCCCCTAATCAGCTTGAATTCCCCTAACTTATGGTCAGTTTCCCCTAGGAATCAAACTTCTGGCGCTTCTGGACGGTCTGCGCACCGTGCGGCATAAGCCAATCGACTGTGCACTCTGACTAACAACTTGGGTTGTCGACTACAACGGGCGAACCCGTCACCCCAGACTGGTATAACGATCTTACACCGCATGGTGAGACACAGTCTAGATTTCCTCAGTAAATAAGCCCAAATTGAAAAAAAGTTGTATGTTATTTTAAGCTGCATTTTAGTTTCCCTATAAAATCCGATATTCAAATAACCAAATTTCTCAAAAATAAAAATATCGAAAATAATTTTTTTTCCGTATTTTTTTGTTGTTTTGTATCGATAGAAATCCAAGCCTTCTCTACACACATTGAGAAATTTCGGTTTTTGCCGCCAAAATATGAACTCTGAAAACGTGGTCCGTTTGTAAACGACGTGTAAATATCAAAATACATCTAATTCCTTGAGTATATACCTCCTAAATGGAATAATAACGATTTTATAAGCGAAATAAACCAATATTTTTACTACATTCGCGAGATTTCGTTCGTTTCGAAAAAAAATTCGATACACCGCCATTGATCGTGTTGCGTCACTTCACAAATTTACTAAAAACTACGTGACAAAAAGGAAATGGCCTTCTCCAATCGGTAATTATCATTCCTACACAATTTTAGAATGCATATAACTCACTTTTACGGGTAAAATCCAACTAAAAACACTTAAAAACACAATAATTGTAGCGCGTCGCTTGGCACTCGTTTCGACGCTGTGTCGTCGCTGTCAGCGGAATTTTCCACGATGTTGGCAGAGTTGCCATGTACCTATCGTACAGATTTTATCGCATGATACTATCGTATACAGTAATGGTAACGAATCATTGGCTATTTTCTGGCATCAAACGATAAAATATAGAAGCGCGTTCTATTTTTTAATGGAATTTTTCCCAAACGGCGACTGCGCCTCCATCATAAGGGGGTTATTGGGACGCCTCACATTTCAACGTATTAAAGTTTATATCCCTAATGGGACTCCTCACATTTGAGGGGTTAAAAATATAAATAAAACAGGTTTTGTAGTCTTTGCCCGATGATTCGGCGATCTTGCTACCGCCATTATTCAGGGTAGAAATTAACAAATGTTAAATTAACCGGTATTTAACAATTAAAATATATTAATAAATAGCATATATTAAATAATTACATATATCAAATATATAATAACCCTAAAGCGCTCTCAGTTAGTATCCGCTATTGTTCTTTGGGCAGGCGGGCGACTGATGCTGATACTACTTAGATTACAGCGGTGGGGAGCACAAATTTTGAAATTCCGCCGTGTATTTAACACTCACTTCATTTCTTTATACGTCTTTGCGCTTTGTATTTGCGTTGAGAACATTTAAAAACAGGGTTCTAAGTGGTAGATAATTTTAACCGCCCTACCTTTGACTTATTATTCAAAAAGAAGATTTTAATTAGATTTCTTAATAACACAAGAAATCTTTTTGTACAATACTTTTACGCAATAGACCCATTTATGACCCTTTTTTGTATTTAGAATCGTAGGAACAATTTGACTTATCACGAACGCTTTGTGGTTTTCGTTTGTTTTTTGTTTTTTTTGTACTTGAACATTCGGGATAGGTTTTGTTGCTTACATGGGATAATATAGCGGACGTATCACGCATGTTCGTATGGGGAGGGCGGTTAAACCATCTTCTTTATTAAAATTCGGCGTGTTTTTTAATTGGCTCACGGATCATACGAGGAAAGTAAAATTATTCGTTGGATAGCATAATGCGATTTTGAAACTGTACCCATTTTAAAACTTTATTTCGAAATCAGATTTGTAGTGTCTCTATACATTGATTGCATTTTTGCACTTATGAGTAGGTATCGGCAACGAATATCGGCGTCCTCCTATAGAGGGTTGTAGATTTAATGTATTCACTTGTATACTTTAATGTATAATAATTCTACTTAAATTCCCACTGACTTCTGACAGTGATATTGTCTTGAAACGACGAATACCACTTGACTGTATTCTGGTCATAATATAAATAAAATTTGTATTTTATTTCACAAATCAACTTGAGAGAAACATAACCTTGATAATTAATAATAGTGATATACCAAATAGTTATTGAACCGGATACCGGATATCATACCGGATATTGGCTACCGGATATCGGCATCAGAATATCCAGCCGAATATTTAGTTTAGGTTAGTTAGGTAGTTTAGGTTAAACCGAATAAGTAGTTCGTTTATTGTGAAAAATTAGGTATGCATAACCTTATTGTTATTAAATTGCTTGGATTGTCGTACCACAAACCCAATAAGTTTGAATGAGGAGTCGGATAGTCGGCGTATGTGCTTTCTAAAGTGTAGCTGAGTATCAAAGAAAACGCCGAGCTATTTGATTTCAGTAACTTTTTATTGAGACGCACCTAAAATTAACAAAACAAACATATAATAACATATCAGAAAATATAGTTTAAAGTAAAATAAAATACACACGGAGCGGAGCTGCCATGGAATTCACCGACCAAAGTCGGGCCCATCATAAAACAATTTTTTTATACTTTTGGGAGGTGAGCAGTGGATTCCGGAGTAACGACTGGCTGTGGTAGGTTCAGGACAGCTGTCTTGCCACATGTCAGCGAACACCTTACCACCCATTCACTCCTTCTTCGAAGCCATAGAATTTGAGATGCGTAAATCACGATTTTAGATAATTTCTCTAGGAAAGAGTTGATTATTTTTCTGGAAGGACCAAGATCTTTAAAGAGGTGAACCAAAGATTTTTCTGGCAGGCCACGAGTGCCAACTTACACCGCGTGAAGGTGAATAGTGAGGCCGTTCCGGGTGACAGCATTTACGAGATCATTGTATTTATTAAATTTGTACTCGTGCGTGCGGTCTTTTGGGATATTTCATTACAACGGAACAGTTAATTCTACAATTCTACAATTCTCGAAAGGTGGCCTTTAGGCCACCTTTCGAGATAGAGAGTAAAGAGTTATATCTGGACAGAGGGCTGTGCATCCGAGACTTTCGGGGAATGTATACTACTTAGAGACCGAATCGACCTCCAGAATCCAATCTGACGCTTTCTCGATTATTGAGAAAGGTTCTGTAGTTAAATGATTTTTGCATTTAGAGCCATCCCATTCAAACTGTATTATGGGTTTGAAGGGTTATGTTTAAATCTTGTAGACATGAGCCACTGAGAGGCTAATTACTTCGCGAATAACAGCAAGGACTTTGTCATGGCGGTAAGTGCCGTCTTACTTTAAGGCCACCTTGCAGCCAGCTAGAATATGTCTAGCTGTGCAAGGGATATTGAACTATCGTCGGCATAGCTTGAACAAGCGAGGCTATTGGGATCTGGAAGTGTATGCTGAAAGGCATTCAAATAAAATTGCAGAATCTCTGGCTTCCAGTCATAGAGCATTACCTTCCAGTGCATTGGAGGCGGAATGCAAAAGTCCCCAATTGTTGTTTCATCATTCGGACATTGAAAGCCAATATCATGATCCATGCTGTTGCTGTCGTAATCTCCCCGCAAGTGAGACTTCTTCAAGTCCACATCGCTCATGATTTTACTGCCATACCCCAGCCCAGTGCCATTCTGGGCGATTCCAGTAAGGAACTTTTGTGGAAGTTTACGCGGGCCTGTAGATCACTTGACTCACTACGGCCAGTTATTACGTGCTTCTATATTGCCGGATCTTTGGATAGCTTTGGATGAAACACAAAAATAAATAGACGTGAATATTTATTGAAACGATGTGCATTCATATGCATCCCATGCGCGTTGATGAAATATCCAAGACCCTTGATTTCAGTAGCTGTCGCTAATACAAATCTGGCGATGAAGTAATCATACATAAAATGTGCAGATCACATTAGTTACGCTATCTCTGAACATTTATTAATATTAAAATGAAAAATCTTGGCTCCTTGCATAAATCGCGTAAATATTACGCTGTCTTTCAGCGCTAACCAGCCACATAAATTCCAATGGACATACATAATTTCACATTATCAGCAAACATTAAACAATGAGTCGTTGTAACAACTTTCCTCAAATTATTGATGAATAGATGTTAGCGAATGGTTTCATGCAGCTTGGGCCATACGATCCACTGTGTTTTCGGATCGGCCCAAATCACGATTGAACTCCTATTCAGAAGCCTCCTCGCGTGGAAGGCTACCCTGGGTAAGACTTTCGCGTCTAAGCCCTCACAGCTGGTGGATTGGTTTCTCCTGGATATTCCGGGGCTACTGAACGGTTTTCGCACCGTTCGGCGACGTCAATCGGTTGTCCACTCTTACTAATTGCTGAAGGAGTATGAATTGGTCCGCAATAAATTCAAACTGAATCACCGATGACCATACGGCAAGTAGGATTTTCTGCGGCTTGACCACCATGTCACTCAGCTCATTGGGGGTCACGGTGAGCTCAAAGCCAAGTTATTTGACCTTGGCCTCAACGACGATCCCTGGTGCTCGTGTGGAATTGGTCGCCAGACGGCCGAACACATCGTTTGGACATGCCCCAAGCTCGACGCCGCACGGGCGGAAATGTTGTGTGTTGTTGGTTCGTGCGTCGGCAGTCTGCCGGTTTGGCATGCGGACTTGGTAAGTTGTAGGGGTTGCTTTGCTGCGTTTCGCGAGTTTGTGGGGCTGCTTCATCATCCGAATTCGCCCGTACTGTATCGTCCCTAATCGCCCCCGTGGGTGTGTGCCCTTTCACAGGATCCCGGTCGTCGAGGTCTCCGACGGCGCCCCTGCCGTTTGCTGGCCGTTTTTTCGACACCCCGCATGGAGCATGAATTCCACCGCCTCGTCATTGTGTTGAAAATAATATATTATGTAATGAGAACTATATAAATAATGAAATATGTTACCGCTTAGTCGCATAGTTTAGTTTTAGATTTAATTAAGTAATCATTGTAAACATTTTGAAGTACAAATAAATGGTTTACGAGGTGCCGGCGGGGGCTGAAGCCCGGAGAATCCTTCCTAAGGTCTCCGTTCGCTCACCCCTCACGCGCTACCCTTCCGGCACGCGTGACGTTGTCGTTGCATGACATCCTGGGCAGATAAAATGACCCACGTCGTTAGAACTGCCCGGGTGGTGGGCGGGGTTTTCAACCCTTGCCTGTCACCGCGTAAATATTAAATAAAAAATATAAGTAGAGGTTGCAGCGACTTTAGACCCGTGACCAGTCGGGAGATCGGAGGTATCCTGATGGTTAATTCCAGACAGAGATATCCTTCCAAAACTGGTAGACAGGGGACGAGCCTGCACCTTTCCTGGTGCCTCGCCGTAAGGCGTTGGCTCTGTCGGGAATGTTGGCTTGGCTATACAGTAGATTGGTATTGTTTCTAGGTCTTAGACGGTCACCGCACGTGAGATAGAACGATTACTATGGTTAAAACTTCCTGAGGTGACGGGTTCGCCCGTTGTAGTTGGCAGCTCTAACTCTGGTGAATAGATTAAACTACATGGGCCCATATTTGACCCTCGCCTAACTTCAGACAGGGTGTTGTATAATTTACATTCAATTTGGTCAAATTAAACGAAAAATTTCATACACTAAAAAATTGCTTATTTGCGTAAGGATATGTTAGATAACTTGATTCAGTTGTTTCGTTAGAGCACTACATCTCGCACTTTTCTTGGAGAACATAGCACTAAAAAAAATCTGGTTGATACACGGTATCTATCATATACTTTCCTAAATTTCGTCGTGATGAAGCGTCATAAAATGCGTCGCTGTTATAGTTATTGAAGAACAAGCCGAAGCAAAACCGGCTAAATAACGTCGAAAAAAACGTAAAGTAAGCAAGAGTTTTCTTAGAATTATAAGTCATATTTATTTATTTTTATAAGACCAGTATTAATTTGGTGATAAGTGGTGGGTACATGAATCCTGAGATAGAGTGAATACAGGCATACATATAGAGAGACTCAATTCACAGGATCTCATAACATGAAGATCCGATGCAATCTTGAATTATTAGTTTTGATAGAAAACAAGACTTTCCTTGCTTACATTCCTCGTGTAAAAAGATGTATTATTTGGGAAAGTAAAAAAGAGAGAATCGTTTTGTTATGTCCCAAACACAAAACCACAATTTTCCAGTAGCCAGGTAGATATTATTCTGCAGTTGCGAATGACATTGCTATCGAGATCAATTAGAAGACCACTACAAGAATATGTATTTTTTTTAGATTAATTACTTGTTAATTTTATTATTATTATTGTTTTTAATTTGTTATTTTTTTTTATCTTGATTATTTGATGTTGATTTTAAGGATTTTTGAGTATTTGATTTATTTGATTTTGATTACTTTATTTTATTTCTTCAAATAGTGGTGTTCTGTAAAAAGAATAGTGTGTCCTGAAAACCAGGTTAAGAGATATCTTTATGATACCCCTCCCCTAATTTGCAGCATATGTATTTATTTCATTTGTCTTTTTTTAGTTTTAATTTTAAATGTTGTGTTCTTTGTCTATTTTTTATTGACAGCTGCAAATAAATATTATTTTATTATTTTGTTTCATGTTTGTTTGTTTGATGGATCTTTTAATCGGTGCTTAATCGACGACTTGACTTAGTCGATTGTTAATTCGCAATGTTAACAGGCCGACTTATGTTTTTCGGGGCGCCTTTATCATCGATCGAATCGAGTGTTCGGCTTCTCGCGTTACATTTTCTCACAGCCGTACACTGTTTTAAAAAATAATAACGGACACAGACGCGCAGACGCTGGCGAGGCCGCATGGCCATACAGTGGATGCGCTCAGTCGTAGCTCACAACTACTGCACACACAAGCCCTTAAAGAATTATCAGCGTCGCGATGGTCCCGACTCATCTCTTAAGTTTTCGATTCATTTCAGAACCCTTGAACAGATTGCGTAAATTTAAATTTGATAAACATATATTGGTTTTCGAAATGCGACCCTTCTTTTTCAAACGATTATTTTAATACTTCTCTTTTTACTTTTATTAGTTTAATAAAATAGGTAAGACTATCTTGCTCAACTTTTTTTAAGCAAATACGATATAAATAAATACAAACGGAGCTGCCATGGAATTCACCGACCGGAGTCGGGCCCATCATAATACTATTTTTTTTTTTACACTTCTGGGGGGTGAGCAGTGGATTCCGGACTTACGAACCGGCTGTGGTAGGTTTAGGACAGCTGTCTTGCCACATGTGAGCGTTCACCTTACCACCCATTCACTCCCCCTTCGAAGCCATAGAATTTGAGATGCGCAAATCGCAGTTTTAGATAATTTTTCTAAAACTGCGATTTTAATACTTTTAAATTTATGTACATCATTTTTATTTATAATGTATATGGCTAACAATTTTATGTAATAAATTTTACATTGATTGTCAAAATTGATAACGAATTATAATGACTATTAATGTATACATTCTTTCAAATTGATCACGTTATTTCCTTTTTTATTTTTAAAATAGGTTCATACACATATTTAAAATAATTTAAATGTCAGCCTTAAAAAAATAGAGTAGGGGAAGGCGGGGCATATCGGGCACCCGGGGCACACCGGGCACCTCACTTTTTAGCGGTTTGGTGCGACGACGGAGTTTGAATGCACTCCACCGGCCTCCAGTACCCCGCGAGCATCTGCGGACAGCGGTTGTGTCACCGGGAGCGTGCGTTTGCGCCGATTAAAAGCGATTTCCGTGTTTTTGACTATTTGAAGTATTATTTATAATTATTGGAAAGTGAATTACTTTAGTTCTATTGTATGGAAGTGTTTGTCACTCATTTGTAATCAAGGTATGTTAAGTCTAACTAATCTAATTATATGGTATCCTAAAATACAATGTTCTTGAAATAATTTTTGATGTATCAATTGAAAAGTACTTTATGGGGCAGAATGGTCGGGGTACAATGGGCATGTGCTCATTATGCCCCGGTTTGTATTGAAATGTTCCATTTAATTTGTTTTTAGACCCTTGTCCTGCAGTGGGGTATTTTTAAATATATTTGTTTGTGTAAAGTTTAGGGCGTGTTTGTGTGTTTGTACATCAAATCACAAAATGTGGGGTTAATAGTTTTTTTCTATTATTTTAGATGGTTCGCAATTACGTGAAAAAGACGGGACATCAGCAATGGACCAACGAAAGTTTGCAGCGGGCATTTGTAGAAGTTAATATGAATAAAATGAGCTGCAAGACCGCTGCAGAATGCTTTAACATTCCGCGGAGTACTTTGCAAAGATACTTAAAAAAAACTGCCCAAAATCCAAACCGACCAGTGAACGTTATTAAAGTGGGCAACTTCAAGCCGGTTTCTTCAGCGCAACAGGAAAATGACCTATGCGAATATTTAAAAAATATGGAAGCCCGCCTGTTCGGGCTGTCATTGAAAGAACTTCGACAATTGGCATTCGAATTGGCGGAAAAAAACGGCTTAACTCATAATTTTAACCCTAGGGCAAAGATAGCTGGAGAAGATTGGGCAAGGTTCTTTTTGAAGCGGAATCCAATAATTTCTTTGCGAAAGCCGGAAGCAACATCTGCAGCTCGAGCTATGGGGTTCAATCAAGTGGCTGTCAGCAAATTTTACGAACTGTTACAGGAATGCGTTGATAAGTATAACATCACTTCTAGTAAGATCTTCAATGTGGATGAAACAGGGATCACTACCGTTGCAAAGAGCCTAGGGAAAATTTTGGCAACGAAGGGCAGGAAACAGGTAGGTTCTCTGTCTTCTGCAGAACGAGGACAGCTTTTAACTGTTGAAATCTGCTGTTCCGCTGATGGCTCATACATGCCACCGATGTTTATATTTCCAAGAGAAAGAATGAAAGCAGAGCTATTAGATGGAACACCGCCCAATTCGTGGGCCGAATGTAATAAAAACGGCTGGATAACTAAGGAACTATTTCTAAAATGGTTCAACCGATTTGTAGAATGGTCGCGTGCGACAAAAGAACAGCCAGTTTTGTTGCTTTTAGACGGACATGCAAGTCACGTGAAGAGCCTTGAACTCATCGATACAGCAAGAGAAAAAGGAGTGGTCTTGCTTTGCTTCCCACCCCACTGCACTCATCGCTTGCAGCCTTTAGATGTGTCTTTTATGAAGCCATTAAGTACGTATTATGGGGATGAAGTAAAAAAATGGCTTCGAAGTCATCCGGGACGCACTATTACTCATTATCAAGTTGGATCATTGTTCGGCAATGCCTTCTTACGAGCGGCTACAATGTCGGTGGCAATAAACGGCTTTCGAAAAACTGGAATATGGCCGGTAGACCCAAACGTCTTTGATGAACACGACTTCTTGGCCGCTGAAACTACAGACATTCCTGCAGAAGAAGAACCACCCGAAGCTTCACATCATACTCAAAATGCCACAATGGAAATACAACCAAAAACGCCAGACATGAATCCATCCACACCATTACTACTTCCGACGACACCTGTGCAGCGTCCATCCACACCAGTACCACCACTTCTACCACTGCCAATGCCAAGTAATTCAACGTCACCACTATCCCTGCCAATGACAAATCAATCAGTTCCATCTACATCTTTTCAGAACTTTTCGCCATCCCAAATATTACCTATCCCTAAAGCACCCGCTAAACAAAGGATTTCTAGACGCCGAGGAAAGACTGCGATTATAACAAGTTCCCCATACAAAAGGGAGCTTGAAAGTCAATCAGTTGAAACAAAAAATCGAAAGAAAACTAAAAAAATCGTTAAGAAGGCGGAGAAAGTCAAAAAGTCTAAAAAAGAAGTGGCGACAGATGATTTTGATTCTACTGGAAGTGAGGACGAGGAATGCCTATATTGTGGACGCTGGTATTCCCAATCCACTGAAGGTTGGGTTTCATGTAGAGCCTGTGGCAAGTGGGCACATTGTTCTTGCGCGGGGGAGGACGATAACGACGAGGAATCTTCACATATCTGTTCTTTCTGTGCCAGATTTTAGCATCATACCCATTCTGCCCCGGACGTGCCCATTCTGCCCCAGACCCGGGGCAGAATGGGTAAAAGGAGTTTTTTTTAATAGTTTAAATTATTTCTGTTTCTTAAGTTTTTTAAGTATTACTGCTGTCTGGGATGTTTAAGCATTAAATGCTGTTATGAATAAAAACATATTGACTTTAATTCTGACGTTACAATCGATTATATCGATGTTAATCCTTAAGGTGCCCGTTATGCCCCGGTCTCCCCTATAATTAGGTGGCATTAGGATAACTGACAATAGTTTTTGGAATATCATGATATCAGTTTTATGCTACTGGATATTTGTCTATGAAATTTGAATTGTATATGTTGTGCATTTTACTGTAGACTATTGTGATTTATAAATGTAGATGACTATTAAATTAGTTTCGTAGACTTGGAGCAATTTCTATGTGCACTAGGGAGCAACAAAATCGAAGCACTTTGCCTGGTTACGCTTTCACTCTGAATTTGACGTTTATACTGCGATAGTTCTATCAATAAGATATATTATTTTATTAGCTTTCGCACGAAATTTGTTTGTCAATTGATTCCATAAATTTAGAAAACGTGAAACTACGAAAAATTGATTTCTTCAATTTTTAAGTTACCTGTGGGATTGTTAGTTAGTTACTCTTACCTGTGGGATTGTTGTGTTTTTTAAACTGGCCAATTTGAACTTGGATAAAGTCGATTTGATTTGGGATTTTAAATTCAAATAAATATTATTATGAAATAAATGTTATTACTTTATAAAACTAGTCATTAATTGGTCTTTTAGTCGTTTGTTATTGCTTGGATATTTTCGTATGTGCAATCATGGAAAAAATTGCGTTTTTTTAAATATGAGTGGCACAACACACTGATAGTCAGTTAAAGCAAATGTGTATTGTCAAGATCTGAAAACAACGATATAGAAGCTGAAGATTTAACAATCGAGGCCTGTTCTATTGGTTTCCGTCACTATTTTTACACGACAACGCACTACATTACACTTTACAGCAAATAGTCGCAAAGATGCAAGAGTTTAGACTCCCTACAAAAATTAAACAGCTGGAGGACATAAAATTTAAAAAAAACATCAAGGAGACGCTGATACGCCACCCTTTCTATAATCTGGCCGAATTTGAGGGCCATGATTTTTCAAATATTGTGCCCATTTAAATTACTTAAAAAAGTAGAGCCTTATTGTCTGATTATTTTATATGGTCTTATATCTGTACTTTTAGTTTAAAAATGCATAACGTAGATTTATTTTGATTATTTAACATTTTACTGACAATTTGAATATTACGATGAATAATTTTACTACGTATCTTTTCGAATTACTAACTACTTCAAATATTAGTCTTCTAATTTGATTATTTATATTTATAGTTTGACAATCTAGTAGTTAATTCTTGACTACCTATGTATGTTCAGTAAAGAGTAGTAACGAAACTTACTACATAACCCAATTATTTTGACACGTCCAAGAGCGGTCTTTAGCCGTCAATTGGATACGACGAAAATGTAATGTAATGTAATGTAAAGTTACGACTGGATACTCTATGTCAGAGAATGCACTCGCCAGACGTTGAATCTTTAAAGGGGGAAAATTCAACTCCGAAAATGCAGTGAAAAACGCCTTTAAAGCATTTTCTGTTCAGGAGAGTTCTAAGCAGATGCATTAACCAACACTCATTAGATATGCAAAAGTGTATACATAATACATTTTATTATTTCGATTAGTTAAATATAATGTTCATACTTTTTTGTTTAAATATAGGAAAGATAGGACAACAATTCATGGGTAAGGGTCTAATATAAAAACAATATAAAATAAAACACCGATTGAATTGATAAAAACTGAAGCAAATTAATATTTTGCATTAGTTACATAAAAGTGGTCGACTTGAACAGTCGTAATGGAATAATTTATAACGGGAAATATAATATATAGAACAGGAAAAATAATTAAATAATACTTTGTTACTTTCCTGGCGAGGAAAGTAACAAATTATTATCTGTGTGTCTGTCTGTCAGTCTGCATTCCTCCGTGATAGCGGCCAAACGCTTCGTCCGATTGAGCTGAAATGTTATATGCAGGCATCATTTGGACATCGCAAGAGTTGAAATATTGTGGTTCAATTCGGTTTACCAGGGTGCGCGCTAATCATACTTCAATCTCGAAATAATGGACTTAAAGACTTGAAATTTGGTATACATATGCCTTCTCGGACCGAAATTTTAGATGAGATATCTCCTATACGAGCAACGCAAAAAAATAAAATATCGCCGTATTTAAGAAAATGCTACATAATTTTTGGAAAAGTACCATTTTAATACCACGGAAATACTACACAAACACGTGACGCTCGAATGAAAGGTTTTTTTGAATAGTAGGTATTTTTCCGAAGGCATCGCGCAATTCCTTTTTCGTTTCGGACGAAAATGTTTTTCTTCTTCCAATGTTCTTTTTCTTTCGTGGGTTCCTATCCCGCTTTATATAGAGTGCTTTAAGAGGTCCCCAAGTACTTAGAATCCAAAAGGGGTTTGAGGGGGTGCTGTTGGGGGAAGGTTTAGGGGATGTTAGGGTGAAAGGAGGGAGGGGGGTAGCGTTAGGGGGCAGCGTTGGGGGGTTGAAGGGATGGCGAGGCGGGGTTAGGGTGGAGGGGGGGAGGGGGAATAGGGAGGGGGGTGGGTGGGTTAGGGGAAGATGAGGGGGTGGGAAAGAGGAGGGAGGTTTATAGAGGGGGGCGTGGGGGGTTGGGATTTGGGTGGTGTTTAGGGGTTTAGCGAGCGAGGGGGGTTGCTGCTTGCCGGGAAAGTCTTGGGATGACTTTTGCTGATGTATCATTTAGAGAAAACGGTCCTCAATTGTGATTGGCAATGTTGTAGAATCTTTAAGCATGGCTTGTTGTAATAGTGCGATGTGACCGAGGAAAGGCCGCGTCTGGATTCCACACAATTCCATTTCTCGTTGCGCCCGTCAGAACGGTTATCAGATCTCGGACGGACCCCTTAAACACCCGGATTAATGATGTATATTAGGCTACCGGAATGTGCCTTCACCTCTCGAGACATTTTCATGCACGAAATTCTGTATGCAACATGGTTGCATTCTCACTTACTACATTTACTTACAAGGCTAAATTTACAAGGTTTGATTAAGAAGTTTCCGGATATCGCCCGCTACAAGTAATATTGATATACAGGGTGAGTTTTTAGTTATAGGTCATATAATCAACAATTATGAATTCTTATTAAAATAAGTAAATTTATCGTCTCAAGTGTTTATAACAAAAGACTTCTCCCTTTTACTGCATAAATAGTTAAAGAGATAAGTCACTCATAAATAAGACACTTACAAGAAGACACTCAGAAATAACGGTAATATAGTCAAATTGGCATGCAAATACATACATACATATGCAGTAAAATATAACCCTCCTTTTAGCAGTCAGGAAATAAATCATAGCTCTCAATACTAACCGAACCACACTCATAATTTCATCACAAGTAAAAAGTTTTACCGCCCAACGAAGTGGGCACGTGTCAGCTAGTCAAAAATAACGGATCCTTTCATGTATGAAGGCACCTATACTTCTCTATACATCTTTAGGTACGGATCCGTCATATAACTGTTCCTGCGTTCAGTTTTTATGACAAAACGTAATGGCATATTTTGCCGGACCGGTAATACTGTCGTGCGTGAACTCCCTCATACTATTACTTGGGCCATCCACGAAAAAACACGTATACGAAACGGATCTGTAAAATGGATCGCTGTGTGAACGGGCTCTTAGGATGAACGCAAAACTTTGCACTTTACAATCTACAGTCAACCTATAACGCTTATGCTCGAGTCAACGCCTAACCGCGAGGCACTGGAAAGTGCCAAGCACCGGTGTCTCCTCGCTTCCTTACTACCAGATTTAGATGTATTTCTCCATCCTCCAGTCTGGTCACAAATTCGAAGTCGCTTGCGCAGCCTCCACCTGACGTTAGCGGCAATTCGTGGCGGTAATTTGTCGCGGATCTGAGGCACCCCTGAGACCGTCAAGCTTATTTGGGTTCGGGTAGCTAACGGGTCATTTCTAAGGATCGGTTACGTCAGTATAAATAGGACAAAAATGAATTTACCCGGTGAAGTTTGTGGCACCTGTCACAACGGCGGTTGCAACATCGACGAAACATCGGGTGCTACAATCTTTACGTTAAATTCGTTTTTATACTATTTACAATGTCAAACAACCGCGATAGTCTTCAATTTCATAATTTCATATCAAGGCAACAACTACCCCCGCTTCTTACTAAACGTACGTTTCCAGACTCCCCCGGATTGCGCAAGCGATTGGCTGACACAGCCGGTGCATAAACCGCCCAGATCCGCCTGAGGTTTTCCCCCGGATCCGCACTTCCGATCCCAAATGTCTACGACTACAGCTTACAGCAGAAGGCAAAGTTCATAGCGGCTCCTACAGGTTATGTCCCTGAATGCCTCCTTATGTCGAGGAAGCTGAATCGTGAGTTGGGCTGACCTAAGAACACAAACAGGCCATCAAGCCCAAGCTGCGCGAAGCCATTAGGTCCCAACACGGAAATACGTGCAAAATGGCCCGATTCTGTTGTTAAAAAAAAATAAATTCTCTTGGATTGAAAACTTGGAACATTAAATCATAGGATAGTGTGAAATGAAAGGAGATTCTTAAAGAAGCCAATTTATATCATAGCGCAAATGATGATGATGATGTACGGACTATACAAAATTTTTGAATTTAACCAATCAGTAGAATTATTAGCCATTGCAATAATTATGAACGTATATTGAAAATTTTAAAATAATAATTGGAATTTTACAGTAGCTTACATATTAATCATCTTTAGAGCAGGTAACTATTTTCTTCTTCTTCTCGACAGGGAATAATCATATATTGTTATTATTAAACAATTTTAAAGTAGTGGATAATGAAGTGACGCCCACCGGCGAGCGGTTGGTGTAGATGAAAAATGACTTTTCAAACGGCTGGTACAGTACGGACAAAGGAATAATATAGAAGAGCCCTTTCGCGTGAAAAATTAACTTCTTCAAAAATGTTTACATTATATTGCCGCAATTTAGTGGCTTTTCAACAGAGCACTAATAATATACAGAGAAAAAACAGTTATTTATAAAAATGAAAATATATTGTTTTACATTTTTTGTTTTAATCAAAGAAAAGAGATCGCCTCAGTCCATCATTCATATCATATCATAAATAATTCATATATATGATATGATATGATATGATATTTATCATTATATTATTTATGATATGATAAGATATTTATGATATGATTTTTGTAATATATTCATATCATATCATAATCATCAGTTCATAAATAATTAACATACGGACATTTAGTATGTTTAGCATTCAGTATAAAAACCTTTATTATATGTAAGTAGCCTTTAAATTGTAATAACAACCTTAGTGCAATGGGGAATAAATAATTTATTATATTTAGTTTGTAATATTGTGTTTTCAATTCAGGGTTCTTGGATTGTTTTTCCTCGTAGTATTATTTTTTTAAAAATATTTATCAACCTAAACTCTTTGTTTAGAGACGTAGGGGAAACAGGGTATGGTCAGCGCAAGGGTAGATTGGCGCAACTGAAATATTTCACAAGTTAGCCTGTTGACAACAATGTACCTGGCCCATATAACACCATTCGATATGCTTTATTGGCTCCTGATGGTTCTCAATCGTTCCGCGCAGCTTGGGTGTAATACCCTTCTTTAGTATACCTCATATCTGGTAGCCTTAACTAAACTTGTCAGGGCCGCTGTGAACTATGCCTGCGGCTGTAAGCTGCAGTCGGAGACTGTTGGGATCAGAATTGCGGATTCGGTGGAGCACCTCGGGTGGAACTGGGTGGTTTGCATACCAGGCTGTGTCAGCTCCGCTTGTGTCAGCCGGGTGTCTGGAGACGTTTGTTTCCTAAAGAGCGGGGGTAGCTGTTGGCCTGGCATCACCTATCCTTACTAATGATCCGATGGTCAACTAGAGTTGTCGACTACAGCGGGCGAGCCCGTCACCTCAGGAAGTTTTAACGATTAGTCGTTCTATCTCTCTGGAGTGAGCGCAGAAGACTTGGACAAAACAGTCCACCGTCTAGCTCCGCCACAAACCCGTAAGAGGCCAACGCCTTAACTGCGAGATAGCCAGGAGTGTTACCCGGTGGGCTTACACTCACGTCCTTACTTCCAATTGTGACCAGATTACTCCGGTCTCTCGATTGGTTACGAGTTCGAGGTCGCTTGCGCGGTCCTCTCCCTTACGAAGCGGTGAAACGGTGTATACCGAATATATCGCGGACCACAGCGTCCTTTGCCCGGCTGTTCACCCAGGATCGGATAGCCGATGGTCGTTTCAAGAGCAGTCGCCGTAAGGTCCGCAACCACCCCAGCTCTATAGGAAACAGTACTGCTTTCAGACTCCCCCGACTGTTAGTCAGAATGCACAGTCGATTGGCTTACGTCGCACGGTGCGGCGTGCGCAGACCGTCCAGGAGCGCCAGAAGGTTGATTCCCAGGGGAAACTAACCATAAGGCCAGAGTCCTACCCAGACTCGCACTTCATGTGTGGAGGCCGTCGGATAGGTGTTGACCCGTGAGTGTAACCAACCCTGAACAGAATGCGTCTTCGTGGCCAACTCAGCAAGGGCCCATTAGCTCCCGATGATCTGATGGTCACCCCATCTCGAGTGCCTTGACGATCAAAGGGCGCCACGGTTCCGCGGTAAATTCAATATGAATTACCGCTAAAGTCAGGTAGAGGCCTCACAAGTGATCTCGAGATGGGCTGGAGAATGAAGAAATCCTTCCAAATCTGGTAGTAAGGGCGTTAGGTGGGCCCGCTGGTTTTTCTTCCCAGTGCTTCAAGACGGTGGACTCTTGATGGAAGAGCGCCATCAAGCTCTCGGTGGAAGAGCTTGATGGCGTAGTTAGACAATGGACTGTGTTGACCCTAACTCTCTATGTCACGAACGGGAGAAAAAATGATCTGATATCGTTTTAACTTCCTGGGGTGGCGGGTTCGTCCCACCACCCAGGCTCGTAGTAATTGACAGCTTTCAATGCTCTATTGGCTAACCTACTCGTATGATGGCGTAAGATACTCAAACGTTTGAGAAATTTGGGAAAAACCCAACCAAGGTGTTCGCCAAGACGTATACCTCGATGCTCATTTTTTTCACACACTGTCCCCGCATCGCCCTGCCGCTTGAGAGTACGCTTTCTATTCGTTATACCACAGTATACCAAACAGTAGCTTTACTCTTGAGCTACAGGGCATTGCGGGAAGAGGGTGAGAGGAATGTGGCTAGAGGGGTACGTCTTGACGAACCCCTTTGGTTAGAGTTACGCGCAGGCAAAGGCTCGTGACTTTTTCGAACGTTTGGGGGCGAGTAGCCGACATCTGGCGGCCTTATTCGAGCCCTTACGACTCGTGAAGTATTCGCTTCTATTTCAATTTTGGTCTAAGAGAAGCTACTGTCTGGTATACTGTGGTTGAACAACCATATAACTTCACACCTGGCGGAGGGGCATATCTTGTTTTTCCCATCAGTGGCTGCTAGCCTAGGCGTCAAGCCGCAGCAGGCCCAGGCGCGCGCGCACGAGCACACCATAAATAAAGAGTTTAGAAAAAAAGCGAGTGAAAAAGTGGCGCGGACTAGCCATCGAGAAAATGATCCCATTCATTTTAATAAGCGAGCTGCCCATGCGCGGAGACCACAGACCAAGGAGCCGGGCCGGAGAGAAAGAGACGAAAAAGAGCGCGGAGATGGATCGGCTGAGCTTTAAGTAGCCATTGTCAAACAAAATGTCCTATTGGTTCGTGTGAGACAATTCTTTTACTGCGGAGAGCGTCGCGTCGCTCGGTTCTCGGAAATCGCCGGCGACGCGAGACGACAACAATATATTCACTGCTCGGGTGATTGATTTCTGTAATCGAATAAAATGCTGTAGCGTAATGAAAAATGAAAGAAATCTAGATGTCAACTAGAAATATAGATACTAACATAGCTGTCCTTAACCTTTTAACCGCTGGAATGCTAATACCATTGATCGGTGATTATTCCATTGCGAAAACTCGCTAGCGGCCGATCTCGGTATTTATGCAATTATGTAATTATATGCGAATAAAGTCGCCTTCATTGAATAAGCCACCATTATACATTAGTATGCGTGCACTAACACCCCCTACAAAAAATCGAGAGTTAAAATCATGGCTAGCTTTCTAAGGGTTAAGGACCATAGACATATGTGTCCCATAACTTCAAAAATCATTTTCTAAATTATCCAATACGAATAATTTAAAATATATATTTTTCAATGTTATTCAGATATCAAAATCTCAATATTAGCAAAAAATAAACTATTATAAAATGCCGTTTTTTTTAATTATCGCAAATGGCCAACGAACTTTGGTGATTTTAAATAAATAAATAAAATATTCATGGCGAATTTTAAATATAAAAACAATCAAATTTTGGAAAAAGTTGAAACTTTTCATCTTTATGGACCGGGACATACGGGGACATTTATATCCCATCAATTTATACAAAATATACTGAACTATTTTCATAAATCTTGACATATATGTTATTTTTGTAACAGTTTTATGTACCCTTTAACAGTTTTATGTATCAAAAAATTCCATTCCCTACGGCAAAGCTTATGGTCATCAAAGGGTTAAGGCGACGTCGGACGTAAAATGTATGAATTTGAGAAAGTGTTGAGAAACGTGTAAGTAGTAGGCTTTAAGAAAAGAATAGGATTTTGGGATAAACAAGGGATCTGAAGATTTTTTCATTAATATTTCATTTTATTTTAATTTAAGATGACTCACATTGTTTTGTACTTAATACTAACAACAATTGGGCAAATCTAATATTAGGTTTTTTACAATTAAACTAGACATATTGTTACAGCGCAAGAAGAAAATACAGGTTTTACGTACCTACATAACACGGTAAGACGTTAGATTTCAACGAAATTGATATCGAAGTCACGTCATGAGTTTAATAGATATGTTTAACTAGTTACCTACATGAAATATATCGCCTAATTATATATAATATTGATCAAATAATATCACAATATATAAATAATAGGGTTATATTAAAATCAGTTGTGTCATCCCAAGACTTTCCCGGCCAGTAGACAAATGCCCCCCCCCCCCCCCGCGCCATATCAGTAGTATTTTTCTTGGTATTGTATTGGTATTTTTCCAAAAACGATGTAGTATTCTAATAAACATGTAGTATTTTATTATTTGTGTAGCTTCTATACAAGATATTCCAGAACGTGATTTCGGTCCAATAAGTCATTAGTGTACCAAATTTCAAGTCCGTAAGTCCAATATTTCGAGGTTGAAGTATGACTAGCGCGCCCTCTGTTGGATCGATTTCAACCACAATCTTTTGAATTCTTGCAATAACCAAATTATGCCTGTTTGGCAAATTTCAGTTCAATCGGATGAAGCGTTTGGCCGCTACTGTGGAGGAATACACACAGACAGATATGCAGAGAGACACACAGAGACACAGACAGACTTTAGTCTGGAAATGGTCTCAATCGTCTTGAGGTGGGGGGGAGAGGGGGGGGGAGTCAATTCGTATATATCCGTCATTATCTTGAATTTTTTTTTGCGCGTTCACAGTACATTACCTCTTTGTCGGTTGGTATGCCGGTAAAGTAAGATTAAAATATAAAAAAATATGTATATATAGACATAATTATACATAATAAAATATGTATATTGTATAATAACCGTTACTATATTTTTCAATATTTAACAGATGAAGAAATACTAATCAAGCCCGAAGACTATTTATTAATCGTGTTTTAATCTCTTTAAAGCAAGTATTTAATGATAAATGAGATATATCCCAATTTTAAAAATATTGGTTCTACCATTGATTTTACTATAAAATCAATGGTTTTACGATCTAAGCGCTCTATATAGGTACATATTTTAGCCACAAATGGTTTTGAGCCTTGGTATATGAAATAAGTCACGAGGTCATGGTCTTATCATATTTAATAAAAAAAAACCTATTAAAAAAAAATATCATACAGTTTGTGCGGGATGGCTCTAAAGGCAAAAAACATTTAACTACAAAACCTTTCTCAATAATCGAGAAAGCTACAGATTGGATTCTGGAGGTTGATTCAGTCTCTAAGCAGTATAAATTCCCTGAAAGTCTCGGATGCACAGCCCTCCGTCCAGATATAACTCTTTACTCTCTATCTCGGAAGGTGGCTCTTATTGTAGAATTAACTGTTCCATGGGAATCAAATATCCCAAAAGACCACGAGTACAAATTAAATAAATACCATGATCTTGCAAATGCCGTAACCCGGAACGGCTTCACTGTTCACCTTCACGCGGTGGAAGTTGGCGCTCGTGGCCTGCCAGCTAAATCTCTATTTCACCTCTTTAAAGATCTTGGCCTATCCAGAAAAATAATCAACTCTTTCTTAGAAAAATTATCTAAAACTGCGATTTGCGCATCTCAAATTCTATGGCTTCGAAGGGGGAGTGAATGGGTGGTAAGGTGAACGCTCACATGTGGCAAGACAGCTGTCCTAAACCTACCACAGCCGGTTCGTAAGTCCGGAATCCACTGCTCACCCCCCAGAAGTGTAAAAAAAATAGTATTATGATGGGCCCGACTCCGGTCGGTGAATTCCATGGCAGCTCCGTTTGTATTTATTTATATTTTTGTAAAAAATATGTCGTATATTCGTAATGTATTGTTTATTCAATGTATAGAGTATATGCGAAAAATAATGAAAAGAAGACATAAAACACGAATATAAAATAACGAAAAACATGCGAATTTACGTGAAATTTTGGTTTCTGTCATAAAAATTTATAATTATTATGACAGAGAAACCTAAATCACACAGTTCTGCTTCGTTCGTCACTATTATTAGTATTATCGGCAGTATATAGTTAGAGTGCGTTCGTATTTTTATCCTTGCATAATTAACCTTTTAGCAGCTTTAGTGCTGCAAAAATACCTCTAAAACACAAGTTGCTCATACAGATCCCGGGAGGCCGTGCCGGCCGTGGCGGCCAAAAGCTATATGAAGCATAATTTGGTGGCCTGGTTGTGAGAACACAAAAAAGAATTTTAATACAATTATGCTGGATTTTAAAAACCCGGTCCTTAACCTATCATTTCGCCAAAACGAAATTGGTAAATTATTTCCATATTAATTGTAAATTATCTTTATTCTGTTACTGTTTTCCAAAAAAATAAAAAGGAGCGAGATTTGTCTTCAGTTTTTGAAAAACGTAGAGATGATTCTCAATTTTAAAAAATAATATTTACACTAACGTATGGTCTATTTGCATAGTACTAAGACCGTTTTTGAAACGGTCTTAGTACTATGAAAACGTCTTAGTATAAAAGAAAAATTACTTGCCCACGTCACTAATTTCACAAACTTGCGATATTGTACAGAAGTGTTTCATTTCAATGCCAAAAATAGTTATTTAAAAAAAACAACGATAAATATAGTTTAGGAACTAATAATTAACGACTTCCAATCGACTCAAAACTATAACATGTATTTTTTAGAAACAAACGGCACCTATACATTTAATATATTTCAAACGATGGATAGTATAAAAAAGAGTCGTTATGAATAATACCAGTTTTAAGGAAATTACCAATAGCAATGGAGTGTTCATAATTTTACGTTATCTTCTTCCCCATATTTTACTTAGGCCTAGAAAAAAGGTTAAAATTGCAATTTTGCTGCGATTAGATACTGTTAGCATTAAGATTATTTTGATTCACCGTATTATATTTTCTGAGGCCTTATGGCAATTTTACAGTTCGCCGCTTGATCGGTTGTATGACGAAAACAATGTTTGTCCCAAAAGTCTCAAAAGTTCAACCTCACGGGAAGTGCCTCTTGCCTGTCACCAGGCCTTAACATTATCATTACTTGTATTACTTAACTATTATGTTCAATTCAATATTCACTTTAAGCACAGTATAATGACGTCAAGAACCTCGATTTTTGTTATTAAAACTTTTCCTCAATAAACCGCAAGCGTCCCAAAAATCTCGGCCAGTTTAATTTCTGCCAGAATTAATTTTTTAATGCCGTATTCATTATAATTGTATTACTAATAGTAACTGCACTTATTTTATTTAAATTATCATAATTACTTAAAAATAAAGTCAGACCATTTTCTAATATAAATGTCTTGAAGATATTATAATTTGCGTATGTTCGTAGTACTGTAGAATCTGCATGCTCAATTTGGAATCCGCAATATTCGCTTTACAGAAGCAGGATAGGTAGAAGCAGGAAGTTGTTCAAATACGTTTTCTAAAACGTTTTCGCTGACGATTGGGACTTCCATCGTACGAGAGCAGACCGGGCCATTGCAATTTAAGTTTTCTAGAAGATCGGGGCACAGTGGCTAACATGGCTGACATGTTATATAAGATAATCCACAAGGCTACAACTAGGGTTGTCGACTACAGCGGGCGAGCCCGTCATCTCAGGAAGTTTTAACGATTAATCGTTCTATCTCCCTGGAGTGAGCGCAGAAGACTTGGACAAAACAGTCCACCATCTAGCTCCGCCACAAGCCCGTAAGAGGCCAACGCCTTAACCGCGAGGTAGCTAGGAGTGTTACCCGGCGGGATTACACTCACGCCCTTACTTCCAATTGTGACCAGATTACTCCAATCTCTCGATTGGTTACGAGTTCGAGGTCGCTTGCGCGGTCCTCTCCCTTACGAAGCGGTGAAACGGCGTTTACCGAATCTATCGCGGACCACAGCGTCCATTGCCCGGCTGTCCACCCAGGATCGGATAGCCGATGGTCGTTTCAAGAGCAGTCGCCGTAAGGTCCGCAACCACCCCCGCTCTATAGGAAACAGTACTGCTTCCAGACTCCCCCGACTGTTAGTCAGAGTGCACCGTCGATTGGCTTACGCCGCACGATGCACAGACCGTCCAGGAGCGCCAGAAGGTTGATTCCCAGGGGAGTCCTACCCAGGCTCGCACTTCATGCGTGGAGGCCGTCGAATAGGTGTTGACCCATGATCGTGACCAACCCTGAACAGAATGGGTCTTCGTGGCCAAATCAGCAAGGGCCCATTAACTCCACAAGGCTACAGGTAGTCCACATCACGTAAAAAACTTGTGCTTTTACGTGCAACCGGGAGTGGTTCGCCATTCTCGTGCTTTTGAGGTCTCTCGCGCCAACACCAACTACAAGAAAAACTATCGCTATAGCCTGTTCTAATGCGGATATTAAAAGTTTTATAAATATGTTTATGATCTATGTTAAAACTAAGTAAAGAAAAGAACGTAATAAATTTGAAAGTATGTATACACTAATAGTTAGTATTAATCCTTATTAGCTAGACAATCAAAGTTAAAGTGATTTTAATCTCTTTACAGCTTCTGTATTTGGCTCAATCTGTGGGACCAATCAGCCTTCGTGAGATTAGAATAAAAACATATTTACGAATAATATCAGCCTGTTAAGTGTCATGAAAAAAATGTGATTCACCAGGTAACATTGGGTCTACCACCCGCTGATTCAACTTGCGCGGGCATACGGTCCAAGTCGCTGGATTTTGGAACTGACGTTGCCAGAATGATTTTTAAAAATATTATTATATAATATATTGTGTTGTGGAACTTAACACTATGTAGTCGGGAATTTTCCCGCCAAATCGCGGCGTAGCGAAGGTGTTTTTTTTAATTTCAGATAGATCGGGTACCGCCGACAATAGATAACGCACACTCCCCCCCCCCCGCCCGTTTAGAGATCCTTGTTTTTAGAAGTTTCCCGCGCCTTACCGCTTCGCGCAACAGAACAAATAAACTCGTCTCCCGCGTTTTACTATAAAAAGGGGTGTGACGAGTTTACTCGTTTCCCGCAAACAATTTGTTAATTAAATAGAAATAAAATCGGCCCAGTGCGAGTTTGACTCTCACGTCGTGGATTCTGTATCATATTGAAAAGTAGTTGTTGGTATGATTTTTTACGTGAATTTTAAACGATACCCCACTCGACTAAGTAAAAGGAAAAAAAAACGACACATCATAATTTTGCTCTATTAATGTTTGCACACCTTTGGCTTCGGTTCATACCTCCAAAACTGGCCAAGATTTTCGACAGCCAGGCAGACCGACGTGACATACAGATCGTCGGCGAAGTCTTCAATAGTGTACAATACGGTTTTTTTAATGCAAACATGGCCGTAGTTTTAGGTGTGAAAAGGATTGTGACAGATAGTTTATAGCTAATGTGGTTACGGGATACCTTAGAGGAGGGGATAATATTTCCCCCCCCCCCCCCCACCCCCAGTAGGTTTTTAAATTACCAACATGATAATCATATTTATTCATTATTATCAGGTCCCACGAAGTGATGTTTTCGAATTTACCTTGCGCTGACCTAGTTGCGTTGACCTAGTTGCGAGTCGATACACCTATATTTATTAGGCATATTTCAATAATATGACATAATTTTATGTACATGTTGGGCCCGATTGCGTTTCTTTGTGAACTAAAACTAAAATTAGTCCAAGCGAACGAGACAGAGCAATAGAGCGGAATATGAAACGAACGATCGTCGATAAATACCACCTGTTGAACTTATGTATACTCGTCCGAATAAATTCGAGCATATTTCGTGTGGTGTAAGATTTGACCTTGGCGCGCCGTTTTAATGCGAAAAAGTGACAACCGGTCATCTCACACTCCGCTCGTATTGCCCCGTCTCGTTCACACGGACTAATTTCGGATTTTAGTTCACGGAGAAACGCAATCGAGCCCATTAGTTCCGTAATTTTTTTCTTTGTCTTTCAATTTTTAGTAGGAAAGAGGAACGTCACACTGCTGATAAAGCTGGATTCACCACGACTGAAAAGACATTGGTTTTATTCACATAAACTTTTACAAATTTTATATTTTTTCAAATTCCATATGTTTGAATTCACAACTTTAAAAATAAATTCCAAAAATTATTCAAGATCATCGTTGTTTACAGAAATCTGTCCATTTTTTCTTGAAATTGGTGGAAACATTTAGATTGTATTTGACAAAAAGTGAAAGTAGAAAGAAAATAACTCAATTCAGTTTACTGTATATTTCAAAAGAAACTCATTACACCAATTTTAATAAACTTTAATGTAATATGGCCACTATTAAATTTACATGCAATATTCGTACATAATTAATCTTTTTCGCATAATGTGCATTGTGCGCTGTGTTCTTGACGAAAGATATTATCGCTTCTTTGATGCGAGCAACTGTCATGTCAAACATGTGTGAAAAAGAGCTTTGAGACGCTAACTGTTCAGTCGAAGAATTAGAGCTCAAACTGATCAGACGCCGATTTGCTGCATTGGCTCTTCCGCCTTTGGTTCAGCCGCGGCCGCCACTACGGCCTCAAATCACCCTTACTTGGCCGGGTTCAACTTAAGCCTTTTTAATAATTCGGACAAGTGATTTTAATCTATGTGATTAATTTTAAGTATCCGGATACCCACATAATACATTAAGTGATATAAATATTACCTATTATTTACCCAACACTTAGAAGTTTTGGCATCTAGAAGTCCGCCATACGGCACTTGTAGCGCCGTATGTGGGGTTACGCGAAGCTCTCAACGAAATTCGGCGTAGTGGTACTCGCGAATTCTAACAGAGAGCGCTCCTTATTATTTTAAAACATAAAAGCAGTTATTGTAGCTTAAATATAAAAGTTAGATATATGCTGTCGTGGACTTTATTTATATACAAAAATTTTAAATATACCACACCGTTTCGTCAGCGCACGCAGATAAAGCACACAACCAGTACATTTTCTCCGACTTGATTTACAAATATCGTTATGTCGTATTGAAAACTAATATTTATCACAATAAAATATAGCATATAGCACTACTCGATAATGTAGCTTTAAATTAGTGAAATAATTTTTGAAATCGGATGAGTAGTTTCGGAGATTACCCCCTACATACAAACTTACAAACATTACCTTTTTATAATATTAGTATAGATAGTATAGGTAAGCAATTTCTAAAGCTTTAGCCTATTGGTTGAGCAATTATTTAGTGGTTTAGCAAGTGTACTAGGACAAAATAATTTAAATGAAAATGGAAAATGAAAAATCTTTTTATTGCACAATGCAATATTTCAGTACAATGGCGGATTTATTGCTAGATAAACATTATCTTCCAGTCAACCAACATGTTAATATGATAATATGAAGAGTAGGCGAAAATGAGTGCTATAATTTATGTTAAAATATAAAATTTTTAATTATAGGGAATGGTGGCGCATTTTATGCATATCTAAAACAGAGTAAATAAATGAATAAATATTCGATCGGACATAAATACATATATACCTACAAACATTATTAAATAAATTAAAACAACAGGTAGCCAACAACAGGTAGCCAATTCGGCTACCTGTTGTTACATCTAATTACATGCAAAACACCTATATGTGGCGTGCGAGTAACAACCTCAATAAACTGATTTGCGGCGACGTTGATATCGATCTATTTAGCACTAGTGTTGTATCAGCGAACGTATCCTCAGCAACAATTTCTTTTAGTACCTACTCTTCTGCCTTTCTTTATTGTTATTATTTTTTTGTATTCGATTTCTCGTATTGTTTTTTTGCCTTCTTGTCCCTTTTGTTTAATTTTTATTTGCGTTTTGTAAATTTATAGTACCGGACCCTGCCAAGCGTTTTTGCTGGCAATTCCATATTCTCTAAACTGTTTCTATATGTGAGAACCTGTTATTGGCTATCATTTATTATTTAAGTTGTTATTTAATATTTTATATGGCTGTTGGTTTTCCTTAAAATAAATAAATATATAAATAAATAAAATAAACTGTCAAAATAATGTAAGGAAAGGTTATGGAAAATGGAAATGTGAGATATTGTGGCTCATATTTAAATATAAATACAATATTTTGTGGTGGTATTTTTTCTTATTTTCCTTCTTATGTAAAATCTCATCGTTGGCAACGTCGTAGACGGGCAGCCAGTGGCATGCAGCAATCCCCTGCTGTTCGCATCCTAGCGCAGTGACACCGCGATGCCATCTAGTGGTGGGTCCCGGCAACACTGCGACCGCATGTGAAATGTTTGTTCTCATAATAAATTAAACGATGCGATGGCCGCGCTCACAAATACTTTTGTCTCTGGATTCCGGTGGTCGCGTATTTCGACGTGAGAAAGCCACTCTGGCGCTTCCGGAGGCTACGAAACTGTAGCAGCTGGAATTTTTGGGCCCCTATGCATGTGCACATTTACTTTATTTGCATAGAGAATTATATTTTGAATATTGCATATCTTTTTCTTATAAACCAAACTTTTATGAATCACTCGCAAGAAAAACTGAAAAGCGGTAAGTTTGGGGCTAAATTTCAGAACAACCACTAAATATTTTGTGACAGAAAAAACAAAAAACCTTAGCTGATATTTATAGTTCTTTTAATTCTCGAGACCCTATTTTTAAAAATTTACTTTTAATAAATAATGCATTTATTTATTTTATAATGCCATTCTATTATTTTGAAAAAAAATGTTACAGCAGGTAAGTGGAAAAATAGAGATATAAGTAGGAAAAACGTACACTGAAAAAATATGATAATGTAATACACGGAAATACGCATGTTCTAACAAGGATTACGTATATAACTCGGACTGTGTTCCATAAGTATGAATTAACATGACGCGAAACGGTGTTGGCGTGACGGTAGTTAACGCATCGCAATGTTAAAACATAATGTCGTAATGTTATTTCATTACGTCGCAACTTTGGGATTTAGTTTCTAACATGACAGCATGTTGTAGTATACGTACGGTAATAGACGGACATATGAATCATGTTGAAACTACAGTATATTGTTATTACCATATTAACCGTTAGGAAAACGATAACACATAGGTATAACCGAGTTATAGAAATTCAATAAAATTCCTTGTATTTCAACAAAATTACGATTCAAAGATCGTTACTATGTATAAAACCTGTAATTCAACAAAATTACGATTGAAATATCATTATTCTGTTTAACCCTTGGAGTAAATGGGTATTTTCATGGATGCATCTGTCTCTTTTGCAGGATTTTCGGCGACATCGACCTTAAAGTACTATAACTACGAAACTACTACACCAATCATAAAAAGAACAACTGCACAATGATTGCATTGAAATTTTGAATATAGAATATTGAAATATCATTTTGTAAAACAATTAGATAATTATGAATAAATATGAGAACGTCAAAGAAGTGAAAAAAACGCGGAACCAGATCTGGTCGTATCTTACTCAACGGATAATTGTTTCAGAACCAGATTTGGTCGTATCATACTCAAGGGGTTAAAACCGTAATAACAAAATGATTATGTACGAATCGGTTCCATGTTTTTTCTCAAAACGTTTCTCAACGTTTTGTGAAAAAGTACCAAAATTGAGCTAAGATTTGTACTACACTCAGAGAAATTTTTACTAGACAACGCTGCATTTTTACATTGCGAGCGAAAAATTGCGAAATTAACCATAGAATATTGTGGCAATGACAAATTACCCTTTGCGGGGTCAGCAACGCTTACTTTGTCGAATGCAAAAATTGCGGAATCAACAATATAAAATTGTGGCGCTAACAATTTTTTTCGACATTGTTATTACCTCAATGCTCTAAACTGCGGGGTTAACAATTTTACAGCTTGTGAGTTTAACAATGTAAACGTAACATTGATTTTATACGTTGCGGCGATAGCAATGTTCCGCTACTTTGATAAATTGACAACGTGCTAATCTGCGGAATTCACATAGTTAAAGATTGTGATTTTCACAATGTAAGCAGAATATTGATTTTATACATTGCGACGATGGCAACTTTACGGTACTTTGATAAATTAGCAATGTGCTAATCTGTGGAATTCACATAGGTGAGTATTGTGAGTTTCACAATGTAAGCGGAACATTGCTTTTTTAATGTTGTGGATAAATTAGCAATGTCCATGATTAACATAGTTGGTTTGTCAGTTCCACAATGTAAGCGAGACATTGATTTTATACGTTGCCGCGCTAGCAACTTTTACTAGCAACGCTAGCTAGTAACTACGTAAGTTGTGAATAAGGCAATGTTTTCATAATTCCTCAATGTTTTTAAATTGATATTAACACAACTTTGACGTAGATTTTTTCTCAATGGCAGATAGGTTTGAGAAAAACTCAAACTATAATTGTCAAAACCGCAACGTTTATTTTCTACAAAGTTGGGGGCTTTCCTAAACGTTGTCAAAATCCCGCCGCGCGCGCAAGTCGCGACACGCTCGCCGCTCGGCTGTTTGTTTGCGACGCTATTCCAGTTGATTCCAGTCTGTAACAAGGGCGCGGGCGGAGCGCTCGCTCTGATCAAGTGCATTTTACGGCGTCGTATTTTCAAGAAAGAATTAAAAGCACAACTCCGAACTGTTCAAAAGTGCGATCAGTGATTAAGTGGCGACATCTCAGAAAAATGGAGAAAGAACAGCAGCTACTGTTTGACTTCTTAATATCGAACAACCTCGTACACCTGTTTTCCACACTACAAGGTAAGTTTTTTGAAAAAAATATTTATCGAGTCAGCGTGGTGAATATAGTCGAATGATATTGAAAGATCAATAATCTAGAATAATAATAAAATCAGGTCTTCTTAATATGATCAGTAGTTTCGGAATAAAGGGTGAACACATCGAACGCGTCGGCTGCCGCGGCCATGTGTCGGGCGCGATCTGTGTAATGAATTTCTATTGAGCCGTCCTATATTATCGCGTCCTATTATCGTCCTATATAGAAATCGTCCTATTATCGCGACCTTGAGGCTTCGGACGACTGTACATACTGTCCTAAGCCACGGCAGCAAACGCGTCCGATAGTGCAATGTGTTCGCCCCTTAATCGTCGTTTTTCTGAAACGCTATCTTTTTATTGTGATTTATTCTTCTTCTCGTTCTCTAAGAGACACTACAATTCAAACGTTAGCGCTCGAGGAGTTAACGGACTCAATAAATGAGATATAGGTATTTAAAAAGTGTCAACTCTATACATTTCGGTAGGTTAAGTTAGTTTTTTAAAACAATTTATTAACACCTATGTGACAGTAGGTTAGGTTAGTTTTTTTTAAGAACCATGATAAAACTAATTTACAAAATAAAAATAAATTAAATTAAAAAAAACCGACCTTATTTTTTAACAGATTTAGCACTGCAATGATTGAATTTAGTAGTGTGTATTTTTTTTTTGAAAACTAGACGAGGTACCAAAAGTAGAATAATTCCGACTTAACGGAGTGGCTATAATAGATTGTTTTTTTTCTAGATCAGGGTGCAGATTTAGACTTTCTGCTGCACGCTAACGATCACGAGCTTTACAGCTTGGTTCCACAGGTCGTAGATAAAGGAAAGCTTCGCATAGCACTGGACCGCGTGAGTAGTTCTGATGGTTGCTCCTTGCATGCCTGTTGCAATAAAATTCAGATAAAAGTCAGTTCGCATCAAACTTGTCTTTTCGACGGTTTGTAAAGTTTTAAATCATAAAACACTTTGCGACACTCCGATGTACACTTGTGCCATAATGTTCGTGACATTATCGGTTTTCGTTCCGATTGCACTCCCACGCACATTGCGGTCGGCAAGACGTCCGGTTGGCTATCCGAAGTCTACGTAATTATGTTATTTACAGATATTATAGTAATTTCCTTTATTTACAGAAGAAGGAAAGTGACCTATGCAAGGTTAGCGTTCTTAATGAAAGAACCGTTCGCACTTCTGTCGCTGCTCCATTTAGGCAAAAGTCGTTCGTGTCGACATCGCGCACTTCCTCACCGTCATCTTGCACTCCCTCACCGTCATCATGGTGTATGACTCCACATGAGGTTTGTGTAGATTTCATGCACCATTTTAAATAAATAAATTAAAATTTTCACAGTAATTTAAAAATAACAAATTTTGCTTGTATCGAATATAATTGAATGTCTCTTGGTAAAATAAACTGAATTAATTGCAATTTAGTTTTAACTGTAGTATATTTCCTGTCATAGCATAATATGATATTGAACCTTCAATAAGGCTGGATATTTTTTTGTTACAGGAGGGTCCTCAACACACTGTCTCTTCGTTTAATACTCAGATTGATGCTACAGAGAAGTTTTTGTCACCTGCTGTAGCCGGTTCATCATCTGCCAGGGCGGCGGTGAGTTAGAAAAATTATAAAACTGGCTTTAAATAAAAACTGTTATTGGATGGAACAGAATGTGATCTCGTGCAGTCTCGTGGACTACGGCCGCTTTTGAATACTATAAAATGACGAGAAATAAAATAAGTAGAGAATTATATAAATTTTTTTAATTTCAGGAAAGGGAACTCACACATTTTGATGAAGAAGTGTCAATTATCGACTTTACTACAATCCTGGTAGGAACAACACTCCGATCAATGTTGGAGTCCACCACAGCAGGAAAGCCGCTTCTTAAAAAACAAGTTTTAACGACACGGGACCGAAAAATCATCACTGCTGTCATCGTGGAGTCAGAAGTACGCAAACTAAAAAAAGTTACGGACCCGATACGAAAAGAAGTATGGGAAAACTGGACCAAAGAGATTGTATCTCTATTTCCGGAAGAAACAAACTCCGTATATTACAGCCCCTTTCGAATAGTTGAAGGTCGGGCTATACAGGCCAGTGGCCTCATTATCAACCGACTAATCACAGTTAGAAGAAACCTGTCAACTCCATCAGAACCCCGCCGCAGCGAGAGCCGCAGTAGTGAATACAGCAGCGACAGCGAAAATAAAAAGAAGAAAAGGCGTACAAGCGACACGCCTGGTAGAACACGACCTTTGCCTGAAAACTTCAACTTGCTTCAACAACTTCAGAATGAGGAGGCCTCGTCTCAAGATGACGTGCAGTGGCTCAAAGTCTCCTCATCACCCCGAGATCTCGCTAAATCTAAATGGCATAATACTCTGCGCGAGCGGGTAGCCATCCTAGAGGGAAGCGACTATATAGCTTACTGCAAAACATTCCCAGCGATACAATCTCCATGGGGCTATGAATTGGTGAGTAATTTTGTAAGCTTATCAACATGCGACATTTCTCACTTGTTGCAAATTTAATACAGTGGCTACATTTTGCGGATCTAACCGCTAAGACATCGATCACGCGGCATCGATGCAATTCTGCTGAACGCGCTTTTTCTATTTTGTCTTTTTTGAGATTATTTTCAAAGAGTATCATGTTATTATATTCGTAATTATTTTCGATTTCCATGTTGTGTTCAAAAACGTTGTAAACAATCCGAATGACAGCTACGTTTGACAGCTTGCTACTAACCGCTGCTAATCGAAATTCAATTAAGTTCAATTAAGTCATTGCGTTTTTGTGGGCTTTCAGCAGATAATGTGCAATCGATGACTCATCGATGTGTTCTGCAAAATGTAGCCAGTGTCACTATTATATAGAATAAAAAAAAGAAATAAAACGCACATTGGAATATGCTCCTGTAGCGTCATTGTAAGCATTTGAGTGTATTATGTATTATTTTTTTATTTACTTATTTAATGCTTGCACAATTAAAAAGTAATTACAATGTCACTCAGCAAATAATAGAACATTGAAAAACAACAGCTTAGGATCAACACAGCTCAGGCGCTATGCACATCTAACGGGGCCTCTAATGCCTGTATCTAGATGCAGAATTGTTGTGTAAAACATAACGCAATAGTAAATATATTAGTATGATGTAAGTTTATATAAGTAAATACAACATTTTTTTTTGTGCAGTTCGCCAGTGACTTCAATTCAATATATGGAGAAGCAAAAAGGAAATTCGAAGAAAGATTCCCAACAGTGAAGACTCGCCTACTAACATTATTGGACGAGAAGGCCCAAGAGTTCATACGCAGAGTTGATATTCAATCTGTCTTGGATCTTGCAACCTGTAAGTAATGTTTAGTTCTAAATAATACCTTAACTTAAGTCCTGGCCATTTAATTGTTCTATTAAAATCTGTCTTCTTCTTCTTCTTCTTTAACAGCCCTTATCTATACTAATATTATAAAGAGGTAAAGTTTGTGACGTTGTAGGAAGTAATCTCTGGATCTACTGAACTGATTTTGAAAGTTATTTTACCAATAGAAAGCCACGTTATTTGTGAGTGTCATAGGCTATATATTAATCCGAGAAATGAGAAGACTTTTTCGTGGTAGTCGGATTTTCAAAGTAAGTCGGAAAAAACGGTCGAACGAAAACGTTTCTAACGAACGCTGCCTTAACGATGAGAGATATATGATTAAGTTCTAGAGAAAAGTTGTAGATCTTAATAATGCTTACAAAAAAGTCTTACTTATTAAAAATATTTATCAAATTAAATCTCCTCAACTACTTCTAGAGTTACGGCAGTCATGGCCGAATAATCCGGTATATTTTGAGTGCGAGACGAACAGACGAGTGATGATATATTTTATTTATTTGTAAAATTTATATTTGCAGTGGGAGAAGAACCAGCGAACGTTGCGGCCTTCCTGTCAATTCCGCTGCTGCTCAAGCAGATGCATACGATACCGGTGAAAGGTGTCAAGAAACAGTGGAACCCCTCGCGTACAGAAGTAAGCAGCGCCTTCATAAGTTTAGTACCGTCTGTATCAGACCTCGAAACCCATTGTTCTGAGAGAGAAGCTAAACTTACAGAGAAAAACATACATGTGCTTCCGTATATTATTGCTGTTGGCCCCAGTTGGAAGGATGTTGCGCAGTACGATTTAATTATATCAAAAGACATTCGGTACACCTTCTCCAATGTGTGTGATGTTATTACGAATGCTTTTAAAATATTGTGGGCATTAGATTTACCTTACCCGAAAGAATGTGCACCTATTTGGATGTTCGTTCAAAGAAGTATATATCTCATGAAAAGCAAGTATGACACGGAAGGTACTCCGATGTTAGATTTACTCGCATCTGTTTTAAATAGACACGATGGTGCAATGCGTGTTATGTAAACGGTCTCTTCTTAATTTAAGACAATTTAAAAACCACTACACTATTTATCATCCTGGCCAGGTCTATTTCTGTCCAACTATTGGTTGCGGAAGAAGGTATCAACTTTACAACTCGTTTAGACGTCATTATTTGAAAGACCATTCAGAGGCCCAAGCCCCTGAAGCAATTTCATCCAATATGGACACTTCACATATGCGCACTACACCAGCTGGGTTACAAAATGATGATAAAATAGTTTCTAAACTAGAAAATGAAGCTATCAAAGCAAAATATGTAAACATTAATTTGAATACTGTTTCACTGAGCAAAACCATGGCTCAACTGTTTTCATCCCTTTATAGTAATCCTCAATTGCCGATAAATGTGTCAGATACAGTTTATAACGGTATTGAAAACATTTTCAACTTATCTATCAAGCCTTTATTACCGATGACGCCCGGCTCTGCTACGGAAAACATTATAAGTGATTTAAAAATGTTTAATTCAATGCACCATAGATTGAAGTACTTTGAAGGAAAAGGGTCCTTAATTAATCCTGAGCCTTATGTGGTGGGTCGCAGATTTGATTTTGTAAAAAAAAATGGAAGCAGTTTTTATCAAGCAGTAGATTGCGTGGCGCATAAAATACAAATGAAAGCGGTTTTGCACAAATTTTTTTCTTTGCCTCGGTTGCTATGTCAGACGATAGATAATATGAAAAAACTAATGAACCATGACGCATCAGTCAGTGTGGAACATTTTATGCATGGTTCATTTTGGAGACAGAGATTTCATGGAGAAAAATTAGTCATGCCAGTATTTTTGCAAATAGATGATTTTGAGACTTTGAACCCTTTGGGGAGTCATAGTGGCATACATAAATTGGGGGCAGCCTACATTTCTCTTCCTTGTCTGCCTTACTATTATGCCTCCCAATTGTCTAACATTTTTTTGACTTTATTATATCATTCTAATGACAGAGTCGAATTTGGAAATAAAATAATATTCCAGCCTCTAATTGATCAGTTCAATGACTTAATTCGAAACGGAATATCATTCGATCTACCAAATTTTAAAGGAACCGTTTACTTTGAATTGGCACTCATTTTGGGAGATAATTTAGGTTTGCACAGTGTTTTAGGCTTTGTTGAAAGCTTCTCGGGCAACTTCCCTTGTCGTACTTGTAAAGTAGAAAAGAAACTAATGCAAAAGCAATTCTATGAAAATACATCTCTTCTAAGAACGGACTCTAACTATCAGGAAGATTTAAATACGAACAATCCATCTCTGACAGGCGTGAAAGAGAATTGTACATGGCTTCAGATAGAAAATTTTAGTTTATTTTCACAAATGGGTTTTGATGTAATGCACGACTTACACGAAGGTTGTTCAAAGTATATCATGTGTTCACTGCTTGTAGTTTTTGTAGATAAACTGAAATATTTTTCAATCGATATTGTTAATAGCAAAATTTCTTCATTTTCCTATGGCCCTGATAAAAAAGATAAACCGGTCACGCTAGCAATGCCTAATATACGAAAGGGCAATATACGTTTAAACGCTGCCGAAATGTACACATTTTGCAAGTATTTTGGGGTGATGTTCGGCAATTTCGTTCCGAGGTACGATAAGTATTGGGAACTATATATTCAATTGATGAAAGTTATAGATTTTGTCTTATCTCCCGCCTTTGCACCTGATCAAATTGACTTTTTTAAGTTTTTAGTAGCTGACCTTTGCGAAATGTTTACCACATTGTTCGAACAATCTCTTAAACCCAAGTTTCACAATTTATTGCATTACCACTCCGCAATGTTACGATTTGGTCCCTTACGGCATCTGTCTTCTATGCGCTTTGAAGCTAAACATCGACCGAACAAGTTAGCCGCAAAAACCTCAAATAATCGAATGAACATGACATTCACAATAGCTCGAAGACATCAGTTGATCTTAAATGATATTTTTCTAAAGGGAAGTATAGGTTCGTCTTTTTCATTCGGAGGCCAAAAAGAAATTGCCGATAGTAAAGTTAAAAAAATTCTAAATAAAATTAAGCTGTCTAATATAAGCAAATTGTATAAAGTCAAATGGGCAGAAAAGTGTTCTGAGCGGTATAAAGCAAATGACATAATTATTTCTGCAATTGAGGAGGAAAATGTTACCTTTGCTAAAATAAAAGATGTATATGTTGATGGTGTATGTAAAATAATAATTAAGGCAAAGCTTTTTGAAACAATAGGTTTAGATGATCATTATCATGCTTATTATCTACGAAACTCGTGTCAGACGTCAGTATTCATTGATCAGGAATTGATGCAACATCCGTTCATATGCAATGGTGTAGTTATCGGATATGACATCAATCTACCTGAGCTCCATGTTGTACTTAGCAAGCCTATTTAATTGAAATGAATGAAAATCTTAAAAGTTGAAAAGTTAAATATTATAATGATCAAAATAGTTTATACATGTATGAATAAAACTGTAATCTGTAAATTTATGGCTTCTTATGTTTGTTAATCTTAGTTAAGAGGAGACAGAGTTTCTAGAGCATACGTTTCTATACAAAATATTACAGAAACGTCTTTCAAGTTCTTAGCCCTTCAAGCCCCGCGACTTCGATATCGAAGTCAACTTAACGCGTCCAGGAAAAGTGATTTGATTGGGTTTTTCGTGTCATTCCGTATGCAGTTGTATTTTATTTAAATGCACGATGATACAAATATCATCGTGCATTTAAATAAAATACAACTGAATACGGAATGACACGAAAAACCCAATCAAATCACTTTTCCTGGACGCGTTCAGTTGACTTCGATATAGAAGTCGCGGGGCTTAGTCGCGGGGCTTGAAGGGTTAAAGACTATTTTGTATGGAAATTTTCTATTTCCGACCTAAACTCTGTCTCCACATAAAATTATTCGAGTAAAATTAAAATTAATAAAGCAAATGACATAATTATTTCTGCAATTGAGGAGGAAAATGTTACCTTTGCTAAAATAAAAGATGTATATGTTGATGGTGTATGTAAAATAATAATTAAGGCAAAGCTTTTTGAAACAATAGGTTTAGATGATCATTATCATGCTTATTATCTACGAAACTCGTGTCAGACGTCAGTATTCATTGATCAGGAATTGATGCAACATCCGTTCATATGCAATGGTGTAGTTATCGGATGTGACATCAATCTACCTGAGCTCCATGTTGTACTTAGCAAGCCTATTTAATTGAAATGAATGAAAATCTTAAAAGTTGAAAAGTTAAATATTATAATGATCAAAATAGTTTATACATGTATGAATAAAACTGTAATCTGTAAATTTATGGCTTCTTATGTTTGTTAATCTTAGTTAAGAGGAGACAGAGTTTCTAGAGCATACGTTTCTATACAAAATATTACAGAAACGTCTTTCAAGTTCTTAATGACTATTTTGTATGGAAATTTTCTATTTCCGACCTAAACTCTGTCTCCACATAAAATTATTCGAGTAAAATTAAAATTAAACACTCCTTTTGTTATAACATGTATGTCAGTTGTAAATAAATAAATGTTTTATTTTGTGTAACTGTTGTTTATGTTTTAGGTTATTGGATACACAAACACGCACAAGTAATGCAACATAGGCTTCAGATCTTCTTCAGGTTTTATTTGCAATGCTGTTCCTGGTCAACCGCAGTGTAAATATTGCAGGAATAGCAATAATGGATTTCTTTTTCCCTGCAATTAATATTTACACAGCGGTTGTACAGTATACAGCAGTACAAATAAAATATGCTGAAGATCTGAAGCAATGCGTACGTTGCTTTATTAGCAACTTTCAAGTTGTTAGAAACACAACTTGAAAGTTGCTAATAAAGCAAAGTGCGCATTGCTAAACCCACAAGGTTGAACCACAACTCTGTTAGAAACACAACTTGAAAGTTGCTAATAAAGCAAAGTGCGCATTGCTAAACCCACAAGGTTGAACCACAACTCTGTTAGAAACACAACTTGAAAGTTGCTAATGAAGCAAAGTGCGCATTGCTAAACCCACAAGGTTGAAAGGCGGAATTGATTGCGAATCAACAGAGTAAAGTTGTGAAATTCGCAATGTGTTAACATTGCGAATTTCACAAAGTAAAATTGTGAAATATGAGCCATCAAAGTAAAGTTGTGAAAGCACGCCTTTGTGAAATTAACAATGCTATGCTCTGTCATATAAGCAATGTTTTTCGACAATTTTGGCGTTGTGGCTCCCACTATTTTACCTTGATGGCTCATATTTAACAACTTTTTGTTGTCAAATTCACCATGTTTTTTTCTGAGTGTATTTGGCTCTGTGTAATAAATAGTTAATAGCTATCATATAATTAAGGCCCTTTATTCCGCTGTACGAGATGACGATAAAATGTTTTGTGTGCTCTAGTCAACGCATAATCAACAATAGAATATCACGCAAACAAGCAAGCAAGCGAGCAAAACAGAACGCAATGACTGTCAAATATCTATACTAGCACGAAATAAAGAGCAGTTCTCTAATTACTCGCCATATCTCCTCTGAAGTCGGTTCTTTGTGAACGATGTTAGTAATCAACAAATTACAATTGCTCACCGCGGAGGAAACGTCTAATAAAAAATATCAGCATTTTTTAGTTGCATATTTTTAAGAATAGTCTTGAACTTAAATGTGTTTTTATTTTTTTTCTATATTTCTTAGTTTCTGATATATTATGATTTCCATGAGAGCTTCAATGATATCAATACCAATTATTTATAATAACAATAATGCTACAGTTGAAAATCACTCAGAGTGATGCAAAGCGGACGCTGAACTGGAAAGTTTATTTTGCCTTGGTTTGCTAAATTTTTGAGTGAAACGGTTCATATCTAGCCTAAATTTTCTCGCGCTTCGATATCAGTCCGCTAACACAAAACAAATCAAAGCTTTCATTTCTTGTCAGCTTTTTCGTCATCAGAAAAGTAGAAAATTAAGTCATGCTCTTCTCATACTGAGAAAATCCAAAAAGCCTTTTTTTAATATAATAATAATAAAAATAAGTAATAAAATATTAATAATTACGCAATTAAACACAAAGAAATAGATATTTGAAGAAAGACTGGGGAATATGGTACTGTTACACAAAGTTATCCACAATACCATAGATAGTCCATACTTTGTAGAAAACTTACGTTTTTTTGTTCCTCCGCGATCAATTCGCAATTCACGCATGTTTGAGGTCTCCCGCGCCAATACCAACTACGGGAAAAATTCAATCGCTTATAGGCTGATGTGCACGTACGATTCTGTTTCTCCACCATCGACGTTTTCAACCTCAACCAACCGACATTCGTTAAGGAATTATTCAAATCAATTGCACCTAACGAGCTTGTTAATACCTATCGTACTTAGTTCTATACTTTTCATGCAACATATCAGTAGCTACTACAAATATTTATAAATATCTATAAATATTTATAATATATTTATAAATATCTATAAACATTAATAAATAGCTATATATCCACTATACGACCTATCTATATCTATATTTATATCGATATACATATACCATCGTCTAACTCCTTCTTCCTAATAACTTCCAATTCCCTACCTCTCCCATCGGTTTCCTATATTAATTTTATATTTAATATGAACATCGTTTATTTTATAATGAATTTTTAAGTAAATATGCTGAAATCTGTTTAATATGTTACTTTCGTGGGAAACGATTATCGGTGTAATGTTTTTCTTTTTTTTCTACAATATGTTTATGCACACGTATGTCTATTGTATGCGCTGTATGTTTCCAGAAATGAAAAATAATATACATCAATGAGTCATCATTTAAAAGAGTTTTCTCAAAAGGATTTTTCGAATACAGGAAAGATGTAAGAAGTGTAAGTTATAAAGCCGCTCCCAGTTGATTCCACACAATGGATGAACAGCACGAGAAACTTTCTCGGAAGCTAGATTTCTTGTGCTTGGACACGATGGCAAGGTGGCTACGTGCTCTGGTGACATATGAATGTGTATCACCAGACCAGCACGTCCTATAGTAAAGATATGTAGGTTCCCTGAATCAAATTATATTCGTCATATTTGAAGTGTTTCAAGTTACGCAGCTTATGCTTATGCTGCTTTTATAAACCTAGCAGTAGCTTTAAACATTTTTCCACTAAAACCTAAGGAGATAAGTTGTTGGAAAGTTAGACAGCCGTTGAATTTAGTGCCTTAGTTTATGTTTCGGTAACCCTTAGGAGAATCGTGTTAGAAATAGAATAATCGTTGGTAAATAATGTGGGTGCAATGGTATATGTTATTACTACATATTACCTATTCGCTTGGTACCCCGGTCGTAAACTAATTTGATAACCTGTTTCAGATTCATAAATTTATGAAAGTCGTCACATACGGACCGGCAGATTATTCACAGGGTGATTGAGAATCAACGGCCGTTGACTCATCCCCGAGCGAGTGTGGTACAACCGTGAAGTGAAATTACTTAATTTATTCTGTATTTCATAATTGTCCACAGTAAAATGGACCAAAATCCTGTAGCAAAAAACTAATACGCCAAAAACTGTTGCCAGTAATCAATTTCAATTTCAATTTCAATTTCAATTTCAATTTAAATTTCAATTCGAAATTGAAATTTAAATTGATTACTGGCAACAGTTTTTGGCATATTAGTTTTTTGCTACAATCATATTTTAATGTCACTTAACTAGGCGATAGCCTGTTATAAGGCAGTCATTTAATAAAAAAATAGGTACAAATATATAGTACTAGCTGACCCTGCAAACTTCGTACCGCCTAACAGTCAATGAACGTCGTGTTGCAGATTAGATGAACTTAATTTATGATTTTATGAAAGTACCTAAAATACAATGAATACAAAATAAATATTAAGTTCACTACTTTATTAAGATAATAACACAAAAAGAAATATAAAAATTAAAAAATTACACTATTTACATATTGTGCAGCATGGGATGCACTCGGTTTAATTCTCTTCATCGAAGCACCTTGTGATATACGATATTTTTTATTTTAATCGGACGCAAGAACAAATAAAGCAATAAAGCGGATGATTTACTGACCATGAGAAAAACACGGATTTACATTTTGTATGGGAAAATGTTTTTCTTTTATTTTAATTTTTCGTCAACTTCCTAATTTCCGTTTCTAATAGTTATTCTGCTATTCGGGACGCAGACAAATACTACAAATCAAAAACCATGAAAATCGATCTAGCCGTTCTCGAGTTATAAGTGTTCGAACAAACCCGACTTTGTTTTATATATACAATAAATTTAAATAATCATAATTAGTAAAAAATAGAGTGAGACCATTTTCTAATATAAATGTATTGAAGATATTATATTTTGCCTTTGCTCGTAGTACTGTATAATTCTCATGCTCAATTTGAAATCCGCAATATTCGGTTAACAGAAGCAGGATAGAAGGCGTTCAAATGCATTTTCTATAACATATAAATTTTCGCGGACGCTTGGGACTTCCAACGTACGAGGGCAAACTGGGCCACTTCGGTATAAGTTCCTTAGAAGATCGACGCACATTGGCTGACACGGTACTGTTATATAGGATAATCCATAACGCTATAAGTAGTCCGAATTTCGCAAAAAAATTTTTGTCCAACCGGGAGTGGTTCGCAATTCTCGTACGTTTGAGGTCTTACACGCGAACACCAACTACGGAAAAAACTATCGCTTACAGAATGATGTCCACATACGATTTCCGTTTCACCACCATATGCATTTTTAGCCATAACCAACCGACGTTCGTCAAGGAACTACTCAAGTCAATTGAACCTTGTAAGCCTACTGGTGCCTAAATTTGAAGAAAAAAAACTGTGTAAAACTATTATAAATATCTGCATTCTCATATTTAATAAGGATTGGCATAGGTGCGGATGAGGTCCCAATCAGCTGCCAGGTTAAAAATCTTGTTGTATACCTCGACCAAAATCTTTCGTGGCAGCCACACATCGAGGAGATGAGACGCTTTGGTCGCTTTCATGCAATAAAGAAACTCAAGAAGTTTCTCCCCGAGGAAAGCAAAATCACAATCTGCCAATCTATTCTCCTCCCTCTCCTTAATTATTCAGATGTTGCCTTTCTCGACATCAAGGAAGATCTAGCCACCAGGGTAGAAAGGCTGCAAATTGTCTGCATTCGATTCATTTATGACCTAAGAAAGTTTGACCATATTACGGAGTACAGACGGAGACTTCACTGGCTGACGACCCGAGAAAGGAGAGATACGAGAGTCCTAGGTTTGTTCTTCAGAATCCTGAAGAACAAACCTAGGACCTAGGGGGCCGCTCCGAACTATCTTATAAGTAGGTTCAAACCTCTATCTTCTCACGGGCGCCCTCTGAGATCTGAAGACAACCTACTGCTCTCGATCCCTAGTCACAGTAGTGATTTCTTCACGCACTCCTTCTCTGTACGTGGAGTCCGTCTCTGGAATGCTTTACCCACGCGTATAAGAATAGCACCCAGTTTGTTTTGCTTCAAATGCAGGCTCAAAGAACACTTCAACCCACGCTCATAAACTTTTCCTTATTTTTTCCTCCCTATTGCGACCCCCTGCGTCATTATAAGTTTATTGTTTGTTTTTTCTTAAATTTATTGTTTTGTTTTCCTGCTGAATTTAAATGATTAAAATTTAATTTATTGGTTTATTTTTACCGCATATGTTATTAAACTAGGTTAAGGTTAGCTGTAAGATATTGCTTTTAGGCAATAAGCACGCCCTTTTGTTTAAGCAAATAAAGCGTTAAATTATTATTATTATTATATTATTATTTCGCTGAAAATAATCATACAGCTAAACATCAATAAAAGTTACACTGATCAATCGGATGCTATTAAATGAGCTGAGTGCGTTCGATTTTCTTTGTCCATTTGGCGAGCTTGTTGCTAAAGTATGCGTATCGAATGCGAATCGTTCACTTTTGTTGGCAATCAATATTTTACGGTTGTCAATAGCTGTGGCAACACATGTCTAAAGAACGACGAATCCGAATCGGCTCTTCCCGTGGGGTTGCCTGACGCATTAAATAATTTGACTAAAGTCTGTTGCTCTGCAGTTATACTGTGCTTAGGTAGGTTTTTAATTAATTTGTTTATTCAAGGAAATACATTAAAAATTATTTAAAAACGATGATTCTGGTTCACCCTTGACTAGGCAGCGCCTGTTTTAAGGAAGAAACCAATATTATAAAATAGCAATATAATATTTTTGGTTTCTATATATCTATGTGGAACGCCCTTCAGGACGAAAATTCACAAAATTCCGAACTTCGTTTTCGCTTCCGGTCCGTAGATAAATGTGTTTTAGGTCGGAGTCTATTCATAAGGACCGGATGACCACGCTGAAGTGGATTGGTGTTGATGGTAAAGATGGGTTTAGGTTTCGATAAGGTCGCCTTTTGCAGGGTGGTTTTTCCAAGGTGGCTATGACGATTGTAGCAGCCTCTCTTCGTGTAGTTCATTTTACTGAACCCATTCCGCTTGGAATTCCATTTACTAAATGTATGTAACGATCCTTAAGTATTTTTATATCTTATTGTTTTTAATTTATTGTTGAAATTTTGTTGTATTCATTATTTTTCTGATTATGTCATTTTGTCTGTGTGTGTGTGTGTGGGTGTGTGTGTGTGTGTGTGTGTGTATTCATCCACGATAGCGCCCAAACGCTTCATCCAAATGAGCTGAAATTCGTCATGCATTTGGTCATGGCGAGAGTCGGAAAGATTGTGTTTGAAATCGGTCTACCAGAGGGCGTGCTAGTCATACCTTTTTCAATCTCGAAATATTGGACTTAGAGCCTTGAAATTCGCCACACAGGTGCCTTTATGGTCTGAAATTACATTATGAAATTGTCAACCAAGCAGTGTGATTTATAGAAAGGGGTGATTGCAATCGGGTGGACAAAGGCCTTCTAGTCTATAAGTCCAATATTTTGAGATTAATATACGACTAGTACGCCCCTTGGAGGACAGATTTCAACCACAAGAAGGACAGATTTTTTCACCTCTTGCCATGACGCTGTAATGGCCCCTAAGTACCGGCCCACATGCAAACAACAAATGCATTTATTTCCAGTGAAATACACTGACACAAATTCAGCTATTTTGCTACCTCGTGCAGCGATGAATCAGCACGATGAAACAATACTTTTACTCGGAATATTTTGGATTGCATCATATATCGGCCTATATAAACCGGCGAAAACGCAACCAAAGTATCATTACTCGAGTGATCATCTCCCCCAAGGTTGCTACGGCATACTCGGTACCTCTCTCACGAGGTCGCTCAACGAGTCCGGCTCCTTGGTTTCCTTTCCCTTCCTTTTCTGATCGAGAAGCATCAGTCTGCATCCCCACAGACTCGAGCAGTGCCCAGTACGAAATTTTAGGAGCGCAAGTAAAATCCTTATCCTCACATCCTCATCCATTCCGTAAGTTCATCCATTCCGCGAGTCACTTCATACGCGTCAATATTACCTATTCGGAAAGCGTTACAACTGGCAATATCGAACTCTCAATCTATTCAATAAATACCTTCTGATTCACTCAAAATCGTCTTTTAATACGGAGGTAACCCACAAGTTGACACCACCACCTCACACCGCACAACCTGGAGTCTAGTGAGGGGTGGTCACTCACACTGGTGACCCCGACGTACACAATTTCAGCTCAATGGGATTAAGCGTTTGGCCGCTATCGTGGGGAAATACACACAGACACATATAAATACAGACACACATAGGCATACTTCAATTTAAAAATGCTCTTAATCGTCTCAGAGGGTCTCAAATTAGACATTTCCGTCTTCATTTGGAAAAAAACGCGCTCACAACTTCCCTTATGTGCGGTTGGTCGGCCGGGAAAGCAAAATTGACATCTTTATGTAAATATTATTTAAATAATAAGAGCTATGATTTATCTAAATTTTGTTTGTTATCATATTACTATTTTATGCCGTAGGGGGAAAGTCCCCTAACGCCGGACGGCACCTAGCGTCGGACACCTAGTACCTCGACAAGTCGCGTCGCAATCGATAGAAAGACGTAGGAAAAGGAAAAGCGTACGTTTCCCCGCACCCTTTTCACCCGTCTTTGTATCGATCGCGCCGCGACTTGTCGAGATACTATTAGTGTCCGACGCTAGGTGCCGTCCAGCGTTAGGGGACTTCCCCCTATAGGCGTGTTTAGAGCGTCATCTACAGTTCGCCAATATACTGCAACTCCACCAAATTCGGCATAATATTATAATAATAGAAGATTAAACACGTTTTGGAGATATGAGTGCCATCTACACGTTGTGTTTCGTAGTAAAATCTTAGTGTGCAAATCGTAGTACGACGTTGAGCAATCTCATCTATGTATAAGAGTATAAAAATGGGTGTTGGTAAACCTATATCTGTCCGAGCTTAATAAACGAAACCGTTCCGATCGATCACCATGAAAGTTGGCACATAGGTATATGTATTTTTTCATGTAGAAGGTTTTAATGATATCAGCTTTGTTGTAACTTACCACTAGATGCCGCTGCAGCACATCAATTTCTATACCGCTCAACCGATCGCCATGAAAATTTGTATACATAGACATTTGAGTCCACGTAATATTTTCGCACTATTAACTGTATTGTAACTCGCCACCAGATAGCACTGCAGCCGACTTCTATACCGTTCAAGTTTCAAATAATTGCAGTGAAAATTGGTAGACATAGGTATTTGAGCCCGGATAATATTTTCGCGCTATTCACGTTGTTGTAACCTGCTACTAGATGGCGCTGCAGCAGGTCAACTAATATACCGTTTAACTGCGATTAACATAAGCTACTTGGGGGGGGGGAGGGGGGGATAGGAGTGGGAGGGAGGCAGGAAACGGATACCTGAGCAACGCCGGGTAATATTCCACTAGTACGCTAATAATCAATGCTTCTACTAAAGAAAACAACCGGTGTAATAGACAAATTGGGTTTAAATGTATCGGCATTCTTAAAGTGAGTAAATCTGTAGGTACTAGCAAATAAACAATTTTAAATTAAAAAAAAATATTTTTTAAAGAAATGTAAAAAGCCTTAAGTGCTCTGCGGCATCGAGCCGTAGTTAAAATGTCGCAAATATTGTGTATTTGCGATATTTTATTTACCGCTAGAGGGCGCAGCGCGCTCAACGCTTCTCAAACTTTTCTTCAAAGTTATATTTTTTGAATATTTCAAAAACGACAATATTTTTTTTACAACATTGTTATTAAACGTTGTGTATTTGCTCGTACTGATTTCCGCACTCTATAAGAGCCTGTACATTCAAACTCACCCTGTATAGGATATTAGCTGACCCGTGCCCACTTCGTTGGGCGGTAAAACTCTTTACTTGTGATGAAATTATGAGTGTGGTTTGGTTAGTACTGAGTGCTATGATCTATTTATTGACTGCCAAAAGAAGGGTTATATTTTTAATGCATATGTATGTATGCATTTGCATGCCAATTTGACTATATTACCGTTATTTGTGTCTTCTTTTGAGTGTCTTATCTCTTTAATCATTTATGCAGTAAAAATGAAATTATATGCAGTAAAAGGGAAAAGTCTTTTGTTTTAAACACGTAAGACGATAAATTTACTTATTTTGTTATGAATTCATAATTGTTTATAATATGACCAACAAACATGATCTAATGATTTGAATTATTTTTTAAATATAAAATACTACTTATTGTTACTTAAATATACAAGTTAGACATATGCTTTCACTCACTTTTTTGTAGGAATTATCAAGCTCTACAACTTTTCTCTAGAACTTAATCATATATCTCTCATCGTTAAGGCAGCGTTCGTTAGAAACGTTGTCGTTCGACCGTTTTTTCCGACTTACTTTGGAAATCCGACTACCACGAAAAAGTCTTTTCATTTTTGGGATTAATATATAACCTATGACACTCACAAATAACGTGGCTTTCTATTGGTAAAAGAATTTTCAAAATCGGTTTGGTAGATCCAGAGATTACTTCATACAACGTCACAAACTTTACCTCTTTATAATATTAGTATAGAAGTGTATAGATAATTTTACCTTTCAATAAGATATGAAGCATGTGGCAACCGCATCTTTCCAGTATAGACGGGTAGTTTACGAGACGTGTCGATGTGAGCCGAGGGAGAGAGGGATCGAGCAAGAAGCGAAAGCGTCTGCAATAAAAGGGCACGTTTGCGCGATGACTTATGGGCGATGCGTCGATGTAAATAAGGAGCGGATGGACAAATAACTCGGGGTCATGAATAATCGTCATAAGGCTCTCTCTCCGTCTCTATGCGGGGTTGCGCGGCCGGCGCGCGATCCCTCGCCGCGAAAACATCCCGCCCGGACCGGACAAAACGTCCGGAAAAAATCCTAAAACAATCGGCCCATAAATAAAGCAAACAGAGACGCCCGGTGACAAATGGACGCGACACAGGACGGCGAACTGTGCGGCCGTCGTGCGCGGGTCGTGCGTCCCGCTCCCTCGCACGGGACCGCCGACAGCGCGAGCGAGACGCGGCGATGAAATCCTAACTGAATATGTGGGAATAATGTCGCGTGGAATTTATTTGAATTTTTGATCGGAATTATATGAGCGGGCGAACCGCGGCGCTTGGACGCCATATTTTGCGCGGTAAATTCTTGGATAGTTACAGTGTATGGACGTTTACTATACAACGGGACTTTAGCAGCGTATACCGCAGTATAGCGAGTTAGAACAAACAGTAAGCGCACTCTCGAGTTGCAAGGCATTGCGGAAATAGGGTACAGTCAGAAGAAATGTTCATATACTTTCTCTCCTATATCGTGCACTCTCCCAATTAGCACCATCATATCTCCACGAGCGTTTTGAACCACTAAGTTCCCACGGTCTCGTACTTCGGTAAGCCTCTGACAGTTTACTAAAAATTCCCAGTCATAATAGTGATTTCTATTCCTATTCTTTCTGTGCTCATGGTGCAAGACTCTGGAACGATCTCCCAGCAAGCATACGAAACTCGCCTTCTTTACCATCGTTTAAGGCTCACCCACGCATTTTGTCGTTGAAAAAAATTAGGTCATTTTGCGATTGCGTTTCTAGTCTAAATTTAGCCGTGAACAATTTTACCGCATTTCGTTCTAAAATAAGGTCACCAAATCCGAAATTCTATTGCGGTTCTACCTTTTTGACAGTTGGCCGGTTAAAACCATGCGAGAGCGTGTCTATTTTAGCGTTCTAAACAAGGGCGTTCTAAACAATTTAGCGTTCTAAATATTTTAGCGTTCTAAACAAGGAACAAGGGCGTTCCCTTATTCGGTGCGACCGTAAAGTGCCTGCTTTGTTTTTCATGTGTTTATGTGTGACTTTTTCGAAGAAAATGATGCCTAATGCATATTTATTTACTCATTCGGAGACGACGTAATGCAATGGTAGAGGGGCGTATAATTTTGGTATTTAAAAAATAAAACGATATAACATATAATTTCTTTTTTCAGAGCGGCTGCAAGACATACAGAATTTCGTCACAAAAGGGATTATTCGGGGTTCGGCAAGGAAGCGTCCTTAATTTCCATAGACGAACCCCACGTCAAGCATGTAAAGTCACGTTCTTAAATTGAGAGAAACGCAATCGCAATAATTTTAGTGTATGCACTCGGGTTAGTTTTAGGCCGCCTTTATTTTAATGCGAAAAGAACTGCAATCGGCCCCATTATCTGCTATTTTGGCACCTTAAGTATTTGAATAAAGGCAAAATCTTTATCAAAAATTAAGTTTTTTTGTTGTAATTAACTTAAGTTTACGATACTTTTAAATATTATTTTTTATTATATCTAAACTTGGCATACACTCGAAAGAATAGTAATCAATGACAAGTGGTTTAAACTTGAATATCGTTATAGACTGAGAAATATTTTATATTTCGGCAACTTATAAACTGCTATTAGTACTTGCATATTATTTTATTTTACATACAGAACTTAGAAGTATTTATTACTCCTTTTATCTTTTACTTGTGGAAGCAGCGACGGTACCAAATTCCAGGATGTAGAATAGTCAATGGTTTTACTTAGTAAATATTTTAAAACAGGAGATGTAACCAGAAATAAATCTAGTAAAACAATAGACATAAATAGAATTTAAAATATGGATCATTGGCAGAGTAAATTAATTTTGATGTATAAAAATACCTCAGTAATAAAAAAAACACTTTTTTGAGGCTAATTTGGGGCCCCTTGAATCGCCGGCGATCGTGCGGAAAGGGAGCAGAGGGAGTTAGCAATACGCGCCGGTGAGGGTTGTCGAATTTATCGAACCTTTGAATAACTGCTTCGGGGAGTGGCGACCATATGGCGGCCATATGCGAATTTCGTTCAACAGCAGCACAATCGGCTCAGACGACGCTTGTTATACAATGCCTAGTAATCGTTGTAGTAGAACTATTTGTGGTAGCCCTTAGGACTCTGAGGATTTAAATTTTGTTCAATGAGTCTGGAAACCGTGTCATAAGAACCCGCTGAATATATTAGTAGGTACACGCAGGTAGGACTCTCACCAAGAGGTAATGACGGCCGTCTTGTAGGTGTCTGAAGTCGACCACAAAGTCGAGAGTCGACTTTGGTCGATTTCCACGAGATTTTCAGTAGGTATAATAAACTAAAATTTTGAGAATCTCTGGTCACGATTGATGAATTATTAAGATAGATAAAAACGAATTACCGTGTGAAGTTTGTAGCACCCATAATTTCGGTGGTTTTGCAACCGCCATTGTCTAGTGTAGACTGAAGTGCTGTCAATCGTCACCTGCGGGTAGGCGGCAAACTGCTGCTGTTACTTCCCAGATTATAATGGTAGAGGGGCGGCGTGTTCGGCGCGCATGAATTTTGAAAATCCACCATGCACACACACTCACTGTATCTTATGTAAAGTCATAAAGAGACACGCACACGACCACACGACGCAGACGAAATTTCTAATCTAGACTAACATCCTAATACGGTGAAGTAGACGTTGGTGACTGGTTGAACTATGTTTCCAGCAGCTAATATATTTGTCCCATAATATACTTCACGACGTATTTTTTATCCTGTTTGATTTGGGCAATAAACTTGAAACAAAATTCGGCAACCAGGAAATTTTGGTGATCCAAAGATGAGCTGATCCAAGCTGAAATGCTATAACTAACAAGGACGGAAAAGGTAATGAAAAGGACTTCAAAAAGTGCACCGGAAGTAGCAACAGGACAAGAGGAATTTAATAATTTATGGTTTTTCAAAGATGTATATTATCCGGCTTTTCATGAATAATAGTTTTTTTTAAATTTTATGATGTAGTGTGTCTATATGGCCGGCTCCCGGACCTCTACTTTAAAAGGACAGTTCGTAATTACCAACGTATACTATGTATTTTTTTTAAACTCCCATAATTTAATTGTTCAAATATTAAATAAAGGAAATACCACAATAAAAAAAAAGAAATTGCAAATGGATAATAATTGAAGTATTATTAATATTTTTAGTGTTTTTTGGCGCTCGGCTCGTTTTTACCGACGCTTAAACTAATATACCTACATAATATGGGTGGACCAAAAAAAAAGCACTTTTGAAACATGAATAGAAATAACAGTTCAAGTGCTATTTTTTTGAACATTGTCACAATTGGGACAAAATAAACAGAGCTACATTTAAATTTTGTCATTCGAATGCAATAATAATATATTCACTTACACACAGGTTACACTCACATACACATATATGGTTGCAATACACTTCATAATAGTGTTGGTTGTAAAATCGCGTAAAGGATTAGATATTATTTATGATTCCATTAATTTAATAAAAGACTCGATCATACCTAGCCTATCTCCTACTTCTTTAGATTTTACTAACTGCCATCCTAATGTACTGTATTATATGATTATTATATTATAACATACTATTGTATTGAATTATGTATTACTAATTTATTAAATTGTGGATTACTAACTAATATCATATCTAGTGTATTATTTGCTTATGTATATGTATATATATATATATATATATATATATATATATATATATATATATATATATATATATATATATATATATATATATATATATATATATATATATATATATATATATATATATATATATATATATATATATATATATATATATATATATATATATATATATATATATATATATATATATATATATATATATATATATATATATATATATATATATATATATATATATATATATATATATATATATATATATATGTGTAGGTATGTATAATATATATTTATGTATGTGTGTATGTATGTGTATGTGTATGTATATATGTACATATATATTCTTATGTATTATGCAATGCAACGTAAGTTCATAATATCAAAAGAGTCAGCTCGTCGATACCATTAAACAAAAATCTGCATCCCTAGATACGGGTCTCTGACCTAGTTAGGAATGCGGATAAACATTTTCACCATAGGATGTGCTCAATCTCTCCCAACTCAACCATATTATGTTAATGGTGTGTATATGACATATATAAAGTTATTATAAATTAATAAATAAATAAAAAAATAAAAAATAAATTGTAGATTATAAATAGGATAGAAAACGAATTTACCGCGTGAAATTTGTAGGACCCGGGTCCTACAAATTTCACGCGGTAAATTCGTTTTCTATCCTATTTATAATGTCAAACAACCGCGATAGTCTTCGATTTCATAAATTGTAGATATTATATCATATTATGTATAATAAATATTATTATCCAATTACTAATTCTTCTATTTTGCTTTATCTAAATAACCTTATTAACAACTTATTTAATTATTACTTTTCTTACTTTTATATTATTATTAGCTTTATTATATTTTTTTCTACTATCAACGTGTTCATGTTATTTCTGTTAATTTGTAATGCAAGCAATGCAAACTATTCATAGGATAGTAAATTTGTTTCGTTTGAATATGCTTTTAAAATACTAGTATCATATATTTACTATCTGTAAGTTTGTTATAAAATAAAATAAAATAAATAAAATAAAATAAACTAGTTGTAAGAGATTGTTCCATGCTGCACGAACCGCCAAGGAAGAGCAACTTGGGTTGTCGACTACAGCGGGCGAGCCCGTCACCTCAGGAAGTTTTAACGATTAGTCGTTCTATCTCCCTGGAGTGGGCGTAGATGACTTGAGGACAAAACAGTCCACCATCTAGCTACGTCACAAGCCCGTAAGAGGCCAACGCCTTAACCGCTAGATAGCCACGAGTGTTACCCGGCGGTTCTACACTCACGCCCTTACTTCCAATTGTGACCAGATTACTCCAGTCTCTCGATTGGTTACGAGTTCGAGGTCGCTTGCGCTGTCCTCTCCCTTATGAAGCGGTGCAACGGTGTTTACCGAATCTATCGCGGACCACAGCATCAGAGCAGAATGAATATTTCAGAGCCGGTGCCGAAGACGCGTAATGCCTCTGTCCAAATCTAGTTTTCACTCATTGGTGGACTTGCAAAACTGCCAGCGTTAAAAACTCCGCCTGTGCATAAAAAAATAAAATATTCGGTGGTTGTGTTTTACAGGCGCGGGCGGCGGCGGCGGTAGTCCGATCGGTCCAAAGCCGAGGCGGAGGTCCTGTTTGTTATTCGCGGCGGACGGTCCGATTATGAATTCTATCGCCGTAGCAATTTGTCAACGCGGCCGCGGCGCGCGCGCACCAAAAAATCCATACATATTTCTGCTATTAGCGATCGATGCGAGCTCCTCATTGCATACACGCGTATAACTGCGGAGCGCCGTTCACGCCCATTCCGAATCGGACGCGTTTTTGCGCCGCCGGAATACAGGCATCGAAGCGCCGACGCTTCGATGCGATCGTCCGATAGTATACGATACGTCTTACTGGCTACTGTCAGGGCACTGCTAGTTAAGGACAAGTCGAACAAAGTAAGGACATGTCGTTTGAAAAGCAATTGCATTGCATAACCCAGGTGTAAGCAAGCCATACGGGGAGACCTGACCTTTCGCCAGTCTGCCTACACTCACAATGATACACACACAGTAGTAGGCAGGGCGGTGTCGACTACAACGGGCGAACCCGTCCCCCCAGACTAGTATAACGATATGTGATCGTTCTTTCAGCCGTGGGATGACCGTATAATGTAAAATACTTAGAGACAAGAAAAATCTACTTTCTAGCTATGCCAACATGCCCGACAGAGTTCAACGCTTTACGGCGAGGCACCGAGAAAGGTCCCAGCGGGCAGCCTCGCCTCCTGTCTACCAGTTTGGAAGGATGTATTCGCCTGCAATTAACCTTCAGGATACCTCCTACCTCTTGACTGGTTAAATGATCGAGGTCGCTTGCGCGGTCCTCTCCCTTACGTAGCGGTGATACGGTGTCTACCAAATCTATCGCGGACCACGGCGTCCTATACCCGGCTTTCACCCGGGATCGGCTGGCGTAACGGTCGTTTCAAGAGCAGTTGCCGTAAGGTTAACAACTACCTCCGCTCTATAGGAAACATTACAGTTTCCAGACTCACCCGACTCAGTCGGAATGCACAATCGATTGGCTGATGCCGCACGGTGAATAAACCGTCCAGGAGCGTCCGAAAGTTGACTCCTATGGGAGACTGGCCTGCAGGCTAGAGTCCTATCCGGGCTCGCACTTCTACATGGAGGCCGCCAGATGGGTGTTGACCCGTGCATTTGACCGACCCTAAACACATGGGTATTAGTGGCCAAACTACAACAGGGCCCATTAGCTCCTTAATACACACACGCACAATCTACAAAGAATATAATATGCTGGATGCAGTGGCGCAACTAAAAAAAATGGGCCGCGGTGCAAAATTGAACTAAAAGCCCCTCCCCCAACTTACTTATATACATTCACTATGGCATATAGAATAAAATTACTGTGTACCTAGCTACTTAACATAATACTTATATTAAAGTTACATTATAAATCCGCTTATTCATTAGTGGGCATTGTATCGAACATATTGCGTAACAAGTTCCCAAGAACTTTATCAGGACACGCGGTATCACATACTTAGAAACGTCGTGTGAATTTTTTAAAACATTACCGCGCTGTACTGTTAATTGAATGAATAAATTTTTATGATAATGAGAAATAAAACAAATAAGGCCAGTTTTTATTACTTTATTTTGAGTTTAACTACTAAGTGCGAAACTGGTAAAAATAAAACATACCAACATATATTATACAAATGTAACAATTTTTGCATATCAGCATATTTAATTTATTTAGGTACTTAATGTATTAAAAAATGTCTGAATATATACATTTTTAGAATGGTTTTCGTCTTGAATTGACACATCCATTTTTTCGGCTTCCTTAGCTTTCAAGCAGATTTGGATGAAACGTGGATAGACAAACGTCATTTTGGGCCCCTGAACTATCGTGGACCCCAGTGAGCCGCACCCGCTGCACCGGCTTAGTTACGACACTGGCTTGATGTACCACAACTTTACACGAGAGCAGCGCTCTGTCAATATCAAGCAAATTTAGATAACGCAACAAGAACCTAGCAAATAATCCGCACGCGGAAATCCCAAGCCATTCATTTTGACGTCCCCCAAACGCAGACCAATTCTAGGCAGAGGCATTTTGTTTACATAGCCCCCAGGATATTCCATATGCTAATTAGTAGACGGAAAACAAGAAATATAGTTACTTAAGTTTTAAAAAAAAACTAAAATTGATTCCTGGGTGAAACAAAAACCCCGGCAAAATATTCACATATACATAATCATTGACCATCCTTATTATTATCCTTGACTATTCTTATGATTTTCGATTTCTAAGTTATTATATTTTTTATTAGATTATTTTTTAAATTTTATTATTATAATTTACTATATTTATACTATTAACATTAATACAACTATTTAATATTTTTTTTATTTTCCACGATTATCTATTTTCCGTATTTTTTTTCCGTATTCTATTTTAGTTATTTTCTATTGGTATTATTATAAATTATTTGTAATGATTATAGAACCGTATATTTTTTAACTTGCGGAATATACGTACATAAAGACTAAAGAGCTCGCGTTGGGCATTCTGTGCTAGTTGATATACCTACTGTGTCTATAGTATGTCTATAGGATGTATTTTTATTTCGAAACTCTATTTCTATCTCAGAGCGTAGAAATTACAAATATGTTACGATAATGTTTTTACAATTATTCTATATTTAGACAATTATTCTATATTGAAATCAATGGACAATAGAATCAAAACACGATACGATTACTTTGAAGTCAATATAATTCATTCGAAAAGAAAAGCAAAATTTAATCTATATAATAATATATAAAACAAAGTCGGGTTTGTTCGAACACTTATAACTCCAGAACGGCTAGAGCGATTTTCATGGTTTTTGATTTGTTATATTTGTCTCTGTTCCGAATAGCAGAATAACTATTAAAAACAAAAATTGGAATATTGACGAAAAAATAACATAAAAGAAAAAAAACCCATACAAAATGTAAATTCGTGTTTTTTTCATAGTCAGTTGTATGTGGCATGTTCACGTGTCGGCAAATCATCCGCTTTATTTGTTCATGCGCCTGATAAAAAAATGTCGTATACCACAAGGTGCTTCAATGAAGAGAATTAAACCGAGTGCATCCCATGCTGCACAATATGTAAATAGTTTAATTCAATCATGTCTTGCTGACACGCGATCGATATACTTAGTTTTTGAAACTTTTATATTTCTTTTTGTATTATTATCTTACTAAAGTAGTGAACTTAATACCTATTTTGTATTCATTGTATTACTTTCATAAAATCATAAATTAAGTTTAGCTAATCTGTAGCACGACATTCATTGACTGTTAGGCGGTACGAAGTTCGCCGGATCAGCTAGTTAAAGATAAAAGAGAAATATTAAATCAACGACAAAAGTCATCAAAATAACTTACAATAGCAATAAAATAACAATTCCAAATAATAAAATAAGGTTCCAGAGACATTAGGTTACAATATCATCTACAAACGAAATAAGCGTATATCACAAAAAAATAACTATACGACTAAGTAAAAGGTCATTATAATAGTATTTAAATACGGCTGTACAAATACATAATTATTAAAACCGCGATTTGCGCATCTCAAATTCTATGGATTCGAAGGGGGAGTGAATATGTGGTAAGGTGAACGCTCACATGTGGCAAGACAGCTGTCCTAAACCTACCACAGTCGGTCGTTAATCCGGAATCCACTGTTCACCCCGCAGAAGTGTAAAAAATAGTATTATGATGGGCCCGACGCCGGTCGGGGAATTCCATGGCAGCTCCGTTTGTATTTTATTTATTTTATTTTATTTATATTGCACAGGATGCAAATAAATCCAAATGCAATTAAATATAAATAGGAAAAATAAAAAAGAAGAAACAAGATTGGAAAGATGACACGGTGTAGTTTCTTTAATTAAAATTAGAGTTATTCACTCAAATTATATAAATTATATACTCACTCAAATTATATAAAAAGTTAGACCACAAATATTTTTTAGTCCATATAATATGTCCATATAAGTAGTCAATATAAGAAGCGGAATCACATGTGAGGTCCCCGATGTGATCCCTATAACTCTGTTGTCCGTCGATAACATTTTATTAAAACTTATTTGAAATTAGCCAATCCAACTTATCCGACAGGAGACAGCACTGCCACGAGGACACGTATTCATTACGTGTTTTCTACGTTTTATAACCGTTCCGATTTTCTTTTTGTCCGTTCGAGGCAGGGTCGGTCGGCGGGCCAGCGCCATCTTGTCTGTCATGTCGGCAGCATTCCGTCGGCGACTATCGTCGTCCTTTTTCAAAAATTTCTATCCGAGCCGCAGATTTATCGGCGTGTCGCGCTCTGTTTTATCGACGTATTCAGCGCGTCCTTTCGCCCGATAAAACCCGACGGTTATCGACTCGACATTTTTCGAATGTCTGACAGGACAGACACAGAGACGGCACGACGATTCGACGCCGCAATGCGCAGTTCAAATTTTAAATACCGATGTAGGGCCTTCTTTAAACATGTACATAGCTAAATAGGGAATCTTCTCCATATCGGCTTTTCCGTGTCTTTATGCAAATTGCTTTCAAGCTCGATGAGCATCAAAACATTGCTAATATAAAAATTGCTTGATAAAAATTCATCTAGTTGACAATCGTTCTTCTCTCTTGTACCACGAAGATCTGATCTTGGCCTCATCTTGTTTTCGGTATATACTCGTAGGTACCTACACTTTGTTATATACGTCATATATATTATCCTACTAATATTATAAACGCTATAGTTTGTATGTATGTATGGATGTTTGTTACTCTTTCACGCAAAAACTACTGAATGGATTTTGATGAAACTTTACAATAATATAGCTTACACATCAGAATAACACATAGGCTATAATTTATAAAGATATATGGTTTTCTATCATCATTATCACAATTTTCCATCACCACGCGGGTGAAACCGCTGGGCGCAGCTAGTACATATATATTAGCAAATTTCAAATACTTTTTATATTTTTTGTTTGCAAACGTCATTCAGCTAATGCATTACTTATGTCCCGTTTAACCTGATTCTGCTTCTCTAAGCAATATGATATTGGTCTCTACCGTATGATATTTGCAAAAAGAACCAGATATAAAAATATCCGCTTCGTCCAACAAAAAATGCTCGATAATTAATCCAAATATTGTTTTATAAGGGCTGGATCCAAGATCCATATCTGGTTCCCTAATGATTCCGTGCAGGTTGGGGCTAATATAGTATCCTGCCTTTGGTTTCTTGGGTCGGCTCAACCCAGGGTACCTCCCATTCGGTAGCCTCCTCGAGGAGGGAAGGGCCGCTGTGAACTGCGACTGCGGATGTAACCTGCAGTGGTAGACAGGTGGGGTCGGATGTTCCGATCGGGGAACATCTCGGGTGGAACTGGGCGGTTTGCGCGATGCGACGACAGCTAATAACCGGGAGAGCCTGGAAACGTACGTTTCCTAAGAAGTGGGGGGAGGTAGGGTAGATGTTGACAGTGTCATCTATCCTGAGAAGCGATTTGCTGGCAACCCGATCCCGTTTGAGTTTGACGGCTAAAAGGCGCCGCGGTCCGCAACCAACACGAATTTAAATTGCCGCTAACTTCTGGTAGTGGCCGCGCAAGCAATCTCAAATCTATAACCAGACTGGAAGCAGGAGAAATTCGACCAAATTCGACGACTAGGACGGCCCGCTGGGTGACACTTCCCAACGCCTCTCGGTAAACCGGCCACGCCAAGGGGAGTTATAACGACATAGGCCATTCTGTCTCCCATGAAGTGAATACCTTATTAACTAATTACTTAATTAACTTACAAATACTTGATTAACAACAAGATCCAAAGTCGAACTACGCCAAGGCCGTAAGAGACTAACGCATTACAGCAAGAAGCTGGGAAGTGCAAACCAGCGGGCAATCCTCACGCCCTTATTACCAGATTTGGACGGATTTATACCTCTTTCAGTATGATCAGAAGTTCAAGGTCGTTTGCGCGGCCTCTAACTGACGTTACCGGTAATTATTTCGAATTTATTGCGGACCGCGGTGCCCTTTGCCCATTAATCTCACGCGGAGTCAGGTGACCAACGGATCTTTTCTATGAATAGATGACGCCAGGTCAACAACCACCCCCGTTGCTTAGGAGACATACGTTTCCAGACTTTCCCGGTTATTCGCTGGATTGCCCAGTCGATTGGCTAATGCAGCACGGTGCGCCAACTGCACGGGTCCACCCGAAACCTGTCCCCACGGATCGGAACCTCCGACCCCAACTGTCACAGCGGCCCTTCCAGGTTAGTCTCTTTTCAAGGAGGCTGCGAGCTGATATGTGAGTTGAACCGACCTAAAAACACAGACATGCCATTAGGCCCAAGTTGCACGGAACCGCTAGGAGCCCCAGCAACCCACACAGTGACCAGTCCCCACATCAGGAGGAGGACTAGCCTCGGGACATCCTGATGCCGCCGTAGGATTAAAGGCAGGCTGATTTAACTGTGAATCGGCAAACCAACAAAACCAAGATGAACGAACAAAATCGGCGTGTACAATGCCCGAAGGTCTCTGCATTAGGAAATCTACATATGAAGCAGGAAAAGAAAATCTCTGCACTAAAAATATATATTTTTTAACAAAATTCTCATGTAAATGGTCCAAACAAGAAAGCAAATCCACATTAAAAAGATACAACAACACGACCGGAGCATGACCGAACGCCTTGGTTCCCTAACTGTAGTAACACAAAAGATCGAAAATGCTAATCTACTTAGAGCTACTAAAGTCTATACACGCTTCCTGAATTAAAGTATTGTCATACAAATCTTAATTGTCTGTCTTGCCTGAAATCATAATTGCATTGAACGCCTTCAGTCTGAAAGGAAATCCTATCTACAGATAGTCAATAGTCAATATAGTCAATAGTCTTTTTTCATCCAAAATTGCAAATATAGTTGGATATGTCATAATCCTAATTGTTTAAAACACAATGATCAAAATATACATGTAACAAATATTTTTTTTTTTCAAATCAGTAAAAATAATACTAAAAATAACCAAAAGTCAGACAAAATAAAAGATAAATCCTCAATAATATCATAAGTAAAACGATAATGAATAATCAAATAGTATCAACTTATTATTATATGCCTATGAAATTAGAGACTATATGCGTAGAGACATTTATTACTGTATTAGTAGGTATATGGGTAGAAGATTGTATAAAGTCATATGCAATTTAGTTATTAGAAATATTAATATCAATGCTAATTTCCCAGTCGAAATATCAGATTTTCTATGAAAATCTTTCATAGCAAGAGCCCTTTTCTTAATAATAAGGCGCGGAAACCTCGGCAAGCTAGTCAACTCGCACTTTGCTTTGCAGTTAGTTTTATTTATGGTTGGTTGGTCAGTATTGATTTAGAACTTTTTCTCTCGCGAAATTTGGGGGTTCCAGTGATGGCCAATGGGCATCATAAAGTCGGAAGAGAAAAACTTCTGTGTTTAAAGACATAGGTTGAACACCTGGAAAAACATGACCCTGAACAACAAGCACATGAACACCTGGAAAAACAAAGCACATCTTAGGGTGGAATATAGGAACATTATTAACGAAATCATAACTCATAATGAGTTCTAGCGTGTGTAATGATGATGATGATGTGGAAGGGGGCAATTTCCAAGAAGGTTTGCGATCTCCCATCATCTTAAAGATAGAGACAGACTAAGCCCACGTACGCAACGCATGCAACGCATTATGATCTAACTTGGACCCTTGATTTTGCATGAAAACAGATGACTTAGAAACATACTTATCATACGCAACGCACACGCCACACGAGCTCCACGCAACATCTATCTGCGATCTCCAGATAGGCTTAGAAAAGTAGAGGGATTGGCAGTACGATATCTCACGCGTTAGACCAGTGTGTTTCCAGAATTTACGTTCGCAACGTGTCAGACACGCAGAACGTCGGTGCAAGCGCAGAGAAACAATATTCGGAAGTTGATAAAGAGCCGTTCATCGCCATATTCCAATTTCCGCATTATTGTATGGTATTCTCCAAACTTTTCTCTTTGTCTATTAACCTCATAAATACAATCTTCTTTTCCTATTTTTTTGTTTTTGTGGTGCAAATATATTTATTTAAAAATAACAAATTTAGTAAATAATTCTCAAACTCGCTGTCAGAATCAGAAAACATAATATTTTACAGTGGTTAATCACAATACAACCGCACTTTCTGAGACGTGACAGCAGCTTTTCACAAGTTAACGGGGGGCGTTGCATCGCATACGTTGTGTACGTTGGCTCAGTCTGTCTCTACCCTTACCCTCTCACTCTCTCTTTCTCTGTTCAGGAAACATTCTACCTACGTGCCATCGATCCGGAACCAACTCTTATTAACATGCGAGGCATAATGGGAGTTCTGAGAAACAATATAATAATATATAGATTTATAGATCACGATATCAAATTGTCAATCACCGGCGGATGGCTTGGCAGCGCCGCGCGCAGTGCGAGAAACCCGTCTCGTAATAGATATGCGATATCATTAACAAAACTGTGGAATTCGATAAATAACCAGTTCCCGCGGGAATGGTGGGTATGTTTGGGCATTTTTGGGGCCCTCGAATGAAACGTGAAACTTAAAGTCCGAGATCGAGATGATCAAGAGTCGTTGACGCCATTATTGCCGCATTAAGCGAGCGGCCGTCGCATCATGAGAGGAGCCGACTCTTCTTTCCACTTCTCGGAAGACGCCTGCTTTGCCTTTAGATTTTCTCGCAGCCCCACCACCGGAACCGGCCGGCGCCCGTCAATGCCTCAACAATTTATAACTGTGTAGGAATCACATTTTTGAGTTTAACCCTTCAGGCCTCGGCCCCTTAGCCGATTGACAAGTTGATGTCCCAAAAAAATTTAGTAAAAATTAGTAAAAAAATTGAATTGTGACACTGTCTCACCAAAACATTAATTACTGCCAAACCACTGTACCCATAATTAAAATAAAACATATTAACATAATAAAACATAATAAAATAAAAAAATTAAATTAAAATAAAATTAAAACGGGTCCGTCACACTGAATCGTGTTTTGGCCGATATCGGCCAATCGAGGCCTGAGGGGTTAACGAAGTCTTAAAACATACTTGGCAGAGAAATCTCAAGGCCGTATCAGAAAATGCTCATAAAATATCTATCGACAACTGGATTATTGGTTAGAGTAAGTACATCACATAATACAGGGCCTCCTTTGAAGCTGGCATAATAAAGAGGGTTTCTAGAAACCGAAACAGTTTTTATTTGTTAGTGCAATATAGGGAAATTTAATAACATCTCAACGCCGCGTCGGGGAAACTAAACTCAATTATGGATATTACCATAATATAATGGTCGTTTTCCGAACGTTTTGATTTGAAAAAGTGGCTATGTCCCAGCATTAAGTTGTGCTCAATACGATTATGTGCCAGTTCGATTTGTGGAAGTTTTTAAATTGCTTTTAGAAATTTCTCTGTGGTAATTTTTGAAGTGTTGTTGGAATATTAATCTTTAGAAATCTATGTTTTATTTTTGAACACATTTTTATTACAAAATAAATGTTTTGCTCAAGTTAAACGGAAGCAAAATTCTGAAATACATTTTTACTAATAGGACAAAACATTACAAGATACAATATACAATATAAATTATTTCCTTTAACAAAATTGTTTTGGTATTTCTTTAGCAGATACAACGAGAAAAATATAACGATATATTACACGGAAATACGCATGTTTCAACAAGTATTACTTTATAACTCGGACTGTGGTCTATACGTATAAATCAACATGACGCGTGACGGTGTTAGCGTGATGGTAGTTTCCGTGCCGTAATGTTAAAATATAATGTTATTTCACTACGTCGCTACCTTGGGATCTCGGTTTTAACATGAGGGCATGTAGTAGCATACGTACGATTAGAATCGGACACATAAGTCATGTTGAAACTACAGTACAGTGGCGGTCTCTTCATATAAGCCGAAAAGCCTGGCTTGCCTATACTTCCAAATTAACGATTAAATAAATTAATAACACAATTCGTAAAAAAAACAATTAAATAAATCATTTTGCTAGCGCTACTACTGCCATCTAACGCGCACAGCTCGCTCCACGCGAGAAAAAAACTGTTATCGACAGGTGCGATAATTATCTACAGGGCGCGATTGCTGTTTCGCTCGCACATATTGGGCTTTCAATGCGGCTTTCAAAATCAGTGTTCCTCTCATTCGCACCTGTGGCAAATTACGCTAAACAATATATGTCTATATACAACTTTTGTATCGGGAGCTAAGCCGGGCTTGCTTAGCCATGACGTTGAATGCGAACTGTGAATGCGAACGTGTCAACAGAAAGCGCGACTTCATTATAATTAGTTTGGATTTAAATGTGCGAGTGACGTCGGGCTAATTTTTTATTGTGTAATTTCAATTGATTTGTGGTTTTTAGTGCCTGATAAAAAATGGAGGAAATTGTCCTTTGTGGTCAGTAATGTATTCTTATTATTTTGTTTTCTGACATATGTAACAACCCGCAGGACTGGGACGGGGATACGGTTTTAGCAGCGGAGAATTTTGAAAACTCGATGCGATCATTCCATTTAAATTTTTTCACCTTGTTTTCCGCCGAATTTTTGAAAAAGCTGAGAGCTTGTACAACATTCTTCAAAAATCACAAGTCGATGTGGGTTATAGGAATTAATGAAGGAAAACAAAATAAAGGAATTTCAGACTTGGTTACGTGTTGAATTTCAATATGAATTTGATCAAATTTATGAAAACAATCTACAAAATAACTCAGCACCTCGTTTGAGACGCAACGACGCAAGAGAGTCCTTTAAAGCCACTAGAGGTATGCGACTGCTGATAAGTATATGTTAAATTCTGTCTTGCAGTAGCATGCCTTCAGTGTGCTTTATTGAATGTACGACCCAAGCAGTAAATTTCAAACTGAAGATTAAAGAGTAAAGAGGTACCACTTTTTTACTATAAAAAGCGTAAAAAAACACAAAAAGGTATGTCGGGCTTGCCCTATTTACGAACCCTGGGCACGCCACTGCTACAGTATACCGTTATTTCCGTATTAACCGCTCGGAAAATGTTGATACATATAATCGAGTAATGGAGTTTTAGCAAAAATCCTTGTAATTCAACGTTATTCTGTATAAACTCGTAATAACAAATTGGTAATGTAAGAATCAATCCAATATTTTTTTTTCAGTGTACTATATTAATTCTAAATGGTTCCATTAATTTATTTGTTAGGTCCTCATCTATGTAATTATGTAATTATATCCTTATGTATTTAATTATTTGAATTCCAATTCCAAATAGAAATAGCATTTAATTCAAAGCCATGAGACGCATTTAATGCAATTTTGCCTACGAAACGACTTGATTACCGATTTGAATACAATACTTTAAATTTTTATTTTACTCCAGTAGGTTGGCATTCCTACACTTTATGACTAATATTCTCGGATGCGCCATTACGGCTAATATTCTCAGTAATGTAATTAATTATGGAAAATTAACTATCGTGATAGTTGTCAGTATATAAAATAATTTAAGTAATTTATAATCGTTTTGAGAATCATCGATAATTAGAAAATAATATAATAATGAAAATTGCCGATTAAATAAATACTCGTAGAACACTATATATAACATTAATTATCATAGTAATAATATAATATTATAGTTATGAAAATAGATATTCGTATACAAAAAAATCGGTTTGTATCACCCCAAGACTTTCCTGGCAGTTATCCAAGGAGATCTCATTCAATTTAAAAATCGAATAGCAAACGTTATAAGGGAGACTTTAAAGTGCCGAAACGTCTAACGTCTTTTGGAGTCACCAGCTTTCTTGCTCCAAGAATGGTTAATATCATGAGTAGAAAGGACATATTGGGAATTAGCAGCAAACAACGAAAATATCACCTTACATTATGGTTAATATACCTTGGTAGAAGAGAGACACAGAAAACATTTATCACATTTTTTTTTTTAATCTTTTTTTTTGATACGTATTTTTACTAATTATTATATATTATTAGTTATTATTATAAATGATTATTTATGATTAAGTAAGTACTATTATAAATTATTATAAATTATTATTTAGTATTACTTGTTTAAAGTTGTACTATTATTTTGGTGTAGTGTGAATTTCATTTTAACTTGATTTAATTCAGATTTTTTATTATTATTTTGGAAGTTATGTAGTTTATAATAATTTTTATTGGTGTTCTCCTTAGAGCAGGCTCTGCCTAGTTAGGAGCAACATAGTCTATGTTAAGTGCTAACGGTGTTTTTTTTGTGAACTAATAAATTAATAAATAAACGCGCGTTGCCGTAAAATTCACTGTTAAACTAATTTCGAACGAGCGACAAAACGCAATGAAGATTTAAACTTCGACCTATTTAAAAATTCTAATCGCAAATGCGCGACGCCGCAAATTGAAATATTTGATTGCCCCCATACATATTTATGGCGGAATTTAAATATTATTAGTGCAGCTTGTACCTATATGGGATATTCCAACCAAACGTTTACACTGTGATTTCGGCCGAAAAATGTACGCGCATGTGTAGATATCAATTTTTAAGTCACTCAATTCATTATCTCGAGGATGATATATTACTAGTGCGCCCCCTCATGGACGAATTTCAACCACAATGTTTTCATCTTTTTTTATGAAAAAATGATGTCTGCACACCAAATTTTAGTTTAATCGGATTAAGTGTTTGGGCGCTATCGCAGAGGAATGCAATACACACGGACACACAGACAGACAAGACAGACTAAAAATGGTCCTTATCATTTCGGGGGGGGGGGGGGGGGGGGCAAGATAAATATATATCCGTCTTTATCTCGAAAAAAAATCACGTTCACAATACTTTCCCTCACTTTAGTAAGTGCCTTTCACTTTAGTAAGTGAGCGAGAAAAACAATATTTTGTCCGGAAAGTAAATACGTTTGAGTTTCTAAAAAAAATACATTTTTCATAAATTACATCTCAGAAAAAACGTAAACTATAATATAATTATGACATAATATTAGGAATATTTCTGTTACTCAAAAAAAATACGTTTTACTTAAATTATGTCTCAGTAAAAAAAGCAAAAACGTGGAAACGTCATTGATCTTGATCAGTATTTCTATCACAGTTTCTACTCAGCGTCAATCGGAGGGTCATCGAGGTACCCCATCTCTGGACCTGCATGACGGTAAAAGAAATCTATTTCGTCCAGTATATACAGACTTTTAGGCAGCTAGCGGTTCTCCTGCACTGGTCGGCTCAACTCACGGTTCAGCTCCTATCCAGTAGCCTCCCCGAAGATGATTGAACCCGAAAATAACTCTGTTTTCCACGCCACGGCAGATAGATCATTTCCCCTGGGGCCTTCGGGCGCTGCTGGGCAGATTGCGAACCGTGCAACGTCAGTTAATCGACTGTGCACTCCGGCGAATAACTGGAGGAGTCTTGAAACGCCCTTATACGTTCCTACGAAGCGGGGGTGGATGTTGACCTGTGATCAAGCGTGAACAGACGAGCAAAGGACGCCACGGTTCGCGATAAATTCGAACTGAATTACCGCTAACATCAGGTAGTGACCGCGCAAGCGACTTCGGGCCAGTAACCAGACGGAAGGACGGAGAAATCTTGCTAAATCTGGTATCGAGGGCGCGAGGCTGCCCGCTGGTTCAACTTTCCAGTGCCACGCTGTAAGGCGTTTGATTATCATTTTTTCACTTTAAAATCCGGTGGCACTCTTGACCATTTTTTTTGTTTTTATTTTTTTTAATTCTCATTGCTATATATTTTTATTATATTTGTTTTTATAAAATTATCCAAAATAAGTAACATATTTGACAACACAAAAGTTAAAACAGTAATATTTTTACAGCATTTCTTTTACAAAGCTGATTAGGTACATAAGATTTGTGTTGATTTTACCACCCCACTAGGTATATCTTATAACTCTTTTGGGGTAATAATAGTATTTCAAACATATTTTTTCATTCATTTAGAACGCTCATTCATACTTAGACACAAAAAAAGATTTATTTAAACGAATAACTAACTACTCGATTAATATTAAATATCTACATAAGTAAATATATATACCGATAAAAAAATAAACGAATAAATTAGGGAAAAGGTTCCTTATTATACACATATAGCTTATTATTAACAGCAGCCTTTAATGTATTTATTTAGTATAATAATATTAATTTGTTTTAAATATAGCAACGTAGGTAAATATAAATATTATCAAGTATAAATAAATAGCAAAAATAGCATAGCCTACGTCAGGATGTGAGTTACTAATTCTTCCCACTCACTTCTACTTTTCGTCATGAGCCACTTGTTAACGTATTTTTCAGAGATACTCTGCTGATTGCACTCTGCCACTGTATACCAACCAGCAGCTTTACTCTCGAGCTACAGGGCATTGCGGGAAGAGGGTGCGAGGAATGTGGGCAGAGGGGTACGTCCCGACGAACGCGAACGGTTAGCATTGCGCGCAGGTAAAGGCTGGCGAATTTTTCGAGCTTTTGGCTATCTGCGTGGGCCGAGTAGCAGGACATGACAGGACGTGATTCCCTAAGAGAATTATTCAAAGAAATTAACATTCTTACTGTACCTAGTCAATACATATTTGAAAACATTATGCATGCACGAAAAAATATATCTCATTATTCAAAAAACTGTGACAATCACAAATACAATACTAGAAATAAAAATAAATATATAGTGACAAAATTTAGACTAAGTAAGATAAGCAATTGTTTCATGGGAAACTGTATACGGTTCTATAATAAAATTCCAGAGGACATACAGGGTCTATCAGACATTCAGTTTAGAAGTAAAATTAAAAATATTCTATGTAAGAAGGCTTACTACAAAGTAGTAGATTTTATTAATGATATTGATTTTTTTTTTGAATGATTATAAAATCGAATATTCTTTTCTTATTTTATTGAAAATTGTTAACTGTGTAGGTATATTGTCTTTTTATTTTTTATTTTTGACTATTGTTGTTAATTATGACTATTTTAAATTTTATGACTATTTTAAATTCTAACTATACCTATACTTTAATTGCTTTTAAATATTTCTGTTGTTAAATATTTTATATCATTATCTATAATATAAACTGTACATTGTATCTCATTTTTGACGTCACAAAGCAATTTTATACAATTAATTCTATTGTGAATAAAAAACATTTTGATTTTTTTTGATTTTTTGATTGACATCTGGCGACCTTATCCGACCCCCTACGACTCGTGACGTATTCGCTTAGATTTCAAATTTTGTTATAAGAGAAGCTACTGTCTGGTTTACTGTGACTCTGCACATTGGCCTAGGAAGAGCAAAAGGAATTATACTGAAACGGTGCCATAAATAGTGTTATGCCTTTGTACAAGTCTAGTGTTGACTCCTTGGTGGTCTTGCTTGGTTTTATTTCGAGTGTCAAGTGGGTGGTTTAGTAAAGAATGACGGTTAGTGCTTCTAAGGAAATACGTAATATTTTGCATACTCGTGCCAACAAGGGTTCCACCCACAGTATCCTCCAAACCCCCAATACAGTTTGTGCGGGATGGCTCTAAAGGCAAAATACATTTCACTGCAAAACCTTTCTCAATAATCGAGAAAGCTTCAGATTGGATTATGGAGATCGATTCGGTCTCTAAGCAGTATAAATTCCCTGAAAGTCTCGGATGCACAGCCCTGAGTCCAGATATAACTCTTTTCTCTCTATCTCGGAAGATGGCCCTTATCGTAGAATTAACTGTTCCATGGGAATCAAATATCCCAAAAAACCACGAGTACAAATTAAATAAATACCATGATCTCGCAAATGCCGTCACCCGGAACGGCTTCACTGTTCACCTTCACGCGGTTGAAGTTGGCGCTTGTGGTCTGCCAGCTAAATCTTTATTTCACCTTTTTAAAGATCTTGGTCTCTCCAGGAAAATAATCAACTCCTTTCTAGAAAAATTATCTAAAACCGCAATTTCTGCATCTCAAATTCTATGGCTTCGAAGGGGGAGTGAATGGGTGGTAAGGTAGGTATACTCACATGTGGCAAGACAGCTATCCTAAACCACCACTGTCCGGAATCCACCGTTCACCTCCCAGAAGTGTAATAATTATATATGATGGGCCCGATTTCGGTCGGTGAAATCCATGGCAGCTCCGTTTGTATTTTATTACTGTCTCACATCCAAAACTTCAAATACCCTAAAAAGCTTATCGAATGGGTATATAGGGAGGTTTATATTTATGAGTATAATTAATGATATAATTAATTATATTCGTGAGTAGTGTCGTGAGTAGTATTCGTGAGTATCATCTGAAATAATCCGCATCTTTATGACGCATTACCACGACTTGCTCTGATCGGTCGTTGTTATAAAAATCTCTGTTGGAGTCGGCGCCGGCGATGCAAAACAGCGGTACTTTTAAGGTTATCGAAGATCCGCAGTAGAGTTACCATATTTCTTAATGAAGAAGTCGTTTCAAGCCTTCAGCCAATCACTGCGCTCGCCAAGCACAGAGCGAGCCGCCATTGCAGGCAGAATCCGCAGAATGCCGAGAATAATAGAGGCGACATGGCGCCAGACCGAGTGACAACCCTGCGTAACGTTGCCAAGCAACACATCATTCAAAATATATATGAAGGGTTACAGGGAAAAAACGACCAATGTACTTTTTTTGAAAAAGAGACACTAATGCCATCTTGTGGCTTGTTCCTAAACAAATCAAAGCATGAATCGAGCTTCGAAAGAAATATCATATAAGAAAAAGGCGGGTTAAATTTTGTAGGGTTTGACCAATAAAAATCAAGCGTAGAAGAAGCGTCAGGCACATATTTCACGTCCGTTCGTGCTGGCGACCGGGCGCATACTAAACTTTCAATTGCAGCGATAGCACAGGATAACTGTCTTTTCGCAGTGGTGGTATAAGGGTGTTAATGGTAAAGCATATTTATAGCGTAATTGTCACAGCGCTCTCACGTTTTAATTAATTGTAATAAATTTAGGGCCATAAGGAATATCTGTACACACTTTTTAAACTGACCGTTAATAGGTGTCTAAATACTTCATGGGCATTACCGCGCAATAAAGTCGTTAATTATTGGCGCGTCGTATCTCCGCGGCTCGCTACCAGACGAAATAGTACTTCATGGGGAGTGCGTTGTTCGTACAGAATTAAAAGGCGGTTTTATAAATTCAATCGGCGGTACAAGCTACATTCGGTACGCTCATACAATCATAAATCAGCTGTTGTTACAATACTTGACGACAATTATGAGTATAAAATATACTCACACTTTCTGATGTCACAGTTCTGTTGCTCACAGTCACAATTCAGATGCTCGCAGTCACAGTTCGCATATTATGATTTTCGAATCTTACACACTTTATATTCATTACTGCTTTATACCATATTATTATTATGCGTGATCATAAAAACATACTTTACACCACCGAAAAACAATATTTTTATCAGTTATATTATCACAATATTATTTAATACGATATATCCCACAGAAAAGAACCTCAGATTCAGGAAATACATACTGATTTTCACTCATTACAGAGAGTAACATTAAGATATTTTACGCAAACGTGAGAGGGTTGCGGTCAAAGACTGATATTTTTTTTCACAACGTAATTTCGCACGATTACCATATCATAGCGATTTCCGAAACATGGCTAACGAGCGGAATTCTTGATGGGGAATTGGTAGATTACCAAAGGTATGAACTATACAGATGCGATAGAAATGCAGAGGTGAGTGGGCACGCTCGTGGCGGCGGAGTTATGTTGGCGGTACGCAAGAGTCTACGTCCGCGCGCCCGACCAGAGTGGTGGCCTCTAGACGCCTTACCCGAATGTGTCTGGGTTACGGTACCCGGACGTCATCTCGCCAGTCAATGCGACCTGCACATTGCATGTGTATATATTCCCGGCGGAGGACCAACTCATCAAACTCAGATAGAAACATTCCTCGAATCGTGTATTTCTTTAAGGGACCGTCACCCCGACGATACCTTTGTCATCCTCGGGGATCTGAACCTGCCGAATATTACATGGGAGATTAAACATGATAGCTTAGCTAAGCAATGTGCAGGTAGATTGGATACGATCAGTGCTTCTTTCGTTGACTCCATCTCATTCGCCGGTCTAGACCAATTTAACGGTATTGCCAATGAAAAGGGTCGCTGGCTAGATGTTGTTCTATCCAACACCCAAGTCCAAGTCACCCGCGCCACTGATCCATTAGTACCAGAGGACTCTCATCATCCATCGCTAATCGTGGATATCGGGAATGCTTTACTAACATTATTGCGCGAACCACCGCGACTAGTATATAAATTTTACAAAGCCGATTACCCACATATTAAAAATTACCTAACAAACATCAACTGGAATGTCCTAATTGCAAATCGTCCCGTAGACACAGCGGTGGACAATTTCTATAAAGCTATAAACGAGGCAATTGAGCTTTATGTTCCATACCAATCATCTTACAAATCGGCACACCCGCGTTGGTTCTCCCCAGCCTTAATAAATATCCTAAAGGAGAAGTCAAAATTCCACAGAAGGTGGAAACGATACGGTAACCCCTTGGATTACGACTCATTTGCGCTCTTGCGACGCCGGGGTAAGGCTCTTCAAAAGCAATGTTACGCAAGCTTTATTTCGCACGCACAGTGCAATATCGAGAAGGACCCAAAAAAATTCTGGTCATACATCAAGTCTGTGCGTAACGGAAATAGTATACCTCAGTGTGTGAACTATGACGGCCAAGTCGCTACTGATGGGCCAGAAATTTGTGAATTTTTCTGCCGGTACTTTCAAACCGTATACTCGAATAGAAGCTCAGCACAGAGCGATATTAGCAAAGATAGCACATCATCTGAACCAACCTTCCAACCATCCGGTTCAACAACAGCAACGACAAGCGACTGCTTGAGCTCCAACAGCATGGGTTCTATTGCCATCACTGAGGAGTTTGTACTCAAATGCATTCGGGACCTGGATGTGAATAAAGGCGCTGGAAGTGATTTAGTCCCCCCCGTCTTCGTAAAAAATTGTGCCCTTCAGCTAACACGCCCTCTTTCTATGATTTTCCGCCTGTCGTTAGCTCAAGGAATCTTCCCTAGAAAGTGGAAAGAGGCACTCATAGTCCCGATTCATAAAGCAGGCTGTAAAAACACAGTTAGCAACTACAGGCCCATATCAATTCTTTCTGTCTTAAGTAAACTGTTCGAAAAGGTGGTATACTCACAGCTATATCCATATATTGCAACTTTTCTACCTGCTGAGCAACACGGATTTCTCAAGCAGCGTTCGGTAGTATCAAACTTGGCGGAATATACTAACTTTATCCTAATGACCATGGACGGGCGAAAACAAGTGGACGCTATCTACACAGACTTCGCTAAGGCATTCGATCGGGTTGATCACCCGATTCTTCTTTATAAATTAAGGAGGCTGGGAGTGCACGGAGACCTTTTTAGGTGGATTTCCTCTTATATCACAAACCGGCACCAGGCTGTAGCAGTTGGTGGTTTCAGGTCTAACTTCGCGACAGTCCCTTCTGGAGTTCCGCAGGGCTCTCATTTAGGTCCTTTACTGTTTAACGCTTATATATTTGACATTGGCTTATGCTTCACCAGAGGACGTTATATATTATACGCGGATGATCTCAAAGTCTATGCTCAAGTGGATAGCATGGCTGATTGCCTCCATATTCAGACAGATATTGACCGACTCTTCGAATATTGCGTGAAAAATAAGCTCACTTTAAATGCTACCAAATGTAATAGCATTATATTCAGTCGCAAAAAGGATAGCATCAACTTCAAATACCGCGTGAATGGTGAATATATCCCTGAAGTTCAGTGCATTCGAGATCTTGGGGTACAACTGGATAAAAAGCTGACGTTCGATCAACACATCAACTGTATTGTTAGCAAGGCGTTGAGGACACTGGGTTTTGTTAATAGAATATGTAAACCATTCTCGAATATTAACATCTTTAAAACGCTTTACTTTTCCTATGTTCGTAGCACCTTAGAGTTCGCATCGCAGATTTGGAATCCGCAATATGGCGTGTATAAAAATAGGGTGGAGGGCGTCCAAAGACGTTTTACTAGATACCTGGACTATCGTGAGCACTTGGGACTTGGAACCTACGAGAGCAGGCTGAACTATTTCAGTATGTGTTCACTGGAAGACCGCCGCACAGCGGCTGATATGATATTATTGCATAAAATAATTCACAACAAAATTGATAGCCCTGATTTGGTAAATAAACTGTCGTTGTTAGTTCCACCACGAAGGGTTCGCTCTCCTCGTACGTTCGAAATCCCTCGTGTGAATACTAGTTACGCCCAAAACTCTGTTATGCACCGCTTGATGACCACATATAATAGACGATTCGAAGATATCGACATTTTTTACCTGAATCAACCTAAATTCAGCGAAGCTGTCCTTAGCTCACTAGGCGTCTAGGAAGTGATTACACAGTGAATATAATTTGAATATCTATATCCTATCCTATATATATCCCATCCCTCTCCTTTCCTATCCTTACAATAGTTCAATTGCAATTTAATTTAATTTAGTGCAATGCAATTTTTGATCTACCGTATAAGAAAATAATGTAGGAAACAATTAATCGGCCAGCGAAACTGTGTATTAGAATAATTAGTAATAATTAATGAAGCGCTGTATGTTTCCCGAAATAAATAAATAAATAAATAAATAATAAAAAATGTGGCTAAGCGTGACGCTAGAGAATTAACCAGTCAATATAATGAAATTAAAATAAAACACACTCACCGCTTACATTGCAGGAGTAATCGCGCCTGAAAATTTTCGAAATCAGTTAAAAGCCTGTCCAAGGCAAAATTTCCAAGGCAATGAGCAATTTTTTTGGGTCCAAATTGTAAATTGATTCCTTATCGAGAGATTCCTTTAGAAACTTTTAAAAATTAATGCTCAAATTTAAAAAAAAAACATAATACTAAAATTAATCAGATTTGGTCGTTCCCAGGTATCATGCCCCGTTAATATACAGATTTGAGAGTGCAGCACAATTTTCGTTTCACCATTGCGACCGGTAAACATTTTTTTCTCCCTGCAACAATGACGGCAATGTAGCCAATGTGCGAAACCGGGTAGTATAATGTATAAGAAAGTGTGTAGGTACCTGAAATAGTGCGAAAACTTCGTCTCATTAGAGGTAAATCGGCTGTTAGTGGCAACACTGTTTGGCGACCTCTTTGCTGAGCCGCCGCGTCAGTGATACCAATCAGCCGACGACAAAATACTCGCGCGTACGACAATGTGTCGCCGCTTCGCCATTTTAATTCTGCCGCCTTTTTACCAACAGAACAGCCTCTCGGGGGCAACGTTTGCTCTTTGTGATCTCCGGAATGCAAGGAATTTTCTTCAGATTAATGCTTTATACTTGATGCTTTATGCAGATTTATACTTTGGTAGGTAGTAATGAATAAAGTAGATTTCATATCAAGCAGGTTAGAAGTATGGGTACCAGTGCTGGATTAACCTATGTGGAGGCCATTAGCCATGGAAAACTCGGGGCCCCCTTTGAACTTTTCGGCGGTGCCTTTGGGCTGTCAACATTCTGACGACGACGAATAGACGTGTACATAAACAAAACACGATCGCACCGGCAAAGTGGACCGTAAAACATTTCTGACAACGCTTATGTCGCATAGCAAAGATGCACATATACACAAAATATCATACAGGCTGGCAGCGGCCAAATTTTGAGAATTTATAACAAGTATACTATTAGTCGGATCAAAAAGTTTATTAAACATTTTCTCCTTAGAAGTTCAATTCAATGATACTGGCTGAAACCCGTAGAAATCGACGGTCAGTTTAAAGACAGTAATGTTTCAAAAATAAACGGAAACCTATTTCTTATTTATGTACAAATAATATTTCTTTGGATTAATTTAATTACGCTGCGGGTGCTTTGCTGAAAACGGACAGCAACAATGGAAAAGCGACGCTCACGTTATGTGACGTGTGACCGAAAGTAAATAAAAAGTTTCGCGTTAATTCAGCTTAGCAACTGTACGCTAGATGGCGGTAAAATTATTGAAATCTTTAAAATTTCTTTTTTACTATATTGAGTAAAAAAAATCGCCTGTGGCACCCCCAGACTTTCCCGGCAACCAGAAAATGCCCCTCGGGCCCCAAACCCCTCCCTCCTCTCCCCCAAATCCCTCAAACCCCCTTCCCTCTAGCCCTCCCTACTCAACCCCCCTCTACCCACCCCCCAAACTTTCCCCCAAACCCTCCCTCTCACTCACTCTCTCCCCCTTCTCCCCCCTCCTCCCAACCCTCCTTCTTTCTCTTTCTCTCCTTCTCACACCCCCAAACCTTTTTCGCCTTACCCCCCACCCCAACTCACTCCCTCACCCCCTTAACTGCCCACTCCTCCCGCCCACTCGTTACCCCCTCTCCCCCCCCCCTACGCGTAAATCCAGCAGATGACACTATCACTTTTTTTCTCTTTTTTGATGACTATTTTTATTTTTCTCTATGAGTTTAGACATCTCAGCCAAGTTTTTTACACCTAGCCATTCTATCTTTTTTTTATATTTAGGCATTATATATTTAGCAGCAATTTTACGTTAAATTTTTATTTTTTTCTATTTTGATGGTTTTTTATTTTTCACTTTTGATGACACATCTACAGACCGAGAGCTTTTTAGACACCTCTGGTCTCGGGGCCCCTAAAAGGCGTGAGGCCCATAGGCCGGTGCCTACTTGGCCTATTGGATAATACCAGTAAAGCATAACTTTAGCATAACTTTGGCGCCCTGGGCAAGATTTTATATGGTGTCAGCTATCAACCCCTAGGCGTGCACGTACAAGGTGGGCACAGGTAGGCATTCTTCTGTCAGTCGAGATATGTTTTGTGCTATCTAATTAGTTGTCCATATATTAGTGCACCAAAAAGGGTCAACCGTATTCAAAGAAAAAGAGCGGAGTTTGACGCCTTTTACTTATTCAAATATTCCAAACTAAAGGTTTTAAACATTTCCAGATATTACACATATTAACAACTAACACATACAATTTTTTTTTCCTTTTGTATGTTAACTTTGAATAAAATGTTTACGCCTCATCAAAAAACCGTTAGAGTAAAATTTTGAAGACTGGGCCTCAAGCGTCAGTAAAAGCCATTTTTTCAAGATTCCCATGCCGTTTTGTGCGTTACTGTATACCTGGTCTTAGGTTTTTCTTATAAAAATCATAACATTATCGTCAGCAAAGGACCTGAGGCACTCCGGCTATATTGGTTAACGCATACCTTTCGCATAATTACTGCATACTTTTGAAGAGACGTGTCCTAACCTGGCTCTCACACGTTAAAGATCGAACGAATGTTTAACGCACTAGACAAAAAGTAACCCCATCGTAATTGATCATCTTTTATATACAGCCACATGTCGTGCCAAAGTTCATAATTATACCATACAATACATACAATTATTAACATACAATACAATATTCAGATCCAAAACAGTACGCGTTATTACACGAAGAAATCCGTGCTTCTGAACTATTGCAGGGCGAAATCAGAATTAATTTGTGCCGCTCGGTTCAATTATTATTCTGTGTGGCATAAAACGTTACTATTATGTATCATCATGCTGTAGAAAACGTTTATAATGGGGTGAGGGTGATGAAATTCCCTATTACCCTAACCTCGTTATCCCCGCATAAATTCCATCGTGTGTCCTTATATGTGATTATGCTTTATAATAAATTATGAAATAATAATAGGACCTCTTGGATAAAATTATGTGTTCCTTCTAGTTCCATAGGTTACCCGTATCGAAAGGGCCATAGTCGCATAGTTTAGAATGTAAATTTCAAATTGTTTTAATAGTTTGTACTTAGTTTAATGACGAGCATTCTAACGCGGCACCTTATAATAAAATGTATCGTTCATTGTTTAGTTGTGGCGTTTGTAGGGTAACTGTACGATCATGCAGAAGTATGTACTTACCTATGTTTAATAAATTACTAGGTAAGTTCTAATACTAGGATAATAAATTAATAGGGTATGAATATTTTTATCAGGATAGGAGAATACTAATATTCGTATAAGCCCTGGGCCCACCAACCAATAAGTTCAAGAGTGACATATATATTTCGGCATATTTTAGCTATATTTACAAACTAAATGTTACCTCTAATGTCTTAGTGGTGTTTGAGTGTTATATATTTCAATTATTAAGCCTTTGACGAGAAATATCTGCTAACAAATTTTGTTAATATTATCTCATTATTTCTACTTATTTATATTATTTTACACAAAATAATAACAAATATATAAAGCAAAAAAAGTGTTACAGCATGAAACGAAAGCCAAACAACTGATAACCTACTTGACACCCGCCGCGTAAGTCGTTTGCCTTTCGTCTCGAATCTCTCAAGTGACTCACCAATTAAAACCAACAACTATCTACATCTATTGTCGTATATAACTTTTTGTGCACATCAAATTAAGGAGAGTTGTCATATAAGTAATTATAACACATGTATAGGGCTATACAGCGTCCAGGATTACCACAGAGTCAAAGTCGGTATCTTTATTATAAACAGCTTAATATTATCTATTATATGGCAACTGTGTGTATCGATCATGCCTCTATAGGAAGATTGAGAGGCAGCTGCAGCATAATTCAAATCGTTTGTGCTAGGTTCTGCTTCAGTATTCTTAAACGTCATCACGTGTCCCATTCCTCTCCAAGACATCCATGCTAAACATGAGTCAGCGATGGCTACTTCAACTCGTAAACTACGTGTTATAAGTAGTCCGGTCTGAGCAAGTGTAATACTTCCACTGTTCGATTAACTGTTCCCGGAACCGCCACTTCCACTCACTCAATCACTCAAGCACTAGATCATCTCTAGCCATTATACTAAAATATAAATGAACAACTGTTAAGTGGTTTTCTTGCAGAATTGTACTTATAGAATTCGCTGAAAAAATATGTAAATTATAGTATCGAGAAATAAACACCGGAAAATAAAATGAAAATAAAAATTATTATCTTTTGACGATCAGTACCTATGTACCTACTGAAACTGAATAAAATACTGAAATGCAAAACTTATCTTTCGCCTGTCCTTGGGCTTTAAGGGAAACCATCACCCTAAAATGAATGTCCCTTCTTATCTTCAAAGCTTTTCTTTTAATTTTTTTATAGATCACCTGGATTTCAGTAATGATTTACGCTTTTCAATATCCGTAACCATTTTTTTTTTTTTTTAGTATTTAGGTATGTCTATTTATTGTATTATCTTGTCATGCATATAAATAACTAAAACATCTAACCGCTATACAGTGGAACCTCTCATAACATGCACCTCTGATAACGAGTAATTCGCAGTAATTCCTCATAACGAGTAATTGCACCTCTCATAACGAGTATGGGAAAAATTGTTTCGCCTAACGAGTGCTTCCGTTAACGAGTAAGAGTCTGGAACCAATTATGACTGTTATGAGAGGCTCCACTGTATTTATAAGCAACAGACCTTACCGCATCAAATAAAATCCGTAACATTCGTCATAATTATATTTGTCGTCTTCACGGGAAGCATGGTGTTGATTAAAACATTTGCCATCATACATCAAAAATTAAAACATCAAGTCATTATTTATTCATATATTCATTTTGTGTATTTATACAAATTTCATTAATCACTAATTTTGTATATTTATACAAATTTCCCACATTCTACAAAATCCTTTTTATAGAAGAGGAGATAAAGCTCTTTTGTGTGACTAAATGTTTCATAGCAAGAACCCTTAATACGATACGGAACCCTCGAAACCAGAGTTAAACTTGCACTTCGCCGGTTTAATTATTTTTTGTATCTTAACTCTTGGTAAATTTTTCTTTCGAATCTATTTCCGTTCTCAATTGATGGTAACCCTACATTGGACCGGCTGCGGCCTTTCGGACCCCGGCGGCTAAATTTGGCTGTGGTCCCGCAACGGGGACCTCTGTTGCCTCCGCTGTACCACACTTCGCTCGTTACAAGCCCTTATCTAAGCACGAGGATCTAAGGAGGCGAGTCTCTCGTTTTCCAGCTCCAACGTTGAAGGGTCAAACCGTGTTTTAAGTATTACTACGCGTTGTTTAACGATATCGTGAAATATTTCAGTCGTTTGTCAAAGTTTATATTGCACTGATTTGCAAGTTCTTCTAAATCTTTAACTGTGCATAATAGGGTTGGGAAATTATATTAGAAGGTTATGCATTCATTATTGATGTATCTATTATGTAATAATTGAAGATGAACGAAAAAGATTATGACTTACTGAAGATAGTGTCAATAGTATTAATATCAGAATTACATATTGTCGTCTCAAGGGCCACATTAAAGACCTTGCATGCAAATGCATATCCTGGCGCAGCCCGTTAAAGGTGTAGAAGGGATTTGATAGGTCTTTCTGTACTTTTACGCGGCATTGGAGATTTACCATAGAAACTTTCACATTTTATTAGGTATATACCATTTTTTTATTTTATTTGTTGTGTGGTGCTTTTCTAAGGTCTTTATGAGCTTTTAACACTGCGACCATTGCTGATCTATTGTGTTCGCCACCTACTATAGTTCGGCGCTAAGCCTCGTGTCATTTAAGAACCCCAACAGGCTTTTAGCGCCAGATTGTTTTACCTCCTCAGGTTAGAGGTAATGACCACCCAAGTGTATATGTACCTATATATATATATATATATATATATATATATATATATATATATATATATATATATATATATATATATATATATATATATATATATATATATATATATATATGTATATATATATATATATATATACACATATACATATATATATATATATATATATATATATATATATATATATATATATATATATATATATATATATATATATATATATATATATATATGTATATATATATATATATATATATATATATATATATATATATATATATATATATATATATATATATATATATATATATATATATATATATATATATATATATATATATATATATATATATATATATATATATATATATATATATATATATATATATATATATATATATATATATATATATATATATATATATATATATATATATATATATATATATATATATATATATATATATATATATATATATATATATATATATATATATATATATATATATATATATTTATGTGTGTTATATGAGTGTGTGTGTACGTGTAACTAGCTATGTATCTATATCGGCCACCGCTCGCTGCTGCGACGGCGTGGCCGGCCATCATTCAGGTTATTATTATCATTATAATAATAAAAATTTATATGGGGAGGCGAGTTTACCAATATTAAACGTAATCATTACCGTTTTATTGCATGTTGTGGAGTAACAAGCCGAACCTCTCGCGATGGCCTTTTTCCCGGTATATGGCGGTGCGATGGCGGACGATAACCCTTCAGTGCAGGGGCCCGGGAGAATCGGGGAATCTGGGAAAAATTGAAGTACAGGTTGTGTGTTTACCTTTTGTTATTTTGCTTTAATTAGTAGGCTTTATCAGACAGAAACATATTGTGAATTGGTTTACATGATACTAGATATGAGAGCTGGTGTAAAGGGTTTAGCATCAATTAGCAGATTATGGCTCCATATATGTCATACTTGCCAACGTTGCCAAATGATGAATTTTTATAAATTTCATTGAGGTTTAGTAGACAAATGCTTAGCTTCAAAATGCTTAAAATTTTTTTTGCTGAGCTTTGATTTTTTGTCGTTTGTCAAGAAAAACCCACATTTGAAGTAGGTATTATATTTCTTGCTTGGGTTACGCCCTGATAAAAAGTCGAGGTTTTCATCCTATCATACTACTTTGGAACGTCGCTCAACTTTAGATATAAGTAGGTATATTCGCGTTCAGCATGGCCGTGCCCAGGGGGGGGGTCCGAGGGGTCCGGACCTTCCCCGAAATGAAATGGATTTACACTAGATAGAATCGACTTTCCAAAATGAAATAAGATTTACACTAGATAAAATCGATTTTTGGGTGCAAAAAATACATTAGGGGTATTCCGCTAAGCTATGTTATCGGGTTAAAATCGAGGAAGAAATAACAGCAGTACGATATTTCAGTGACAGTAGAAATCTATACGATAACAGACCCTTGATGTCGGACCGACAAATCCCGCGCAGTCAAGTGTCAACTAGTAGAGTTGGACACTCGCATTCATCTCAGCATCTTGCTTCGTCATATCATCAAAAGCTCTGTTAGCGGACAGCGCTTAGAACGTTTCCGATCAATTTTAGGGCGTTCACGGGTATGTTTTTAAGTGTTAGTTTCATATCCATCCGTTCCACTCATATCGAAAAGAGCGTAGAGCTGTCAAAAGACTCAAGACTCAAATGTTTGTCTCCATCGCTTGAGTCAATTATTGGACGATTGGCATGGCCAGCGCCCTGCTATTAGACGGTGTAACAAACGTTTGACGTACCTACGTGATACGTCTAATGTTTGAACAGTTACCTAAAATAATTTAAAAAACTGATAATGACGACGATGTTGTTCCTGTTGCCGCGGCAGTAGTCAGTCAGTCATGTTGTTTTGCTGCAAATTACTCCAAAATAAAGCTAAAAGCCTAATAGGAAGTGGTGGATGGTGTGTATAAATAAAAATAGGACTATAATAAAAAAAATCTGTAGGATTTTAGGTTTGAAAACGAAAATGTTAGTTAGTAGTTAGTACCTACAGTATTTTCAGTGGCGGGCTTCTCCCATCATAATGTAAGGGTAATAAAATTGAATTTGAATTAGCCGGTCTTTTTTTTTTTGACCCCCCCCGAAAAAAAAATCTGGGCACGGCCTTGGC